>CM046002.1:40272734-40987170 GCA_025175895.1 Wurfbainia villosa | reverse complement strand
AGAGTCCATACAACAATCATCACATGATTGACTCTAGGGCTTTCACTAACAATCTCCCACTAGCACTAGTGCCAATCACCGTAGTATCTAATACCCAATGACCTAGTGTGACCATCATGCTTTTTCTCGTACAAAGCCTTGGTCAAGGGTGCGATGTTAGCCTCTGTGGGTACTCTGCAAATCTTCACATCTCCTCTATCGACTATCTCTCGAATGAGATGGAAGCACCGATATATATTCGGCCTCTGTTGTAGAATCAGTAACTGTGTCCTGCTTGGAACTCTTCCAGCTCACAACACCACCATTCAAGCAAAACACGAACCCTAACTGCGATCTATAATCTTCCTGGTCAGTTTGGAAGCTGGCATCGCTGTAACCCTTTACAGCTAGCTCCTCATCGCCTCCAAATATCAAAAAATATTCTTTAGTTCTTCTCAAGTACTTAAGAATATTCTTGACTGCTATCCAAAGGACGCCACCGATCCGATCGTATCTACCGTCCATGCTCAAAGCATACGAGTACACAGCATGACGCACATGATAGATCCTATAGCAGATGCGTAAGGGATCTTATCCATGCGATCTCTCTCCTCTCTAGAAGAGGGACTTTGAGTCTTCGAAAGACTCACACCATGTGACATCGGCAGAAGTCCCTTCTTGGAATTCTGCATGGAAAACCGTAGTAATACCGTGTCAATGTATGTACTCTGACTTAGGCCAAGCAATCTCTTAGATCTATCTCTATAGATCTTGATGCCTAGAATACAGACTGCTTCACCTAAGTCCTTCATTGAGAAGCACGTCCCCAGCCAAGTCTTCACAGACTGTAGCGAAGGGATGTCATTCCCAATGAGTAGTATGTCATCCACATACAATACAAGGAAGACAACTGTGTTCCCATTAACCCTCTTGTAGACACAGGGTTCATCTTCATTCTTGATGAAACCAAACTGTTTGATCGCATCATCGAATCGAAGATTCCAGCTCCGAGAAGCTTGCTTTAGCCTATAAATGGACCTTTGCAGCTTGCATACCTTCCCAGTATGCTGTGGATCTACAAAACTCTCAGGTTGTGTCATGTACACATCCTCGAGTAAGTTTCCATTCAGAAACACAGTTTTGACATCCATCTGTCAGATCTCATAATCGTGGTATGCTGCAATAGCAAGCAAGATCCGAATGGACTTAAACATCGCCACTGGAGAAAAAGTTTCATCATAGTCAATACCATAAATTTGCTTGAAACCTTAGCCACCAATCGGCCCTTATAGGTATGCGTAAGTCCATCCATGTCAGTCTTTCTCCTAAAGACCCACTTACACCCAATGGGTTTGACCCCTTCAAGTGGATCAACCAAAGTCCATACTTGGTTGGTGTACATGGATTCCATCTCGGATCTCATGGCCTCTAGCCATTTCTCAGAATATGGGCTCATCACAGCTTCCTGATAAGAGGTGGGCTCATTCTTAATGATCATTACGTCATCATGGTCAGACAAGAGAAATGAGTATCTCTCAGGCTGACGACGTACCCTATCAGATCTGCGAAGAGGTAGGTCTACATGAACAGGTGGTTGTTCCACAACTCCTTGTGCAACAACCTCATCACCCACAATATTTTGTGGTTCCTGTTCAACCTCCATCAAGGCCTCAGTGCTATGGTCCTTATCTTGAATTTCTTCAAGATCGAAGGTACTCCCACTAGTTTTTCTAGAAACAAAATCCCTTTCTAGAAAAACCCCAGTCTTTGACACAAACACTTTGTGCTGACTAGGAATGTAGAAGTAATATCCCTTTGTATCCTTGGGATATCCAACAAAATAGCACCTATCGAATTTGGGTCCCAGTTTGTCTGAGACTTGACGTCGAACGTAAGCCTCACAACCCCAAATCCTCATAAAAGACATCTTGGGATTTCTCCCTGTCCATATCGTATATGGTGTCTTTATACTGACCTTGGATGGTACGTTAAGGGTAAAGGTACATTGTGTCTAGAGCATATCCCCAAAAGGATATAGGAAGATCTGTGTGACTCATCATAGATCGTACCATATCTAATAGGGTACGATTCCTCCTTTCAGATACACCATTCCACTGTGGTGTTCCAGGAGGAGTGAGTTGGGATAGAATCCCACACTCAGCTAGATAGTCACGAAACTCATGACTAAGGTATTTTCCACCTCGATCTGATCGAAGTATCTTAATACTCTTACCAAGCTGGTTTTGTACTTTATTCTTGAATTCTTTGAACTTTTCAAAGGATTCTGATTTATGTGTCATGAGATACACATAACCATATCTACTGAAGTCATCAGTAAATGTAATGAAGTACCTGTAACCACCTCTAGCAGCAACATTGAAAGGACCACATACATCACTATGTATAAGTCCTAACAAATCTGTTGCTCTTTCACTGTGTCCACTAAAGGGGGTCTTGGTCATCTTGCCTAAAAGGCAAGGTTCGCATGTCTCATATGATTCAAAATCAAATGAGTCTAGCAGCCCATTCTTATGGAGCTGAGATAAACGACTCTCATTTATGTGACCTAAGCGACAGTGCCAGAGATAGGTTTGGTTCAACTCATTTGACTTGAACCTCTTGGTACTTATGTTATAGATAGGGCTCTCTAAGTCTAGAAAGTAGAGTCCGTTCATTAGAGGTGCACTACAATAGAACATATCATTTAAATAAACTGAACAACATTTGTTCTTTATTATAAATGAAAAACCTTTCTTGTCCAAACAAGAAACTGAAATGATGTTCTTTGTTAAGTCAGGCACATAACAACATTCATCTAATTCTAATACAAGCCCAGAGGGCAGAGATAGATCATAAGTTTCTACAACAACAGCAGCAACCCTTGCTCCATTGCCTACTCGTAGGTCCACCTCGCCCTTTGTCAATGCCCTACTATTTCTCAGCGCCTGCACATTGATACAAATGTGAGATGCACATCCGGTATCTAATACCCATGATGAAGAAATAGATAGATTGACTTCTATAACATTTATACCTGAAGTATAAGTCTCACTTCTTTTCTTCTTAAGATCTTCCAGGTAAGCTTTGCAGTTACGCTTCCAGTGTCCAGCTTCCTTGTAGTGGAAGCAAGCCCCTTCCTTGGCTACCCCTCCTTTGGGTTTAAGTTCTTTGCCTTTGCCCTTGGCTTGGGACTTTCCCTTACCTTTAGGCTTGCCCTTGCCTTTCTTCTTCTGCACCATCAAAATGGTGTCAGATGTCCTCTTCTTAAGGTTAAGCTCGATTCTCAACATCCGAGCATTTCAGTAATGACTTATCAATTTCATTCATGTTATAATTCATGACAAATTGATTGAAGGCTTGTGGAAAAGATTGCAAGATCAGTCGTGGCGACTCTTGGTTAAGTGGGAATCCCAGCCTTTGTAGGTTTTCTACGTACCCAATCATCTTGAGTACATATGTACCTACGGGAGTCCCTTCTTGCATTTTGGACCCAAATAATGCCTTAGAGACTTCATATCTCTCATGCCTAGCTTTTCCTTGATATAGTTGACGAAGATGTCCAACCATATCATAAGCATTCATGAACTCGTGTTGCTTAAAGCTCGAGTTCATGGTCGCGAGCATAAGACATGACACATCTAATGCATCATCTTGATGCTTCTTGTAAGCATCTTTGTCACCGCGTGAGGCGCAAGGTGGAGGTGCCTCGAATGAGCCGCCCAGTGACGCATACAACTTCCTTTCTTGGGTGAGAACAATTCTGTGTTCTGCATCACCAGAAATTTGCTCCATTGAGCTTGTCCTTCTCAAGAGAGAACGCAGAGAGAGTGTTCGTGTTTGGACATAATTATCTACAACATACAATGAGAATTAATATCATATTCCTTTTATCATTTAATTGTAATCAAATGATGCTCCCACTAAATTATAGGAATTTTGTAGAATCGAGTTATTGATGTGGTCAAACCACATTAGATTCATACAAACTAGCTATAATTCTTGGGACAAGATCCACATCATACTAAGCCTTGAGTTAGCTTTGGCTAAATCACCCAAGACTTAGTACGATCGGTGGGTAACACATTACCGATTACATCTCTATGCAACTCTTGTTTATAGGATCAAGACCCACATTTACAAAAGACCTTGAGTTAGCTTTGGCTAAATCGCCCAAGATTTAGTGTAAATGCGATCTTAACCTATCTTTCCAAAGATTGGAATATGCCTATAGTTCTACTCGATCCAATTGAGTTAACTAGTTTTGCTCAATCTAATTGAGCTTACTCTAACCCAAGCGTGATAGGTGGGACTAAGATTGTCCCTCCGCACCCTACCAAGATAATATGCATTGCTCTGCTTTGGCAGATTCAATAACAACAAATGATCGAGGTAGTGATGGGTATCAAGGCTCGGTAGGCATTTTTGAGTTGATTCGATTATGATCTAATCTAATCGTAATGTGTATCTTATACGCATTTAGGCCTTTATTATCCTATATTAGCATGCATCACATATATACATTCATTATTCTAGCATGCATCATATACATACAAGAAAATTATCCTAGCATGCATCATATACATACAAGGATTATTCTACTAGCATGCATCACATACATACAAGCAAAATCAATTAAATATATATATATATATATATATATCAACATATATATATATATATATATATATATATATCAACATATATATATATAATTAAATGTGATATAGTCATGGCCCTACTACGATCTTCTCAAGCCAATGAGAAGATCGGACGGTCAACCTAAGGCTAGCGGCTTCTCCAAGCGCTTCCTTTGACCGCCATGTGTCGTCGTCACCCTTCTCGTAACCTCGTCTTCAAGTGGACTTTCCACCACTCTATTTTTGTACATTACAAATATGAAACTCGAGTTACATTCGAGTCTAAAATTATTTACAACTAGAATATCAAAAGAAGAGGTACGACGCGCAGGTCGCATACACTATACAACACGCACAACCACAAAACAGCACACAGGCCGTATTATGAATTACAACACACATAATCCAATCAAATTGGGGTAATTGGGCCATGAAAATCACATAATTATACATAATTCTAAATTATGTATTTTACAGAAAATTTATATAATTTTTCCAATTTTTTTTCAAATTTATGAGTCACCTCTCCGTAACGGTCCCGCTAAGCGATTTCCGGGCGCGATTGCGGGACAAGGCCCCTTTGGGGATAGGGGCAGCTCCCATACTCACAAAATTAACTTCGCGAGTGTCCCTATTATGATCCTACAGTGACTTAAGTCACTGTCCCAAAAACCTAAAGCGAGAACTCGCCGTTTCGGAGAGTTTTTCTCGACGGTTGAAGCCTACAAGTGTCCCAACACTCGTTGCTTCGATTCTTCGAGAAAAATACCCAAAAATTCTATAAAAATAGGAAATTTATAGAAACATATAAATCTGTAATTTTTATATCTAATACAAAAATTACAAAAATGAAACACATACATGCTTCGCACGTGGCTCTGATACCACTGTTGGGTTTTTCCGAGCCGCAAAAACCGCTTTTTGCGTTACGGAAACCTCGGAATCCCCGGCCACGGATCCGTGCGAAGATATATTAAAATAAAACATGTATGTGCTTACTAAAAACCCTAGATCTACCTTAGATCTAAGAGATGAGATCATTACCCTCGATGTGATGCCCTTCGCAAATCCCGCTCGTCCAAAAGGGTTGCCGGAACTTGAGAGTGTCAAGTGCACACTCCTCTATTGGTATCCACACAAGCAAAATGTGGAGAAAAAGACAATCTTGAGTGTGCTAGGACTCCTTGGACGTTCATGGCTAGATGAGGAAGAGAGAGCTTGAGGGAAGTTGATCCAAGGTGTTGGTGCAATCGGCCCAGGTCACGATTGACCAGGACTCGAGTTTGACTCGAGTGATGTTTTGATATTTCGACAAAAACATATGACAAATGTAATTGTCATGGGAAAAGTCCAAGTCATGGGTACTTGGCATGGGAAGTCCAAGTGGGACACTTGGCATTTGAGAAAAGTCCAAGCATGGGTCTTGGCAAATGGAAAGTCCAACATGGGTTGGCAAGGGAAAGTCCAAGCTTGAGTCTTGACATTTGAAGTCCAAGGGGTTTGATATTGGCGGCATAAAGTCCAAGCGGGAGTCTTGGCGGCATAAGTCCAATGTGCCTTGGCGGTGTAGACACCGTTAGCATGACATAGCCAATGGAAGCACCTGAAGGCTAGCGCGATGGATGAACAAGTCATGGATGACTTGGAGGGATCCGAGATGCGTAAGGCTGATGGAGGTGGCTAGAAGGCTTAGGTCTAGGCTAAGGGTGGTCTAGCAAGTATGGGGGCACCATACTTGAGCTAAAACCTCATATTTGAGGTGTGCCAGTCGACTGGTGTCATGTGACAGTCGACTGGCATAGTCAACTAGGGTTTAGTGGAATTGCCTAGCGATCATTGCCATTGATGGGCGGTCGATTGGATGAGCAATCGATCGATATGGCTCATCGATCGATGCTCAGATTTTAGGGCACAGAGGAGTCTCACTTTCATTCTTTGACGAGCTTGAGTGATGGCTCATCGATCGATGCTCGCGATCGATCCGATCGATATCCTAGCCGTTGGATTTTTCCAGCGTGGATTACACCGTTGTCTCACAGCAACAGTGTGATCAGTCTACTAATGGTCCCGAGCAGTCGACTGATTGACCTTTTCCAGCATAGGTTGAAGCTATATAAGGAGCTCGTGATGGAGGAAAAGATAGCGATTTTCTTGGGCGAAATTGAAGGGGGAAGTTGGTGCTTTCCAGTCATTCAAAGCTAGTTCAAGGCAATCAAAGATCAAGCAATCAAAAGCTTTTGTAAAGTGTTTTTCTTTTACTTGCATTTGTATTTCATTATCGTATTTGCTTGTATCTCTTTGATTATTGTTGTAATCATTATTGTACAAGGTTTCTCCACCTCCGGATTGTTCCGAGAAGGAGTGTTTATTAGTGGTTGCGTGTGCATCACTAGAGCTCATAGAGCTCGATCCGTGGAGTAGGAACCGTGCGGTTCTGAACCACGTTAAATCTTCGTGTCTTTGTGTTTGTGATTGTGTTTCGTTATTGTTATTATATATATATATTCTGCTGTGCTAACGAAACTTGTAGACATGATCACGATCGAATTCCATCAACCAACAAACACCCGCTATTCACCCCCCTCTAGCGGCGTCAAATATCCTACAATTGGTATCAGAGCCCGGAGCTCTTCTACGGACTAACCGTCGGGGGCTAAGAAAAAGGAGCTAGAGGGTGAAGATGGAAGGACAATTAGGATAGGATATCAACACACCGATCCCCTATTCTTTCTATGGACGAGAAGGCTTTAATTCTTGGAAGAGAAGGATTGAAGATTTCTTGATGATGAAGGACTTTGAGGAGTGGTCCATATTGATGGAAGGATTTGAGTATCCAAGAGGACCAAAAGGTGGTTTCCTCAAGAAGAAGAAATGGAGTGAAGATCAACTCCAAAGTTTTGAGAAAAACAAGAAGGTAATCAAATTTATTTTTGATTTAATTTCTAATGACTTCTTGTGTAGCCTAGGTGAGTGCATGGATGCCAAAGAGCTTTGGAGCGATTTGGCCAAGCTCCATGAAGGATCATCACCGGTCCAAGAGGAGGAGACCGAAGAGGCTAATGCATCATTCTCAAGTGAAAGTGAGGAGTCGGAAGTTGAGATGGAGTCCACTTCCAGATCAGAGAAGGAAGTAGAAGAGGTGGAAGAAGCATCTACTAGGATTGAGGCGGAGAGATCATCCTCAATACCGGAGCAACAAGAAGAAGTTTCGACATCCGGTCAAGATGAAGAAACTCAAAATCCAACTCCGACACCTACCACCGAACTAGGTAACTCAAGCAATTTGGTTTTAAATAAAAAATATATAATTTGCTTTGAGTGTAGGGAAAGTGAACATTACAAGAGTAAGTGCCCAAAGAAAGTCAAGAAGACTCCTCCGGCACCAAAAGTCAACATAAATTCAATGGATGTCGGTTCCCCGACACCTAAAGGCAAGGAGCACATCATATGCTTCAAGTGCAATTCAAAAGGACATTATAGGAATCAATGTTCTAGGGGGAGCAAAAAGAACCAAGAAGGAGCATCACAAGTAGGGGGAGCTACTAAGGCAAACCCTAAGGTATATCATTTCAACAATGCTCGTTCCTTAAATTATAGCAAAAAGCATGCTAAAAATAATTTTAGCAATCTTGCTATTTATCACAAAGAGCATGCTAGACATAGGGAATTGTGCTTAGGAGCTAAGAATATCCACTTAAATAATAAGGAGAAATTTAGGACTAATGTCCCTAAAAATAATTTATCTAAGGACAAACCTAGGTCAAATAACTCTAGAAAAATTTTACCTAGGGAGACCATTAGAAAGGTGCAAGAGCACCTAGGTTTCAATCCTAAATGGACTAGGCATATGCCTAAGAAGTCCAATGCCCAAGATTTAATTCAAAATTCTAAAATTGGGAAGTTAGAATTAGAGAACCAAGCTTTGAGGTCAAGGCTTGAAAAACTTGAGAAGACCCTTAAAATTATGCAAAATCAATTTAAAGTGTCTAATGGTCAAAGTCAAAGGTCCAAAAGTCAAAGTCAACACCTAGGACCTAAGAGTCAAAAGTCAACCAAGGGCAAAAAAGGTTTGGGTCACAAACCTAAGCCTAAGGTGGCTTATCATTGTGTTCCATTTGACTAAGGAACACAAACTAGATCTAGGAAGACCAAGGTCAATAGGGAAGTCATCCCTAGAGTTGACCATGGTGTGTGCCTAGTGGCTAGGGTTTCTAGGAAACCTAGAGTGGCCACTAAGAAGGTTGCAAGGGGAGTTACCCCTAGAGTCAACCTAGGTAAGACCCAAATGACCAAGGCTAATAAGCCTAGAAGGGTCATTAGGAAGGTATCTAGGGAGGTTATTGTTGGGTTTCCGGCACCGCGGCGTGTGTGTGTTCGATCACGTTTCGTAAACATGAACACAGCGGAAGCAATAAAAATAATAAATCTATATTTATTACAACACACACAACACACGCATGAATATTACAACAAGTGTAGACATAACCGTAAATTTAAATTTGCAATAAAAGGAAATTTATCTACGTTATACCTTTCGTATGACGTGTAGCGGGAACGGCATCAACCGGAACGATCCTCGCTAGAATCGTCTCTATCCGTATCCATGCCGAGTTCCTCGGGATGACTTCGCTAAGCCATGAGCTTCGTCTTCGTACGGGTTACTAGCCTCGTGTTGAAGACGACGTGATCGAGAGATGATCACGATCCGAATCCAAATTCGGATCCTAATACGAGTTCTCAAAACTCGCTTCTCCGGAGAGGTATTCATCAACCAATTGACGAATCCTTCGTCCTCCACCTCAGAGGATTACCGGAGATCGAATCCCCGGTAAGTTAGCCGCTGTCGGAGCTCTAACCGTCGTCCAAACGACGCTCCAACGAGAGGAGAAGAAGCTGTCCAGAAAACTGGACAGCTTGGTGGAGGAGTAGGCGCCGGCCAAAACAAGGAAGCCAAGTGCTCACCTTTTCACCGAGGCCTAGGAAGATCACCGGAGGGTCGCCGGAGGATCACCGGCTGAAGCTTGGACGCCGACAAAGAGCTGGTCGGCGGCTCAAGGTTGGGCGGCAATGGAGTTGACGCCAACAAGAGGAAGAGGGGTTGGGCGGCCAAGCTAGGGTTTTGGATTAGGGCTTAATTATCCATTAAGTCCTCTTTTATAGAGAACTAATTCTCTTAATAGTTATTGGATCATAACCATTAGGCCCGTTAACCCGCTCCATTAAGATAAGTTAAAATAAACCAAACCATGATGGTTTATTTTAAGTTAAAACGAACCGAACCAACTTTTGGTTCATTCGTTTAAAATAAACCAAACCCTTTGGTTTATTCTCCTCCATTGGATTAGAACCAAACCATTTTGGTTCATCCATTACGTCTTCATAAGACTCGGCCCATCCATGCTTCCATTGCGACTGAAACGATTTCATGCTCGCTTTATGTTTGGTCCAACCAAACCTAGTTTCTCTCGATCTGAGAATCCCATTCTCAAGCTCGTTTTAAATCCTTCGGATTACGCTCGTTGTGCGTGTGACCAAATAGGTTCTCGGTTTATGTTGGCCGTCTATAATTAACCATTAATTATAGAACGATCATGAGTGGCACCTAGTAGTACATCATGATCCCCAATTAACCGAAAAGATCAACGGTTGATCCAGAACTATTTCTGAAACCCTTCAGTAGCTCGAATGATTCGTGCCCCATTCTCTTCACTCATCTTATACCCACTTGGTTCAGGACATGGTCTATTGTGTCAGTCCCCACTAGGCTGACTACGTCACACCTAGCCCAAGTATCATTTCCTCGTCCTACGAATTCTAGTTACTCCACATGTATCGAAGAGTACCTTACTCTAAACATGTAATGCTTTGGCCAAAGACTTTAGTAACAATCCGACGAGAGGCCATGGGTATACATCTCCTCGCAAGGAGTGGTGAATCCTTTATAGGCTATTCAAACACCTTCGATCACTTGACTTATACCCAATCATCCGGGTCCACATCTCCTTAGAGATGTTTGCTTAAGATGTCAAAGCATAAGTCTCCATGATCAAGATGACTTGAATACCGCAAGTCAAAGGAACATCGCACTTAAGCCACAGAAGAACTTCATTGACATATCTATATATGCAGAGAACCATATGAAGTCTTACGGCTGGTCACTCCAATGAACTAGTTACCATAACTAGCATCCACGATTAACTCCGGACATCACAATGTCTCCAGCCAGTGAGAATCAACTGCTTGGATACACCAAGAAGTATACCTCGTGCTAGTCTCGACAGAATTGATGGTGTCCAAATCCATCAATTCATCGACTAGGGATAATTCCGATACATCACAATTACACATGTAGAGATACTCACTAGTTGTGATCCAATCACAAATTCTCTCATGCTGTGAATCGCATCGTGGACATTCAGTAAATGAGTTTAAGATCTAATCAAATACATGAAACATGTATACTCAAATAGTGAATCTTCATTTATCATATAAATGGTTCATACATAAGGCGATTGCCTTAGGACATCTCTCATATATTACTAACAGTTATCCCTAAGGAATACCTAATAAACCCTAGGAGCTCAAATCGGTTTTGGGTTCCTAAGAGCGTGATTGATTCACGCTAGATGGGTTAGGGTGTGTCAACCTTAAATGGATGGGTAGTTAACTCAACAATGGCAAAGGTGGCATTTTAGATTATTTTCAAGGTTATGGATACCTTGGAAATATATTTGAATTATAATCCTAAAAGATTTTAGGATGTGCCAATATTATTTGAGAAGTTTGACTAAATGATCAAATTGGCACAATTTAGGTTTAGAGGCTATAGTGTGCCATTTCGGGTTTTTGGCACACTTAGGAGATAATTAGGTTTTATAGCAAATATACTTAATTATATCAAATGGCAATTAATATTAAAATTTAGGCATTATTATACCTATATATTTTATATACCATGTTTTGTTTGCCATATAACATGCCATGACATCATGCTTACTTTTAATCATTTTATATGTCATGTTCATGTTTAGGATTAAGTTTTTAAATGTCATGTGTTTTTAGATTTTATCTTATGCCATGACATCATGATTATGAGCATATGCTTATCATCATTAATGTCATAATCATTCGTGCATTTGATTAAAATTTATGGCATGACTTGGAGTCCCATTTATAAGGGAATCAAGTAGAGTTGCTTTAGGAAAATGCATGAAACCCTAGTTTAGGGAGAACAAAACTCACATCTCACATCCAATTGACATGTATGTGTATGTATACACCCTAGATACATGTGAGATTCTAGGACATGAGTTAAGTTCAAGGTGCATAGTTTTTACATCTAGATGAACTAAAACTCATCTAATTTCAATGGTGGATCATTGGGAGAGCATGTGTACAAGTCATGTACATAGAACCCAAGGAATATGATCCAAAATAAGGTTTTGAAAATATTTTAAAATCATTTTGAAAAACCTTGGCTAAGTCTATCTTTTGATAGCAATCACCATTGATGAAGTTGATACAAAGTAGGGTCAAAACATTGAAAATTTCAATGATTTTGAACTTTGTGCCAAGTTCACTATTTTATGGGTACAATATTTTTAAAACATTTTTCACCCATTGTATTGGTCATAGGTATTATACGTATCAAATTTCATGATTTTTTGATATACGTATAATTATTTATGATTTTCTAAATCTCGGAAATTAATTTTCTAAATTGCTCGATCAACAAATTAATGTGCAATCGGTGATGGAGTGCCGATCATGACCGATTTCGAATCACTGATCGATAGCCTGATTTCGGAGTAACCAAGGTTGTTTAACCCGATTTCAGCTGCAGTTAAGGTCCCTAACCACTCCTAACCCTAGGATATGCTTTGGGAAGCATTATAAAGGGTGAAAATCCAGTGGATATAGATTAGGAGAGTTGTTTAGGGTTTGTATCAATTTTAAGGTGTTGGAAAGTTCAATGTTGAACTTCTAATCTTAATTTTGATGGTTTAGAGTTCCTATTGGCTTAGGGACTTCCCAAGGACATTGTTGGTGTAATGGTCAAGGGGGAGCAAGCCTTTAGGGGGAGAGTATCATCAATTGGGAAAATTGATGGGTTTTTGATACCCAATATGGAAATTGGGAGAGTGAATAGGATTGCCTCTCTTGAGTGATATGGGACTTATCACTAGGAAGATGGTAGGCATCCTAGGACGAAGGGGGAGATTGTAAGATCTCATTGGGACATGAGACATTGACCTCCTTGGAGAGATAACCTTTTTGATGTTAGTCAAAAAAGGGGGATAATGTTTGGGAGAGAACATTTGGAGAATGTTTAAGATTACCAATTTGGGATAATTGGTAAGGGATTTGAGTTAGTGTTCTAAACTCAATGATTTGTTTGGTTTTTGTCAAACATAAAAAAGGGGGAGATTGTTGGTGCAATCGGCCCAGGTCACGATTGACCAGGACTCGAGTTTGACTCGAGTGATGTTTTGATGTTTCGACAAAAACATATGACAATGTAATTGTCATGGGAAAAGTCCAAGTCATGGGTACTTGGCATGGGAAGTCCAAGTGGGACACTTGGCATTTGAGAAAAGTCCAAGCATGGGTCTTGGCAAATGAAAAGTCCAACATGGGTTGGCAAGGGAAAGTCCAAGCTTGAGTCTTGGCATTTGAAGTCCAAGGGGTTTGATATTGGCGGCGTAAAGTCCAAGAGGGAGTCTTGGCGGCATAAGTCCAATGTGCCTTGGCGGTGTAGACACCGTTAGCATGACATAGCCGATGGAAGCACCTGAAGGCTAGCGCGATGGATGAACAAGTCATGGATGACTTGGAGGGATCCGAGATGCGTAAGGCTGATGGAGGTGGCTAGAAGGCTTAGGTCTAGGCTAAGGGTGGTCTAGCAAGTATGGGGGCACCATACTTGAGCTAAAATCTCATATTTGAGGTGTGCCAGTCGACTGGTATCATGTGGCAGTTGACTGGCGTAGTCAACTAGGGTTTAACTACGGGAATTGCCTTAGCAGTCGACTGCCATTGATGGGCAGTTGACTGATTGGATGAGCAGTCGACTTATATGGCTCATCAGTCGACTGATGCTCGGATTTTAGGGCACAGAGTGGAGTCTCACTCGACTGCTGGGATGAGCAGTCGAGTGATGGCTCATCAGTCGACTGATGCTCATGATCAGTCGACTGATATCCTAGCCGTTGGATTTTTCCAGCGTGGATTACACCGTTGTCTCACAGCAACAGTGTGATCAGTCTACTAATGGTCCCGAGCAGTCGACTGATTGACCTTTTCCAGCATAGGTTGAAGCTATATAAGGAGCTCGTGAAGGAGGAAAAGATAGCGATTTTCTTGGGCGAAATTGAAGGGGGAAGTTGGTGCTTTCCAGTCCTTCAAAGCTAGTTCAAGGCAATCAAAGATCAAGCAATCAAAAGCTTTTGTAAAGTGTTTTTCCTTTACTTGCATTTGTATTTCATTATCGTATTTGCTTGTATCTCTTTGATTATTGTTGTAATCATTATTGTACGAGGTTTCTCCATCTCCGGATTGTTCCGAGAAGGAGTGTTTATTAGTGATTGCGTGTGCATCACTAGAGCTCGTAGAGCTTGATCCGTGGAGTAGGAACCGTGCGGTTCCGAACCACGTTAAATCTTCGTGTCTTTGTGTTTGTGATTGTGTTTCGTTATTGTTATTATATATATATATTTCGCTGTGCTAACGAAACTTGTAGACACGATCACGATTGAATTCCATCAACCAACGAACACCCGCTATTCACCCCCCTCTAGCGGCGTCAAATATCCTACACAAGGTTGAAGATGAAGTTGTGTAACTCCCCAAAATGAATTACCACATCTAATGGGGTTGTAGTGGCCGGCCACTTCTTGGAGAGGGGGTTACATGCATGCATGTAACTCCCATGACCCTTGGTCTCCCTCATGAGGTTGCACCACATGACAAAGTCAATGATGATGTGGAGCATCATCATTGGCCGGCCATGCCAAGTCATCATCATGACATGACATTTGGTCAAGTCAAACTTGAGCTTTCATCTTCCCTCTCAAGTCAAGTCAAACTTGACCTCTTATCTCCCATGGTTGATCCAATCCAACCATTTGATTCAAGTCAATTTAATGAATCTCTATTCATTTAATTTAAATTGATTTGATGAATCAAATCTAAATTAGACTCATTCAACACTTGAATCAACTTGAGTCTAACTCAATTAGTCTAATTTGGATTACTCTTAATCTAATTTGGTTCATCCCATGAACCTAATCCTCATGGTTCATCATATGAACCTAATCTCCATCTAATTGCTCTTATGTGTGTGACCCTATAGGTTCTTGTAACGTTGGCAATGTCCCTAAACCGATTTAGGAACATAAGCAATGAGTGGTATCTAGCAACACATCATTGCTACCCAAGTTACAAGAATGTTGAGCTCCAACATCACCTTTGTGACTACTAATTGTGACTCTCAAAATATGTGACAATGCCCCTCTATCCTTGACATCTAGATTGACCAATCGAGGCATAGACCGTGTCATCCTCGGTACAATCTAAATCTTGAACTCCAAGTAGACTCACTCTAATCAAATGAGCTCAATATCTCATATTGATTCATTTGGGCATGGCCATGCACTTCGTGGTCTCACTCTATCAAGAATATCGATGTCTCTCCCGTCATATAGGAGGGATAGATCCCATCTACATCACTCACATCCCTCTGTATAATTTGTTACATACCCAGTAATCGCCTTTATAGTCCACCCATTTACGGGTGACGTTTGACGAAGCCAAAGTATGCAACGCCTTATATAGGGAACCATGGTGACTTTATGTCTAAGGACTAATAGTCATACTAATGCCACATGAGAAAGTATATGACACTCATATAACGATCCATGATACTTTCTCATGGAGGGTCATTCAGTATACATTCTCCAATGCATACCCATGTGTCAACTTGATATCTCATATCCATGACTTGTGAGATCAAGTCATCGTGTTGACCTACATGCTAGTCTCTACACATTAACATTGTCCCTGAATGTTAATACTCGACTAAGAATGATTAAGAGTAGTGTTCTCTATATCATCTCATTATCGATTCAACCAATCGATTGATATAGATAAGAACCTACTACTCAAGGACATTATTATATTTAGTTATTTGGCACCAATACAAGTAAATATAATAACCATGCCTTTATAAATAGGAATATGATACAATAAAGTCCATACAACAATCATCACATGATTGACTCTAGGGCTTTCACTAACAGTTTCAAACACTCTAGCTTTAAGGGGGAGTTAAGATACTTTCAAATATCTTATTTTTTTTTTAAAAACCTTAAAATAAAAACATAATTCTAGGGAGAGTATTGAAAATTTAAAACTTAAATTAAGGGGGAGAAAAACTTACTTTTAAAAGATTAAGTCTTAAAAAGCTTAAAGATTTTTAAAATTACTATTTAGGTTTTGATGTATGGAAAGAAAATAATTAAACATTATAAAGATTTATTCAAGGGGGAGTTTTGAAAAACTTTAAAGAGTTAGAAAATTTTGAAAGTCTTTAAAATTTTTGGAATTTGAAAATTTAAAAAAAAATTTGAATAATTCAGGGAGAGTTTTTGAAAAATTTGAAAATTTTAAAAATTTTGAATAATTTAGGGGGAGTCTTTGAAAATTTTGAAAAATTTTAAAAAATCTTTAAAAATTTTGAAAATAAGTTTTTATTCAAGGGGAGTTTTTAAAAAATTGGAATTTTTGAAAATTTTGAAATTTTGAATTATTCAGGGGGAGTTTTTGAAAAATTGAAAAAATTTAAAATTTTTGGAAATTTTGATTTATTCAGGGGGAGTTTTGAAAATCTAGAAAAACTTGAAAATTTAGAAAAATTGAAAATTTTGAAAATGTTGAATTGTTCAAGGGGAATTTTGATAATGGTTCTTGATAAAATATCATAATAACTTTGCAATACATTATGTTCGTTTCTTTAACTTAACCTTTATTTTGATGTATGCCAAAGGGGGAGAGAAGAGATAATAGACAAGTGATATAAAATTATAGATTTAAAGGATGCAAAAATTTGATAAGGATAAATACATTTCATAGATGGTCAAATTTATGCATGACAAAAGCTATTAGTTTATTTCTTATACATTTCAATATATGGAGATTGGTATTTAATTCTCCTAACTTTAAATGATGTGTTGTCATACATAAAAAAGGAGGAGATTGTTGATGCTGTGAGCATCACTCCAAAGTTTTGATGTATGAACCTTGGTTAAAAGTTAGGATTCACTTGTAGTTTAATATAAGTGTTAAGTGTGCAGGCTTAACAGGAAGTCCTAGTAGGTCGAGTTGACCAGATACTAGGCATGAATCTTGACAGATCAGGAGGACCGGACACCAAACATGAAGTCCAGATGGGTCACGTGGATCGAACATTTGGCATGAAGACCAGTTGGGTCAGGAGAACGGACAATTGGCAAAAAGTCCGGGGTCGCATGAGGCCGGACATTTGTGGAAGCCTGTGGGTCAGATCGGATGTCAAGAATGGTAAGTCTGACAGGTAGTCGGCAGGTAATCCTCGAGTGAAGAGGTGAGGCCGAGTCTTCAGTAGGGGTACAAAGTTAGGCATCGATTCGACAAAAAGTCTGCATGGGACTTAGTAGTCGAGTTCGAGCAGTATTACTACTGCTATCATAATTCACATTATCTATTTTGTAATCCTCGCTTTTGTAGGGACCAAATCATTGAATGGATTCAAGTCGACTAAAGTCCAGTCGACTGAAGATGTATTAGTCGACTGGATACCTATTTGGTAGGATCAGCTTGTGATCGATCGAAGATCATGCAACGCAGATGGAAAGAGCTTGAGTCGACTGAAGATGTTGAGTCGACTGATGAGAGGAATTTCCCGATGCAGAGGCGAGTGACATGGAGTCGACTGAAGGGGATTCAGTCGACTGGAAGACCATGACTTCAATATCGACGGGCTGATGTGGAGTCGACTGGAAGGCATTCCAATGACCGAAAGAGTTTATAAAAGTTGTGCTCGATCAGATCCATTTATCGAAATTCAATCAACGTCGAAGTGCTGCCAAAATACTTGCTCATCCACTACACTTTGACTCCACGACAAGACATTCCTCCGACACTTTGTGACTACCTCTACGATTATTAAGTGTCGGTATAAAGTCTTGTAACCTCTACGATTCACTTGTATACTTAATTCTCCGAGTGGGTGGTTTGTCACCTCACTCTATCATTTGTAAAAGCGAAACCCTCCGAAGTCGAGAGCACTCGAGTCAGAGGGTATTTAGTTAATTTCCCATCGAGGTAGCTCGTGGTAGAGCTACGAGCCTTAGAGTAGCAACCTATCTGAGTTACGAACCAAGTAAAATTGCTTGTGTTATTAATTGTTTTTATATTCCGCTGCGTATGTTTATTAGCTTAAAATTATAAAATACTGAGATTCACCCCCTCTCTCGATTCACTCGCTTCTACAGATTCACTATTTGAGTATACATGTTTTCATGTATTTGATTGGATCTTAAACTCATTTACTGAATGTCCACAATACGATTCATAGCATGAGAGAATTTGTGATTGGATCACAGCTAGTGAGTATCTCTACATGTGTAATTGTGATATATTGGAATTATCCCTAGTGATGAATTGATGCATTCAGACGCCATCGATTCTGTTGTGACTAGAACGAGGTAAACTCTTTGGTTTATCCAAGCAGCTGTTCCTCACTGGCTGGAGACATTGGGATGTCCGGAGTTAATCGTGGATGTTAGTTATGGTAACTAGTTCATTGGAGTTACCAGATGAAAGACTTCATATGGTTCTCTGCATATATGGATATGTCAATGAAGTTCTTATAGCAGCTTAAGTGCGATGTTCTTTTGACTTACGGTATTTAAGTCATCTTGGTCATGAAGACTTATGCTTTGACATCTTAAGTAAGCATCTTCGAAGAGATGTGGACTTGGGATGATTGTGTATAAGTCAAAGTGGCCAAAGGTGTTTGAATAGCCTACAGAGGATTCACCGCTCCTTGCGAGGAAATGTACCCTATGGCCTTTTGTCGGATTGTTACTAAAGTCTTTAGCCAAAGCATTACATGTTTAGAGTATGGTAATCTTGGATTCATGTGCAGTAACTAGAATCCGGAGGACAAGGAAGTAATACTTGGGCTAGGTGTGACGTAGTCAACCTAGTGGAGACTGACACAATAGACCATGTCCTGATCCAAGTGGGTATAAGATGAGTGAAAGAAATGGGGCATGATTCATTATAGCTGCTGAAGAGTTTCAGAAATGGTTATGGGATCAACCGTTGATTTTTCGATTAATTGGGGATCATGATATACTAATAGGTGTCACTCATGATCGTTCTATAATTAATGGTTAATTGTAGATGACCAATATAAACCGGGAATCTATTTGGTCACACACACAACGAGTGTAACCCTAAGGATTTAAAATGAGTTTGAGAATAGGATTCTCATATCGAGAGAGACCTGGTGTGGTTGGACCAAAAAAAGAGCGAGTATGAAATTGTTTCAGTCGCATCGGAAGCATGGATGGGTTGAGTCTTATAAAGACATGATGGATGGACCAAATTGGTTTGGTTTTAATCAAATGGTCGAAAATAAATCAAAGTGGTTTGGTTTGTTTTAAACAAATGAACCAAAGTTGGTTCGATTCATTTTAACTTAAAATAGATTAATGCGGTTTGGTTTATTTTAACTTAAGTTATTGGAGCGGTTTAACGAGTTTTGGTTATGAACTAATAACCGTTAGGAGAATGTGTTCTCTATAAAAACATGGCTTAAGGGTTTTTCGGAGAGAATTAATTGGTTCAAGGGTTTTGGAAACCCTAGCCTCCTTTCCTCCTTGGTGGTTGTCGCCCACCTGTGTCGCTGCCGCCCAGTGCAGCTGCTACCTCTCCTCGCCGCTAGCCATCCACCAGCCGTTGGCGTCCCTTGGGCCACCCTCAGCCGCCGGCCAACCTCCCTTGGCCGCCGGCGACCAAGGAGTAACCGGCCAAGCCTTTGGCTGACCCCTTCTTCCTCCACAGCAAGCTGTCCAGTTTTGAACAGCTTGATCTCCCTCGCGTGGAGAGGTCCTTTGGTCAGTGTTTTTTGCTCCGACAATGGTCTACTTACTGGGGATTGGATCTCCGACAATCCTCATAGGTGGAGGGTTAAGTTTTCGTCAAATGGTTGACGAAAATCGCTTTCAATAAGCGAGTTTGTGAAACTCATTTTGGGATCCGAATTTATTTCGGATTGTGATTGTCTCTCGGATCACATCGTTTTCGACTCGCGGCTAGTGACTTTTGCGAAGACAAGGTTCGTGGCTTTGTGAAGCTATCCTGACGATACTCGGCGTGGATATGGATAGAGGCGATTCTAGCGAGGATCGCTATGGTTGATGTCATTCCCGCTACACGTGATCCATCAGGTATACTTAGTATAAATTTCCTTTTATTGCAAAATTTTAAGAAGTGATTATGTCTACACATGTTGTGTCCTGCATGCGTGTGATGTGTGTGTTGTAATAAAATAGTTTATTGCTTTTATTGCTTTCGCTGTGTGCATGTTTACGAAACGTGTTCGAACATACTCACTGCGGTGCCAGGGAAACCCAACAATGGTATCAGAGCTACGCTGTGTTCCAACATAATCATAAAATTGTTTTGCGATTGTCATAATTGTATTTATAGAAATTTTCTACTTTTGGAAAGTTTAGAAGTATTTATGGAAATTTTTTACTTTTGAAAAGTATAAAAGTATTTATGAAAATTTTTTACTTTTGGAAAGTTTAGAAGTATTTATAGAAATTAACACTTTCCATAAATAAAATATGTGATTAGATTTGGAAATTTATTTCCTAATTTAATCATAATTTGATTTGGGAATCAAATCTCAAACATATTTTATTTTCATAAATATTTATGGCAAATAAAGAAATTCAAATTGGAAATTTCCTAATATGATTAGGAAATTACAATTTAGGAAATTTATTTCGTAAATTAAAATTGACTTTCCTTAATTAACACTTTCCATAAATAAAATATATGATTAGATTTGGAAATTTATTTCCTAATTTTAATCATGATTTGATTTGGGAAATCAAATCTAAAATATATTATATTTCCAAAATAGTTATGATAAATAAGGAAACTATTTATACATGCCATAATTGTATGTCATGTAATTGCATTAGATGCATATCATTATGCCATGCGTGTCGTGACATGTAGATGTATGTCATGTGTGTCATGCCATGTAGATAATAGTTATTTGCATACAAAGACGATGAGACATTAAAACCCTTACACAATATTAAAGCTTACACCTTCCATTAATATGGTTAGAACTGGAGTTCTGTTTCTTATTTGGGTTGTTGGATTCACTCTAAGCCTTGCTCAAACCTGAACATGTTCAAATCATTGGAATAGTTTAACACTAATATGGTAATAGTCAAAGGTCAATTGTTAGTTTGAGTTGTTGGACTCACTCCAAGCCTGGCTAATTGGTTGAATGCGCTCTAACCATATTAAAACTATTTCGTGATTAATGGGTCGACTCTAACTCGGAGCATCGATTTGTTGGACTCACTCCAAGGTCGATGTGAAGAGAGGTGAATTTGGGTGCTATGCATATGATGCATACTTGTTAATGTGTTAGCAACCCAATGTATGTGTGAACATTCAATTAGTTGATAACACATTGTGATAGTTACATATATGTGATATGTAATCGCTATACTTGATACCTACCATCATAGCTAAGAATGACTTGTTGGACTCACTCTAAGGTTGTTCTTATCTATGTTGGATATCAACCCATTCGGAGATGGACCTACAATCTCCCGAATTAATTTTGAGGGTTTTTAAAATTCAAAAAATGAATGGGATTTTGTAAATGTATGTTGATGCATTTTAAAATTATTTTCTCATATATGCTTGATTTGTATTTCTAGGTTAATCGCTTGATCATGATGTCTTTGAATTTGCGCTCTATTTTGAATTCGAATAAATTGACTGGGCCAAACTTCTTGGACTGACTTAAAAACTTGAGAATTGTTCTCAAGAAGGAAAAGCTTGCGTATGTCCTCGAAGAGTCTCTTCCCACCCGTCCTAGTGATAACGCAACTCTGGACCAATTATTGGCCTATTAGAAACATGTGAGTGATTCTGAACTAGTGAGTTGCATCATGCTAGCCGCGATGGTACCCGAGCTGCAAAAGCATCATGAGCATATGGATGCTCATATCATAGTCTTTCATCTTTATGAGTTATTTGATGAGCAAGTGAGATCCGAAAGCTTCGAAGTCTCCAAGCTCCTTTTCACCTCTGAGATGCAAGAAGGTTCATCTGTGGTACTGCTCAACATGCTGAAGACTGTGGAGCCTTCTGTGAAGCATGAGCAGAGGATGATGCTATTAGTTGATTCCTCGAAGAAAGGTTCTAAGAGGAAGTCAAAGAAACAACAGAAAGGGAAGAAGAAAAAAGGCTAAAAAGGCAGAACCATCTCAAAAGGGCACTTGCCATCATTGTGGCAAGGAGGGCCATTGGCGAAGAAACTACAAGATTTATCTTGAGTCCATGAAGAAGAATAAGACATCAGATGCCCCATCTTCTTCAAATATATTCGTTATTGATTGTCATTCTATTTCCTCAAACAATTGGGTATTGGATACTGAGTGTGGCTCACATATATGTAATGACATACATGGGCTAAGGAATAGAAGAAGACTCATCAAGGGAGAGTCAAATTTACGTGTTGGGAATGGAGCAAACGTTGCTGCACTCGCCATTGGAACGTATTTGTTAAGACTCCCTACAGGACTTGTCTTAGAACTGGACAATTGCTTTTATCTTCCTTTATTGATAAAGAACATCATTTCTATTTCTTGTTTAAATAGAAATGGGCACCATTTGACTTTTACTAACAATGGTTGTTACATAACTTTGAATGACGTGCTTTATGAGACTAGAACATTGTGCAATGGTATATATACGTTAGACGTATTCAGTTACATTTTCAATATTGAAGCGAGCAACAAGCATGTTCGAAAAGATAATCAATTAGACTCCTACATGTGGCATTGTCATCTTGGCCATGTAAGCAAGAAATGCATGTCCGAATTACACCAATGTGGAATTCTGGAATCATTTGAATTAGATTCATACAATACATGTGAATCATGCTTAAAAGGCAAGATGACTAAGTTACCTTTACGGAAAAGGTGAACCAGGTGGGAGAGTTGCTTGGTCTAATACATCGATGTATGCAGACCTATGTCAACTCAAGCTCTAGGAGGTTATAACTACTTCATTACCTTCACCGATGCTCACTCACGGTTTGGGTATGTGTTCTTGATGAAACACAAGTCTAAAGCCTTTGAAAGGTTCAAAGAATTCAGTAATGAAGTAGAGAAACAACTTGGCAAGAGTATTAAAATACTTCGATCGGATCGAGGTGGTGAATACTTGAGTCAAGAGTTTTTGGATTATCTAAGGGACAATGGTATATTGTCTCAATGTACTCCGTCGTATACACCACAACATAATGGTGTATTTGAGAGGCAAAACCGAACCTTGTTGGACATGGTTAGGTCGATGATGAATCACACGAATCTTCCTAAGTCCTTTTAGGGCTATGCACTTCAGACTGCTGTTTACTTGTTAAACAGAGTCCCGACCAAGGTAGTCTCTACTACTCCATATGAGATATGGAATATTAAGAAACCTCATTTATCTTATTTGAAGATATGGGGTTTTCCTGCTTATGTGAAGCGGACTGCGTCAAATAAATTGGGTGCTAAGTTTGATAAATGTTTATTTATTTGATACCCTAAGGAAACGAGGGGTTACCAATTCTATCATCCCTAGGAACAAAAGGTGTTTGTTTCAAGGAATGTTGTGTTTCTAGAGAAAGAGTTTCTCTTACAAGAAAACAGTGGGAGTGCCGTTGAACTTAAGAAGGTTCAAGAGACTCCAATAGACATTGAGGAGATACCTGGTCAAGCACCTCGACCGATGACTCATAGTGATGAGACATTGGTTGAACCTATTATGACACCACATCTTCGTAGATCTGGTAGGACATGCAACATTTTTGAGAGATATGGATTTCTCGTAAGTGAATCGAACGACATATTACTCATTGACGATGAGGATCCTACCAATTATGAAGAAGTTATGAAAAGTTCAGAAAGAGACAAATGGCTTGAAGCCATGAAGTCGAAAATGGATTCTATGTATGAAAATCAAGTTTGGAACTTGGTGGACCCACCTGAAGGCGTTAAGCCTATAGGGTGCAAGTGGGTTTTCAAGAATAAAACTAACATGGATGGTAATGTGAAGGCTAGATTAGTGGCGAAAGACTATCATAAAAAATAAGGTGTTGATTATGACGAGACCTATCCACTGGTAGTTATGCATAAATCCATTCGGATGCTTCTGTCCATAGCGACTCATTATGATTATGAGATATGACAAATGGATGTGAAAACAGCTTTCCTTAACGGAAACCTACTCGAGGGCATGTATATGATACAACCTGAGGGTTTCACATCTATTGATAAAACCAAGATATGCAAACTTATTTGTCCATATATGGATTGAAGCAAGCATCCAGGAGCTGGAATATACGTTTTGATGAGGCAATCAAAAGGTTTGATTTCTCACAAAATCCAGACGAACCTTGTGTGTACAAGAAGGTTAGTGGAAGTGCAGTCATGTTCCTAGTATTGTATGTCGATGACATATTACTTATAGGAAATGATATTTCTGTCTTACAGTCAGTTAAAATTTAGTTATCCAAAACATTCTCTATGAAAGACCTGGGAGAAGTGACCAACATCCTCGGGATCAAGATCTATAGAGATAGATCGAAACAGTTGCTTGGTCTTTCGCAGTCTACATATATAGACCGAGTGTTAAAGAGGTTTAGCATGTCAGAATCCAAGAAAGGTTTCCTTCCCATCAAGCATGAGATACACCTTTCGAAGTCTATGTGTCCGCGCATAGAAGATGAGAGGATTTGCATGAGTAAGATTGCCTATGCATATGCAATAGGATCTATCATGTATGCTATGTTATGTACGAGGCCCGATGTATCGTATGCTCTGAGTGTCATGAGTAGATATCTGTCTGATCCAGGAATGGATCATTGGGTGACTGTTAAGACAATCCTTAAGTACTTACGAACAACTAAGGATGTGCTCCTAATATATGGAGAAGGTGATATGGTATACGGATATCGACTTCCAGACAGACAAGGATGATTCCAAGTCTTAGTCTGGGTACGTATTTACCTTAAATGGGGGCGAAATAAGTTGAAAAGATTTCAAGCAAGACACTATTGCGGATTCTGCTACTAAAGCAGAATACATTGCATCTTTTGACGTAGCAAAGGAAGCGATTTGGATCAAGAAGTTCATCTCTGAACTTGATGTGGTCTCATCAATGATCCAAACATGTGCTTTGATAGTGAAAGCCCTAGAGTCAATCATGTGATGATTATTGTATGAACTTGTTGTATCATATTTCTATATATATAAAGGCATTTCTTTATGGTTATTATACTTACTTGTATTGGTGCCAAATAACTAAGTATAATAACGTCCTTGAGTGGAAGGTTCTTATCTATATCAATCGATTAGTTGAATCGATAATGAGATGATATAGAGAATACTAATCTTAATCATTCCTAGTCAAGTATTAACATTCAGAGACAATGTTAATGCGAAGAGATTAGCATGTAGGTCAACTCGATGACTTGATCTCACAAGTCATGGATATGAGATATCAAGTTGACACATGGGTATGCATTGGAGAATATATACTGAATGACCCGCCATGAGAAAGTATCATGGATTGTTATATGAGTGTCATATACTTTCTCATGTGACTATTAGTCCTTGGACTTGAAGTCACTATGGTTCCCTATATAAGGAGTTGCATACTTTGGCTTCGTAAAATGTCACCTGTAAATGGGTGGATTATAAAGGCGATTATTGGGTATGTAACAAATTATGCGGAGGGATGTGAGTGATATAGATGGGATCTATCCCTCCTATATGACAAGAGTGACATCATGATTCTTGATAGAGTGAGACCATTAAGTGCATGGCCTTGCCCAAATGAGTCAATATGAGATATTGAGCTCATTTGATTAGAGTGAGTCTACTTGGAGTTCAAGATATAGATTGTACAGAGGATGACACGATCTATGCCTCAATTGGTCAATCTAGATGTCAAGGATAGAGGGACATTATCACATATTGTGAGAGTCACAATTAGTAGTCACAAAGGTTATGTTTGATCTCAACATTCTTGTAACTTGGGTAGAAATGATGTGTTGCTAGATACCTACCGCTTATTGCTTATGTTTCTAAATCGGTTTAGGAACATTGCCAACATTACAAGAACCTATAGGGTCACATACAAAGGGCAATTAGATGGAGATTAGGTTCATATGATGGACCAAGAGGATTAGGTTCATGTGATGAACCAAATTGGATTAAGAGTAATCCAAATTAGACTAATTGAGTTGGACTCAATTTGATTCAAGTGTTGAATGAGTCTAATTTAGATATGATTCATTGAGTCAATTTAAACTAATGAATATAGATTCATTAAATTAAATTGACTTGAATCAAATGGTTGGATTTGATCAACCATGGGAGATAAGAGGTCAAGTTTGACTTGACTTGAGAGGGAAGATGAAAGTTCAAGTTTGACTTGACCAAATGTCACGTTACGGTGACTTGGCATGGGGCCGGCCAATGATGATGTTCCACATCATCATGGACACATCATGGGTACCACCACATGAGGAAGACCAAGACCCATGACTCTTGGTATTACATGCATGTATTTAACCTTCATGTAGTGGCCGACCACATTAAGGTGGTGTGTGAGTGGGAATTGATTAGATCATCTTCTTCCTCCTTTCCTCTCCTCTCAAGCTCTCTCCCTCATCCTTCATGTTGTGGACTTCTAAGAGTGCTAGCACACTCTAAGTTGTCTTCTCCACCTATTGTTCGTGTGGATACTTGTAGAGGAGTGTGCACTTGACAATCTTCGAGATCTGGCAAAGCGTTTGGACGAGCGGGATACGCAAAGGGCGTCGATACAAGGGTAACACTCTTTTCATGTAGACCTAAGGTAGATCTAAGTTTTCTTGACATGTACATGTATTATTTTTGTTAATCTTTGCACGGATCCGTGGCCGACTTTCGAGGTTTCCGCAATGCAAAAAGCTATTTTTGCAGCTCGGATAGTCCAACAGTGGTATCAGAGCCACGTGCGAAGCATGTACGTGTTTAGTTTTGTAATTTTTGTATTAGATATGAAAACTTACAGATCTGTAAGTTTCTGTAATTTTCCTAATTTTATAGATTTTTGTGAGTATTTTCTTCTAGAGTCAAAGCAACAAGTATTTGAACACTTGTAGGCTTCAACTATCGAGAAAAACTCTCCGAAATGGAGAAATCTCACTTTAGTATTTTGGGAAAGTGACTTAAGGCTCTGTAAGATCAAGATGGGACACTCGCAAGATTCATTTTGCGAGAAGGGACGCTGCCCTCCCCGAAGGGCATTGTCCTGATCGCACTTAAAATCGCTTAGGGACCGCTATGAGATGTGACTCATAAAATTAAAAAAAAGGGAAATTATAGAAATTTATATAAAATATATAATTTAGAATTATGTATGATACTGTGATGGTCATGGCCCAAGAACCCCAATATGATTGGATAAAATGTGTTGTAATTCATAATACGGCTTGCGCGCCATTTTTGTGTTGTGCTTGTTGTATATCATATGCGACCTGCGCGTCGTGCCTCTCTCTTTTATATTCCTGTTGTAAATAGTTTTTAGACTCGAATGTAACTCGAGTTTCATGTTTGTAATGTACAAAAATGAAGAGGTGGAAGGTCGACTAGTAGACGGAGTTACGAGGAGGGTGCCGATGACACATGGTGGTCAAAGGAGGCGCTTGAAGAAGCCAATAACCCTAGGTTGACAGTCCGATCTTCTCATTGGCTTGAGAAGATCATAGTAGGGTTATGACTTCATCACATATTAATATATATATATATATATATATATATATATATATATATATATATATATATATATATATATATATATATATATATATTTGTTTCTGCTTGTATGTATGTGATGCATGCTAGTATGTTTTTTCTTGTATGTATATGATGCATGCTAGTATATTTTGCTTGTATGTATGTGATGCATGCTAGTATAGGGTAATTAATGCCTTAATGCGTATATGATATACATTCATGATTAGATTAGATCTTAATCAAATCAACTCGAAATGCCTACCAAGTTTTGATACCCATCACTACCTCGATCATTTATTATTGTTGAATCTACCAAAGCAGAGCAACGCATATTATCTTGGTAGGGTGCGGAGGGACAATCTTCGTCCCGCCTATCACAGCTTGAGTGAGAATAAGCTCAATTAGATTGAGTGAAACTAGTTAACTCAATTGGATCGAGTAAAACTATAGGCATATTTCAACGGTTGGAAAGATAGGATAAGATTACATTTACACTAAATCTTGGGTGATTTAGTCAAAGCTAACTCAAGTTCTTTTGTAAATGTGGATCTTGATCCTATAAACAAGAGTTGTATAGAGATGTAATCGGTAATATGTTACCTACCGATCATACTAAGTCTTGGGCGATTTAGCCAAAGCTAACTCAAGGTGTAGTATGATATGGATCTTGTCCCGCTAGAATTATAGCTAGTTTGTATGAATCTAGTTGTGTTGTTTGACCACATCCATGACTCGATTCTACAAAAGTTCTATAATTCAGTGGGAGTATCGTTTAATTAAAGGCCTAATTAAATGATAAAATGGAATATGATATTTACTTTCTGCATTATTTATGTTGTAGATTACCATGTCGTCAAATACGAACACTCTCTCCCTGCATTCTATCCTTGAGAAGGACAAGCTCAATGGAGCTAATTTCCTGGACTGGTACAGGAATATGAGAATTGTTCTCACACAAGAAAGAAAATTGTACGTCCTGGAATAGCCCATTCCGGAAGCACCTCCTGCCACTGCCTCGCGAGCTAACCGAATGCTTACAAGAAGCATCAAGATGATGCATTAGATGTGTCATGCCTCATGCTCGCGACCATGAACTCTGAGCTTTAGAAGCAACACGAGTTCATGAATGCTTTTGATATGGTTGAATATCTTCGTCAATTGTATCAAGGACAAGCAAGGCATGAGAGATACGAGATCTCTAATGCACTGTTTCAGTACAAGATGCAAGATGAGACTCCCATAGATCCATATGTACTCAAGATGATTGGGTACATAGAGAACCTACAGAGGTTGGGATTCCCACTTGGCCAAGAACTGACCACTGACTTGATCTTGCAATTCTTACCAGAAAGCTACAATCAATTTGTCATGGATTACAACATGAATGAAATTGATAAGCCATCCGAGATGCTTAGCATGTTGAGAATCTGAGCTCAACCTTAAGAAGGGAAAGACTCCATTTTGATGGCGGAAAAGAAGAAAGGCAAGGGCAAGCCTAAAGGTAAGGGAAAGTCCCAAGCCAAGGGAAAAGGCAAGACACTGAAACCGAAAGGAGGGGTGGCCAAGGAAGGGACTTGCTTCCACTGTAAGGAAGTTAGACACTAGAAGCGTAACTGCAAAGCATACCTGGAAGATCTTAAGAAGGATAGAAGTGAGACTTCTACTTCAGGTATATATGTTATAGAAGTCAATCTATCTATTTCTTCATCATGGGTATTTGATACCAGATGTGCTTCTCACATTTGTACTAATGTATAGGCACTGAGAAATAGCAGGGCATTGACGAAGGGTTAGGTAGACCTACGAGTAGGCAATGGAGCAAGGGTTGCTGTTGTTGCTGTAGGAACTTATTTTCTATCTCTACCCTCTGGGCTTGTACTAGAATTAGATGAATGTTGTTATGTGCCTGCTCTTACGAAGAACATAATTTCAGTTTCGTGTTTAGACAAGAAAGGCTTTTCATTTATAATAAAGAACAAATGTTGTTTAGTTTATTTAAATAATATGTTCTATTGTAGTGCACCTCTAATGAACGGACTCTACATTCTAGACTTAGAGAACCCCATCTATAACATAAGTACCAAAAGGTTCAAGTCAAATGAGTTGAACCAAACCTATCTCTGGCATTGTCGCTTAGGTCACATAAATGAGAGTCGCTTATCCCAGCTCCATAAGGATGGGTTGCTGGACTCATTTGATTTTGAATCATATGAGACATGCGAGTCTTGCCTTCTAAGAAAGATGACCAAGACTCCCTTTAGTGGACATAGCGAAAGAGCAACAGACTTGTTAGGACTTATACATAGTGATGTATGTGGCCCTTTCAATGTTGCTGCTAGAGGTGGTTACAAGTACTTCATTACATTTACTGATGACTTCAGCAGATATGGTAATGTGTACCTGATGACACATAAGTCAAAATCCTTTGAAAAGTTCAAAGAATTCAAGAATGAAGTACAGAACCAACTTGGTAAGAATATTAAGATACTTCGATCAGATTGAGGTGGTGAATACCTTAGCCATGAGTTTCGTGACTATCTAGCTGAGTGTGGGATTCTATCTCAACTCACTCCTTCTGGAACACCACAGTGGAATGGTGTATCTAAAAGGAGGAATCGTACCCTATTAGATATGATATGATCTATGATGAGTCACACAGATCTTCTTATATCCTTTTGGCGATATGCTCTAGACACAGCAACCTTCACACTTAACCGTGTTACATCCAAAGCTGTGATAAAGACACCATATACGATATGGACAGGAAAAAAATCCCAAGATGTCTTTCATGAGGATTTGGGGTTGTGAGGTTTACATTTGACGTCAAGTCTCAGATAAACTGGAACCCAAATCTGATAAGTGCTATTTTGTTGGATATCCCAAGGAGACGAAGGGATATTACTTCTACATTCCCAGTTAGCACAAAGTGTTTGTGGCAAAGACTGGGTATTTCTAGAAAGGGACTTTGTTTCTAAAAAAACTAGTGAGAGTACATTCGATCTTGAAGAAATTCAAGATATGGACCATAGCACTGAGGCTGAGATGGAGGTTTAATAGGAACCATAAAGTGTTGTGGATGATGAGATTGTTGCACAAAGAGTTGTGGAACAACAACCTCTTCAGGTAGACCTACTTCTTCGCAGGTCTGATAGGGTACGTCGTCAGCCTAAGAGATACTCTTTTCTCTTGTCTGACCATGATGACGTTATGTTCATTGAGAATGAGCCTACCTTCTATTAGGAATCTGTGATGAGCCCAGATTCTGAGAAATGGATAGAGGCTATGAGATCCGAGATGGAATCCATGTACACCAACCCAGTATGGACTTTGGTTGATCAACCTAAAGGCGTCAAACCCATTGGGTGTAAGTGAGTCTTTAAGAGAAAGACTGACATGGATGGACTTATGCATACCTAAAAGGGCCGATTGGTAGCTAAAGGTTTCAAGCAAATTCATGGTATTGACTATGATGAAACCTTTTCTCCAATGGTGATGTTTAAGTCCATTCGGATCATGCTTACTATTGCAGCGTACCACGATTATGAGATCTGGCAGATGGATGTCAAAATTGCATTTCTGAATGGAAGCTTGCTCGAGGATGTGTACATGACATAGCCTGAGGGTTTTATAGATCCACAACATACTGGCAAAGTATGCAAGCTGCAAAGGTCCATTTATGGGCTAAAGCAAGCTTCTCGGAGCTGGAATCTTCGATTCGATGATGCGATCAAACAGTTTGGTTTCATCAAGAATGAAGATGAACCCTGTGTCTATAAGAGGGTTAATGGGAACATAGTTGTCTTCCTTTTATTATATGTGGATGACATACTACTCATTGGGAATGACACATGAAGACTTGGCTGGGGAAGTGTTTCTCAATGAAGGACTTAGGTGAAGCAGCCTGTATTCTAGGAATCAAGATCTATAGAGATAGATCTAAGAGATTGCTTGGCCTAAGTCAGAGTACATATATTGATACGGTATTAATACGGTTTGCCATGAAGAATTCCAAGATAGGATTTCTGTCGATGTCACATGGTGTGAGTCTTTTGAAGACTCAAAGTCCCTCTTCTAGAGAGGAGAGAGACCGCATGGACAAGATCTCTTATGCATCCGCTTATAGGATCTATCATGTACGTCATGCTATGTACTCGTCCTGATATCTCGTATGCTTTGAGCATGAGGAGCAGATACCAGTCAGATCCAGGTGAGCGTCACTGGATAGAAGTCAAGAATATTCTTAAGTACTTGAGAAGGACTAAAGAATATTTCGTGATATTTGGAGGCGATGAAGAGCTAGCTGTAAAGGGTTACAGTGATGCCAACTTTCAAACTGACCAGGATGATTATAGATCGCAGTCAGGGTTCGTATTTTTCTTGAATGGTGGCGCTGTGAGCTGGAAGAGTTCGAAGCAGGACACAATTGCTGATTCTACAACAGAGGCTGAGTATATTGCTGCATCAGAGGCAGAAAAGGAGACAATTTATATCCGCAAGTTCATTACTAAGCTTGAGTGGTTCCTAGCATAGCATCCTATAGAGCTCTATTGTGACAACAAGAGCAAAGCTAAAGAACCTCCACACCAAAGGGACCAAACACATACTACGGCGCCCATATCATTCAAGAGATTATCGATAGAGGAGATGTGAAGATTTGCAAAATACCCACAGAGGCTAACATCGCAGATCCTCGACCAAGGCTTTGCACAGAAAAATATGATGGTCACACTAGGTCATTAGGTATTAGATACTACAGTGATTGCTGCTAGTGCTAGTGGGAGATTGTTATTGAAAGCCCTAGAGCCAATCATGTGATGATTGTTGTATGGACTTGTTGTATCATATTCCTATATATATAAAGACATTTCTTTATGGTTATTATACTTATTTGTATTGGTGCCAAATAACTAAGTATAATAACGTCCTTGAGTAGAAGATTCTTATCTATATCAATCGATTGGTTGAATTGATAATGAGATGATATAGAGAATACTACTCTTAATCAATCCTAGTCAAGTATTAACATTCAGGGACAATGTTAATGCGAAGAGACTAGCATGTAGGTCAACTCGATGACTTGATCTCACAAGTCATGGATATGAGATATCAAGTTGACACATGGGTATGCATTGGAGAATGTATACTGAATGACCCGCCATGAGAAAGTATCATGGATCGTTATATAAGTGTCATATACTTTCTCATGTGACTATTAGTATGACTATTAGTCCTTGGACCAAGTCACCATGGTTTTCTACATAAGGAGTTGCATACTTTGGCCGTCAAACGCGTTACCCATAAATAGATGGACTATAAAGGCGACATCGGGTATGTAACAAATTATGCGAGGGATATGAGTGATGTAGATGGGATCTATCCCTCCTATATGATGGGAGTGACATCATGATTCTTGATAGAGTGAGACCACTAAGTGTATGACCATGCCCAAATGAGTCAATATGAGATATTGAGCTCATTTGATTAGAGTGAGTCTACTTGGAGTTCAATATATAGATTGTATAGAGGATGACACAATCTATGCCTCAATTGGTCAATCTAGATGTCAAGGATAGAGGGACATTGTCACATATTGTGAGATTCACAATTAGTAGTCACAAAGGTGATGTTGGATCTCAACATTCTTGTAACTTGGGTAGCAATGATGTGTTGCTAGATGCTACTCATTGCTTATGTTTCTAAATCGGGTTAGGAACATTGCCAATGTTACAAGAACCTATAGGGTCACACATAAAGGACAATTAGATAGAGATTATATTCATATGATGGACCAAGAGGATTTGGTTCATGTGATGAACCAAATTGGATTAAGAGTAATCCAAATTAGACTAATTGAGTTGGACTCAATTTGATTCAAGTGTTGAATGAGTCTAATTTAGATATGATTCATTGAGTCAATTTAAACTAATGAATAGAGATTCATTAAATTAAATTGACTTGAATCAAATGGTTGGATTTGATCAACCATGAGAGATAAGAGGTCAAGTTTGACTTGACTTGAGAGGGAAGATGAAAGGTTAAGTTTGACTTGACCAAATGCCACGTCACGGTGACTTGGCATGGGGCCGGCCAATGATGATGTTCCACATCATCATGGACACATTATGGGGTGCCACCTCATGAGGAAGATCAAGATCCATGGCTCTTGGTATTACATGCATGTATTTAACCTTCATGTAGTGGCCGACCACATTAAGGTGGTGTGTGAGTGGGAATTGATTATATCATCTTCTTCCTCCTTTCCTCTCCTCTCAAGCTCTCTCCCTCATCCTTCTTGCTGTGGACTTCTAAGAGTGCTAGCACACTCTAAGTTGTCTTCTCCACCTATTTTTCGTGTGGATACTTGTAGAGGAGTGTGCACTTGACACTCTTCGAGATCCGACAAAGTGTTTGGATGAGCGGGATACGCGAAGGGCGTCGCTACAAGGGTAACGTTCTTATCATGTAGATCTAAGGTGTAGAAGATCCTTGGAAGCTAGAGGGGGGGGGGTGAATAGCTTGTATTCGTTACGTCGATGGAAATCGTTCGCGTTCATCTACAATTCTCATTAGCGCACAACGAAAATAGAAATAATGCAATAACGAAATAGACAAATATGCAAACACACAAATACATAAGTATTTAACGTGGTTCGGAACCGAATGGTTCCTACTCCATGGATTGAGATCTAAAGAGCTCTAGTGATGCACACGCAACCACTAATCACAAATCCTCCTTCTCGACACAATTCGGAGGCGGAGAAACCTCATACAAATATTCTTACAACAATAAGAAACAGATACAAGAAATTACAATAATGAAATACAATGCAACTAAAGAAAACTACTTTACAATTGCTCTTTTGAATGTTTGATCTTTGGTTGCTTGAATTACACTTGGAGACCCTGATTTGCAATAGCAAATCGCCCCAAAAGCCCTCAAGAAATGCTGGTGAATTCCTCCTCCACGAGCTCCATTTAAAGCTTCAACCTGGGCTGAAAATCATCGATCAGTCGACTGCTCGGGATCATCAGTCGACTGATGCCACTGTTGTCATGAGACAATGGCTATATCCACGCTGAAAATATCCAACAGATCCATCATCAGTCGACTGATCATGACCATTAGTCGACTGATTGAGCCTTCACTCGATTGCTAGCCACAACAATCGAGTCAGACTCCATTTTGTGCCCGAAAAATTGAGCACCAGGCGACTGATCACAAGATCATTCGACTGCTCGGCCAATCAGTCGAATGCCCACCTTTGGCAGTCGACTGCTAGGCCAATTCCCGTAGTCAAATCCTAGTTGACTCACGTCAGTCGACTGCCACATGGCACCAGTCGACTGGAGCACCTCAAACATGAGGTTTTAACCCAAGAATGATTCCCCAATACTTGCTAGACCAGCCTTAGCCTAGACCTAAGCCATCTAGCCACCTTCATCAGCCTCACACCTCTCGGATCCCTCCAAGTCATCCATGACTTGTTCATCCATTGCGCTAGCCTTCAAGTGCTTCCATCGGCTATGTCATGCTAACGATGTCTACACCTCCAAGGCACATTGGACTTACGCTGCCAATACTCCGCTTGGACTTTACGCTGCAAACTATTGGATTTATGCTGCCAAGACTCCCGCTTGGACTTTACGTCGCCAATATCAAACTACTTGGACTTCTAAAATGCCAAGACTCAAGCTTGGACTTTCCCTTGCCAACCCAAGTTGGACTTTCCATGCCAAGACCCATGCTTGGACTTTTCCTTGCTAGCCCATGTTGGACTTTCCATTGCCAAGACCCATGCTTGGACTTTCCCAAATGCCAAGTGCCCCACTTGGACTTTCCATGACAAGTACCCAAGACTTGTACTTTCCCATGACAATCACTTTGTCATAAGTTTTTGTCAAACATCAAAACATCTCTCGAGTCAAGCTCGAGTCCTAGTCAATCGTGACCAGGGTCGATTGCACCAACAATCTCCCCCTTTTTGATGTTTGACAAAAACCAAACAAACCATCGACATCAAATTTTCCCAATTGATGTCATTCTCCCAATTAGTTCTCCCCCTTTTTGATTAACATCAAAAAGGTTCTCTCCAAGGAGGTCAATGTCTCATGTCCCAATGAGATCTTACATTATTCCCCTTGGTCCAAAAATACCTAGGATGTCTACTATCTTCCTAGTGATAAATCCCATATCACTCAAGAGAGACAATCATATACACTCTCCCAATTTTCAAATTGGGTATCTCAAAATCCCATTTTCCCTCCTCATGAGAAAAAATAACATCCATTATCTCTTGAAGGATACCTCCCCCTAAAAGCTTGCTCCCCTTTGACCATTGCACCAACAATATTTTTGGGAAGTCCCTAAGCCAATAGGAACTCTAAACCATCAAAAATAAGGTTCAAAGTTCAAACATGAACTTTCCCATACCTTAAATTTTATACATTATCCTAACACTTCTCCTAATCCATATCCAATGGATTTTCACCCTTAATAATGCTTCCCAAAGCATATCCTAGGGTTATGAGTGGTTAGGGAACATTACCATGGCTGAAAATGGGGTAAACAAACCTTGTTTTCACGAAATCAGCCTGACATTCAACTATATGAGATCGATCATTTGCCATCCCATCGCATTACCAAGCGATCAGCGATAACTTAAAAATCTGATTTTTAGTTATCAGAATTAGATTTTAAAAATTCATAAATAATTATATATATATCGAAAAATCATGAAAATTCATACGTATAATACTTATGACCAATACAATGGGTGAAAAATGATAGAAAAATATTTTACCTATAAAATATCAAAATTGATACAAAATTTAAAAGTGAAGAAAAACTTCAAAGTTTTAGCTCACTTTGTATCAACTTCATCAATGATGATTGCTTTCAAAAGATAGACTTTACCAAGGTTTTCTAAATTGATTTTAAAATGTTTTTTAAAACCTATATTGGATTATGTTCTTTGGGCTCAATGTACATGACTTGTACACAAGCTTTCCCAATGATCCACCATTAGTTAAAGATGAGTTTTAGTTCATTTAGATGCAAAAATTATGCACCTTGAACTTAACTCATATCCTAGCATCTCACATGTATCTAGGGTGTATAAATATACATACATGTCAATTTTAATGTGAAATGTGGGTTTTAGTTAACCTAATCTAAGGCCTCATGCATTTTCTAAGGCAATTCTTCTTGATTCTCTTATAAATGGGACTTTAAGTCATGCCAAAGTCCTTAACTCAATTTTAATCAATTTAGATGCATGAATGATTATGACATTAATGATGATATAATTAAGCACATGCTCATAATCATGATGTCATGACATAAGATGGAATCTAAAAACACATGACATTAAACTTAATCCTAAAAGCATGATCATGACATATAAATGATTGAAAATAAACATGATGTCATGACATGTTATATGACAAACAAAGCATGATAAATAAAATATATAGGTATAATAATACCTAAAGTTTTATATTAATTGCCATTTGATATAATTAAGTATATTTTGCCATATTACCTAAATTTTCCAAAATGTGCCAAAAACCAAAAATGGCACACCAAGACCTCTAAGCCTAAATTATGCCAAATTAATTGATTTTTCATAATTCCAACAATGTATTGGCACATCCTAAAATCATTTAGGATCAAGGATCAAACCTATTTCCAAGGTATCCATAACCTTGAAAATAACCTAAAATGCCACTTTTACCATGGTTAGGTTAACTACCCTTCCATTTAAAGTTGGCACACCCTAAACCCATCTAGCATGAATCAATCACGCTCTTAGGAACCCAAAACCTATTTGAGCTCCTAGGATTTACTAGGTATTCCTTAGGGATAACCTCCCTAGATACCTTCCTAATGACCCTCCTAGGCTTATTAGCCTTGGTTATTGTGGTCTTACCTAGGTTGACTCTAGGGGTAACTCCCCTTGTAACCTTCTTAGTGGCCACCCTAGGTTTCTTTGAAACCCTAGCCACTAGACACACACCATGATCAACTCTAAGGATGACTTCCCTATTGACCTTGGTCTTCCTAGACCTAGTTTGTGTTCCATAATCAAATGGAACACTATGTTAAGTCACCTTAGGCTTAGGTTTGTGACCCAAACCCTTCTTGCCCTTGGTTGACTTTTGTCTCTTAGGCCCTAGGTGTTGACTCTTGGTCCTAGACTCTTGACTTTGACCATTTGACCATTTAACTTGATTTTGCATAATTCTAAGGGTCTTTTCAAGTTTTTCAAGCCTTGACCTCAAGGCTTGGTTCTCTAATTCTAATTGTCCAATTTTTGAATTTTGATTTTGTCTTTGGACATTGTTTTTCCTAGGCATATGTCTAATCCATTGAGGGTTTAAGCCTAGGTGGTCTTCTATTTTCTTGATAGATTCTCTAGACAAGGTCTTTCTAGAGACATTAGTCCCAAATTTCTCCTTATTTGAAAAGTTGACCTTCTTAGCTCCTAAACAAAAATATTTGTTCCCATTAGCATGCTTATGTTCATGGACAATAGCAAGTGAATTAACATTATTTCTAGCATTCTTTTTACTACAAAAACTAGAAGGTGCACTATTGAAGTATACCTTAGGGTTAGCCTTAGCTCCCCCTACATGAGTTGCTCCTTCTTGCCCCTTCTTCCTAGAGTGCCCCTTTTGATGACACTTGAAACATACTACAAGCTCCTTGCCCTTCCTAATTGAGGCACCGACATCATTTGAATTTGTGTTGACTTTCAGTGCCGGAGGGGTCTTCTTAACTCTTTTCGGGCACTTACTCTTGTAATGCCCACTTTCCCTACACTCAAATAAAATTATCAGATTTTTATTTAAGATTACATTGCTTGAGTTACCTAGGGTGGTGGGTGTTGAGGATGCTCTAATCTCCTCCCCCTCAATCCTAGAGGTGGAGGTCTCCTCTTCTTCCACCGATCCGGAAGTTGATTCCTTCTCAACTTCCGAACCCTCACTTGCTTGTGAGGATGAGGATTCATCTTTGGCCTCTTCTTCTTGAGCCGGTGATGGGTCTTCATGGAGCTTGGCCAATTTCCTCCAAAGCTCCTTGGCATCCATGCAATCACCTAGGCTACACAAGAAGTCATTAGGTATCAAATCAAAAATGAATTTTACTACCTTCTTGTTTTTCTCAAATTGTTGGAGTTGCTCTTCACTCCATCTCTTCTTTTTTAGGAAGCCACCTTTTGGTCCTCTTGGATATTCAAATCCATCCATTAAGACGGACCATTCTTCGAAGTCCCTCATCATTAGGAAGTCTTCGATCCTTGCCTTCCATTGTCTAAACCCTTCTTGTCCATAGAAGGTATAAGGGATAGGTGTGTTGATATGCCAACCTAGTTGTTCTCCCAACTCCATCTTTTCCCTCTAGCATGTTTAGCTCCCGGCGGTTAGTCCGTAGAAGAGCCCCGGGCTCTGATACCACTTGTAGAAGATCCTTGGAAGCTAGAAGGGGGTGAATAGCTTGTATTCGTTACGTCGATGGAAATCGTTCGCGTTTGTCTACAATTCTCGTTAGCGCACAGCAGAAATAGAAATAATGCAATAACGAAATAGAAAAATACGCAAACACACAAATACACAAGTATTTAATGTGGTTCGGAACCGAATGGTTCCTACTCCACGGATTGAGCTCTAAAGATCTCTAGTGATGCACACGCAACCACTAATCACAAATCCTCATTCTCGACACAAGTCGGAGGTGGAGAAACCTCGTACAAATATTCTTACAACAATAAGAAACAGATACAAGAAATTACAATAATGAAATACAATGCAAGTAAAGAAAATTACTTTACAATTGCTCTTTTGAATGCTTGATCTTTGGTTGCTTAAATTGCACTTGGAGACCCTTATTTGAAACAGCAAATCACCCCAAAAGCCCTCAAGAAACGCTGGTGAAATCCTCCTCCATGAGCTCCATTTAAAGCTTCAACCTGGGCTAGAAATCACCGATCAGTCGACTGCTTGGGACCATCAGTCGACTGATGCCACTATTATTGTGAGACAACAGCTAGATCCACGCTAGAAAAATCCAATGGATCCATCATCAGTCGACTAATCATGACCATCAATCGACTGATTGAGCCTTCACTCGATTGCTAGCCCAAATGATCGAGTCGGACTCAATCGTGCTGAAAAACGAGCACGGTCATTGCTCGACCCGATCGATCGCCCACCTCTGCAATCGCTAGGCCAATTCCCATAGTCAAACCCTAGTTGACTCATGCCAGTCGACTGCTACATGGCACCAGTCGACTGGCACAACTCAAACATGAGGTTTTAACCCAAGTATGGTTCCTCGATACTTGCTAGACTACCCTTAGCCTAGACCTAAGCCTTCTAACCACCTCCGTTAGCCTCACGCCTCTCGGATCCCTCCAAGTCATCCATGACTTGTTTGTCCATTGCGCTAGCCTTCAGGTGCTTCTATTGGCTATGTCATGCTAATGGTGTCTACACCGCCAAGGCACATTGGACTTACGCCACCAAGACTCCGCTTGGACTTTACGCTGCCAACCATTGGACTTATGTTGCCAAGACTCCCGCTTGGACTTTACGCCGTCAATATCAAACCCCTTGGACTTCTCAAATGCCAAGACTCAATCTTGGACTTTCCCTTGCCAACCCAAGTTAGACTTTCCATGCCAAGACCCATGCTTGGACTATTCCTTGCCAACCCATGTTAGACTTTCCAATGCTAAGACCCATGCTTGGACTTTCCAAAATGCCAAGTGCCCCACTTGGACTTTCCATGCCAAGTACCCAAGACTTGGACTTTCCCATGACAATCACATTGTCATACGTTTTTGTCAAATATCAAAATATCTCTCGAGTCAAGCTCGAGTCCTGGTTAATCATGACCCGGGCCGATTGCACCAACATAAGGTAGATCTAAGTTTTCTTGACACGTACATGTATTATTTTTGTTAATCTTCGCACGAATCTGTGGTCGACTTCTGAGGGTTTTGCAATGCAAAAAGTAGTTTTTGCAGCTCGGATAGTCCAACATGCTTTGCCGCTATCATTTGATCAGAGAGATCATAAGTAGGAAGGGAATACAAATCGAGAAGATTCCCACTGAAAGGAATTTAGCGGACCCTTTAACTAAGGCCTTCTCTCAAAGTAAGTTTGAGGGTCATGTTAGAGCTTATGGTATTGGATACCGTGGCCATTGATATTAGGCCAAGTGAGAGTTTGTTAGTAATATATGAAAGTTATCCTAAGGAAATCACCTTATGGTTGTACCATTTATTTGATAAATTAAGATTCACTATTTGATTATACATGTTTTCATGTATTTGATTGGATCTTAAAATCATTTACTGAATGTCCACAATACGATTCACAGCATGAGAGAATTTGTGAATGGATCACAACTAGTGAGTATCTCTACATGTGTAATTGTGATGTATTGGAATTATCCCTAGTCGATGAGTTTATACATTCAGACGCCATCGATTCTGTTGAGACTAGCATGAGGTAAACTCTTTGATTTATCCAAGCAGCTGTTCCTCACTGGCTGGAGACATTGGGATGTCCAGAGTTAATCGTGGATGCTAGTTATGGTAACTAGTTCATTGGAGTGACCAGCTATAAGACTTCATATGGTTCTATGCATATATGGATATGTCAATGAAGTTCTTATAGCAGCTTAAGTGCGATGTTCCTTCGACTTAAGCTATTCATGTCATCTTGGTCATGAAGACTTATGCTTTGACATCTTAAGCAAGCATCTCCAAGTAGATGTGGACCCGGGATGATTGGGTATAAGTCGAAGTGGCCGAAGGTGTTTGAATTGCCTACAGAGGATTCACCACTCCTTGCGAGGAGATGTATACCCTATGGCATCTCATCGGATTTTTACTAAAGTCTTTAGCCAAAGCATTACATGTTTAGAGTATGGTACTCTTGGATGCATGTGCAGTAACTAGAATCCGGAGGACGATGAAGTAATACTTGGGCTAGGTGTAACATAGTCAACCTAGTGGGGGCTGACACAATAGACCATGTCCTAAACCAAGTGGGTATAAGATGAGTGAAAGGAATGGGGCACGATTCATTGTAGCTGCTGAAGGGTTTCAGAAATGGTTATTGGATCAACTATTGATTTTCTGATTAATTGGGGATCATGATATACTACTAGGTGTCACTCATTATCGTTCTATAATTAATGGTTAATTGTAGATGACCAACATAAACCGGGAACCTATTTGATCACACGCACAACGAGTGTAATCCTAAGGATTTAAAATGAGTTTGAGAATAGGATTCTAAGATCGAGAGAGACTTGGTTTGGTTGGAACAAACAAAGAGTGAGTATGAAATTGTTTCAATCGCATCGGAAGCATGGATGGGCTGAGTCTTATGAAGACATGATGGATGAACCAAATTGGTTCGGTTCTAATCCAATGGTAGAAAATAAACCAAAGTGGTTTGGCTTGTTTTAAACAAATGAACCAAAGTTGGTTCGGTTCGTTTAACTTAAAATAGACCAATGCGGTTTGATTTATTTTAACTTAAGTTATTGGAGCCGTTTAACGGGTTTTGGTTATGATCCAATAACCGTTAGGAGAATGTGTTCCCTATAAAAACATGACTTAAGGGTTTTTTGGAGAGAATTAATTGGTTCAAGGTTTTTGGAAACCCTAGCCTCCTTTTCTCCTCCTTCTTGCCAGCCAAGCCAAGGTGGTTGTGGCCCACCTTTGTGCCACCGTCACCCATTGGAGCTATTGCCTCTCCTCGCTGCCAGCCATCCACCAACCGTCGGCATCCCTTGGGCCACCCTAAACCACCGGCCAACCTCCCTTGGCCTCCGGCGACCAAGGAGTAACCGGCCAAGCCTTTGGCCAGCCCCTTCTTCCTCCACATTTGGACAGCTTGATCTCCTTCGCGTGGAGAGGCCGTTTGGTCGGTGTTTTGTGCTCCGACAATGGTTTACTTGTCGGGGATTGGATCTCCGGCAATCTGTATAGGTGGAGGGTTAAGTTTTTGTCAAACGGTTGATGAAAACCACTTCCGACAAGCGAGTTTGTGAAACTCGTTTTGGGATCCGAATTTATTTTGGATTGTGATCGTCTCTCAGATCACATCGTCTTCGACTCGAGGCTAGTGATTTTTGCGAAGATGAGGCTTGTGGCTTTGTGAAGCTATCCCGATGATACTCGGCGTAGATACGGATAGAGGCGATTCTAGCGAGGGTCTCTACTGTTGATGTCATTCCCGGTACACGTGATCCGTCAGGTATACCTAGTATAAGTTTCCTTTTATTACAAAATTTTAAATAGCGATTATGTCTACATATGTTGTATCCTGCATGCGTGTGATGTAATAAAATAGTTTATTGCTTTTGCTGTGTGCATGTTTACGAAACGTGTTTGAACACACACTCGCCGCGGTGCCGAGAAAACCCAACATCTCTGTTCCGAAAACTCCTCCCCCAGAGAGCGAGAGTAAGAGAGAGAGAGAGTTCAAGTGTTCAGAAGTTGAATCCCCTATTCTTCTTCCTCCTCTCCTTTTATAGCTGCTGCATCTAGAGCTAATTGTTGCGTAACAAACCACCGTGATCATTTGTCACATGGAAGGCCCTTCCAACCTGAGGAATAATGTTGTTATGACATTAGCAAATGAAGGTTACTAAGAATTTTTTGTGGGGTCTTCCAGGTGTCTTGATTTGTTATGTCGCGTAACAAACACACATGAGAAAGCATGATAAGGAGCCACTTCCCCTTTTCTCTACCTTCACCTTATCATGGGGCCCTTATTTTCCCTAGTTACTTCTTCTTATCCTTACCTCAACTCGGCTCTGTTTCTCGAGTTGCCCTTGTTGGGGAATTGATCGTCGCTAGAGGGGGGTGAATAGCGATTAGCCGTTGATGGATATCGTTCACGTTTGTGTCTCTACAATCGTCGTTAGCATAGCTGAATATAGAAATACAATTGTAGAAGCAAATACAAACACGAACACAACAATATAACGTGGTTCGAAACCTCAAGGTTCCTACTCCACAGGTTGAGCTCAACGAGCTCGAGTTATGACAACACCACTAATAAAACTCCTTCTCGACAACACGTCGGAGGCGGAGAAACCTCGTAAAAATGATTACAATAGTAATATGAAATACAACAAGCAAAAACAAAGTAAATACGAAAGACAAGTAAAGAAAAACTTTACAACACTTTGCTTAGAATGCTTGCTTGTTGATCGCCTTGGACTAGCTTGGAAGGTCTGGATTGCAACAACAAATCCTCTCCAAATCGCCCAAGAAAATCACTCTCAAATCCTCCCATTTGAGCTACTTTTATAACCCAAATCAGGTTGTATTTGTGCCTAGCAGTTGACTGCCATAAGACCCCAGTCGACCGCCAACAGTACCGTTGAGAGACAACGGCTTAATCCACGTTGACATCCAAGCCAACGGATACACTAACAGTTGACTGTCATAACCCAACAGTCGATTTCCAGGGTCATAGCCGACTGACCAGTTAGCTACCGAGCATTCTGTGCTCGTAACCCCAACCATCAGTTGACTGCCATGAATGACAATCGACTGATAGAGCCATCAGTCGATTGTCCAATATTGGCAGTCGATTGCTAGGCTATTTTCTACAGTTGAACACTAGTAGACTCGGAGCAGTTCGACTAACCATAATCCTAGTCGACTGCCATGATTCAACTCGGCTATCAAGTGTCAAAACACTTGACCAATCGACTGGTCCAAAGCCCCAGTCGACTGTTAACCTCAAACATGAGGTTTAACTCAAAGTATGATGCCCTCATACTTGCTAGACCACCCTTAGCCTAAATCTAAGCCTTCTAGCCACCTCCATCTACCTCATGCCTATTGGATCCCCCTAAGTCATCCATGACTTGTTCATCCATACGCTAGCCTTCAGGTGCTTCCATCGGCTATTTTCATGCTAAGTTGGTCTATATCGCCAAGACACATTGGACTTATGCTACCAAGACTCCGCTTGGACTTTATGCCGCCAACCATTGGACTTATGCTGCCAAGACTCCACCCTTGGACTTTACGTCACCAATATCACCCCTTGGACTTTCCTTGCCAACCTATGTTGGACTTTCCATTTGCCAAGACTCAAGCATGGACTTTTCAATTGCTAAGACCCATGCTTAGACTTTCCATGCCAACCCATGTTGGACTTTCCAATTGCCAAGACTCAAGCTTGGACTTTGCCTTGCCAAGACCCATGCTTGGACTTTTCCATCATAATACCACTCAAGTTAAACTCGAGTCCGGTCAATTTTAACCCGGGTCGATTGCACAAACAATCTTCCCAAAACATTATCAAACATCAAAACATGACTCAAGTCCAATCTCGAGTCTGGTCAATTGTGACCTGGGCCGATTGCACCAACAATCTCTGCCTTTTTGATGTTTGACAAAAACCAAACACCTTTGAGTTAGGACACCTAACTCAAATCTCTTTACCAATTTTCCCAAATTGGTAATCCCATAAATTCTCCCCCTTTTTGACATACATCAAAAAGGTTCTCCCTAAGGAGGTCAATGTCTCATATCCCAATGAGATCTTATAATCTCTCTCTTGGTCTAAAAACACCTAGGATGCCTTTACTCTTCCTAGTGATAAGTCCCATATCACTTAAGAGAGGCTTCCTATAAACTCTCCCAATTTCCAAATTGGGCATCTCACATTCCCATTTCTCCCCCTCATTAAGAAGAACACATCCATCATCCCATGATGGATACCTCCCCCTAAAGGCTTGCTCCCCCTTGACCATTGCACCAACAATGTCCTTGGAGAGTCCCTAAGCCTATAGGAATACTAAACCATCAAAATTAAGGTTAAAAGTTCAACCTTAAACTTTCACACACCTAAAAATTGATACACACCCTAAACAACTCTTCTAATCCATATCCAATGGATTTTCACCCTTTCTAATGCTTTTCAAAGCATATCTTAGGGTTAGGAGTAGTTAGGGTAGCCTAACATAGTAGAAATTAGGCTAAACAAACCTTGTTTATCCGAAATAAGCTCTGGAAATCGACTCTTACAGTCACCAATCAACTGCCCTATGCATTAGTCGATTGACATCAATAATTAGTCGAATGATATATGCAAAATACAAAAATCAGAAATCAGAAATGGATTTTTGAAATGCATAAGTAAATATACGTAATTTGAAAAATCACGAAACTTCTGATGGCATGCTAGGAGGCTCGTTGGCTCCCATGTCCTCGGATTAAAATTTTCACTAATAAAAACTAATCCAGATGGGATGAGTTTCCTAAGCTCAACCATTTCGTCGTCGTGCTAACGACTTGAGCAATCACTTGAACAAACTAGTTGTTCAAGCAATAAAACTCTTCTACTCGGTTAGCTGCGGAAGAGACGACGGACGGATCACCAATTTTTGTGTTTATCTTCGGGGTCCATGATTATACAAATACATATGGATGTAGACATGTATAATCAACACATACAAACATATTAATAAGAACATGCAAAGATCAATAATAAAACTTGTAAAACTTTTATACTTCTTGATCTTCTATCGTATGTCCTAACCTCCTTGTAGACTTCGTGTGGGCGAAGATCCTCCACAAGTTGAAGCTTCCTAGATCTTCTTCAATCAAAAGAAAGAAGAACTCTCCTTCCCTTCTTGCTTGAGCCAACCACCAAGCCACAAAAGCTTGTTGCTGCCGGCCCCAAGAAAAGAGAGAACAAGATAGCCAACCAAGGAACCAAACAAGGGAACAATCCCTAGCTCCTAGTGCCGCCGGCCAAGAGGAAAAGAAGAGGAGAAGAGGAATAGGTTGAGCGCCGACCAAGGTAGAGGGAAGAGAGATAGGTGCCGGCAACACCTTAGGAAGAAGAAGAGAACCTCTCTTATTGTTGCCACCCACTCAACCTCCCAAACCCTAGCCGCCCAACCAAACCCTAACCTTCCTAGGGTTTCTTGCCGCCCAAGCTAATGATAGGCAAAACCTTAATCTCCAAAAACCATCAACCCCTTGCCGCCCACCTTAAGCCCCCTTTTATAGAGTTAGGCTTAAGCCTTGTTTTAATCTCCACCATTGGTTCTAGGGATTTAATCTCAACCGTCGGATCTAGAGATTTAATCTCAACCGTCGGATCTAGAGATTTAATCTCCACCGTCGGTTCTAGGGATTTAATCTCAACCGTCAGATCTAGAGATTTAATCTCAAACGTCGGATCTAGAGATTTAATCTCCACCGTCGGTTCTAGGGATTTAATCTCAACCGTTGGATCTAGAGATTCAATCTCAACCGTCGGATCTAGAGATTTAATCTCCACCGTCGGATCTAGAGTTTTTTTTTCCATCATTGGATCTAGGCTCCATGTGGTTTTAATAGGCTACGATAGGGACCATGAGGAGGAGTTGGATCTTGGCCACCCGATGGATTGGAACCACACAAACTTGATCCATCAATGATGTTCCATTCCACTAGAGGATCATTATTGAATTACCTCACCAACCCCCATAAATTAATATGGGCTCTATACATTATTTGTACATCCATCTCCCCGTGTTTAAGATATCGAATGTCCGTCAATTAATTGATTTACTGACCATCAATCAATTAACATCAAACTCCTCGAGTAGTACCACTCAACCTTATCATCATGTTGACTAAGTCAACCTGCAAGGTTTACATGATGAACCTTATGAGCTCCTCAAGGGGACATTATCAACCTAATATATAGGACATGATTTCCTCCTATAATTAACGACACACCATGTAAATAATATCATTTCCCAACTTACCGGGCATATTGATTTAATCCATATAAATATCACCCTTTGGTAAATCAAAGAAATAAATACTAAGTACATGTGCCCATTATTATATCGGGATTAAGAGCATGTACAACATAATATCCGAGGTTCGATTCAATTATGTAGTCAGCAATAAATTGAATCACCTCTATATCGATCCTGCTCAATACACCTAAGTGTACTAGTGTAACTCTATGTTCAAGACAAACCAATACCAAGCTACACTACAACCATGCCAATGGTTTGTCCAAAACCATCTTGGTTGTGAGCCTCTACTTATATTTTACAAGGGACTGATAACATGATCTTCTGTGCCACACCAAGCACCATGCTATCTACAATGTAAAGTATTAGACAATATGCACACATATAATAAATATAAAGTGCAAACAATGATCATGTGATTCTTATTTCAAAATAAAAATGTTCATACAAAAGAGCTAGGCTTTCAGTATACATCCCAACAATCTCCCACTTATACTAAAAGACTATGCTGTCATCACACTGCCATACATCTGATCCCCATGTCCTCCACATGTCTATCAAACACTTTCGCTGGAAGGGCCTTAGTGAATGGATCCGCTAGGTTATCCTCTGATGCAATCTTGGCGACAGCTACTTCTCCTCGCTTTATGATCTCTCGTATCAGGTGGTACTTGCACTCTATGTGTTTACTCGCCTTATGGGCTCGTGGTTCCTTCGAGTTTGCAACTGCACCACTATTATCACAATAAATTGTGATAGTTCTGGGCAAACCAGGAATCACATGCAAGTCCATCAAGAAGTTCCTGAGCCATACAACTTCCTTGGCTGCCTCAGAGGCTGCCACATACTCAGCTTCCATGGTAGAGTCCGCCACGCATTTCTACTTGACACTCCTCCATACTATGGCTCCACCTCCAAAAGTAAATACAAACCCCGAGGTAGACTTACTGTTGTCCCTATCTGATTGGAAATCAGAATCCTTGTAACCCACAGGGACTAATTGATCTGCTCGGTAAACCTGCATATAATCCCTAGTCCTTCTCAGGTACTTCAATATATGCTTTACTGCAGTCCAATGTCCCTGTCCAAGATTACTCTGATATCTGCTAACCATGCTCACGACAAAGCAGATATCTAATCTCGTACATAGCATAGCATACATGAGGCTTCCTACTGCTGAAGCATAAGGAACCGCCTTCATCTCCTCTATCTCCTTTGATGTTTTGGGACACATCTCTTTAGATAAAGGTACTCCATGCCTAAAAGGTAGAAAACCTTTCTTGGAGTTTTTCATGCTAAAACGAGCAAGGATAGTGTTAATGTATGAAGCTTGAGATAAGCACAACATCCTTTTCTTGCGATCCCTTCTCACCTTGATACCAAGGATGTGTCCCACTTCTCCCAAGTCCTTCATATCAAACTGTTTGAACAACCATACTCTTACGTCTGATAACACTCTGATATTGTTGCCAACTAACAAAATGTCATCTACGTATAGTACAATAAATACCACTATGTTTCTATTGTTGGAATGTATACTGAAAGCCTAGCTCTTTTTGTATGAATATTTTATTTTGAAATAAGAATCACATGATCATTGTTTGCACTTTATATTTATTGTGTGCATATTGTCTAATATTTTACATTGTAGATAACATGGTGCTTGGTGTGGCACAGAAGATCATGTTATCAGTCCCTTGTAGAATATAAGTAGAGGCTCACAACCAAGATGGTTTTGGACAAACCATTGGCATGGTTGTAGTGTAGCTTGGTATTGTTTTGTCTTGAATATAGAGTTACACTAGTACACTTAGGTGTATTGAGCAGGACCGACATAGAGGTGATTCAATATATTGCTGACTACATAATTGAATCGGACCTCGGATATTATGTTGTACATGCTCTTAATCCCGATATAATAACGGGCACATGTACTTAGTATTTATTTCTTTGATTTACCATAGGGTGAGATTTAGATGGATTAAATCAATATTCCCGGTAAGTTGGGAAATAATATTATTTACATGGTGTGCCGTTGATTATAGGAGGAAACCGTGTCCTATGTATTAGGTTGATGATGTCCCCTTGAGGAGCTCATAAGGTTCATCATGTAAACCCAGCTGGTTGACTTAGTCAACATAATGATAAGGTTGAGTGGTACTACTCGAGGAGTTAGATGTTAATTAATTGATGGTTAGTAAATCAATTAATTGACGAACATTCAATATCTTAAACACGGGGAGATGGATGTACAAATAATATATGGAGCTCATATTAATTTATGGGGGTTGGTGAGGTAGTTCAATGATGATCCTCTAGTGGAATGGAACATCATTGAAGGATCAAGTTTGTGTGGTTCTGATCCATCGGGTGGCCAAGATCCAACTCCTCATTATGGTCCCTATCGTAGCCTAATATAATCCTCATGAAGTCTAGATCCAAGAATGTAAAATAAATCCCTAGATCCGACGGTTGGGATCAAATCCCTAGATCCGACGGTTGGGATTAAACCCTAGATCCGACGGTTGGGATGAAACTCTAGATCCGACGGTTGGGATAAAACCCTAGATCCGACGGTGGAGATTAAATCCCTAGATCCGACGGTGGAGATTAAAGGAGGCTTAAGCCCAATTCTATAAATAGAGGGCTAAGGCTTGGGCGGCAAGGATGGTTCTTTGGATTAGGGTTTTGCCTCTCAAGAGTTTAGGCGGCTAGGGTTTGGTGTGTGGTTTGGGCGGCAACAAGGAAGGAGATTAGGGTTTCTTCCTTTTCTCCTTGGTGGCCGGCGCTCACTCCATCCTCCTCCTTGTTTTGGCCGGCTCTCTTCCTCCTCCTTTTCTCCTTGGTGGCCGGCGGTTCTCCATACATTGGTGGTCGGCGCTTCTCCCATTCATTGGTGGTCGGCAGCAACATTGTCACAAGGTTGGCCGGTGCTCAACCATTCACTCCTTGGCCGGCGGTTACATCGAGCTCCTTGGCTTGGTGGCCGGTTCTAGAAAGGAGAAGGAGCTTTGTTTGGTTCTTCTCTTTGTTCGGAGCGAACAAGGAAGAGAAGAACGTGATCTAGGAGGCTTCTACTCGTGGAGGATCTTCGCCCACACGACGTCCACGAAGAGGATAGGACATACGGTAGAAGATCGTGAGGTATAAAAGTTTTATAACTTTATTTTCTGATCTTAGCATGTTCTTGTATGCATGATTGTACTAGTTCGCATATGCATGTATTTGTATAATAATGGACTCAAGAAAACACAAAACCGGCGATCCATCCGTCTGCCTCTTCCGCGCTAACCAACTAGAAGAGTTGTGTTGCTTGAACATCTATTTTGTTCTAGCGATCGCTCATGTTTTTAGAAAGACGACGATTTTGTTTTGCTTAGGAAACTCATCCCATCCGGATTAGTTTTTCATTAGTGAAAATTTTAACCGGGACATGGGAGCCAATGAGCCTCAAGCAACTCCCTTCAAGTTGGTATCGAGCCACGGTTTTCTGGTTTTGTGTGTTTTGATTCGCACTTTCATGCACATATCATATATTGAGTATGCCGGATAATAGTAGGATGTAGAGGCTAACTTTTGCTGCAGTGCATAAGATCCGACTATTATGGCTATTTGTGTATGTGATTGTTTTGTGTGATTGTATGTATATTATTTGAATCCTCTGGTTGACGAGGCTAGATTAGTATTTAATTTTGTAATTAAATACGACATTGTTTAGCCACTCATTTTAGTTTACTGATCTAGATTATTTGTACACTCTTCTGGAGTATAGGATCGATGGATGTAAATTAAAATAGTTTATCTCGGCTCGATCTCTTTGGTGACTCGACGGAAAAGATGGAGCTGACGAGGTGGCGACACGACGGGATGCGATTGAGAACAATGCCATAATAGTTGGAAAATTCTATTTTTTTCCATATTTATTGCTGATTTGTTTTATATGCATGTTGTGTATGCTTAAAATTCCTCATTGTCAATTTACTAAGTGGGAGAGGGATATTTTAATTAATTCCCGCACTCCATTACATTTGACGTGTGATGCAACAAACTCTTGGCTCGAGTGCCTTCCTCCCCATCGGATGGGTTTGTTTATGGATCACTAGGTCAAATAATGGTTATAGGAAATTATTTAGGAGCGTGTGTACTTCTACCAGGTAAGGCACATAATCCAAATAATTCCTTAGTATCGTAATGGTGCACACTTAGATGCAAATAAAAAGTATCCTCCCATCGGAGTCACCGCTTTTATTTGTAGGGCCAAAGAGGAACCAACTATTAATTTTATTTGTCAAAAAGTAAGGTTTGACAAGATAATAAAATTAATGGGTAAAACCTCCTCTTACAAAATGTAGAAATACGCCCACACTATCGCGGGCATGATATTCTCGATGTTTTGAGGTGTTGGTTGATTTCGAATTTTATTGTTTTGAGGAATCAATAATAAATCTAATATTTTGATCATTGTGATTCTTAGGTTTTTCAAATGGCTTTCAACCCACTTGCCGTGATATTAAAAGAAAATAAACTTATCGAACAAACTATATTGATTGGAAAAGAAACTTGATATTGTCTTAATCGAGGAGGAGTACAAATTTGTACTTTTCGAGGTCTGCCCTCCTAAGCCCACCGATGACTCTGAAAAGGAGAAAGAAAGTTATAAGAAATGGATCAAGGCGTATGAGATGGCGTGTTACATTTTGGCATCTATGTCAAATGTGCCGCAACATCAAAGATCGTGCCATGGCTAGCTTATGACATGATGTTCAATCTCAAGGAACTTTTCGACATCGAGTAGGGCGGCTAGACAGAGGCGATGAGAAACTTGATGACGACCACCATGATCGAGGGAACACCCGTTAGGATCATGTTCTCAAGATGATGGCTCATCTTAATGAGATGGAAGTCCTCAATTTGAGATCGATGGGAAACCAGTCGATATCATTCTCGATCTCTGCCTAGGAGTTTTGGCGATTCGCCTCAACTACAACATGAACAAGAGGTTGTATTCGTTGTGGAGCTTCGAGAACTCGAGCGCGGAGGGCTTTTCGTCAAAGCGCTCAAGCCATGGTTGCTCGAAGGTTTCTTCCTTCTAAACCGAAAGGTAAGAAGAAGAAGAAGCAGGTGGAGCAAAGAAAGTGGCGATGGGACCTCGGGCGAGGAGTGAAGAAGCGAAGGCAAGTGCTTCACTTGCAAGCGGTGGACATTGGAAGGCGGACTATCCTCAAAGAACAAAGGTATATCTTCTTGTTTAGTTGTTGAAACATGTTTAGCGGTGTTATCTACGATGTGTGTAGATATAGGAGCCAGCGATCATGTGCAATACTTTGAGTTCGAGAAACAGCATTGAGGAGAGATTCTAGTCTTCATGGGCAATGCTTCAAGGTGGCGGCTATTGCAGTGGGAGATGTTTATTTATCTTTTGATAGGAATAAAGTTTTGGTTTTGAGAAATTGTCTTTATGTACCTACTTTTAGAAAGAATTTAATTTGATTTCTAAATTGTTTATGGATGGATATTATTTCTTTTAATGACAAAGTGGTTATAAAAGGAATAGGAGATTATCATTGCAGTACATTGGTTGGCAATTTGTATACTCTTGAACCAAAACTCCCACGATGCATATAGAAGTAAATAACTCATCTTCTAAGTCTAATAAGAGAAAAGAACCGAAAATGAACAAACATATCTTTGGCATCTAAGGCTTGGTCATATTAACCTAAGAATTCAAAGGTTGATAGTGATGGACCTTTGGGTTCATTAGTGGTGGAGGATCTCCCAACTGCGAATCTTGCTTGGAAGGTAAAATGACCAAGAGGCCTTTCAAGGCCAAGGGTATAGAGCCAAAGATGTGTTAGGTTGGTTCATTGATTTGTCGGTCCTATGTCTATCGGGAGGTGGCTTTGAATACTTTGTCTCTTTTATAGACGATTATTCAAGGTATGGATACATTTACTTGATCGTGTCTGAATGCTTTGTGAGTTCAAAGAATTCAAGGTGATGTGGACAACCATCAAGGTAAAAGTATCAAGACACTACGATCTGATCGTGGTGGTGAGTATCGCTTGGGCGAGTTTATGAATTACTTATCAAAGGTGGGATTCAATCCCAATTATGCACTTTGGCACACCCTGAGAATGGTGTAGAGAAGGAATAGGACTCTTATGGAGATGGTTATATCGATGATGAGTTATTACGAGTTACGTTTAGTTCGGGGTATGCTGGATCGACAATGTATACTGAACTTGGTTCCATCTAAATCGTACCTTCTACCCATGTAGAATTGTGGACTGTGCGAAAGCCTAGTCTGAGACATATTCGGATATGGGAGTCAACACATGTCTTTGAAGGATCTTTGGTAAGTTGGAACCTCTGCAGAAGTGCATGTTTGTTGGCTACCCTAAGGGGCGAAGGTGGTTTGTTTATAATCCTAGAGATCGAGGGTGATCGTTACGAGCGATTTCTAGAGGAGGATTATGTAATGAACCACAAGCCCAAGAGTAGGATTGTTCTTGAGGAGTTGGCGAAGTCTCGACTTGATGCCGGTACAAGAGGAGATACCACAAGTCATGCCGCGTGTCATAGAGCATACAGAGGCACCTCGTCGTAGTGGGAGGTTGTTAGACAACCCAGAGATTCATGTTTTTGGGAGAGTCTTGGACTTAGTCACTGGTGAACATGATCCACTGGACATATGACAAGGCACTCCAAGATAGAGATCGGTATCTTGGCAAAGCGATGAATTGAGATAGAATCTATGGATTCTAATCAATCACAGGAGCTAGTAGAACCACCCGATGGTGTAAAAACCATTGGATGCAAGTGGATCTACAAGAGAAAGAGAAGTAGGCGGAAGGTTGAGACCTTCAAAGCTAGGCTTGTTGCGAAAGGGTATACTCGAGAAAGAGGGTATCGATTATGAGGAGACCTTTTGCCGAGCTATGCTTAAGTCTATCGGATTCTCTTATCTATAGCTGCTCATATGGATTATGAGATTTGGCGGATGGATGTCAAGACAACTTTCCTTATGGAAGTCTTAAGGAGAACATCTATATCGGCAGCGGAGGATTCATTGCTAAAGGCAAGAGCATCTTGTATGTAAGCAATCGGTCCATTTATGGATTGAAGCAAGCTTCTAGATCTTGGAACATCGCTTTGATGAGGTAATCGGTCATATGGATTTATTCAAAGTCGGATGAGCCTTGTGTATACAAGAGATGTAGCGGAGCGTGGTATTTCTTGTACTATCGTAGATGACATTTTGTTAGTTGGCAACAATATCAAAGTGTTATCGGACGTAAGTATGGTTGTCCAAGCAGTTTGACATGAAGGACTTGGGAGAAGTGGGACACATCCTTGGGATCAAAGTTATAAGGGATCGTGAAAAGGATGTTGTGCTTATCTCAAGCTTCATACATTGACACTATCCTTGCTCGTTTTAGCATGCAACTCAAGAAAGGTTTCTACCTTTTAGGCATGGAGTTCCTTTATCTAAAGATGTGTCCCAAAACATCAAAGGAGATAGAGGACATGAAGGCGGTTCCTTATGCTTTGGATAGGAAGCCTCATGTATGCTATGCTATATGAGACCGGATATCTTCTTTCAGTGGGCATGGTTAGCGAGATATCGAGTAATCTGGGCGAGGACATTGGATGGTAAAGCATATATTGAAGTACAGAAGGACTAGGGATTATATGCTGGTTTGGCGGATCAATTAGTCCACATGGGATTACGGTTGATTTCCAATCGGATAGGGACAAGTAAGTCTACCTCGGGGTTTGTGTTTACTTTTGGAGGTGGAGCCATAGTATGGAGGAGTGTCAAGAAGAAATGCGTGGCGGACTCTACCATGGAAGGCAGTATGTGGACCTCGAGGCCAAGGAAATGTATGGCTCGGGAACTTCTTGATGGACTTGGATGTGATTCTGGTTTGCCCGGAACTATCACAATTTATTGTGATATGATGGTCATTGCAAACTCGAAGGAACCACGAGCCCATAAGGCAAGTAAACACATAGAGTACCACCGTCGAGAGATCGTAAAGCGAGGAGAAAGCTGTCCCCAATATTGCATCGAGGATAACTTTGGCGGATCCATTCACTAAGGCCCTTCGGTAGCGTTTGATAGGCATGTGGAGGACATGGGGATCGGATGTATGGCGTGTGATGACATAGTCTTTTAGTATAAGTGGGAGATTGTTGGGATGTATCTGAAAGCCTAGCTCTTTTGTATGAACATTTTATTTTGAAATAAGAATCACATGATCATTGTTTGCACTTTATATTTATTATATGTGTGCATATTGTCTAATCAATTACATTGTGATTGATATCTTAAACACGAGAGATGGATGTACAAATAATATATAGTCATATTAATTTAGAGGTTGGTGAGGTAGTTCAATGATGATCCTCTAGTGGAATGGAACATCATTGATGGATCAAGTTTGTGTGGTTCCGATCCATCGGGTGGCCAAGACCCAACTCCTCCTTATGGTCCCTATCGTAGCCTAATATAATACTGAAGTCTAGATCCAAGAATGTAAAACAAATCCCTAGATCCGCGGTTGGATCAAATCCTAGATCGAGTTGGGATTAAATTAGATCCGGCTTGGGATCAAATTAGATCGGCTTTGGGATGAAACCCTAGATAAAGGTTGGGATGAGATCCGAACACGGCTGGGATAAACCCTAGATCCGACGGAGATTAAATCCTAGATCCGATGGTGGAGATTAAAGGAGGCTTAAGCCCAATTCTATAAATAGAGGGCTAAGGCTTGGGCGGCAAGGATGGTTCTTGATTAGGTTTTGCCTCAAGAGTTTAGGCGGCTAGGGTTTGGTGTGTGGTTTGGGCGGCAACAAGGAAGGAGATTAGGTTTCTTCCTTTCTCCTTGGTGGCCGGGCGCCACTCCATCCTCCTCCTTGTTTTGGCCGCCTTCTTCCTCCTCCTTTTCTCCTTGGTGGCCGGCGGTTCTCATACATTGGTGGCCGGCGCACTTCTCCCATTCATTGGTGGCCGTGGCAACATTGTCACAAGGTTGGCCCCGACGCCAACCATTCACCTGGCCGGTGGTTACATCGAGCCCTTGGCTTGGTGGCCGGTTCTAGAAAGGAGAAGGAGTTTGTTCTTCTCTTTGTTCGGAGCGAACAAGGAAGAGAAGAACGTGATCTAGGAGGCTTCTACTCGTGGAGGATCTTCGCCCACACGACGTCCACGAATAGGATAGGACATACGGTAGAAGATCGTGTGGTATAAAAGTTTTATAACTTTATTTTCTGATCTTAGCATGTTCTTGTATGCATGATTGTACTAGTTCGCATATGCATGTATTTGTATAATCATGGACCCCGAAGACGAACACAAAAACCGGCGATCCATCCGTCGTCTCTTCCGTGGCTAACCAACTAGAAGAGTTGTGTTGCTTGAACAACTAGTTTGTTCAAGCGATCACTCAAGTTTTTAGCACGACGATGAAGTGGTTATGCTTAGGAAACTCATCCCATCCGGATTAGTTTTTTCATTAGTGAAAATTTTAATCCGGGGACATGGGAGCCAATGAGCCTCCGAAGCAACTCCCTTCATCTATCACATCTCTTGTATACACAAGGCTCATCCGAACTTTGAATAAATCCATATGACTGGATTACCTCATCAAAGCGGATGTTCCAAGATCTAGAAGCTTGCTTCAATCCATAAATGGACCGATTAAGCTTACACACAAGATGCTCTTTTCCCTTTGCAATGAATCCCTCTGGTTGCTTCATATAGATGTTTTCCTCAAGACTTCCGTTAAGGAAAGCTGTCTTGACATCCATTTGCCAAATCTCATAATCCTCATGAGCAGCAATAGATAAGAGAATCCGGATAGACTTAAGCATAGCTACCAGTGAAAAGGTCTCCTCATAATCGATACCCTCTTTCTGAGTATACCCTTTCGAAACAAGCCTAGCTTTGAAGGTCTCAACCTTCCCGTCTACTCCTCTCTTTCTCTTGTAGATCCACTTGCATCCAATGGCTTTCACACCATTGGGTGGTTCTACTTGCTCCCAGACATGATTAGAATCCATAGATTCTATCTTTGAATTCATCGCTCTTTGCCAAGATACCGCATCTTTATCTTGGAGTGCCTCATCATATGTCCAGGGATCAGGTTCATGTTTACCAGGGACTAAGTCCGAAGACTCTCCCAAGAACATGAATCTCACGGGTTGTCTAACAACCCTCCCACTACGACGAGGTGCCTCCTGTGTATGCTCTGTGACACACGGTGCAGTGACTTGTGGTATTTCCTCTTGTACCGGTGGTACTGAAGTCGGGACTTCCCCTATCAACTCCTCAAGAACAATCCTACTCGTGGGCTTGTGGTTCATCACATAGTCCTCCTCTAGAAATCTGGCATTCGTACTTACGATCACCTTCTGATCTCTAGGACTATAGAACAAACCACCCTTCATTCCCTTAGGGTAGCCAACAAACAAGCGTACTTCTGTACGAGATTCCAACTTACCAAAGATCTCCCTTCAAAGACATGTGGACTACTAAATCTGAATATGTCTTAGACTAGGCTTTCACCCAGTCCCACAATGCGTGGGAGTAGAAGTATCGACTTAGATGGAACCAAGTTCGAATGTGTGTTGCCATTTCGAGCAAACCCAGGCTAATCGGGTAACTCGGAATAACTCATCATCGATCCGACCATCTCCATAAGAGTCCTATTCCTTCGCCCGCCACACCATTACGCTAGGGTGTGCCAAAGTGACAATTGGGATTGAATCCCGACCTCCGATAAGTAACTTCTAAACTCTCCCAAGAGGTACTGCGCCACCAGAGCAGATCGTAGTGTCTTGATACTTTTACCTTGATGGTTCTCCACATCAGCCTTGAATTCTTTGAACCTGTCAAAGCATTCAGACTTACGGTGCATCAAGTAAATGTATCCATACCTTGAATAATCATCTATAAAAGAGATAAAGTATTCAAAGCCACCTCTAGCCTGGATAGACATAGGATCATAAAATCGAATGAACCAATTCCAATACATCTTTGGCTCTATACCCTTAGCCTTGAAAGGCCTCTTGGTCATCTTACCTTCCAAGCAAGACTCAGTTGGGAGATCTTCCACCACTAATAAACCCAAGGGTCCATCAGCTATCAACCTTTGAATTCTACTCAGGTTAATATGACCAAGTCTTAGGTGCCAAAGATATGTCTGGTTCATTTTCGAAGGTTCTTTTCTCTTATTAGACTTAGAAGATGAGTTATTCACTTCTATATGCATTATGGGAGTTTTCGGTTCAAGAGTGTACAAATTGCCAACCAATGTACCATAACAGATAATCTCTCTATTCCTTTTTATAACAACTTTGTCATTAAAAGAAACAAAATATCCATCCAGAAACAATTTAGAAACTGAAATTAGATTCTTTCTAAAAGTAGGTACATAAAGACAATTTCTCAAAACCAAAACTTTATTCCTATCAAAAGATAAATAAATGTCTCCCACTGAAATAGCCGCCACCTTTGAAGCATTGCCCATGAAGACGGTAATCTCTCCCTCAGCTAGTCGTCGGGTTTCCTGGAACCCCTGCAAAGTATTGCAGACATGATCAGTGGCTCCTGTATCTACACACCAGGTACTGGTAGATAACACCGCTAAACATGTTTCAACAACTAAACACAAAGATATACCTTTGTTCTTTTGGCGAGGACAGTCCGCCTTCCAATGTCCAGTCTGCTTGCAAGTGAAGCACTTGCCTTTTGGCTTCTTCACTCTTGCCTGAGGTCCTGCTGCCAATTTCTTTGCTCCACCTTGCTTCTTCTTCTTCTTCCCTTTCGGTTTAGAAGTAGAAACCTTCTGAGCAACCATGGCTTGAGCGCTTTGACGAAAAATCCCCTCTGCTGCCTAGAGTTCTGTGAGAAGCTCCGCCAATGAATACAACCTCTTGTTCATGTTGTAGTTTAGGCGGAACTGCTCAAAACTCCTAGGCAGAGACTGGAGAATGATATCGACCTAGGTTTTCCCATCGATCTCAGCTCCGAGGACTTCCATCTCATTCAGATGAGCCATCATCTTGAGAACATGGTCCCTGATGGGTGTTCCCTCGATCATGGTGGTCGTCATCAAGTTCCTCAAAGCCTCCTGTCTAGCCGCCCTACTATGATGTCCGAAAAGTTCCATGAGATTGAGCATCATGTCATAAGTCGTGGCCATGGCCTGATGTTGATGTTGCAGCACATTTGACATAGATGACAAAATGTAACACTGCGCCATCTCATCTGGCTTGATCCATTTCTTATAACTCTCTTTCTCCTTTTCATCAGAGTCATCGGTGGGCTTAGGAGGACAGACCTCGAAGAGTACAAATTTGTACTCCTCTGCAGTTAAGACAATATCCAAATTTCTTTTCCAATCAATATAATTTGTTCCAGTAAGTTTATTTCTTTCAATATCACAACAAGTGGGTTGAAAGCCATTTGAAAAATCCTAAGAATCACAATGATCAAAATATTAGATTTCAAACAATAAAATTGTAAGAGGAGGTTTAACCCTTTAATTTTATTATCTTGTCAACCTTACTTTTTGACAAATAAAATTAATAGTTGGTTCCTCTTTGGACCTACAAATAAAAGCAGTGACTCTGATGGGGAGGATACTTTTTATTTGCATCTAAGTGTGCACCATTACACGATACTAAGGGAATTATCTCGGATTGTGTGCCTTACCGATGGGGAAGTACACACGCTCCTAAATAATTTCCTATAACCATTATTTGACCTAGTGATATGCAAACAAACTCATCTGATGGGGAGGAAGGCACTCAGAGCCGACGCGCAAGTTTGTTGCATCATATGTCAAATTGTAATGGAGGCCGCGAGAATTAATTAAAATGTCCCTCTCCCACTTAGTAAGTTGCTAGTGAGGAATTTTCAAGCACACACAACATACATATAAAACAAATCAGAAATAAATATGGAAAAAATCAGAATTTTCCCAACTATTATGGCATTGTTCTCCAATATGCGTCCCGTCGTGTACATGGTTTTAGTCTCGGCTCGGATCTCCGGAGGGCTTGTACATGGCGTAGGAGGAGCGGACGAGATGGCGATGCGACGGGAGCCATATTGAAGACAAAGGCCATAATAGTTGGAAAATAATTTATTTTTCATATTTATTGCTTTTTGTTTGATATGCATGTCGTAGGAAAATTCCTCACTGTCAATTTACTAAGTGGGAGAGGGATATTTTAATTAATTCCCGCGGCCTCCATTACAATTTGACGTGTGATGCAACAAACTTGCGTGTTGGCTCTGAGTGCCTTCCTCCCTGCGGATGAGTTTGTTTGCGGATCACTAGGTCAAATAATGGTTATAGGAAATTATCTAGGAGCATGTGTACTTCCACAGCGGTAAGGCACATAATCCGAAATAATTCTCTTAGTATCGTAATGGTGCACACTTAGATGCAAATTAAAAGTATCCTCCCATCGAGTCACCGCTTTATTCAGTAGGGCCAAAGAGGAACCAACTATTAATTTTATTTGTCAAAAGTAAGGTTGACAAGATAATAAAATTAATGGGTAAAACCTCCTCTTACAAATGTAGAATTCAGATATCACCCACAAGGGTCATATATTCTGTTTTGAGGTGTTGGTTGATTTTAAAATTTTATTGTTTGAGGAATCAATAATTTTTTGAAATCTAAAATAATGATCTGTGTGATTCTTGAAAATTCTCATCACAATTTACTAAGTGGGAGAGGGATATTTTAATTAATTCCCACGGCCTCCATTACAATTTGACGTGTGATGCAACAAACTTGCGTGGTCGCCTGAGTGCCTTCCTCCTCGCGATGAGTTTATTTATGGATCACTAGGTCAAATAATGGTTATAGGAAATTATCTAGGAGCGTGTGTACTTCCACAGCGGTAAGGCACATAATCAAAAATAATTCCCTTAGTACCGTGTAATGGTGCACACTTAGATGCAAATAAAAAGTATCCTCCCCATCGGAGTCACTGCTTTTATTTGTAGGGCCAAAGAGGAACCAACTATTAATTTTATTTGTCAAAAAGTAAGGTTGACAAGATAATAAAATTAATGGGTAAAACCTCCTCTTACAAATGTAGAATTCAGATATCGTCCACACTCGCGTGGCATGCGATATTCTCGGTGTTTTGAGGTGTTGGTTGATATCAAAATTTTATTGTTTGAGGAATCAATAATTTTTTGAAATCTAAAGTAATGATCTATGTGATTCTTAGGATTTTCAAAATGACTTTCAGTCCACTTGTTGTGATACTAGAAGAAATAAACTTACTGTACCCAAATAATGTTGATTGGAAAAGAATCTAGATATTGTCTTATCTGCTAAGGAGTACAAGTATGCACTCTTCGAAGAGTGTCCTCAAGCCATGGTTGCTCAAAAGGTTTCTACTTGCCAAAGGCAAGAAGAAGAAAAACAAGGTGGAGCAAAGGTGGTGGGAGGATCTCAGGAGGAGTGAAGAAGCCAAAAGGCAAGTACTTTAAGCAGATGGACATTGGAAGAAGGACTGCCCCACCAAAAGAACAAAGGTATATCCTTTGACTAGTCGTTGAAACATGATTAGCTGTTATCTACCGCACTGTGTGTAGATATGAGAGTCACTAATCATGTCCGCAACACTTTGCAGGGGTTTCAGAAACCCAACGACTAGCTAAAGGAGATTACCATTTTGGGCAATGCCATGAAGGTGGCGCTATTGAAGGGGGAGAAGTTTTATTTATCTCTTGAGAAAAAAAACTAAGGTTCTAGAAAATTCCTTTATGTATCTTTATTTAGAAAGAATTTAGTTTCAGTTTATAAATTATTATGTATGGATATTCTATTTCTTTTAATGACAGAGTTGTTATAAAAAGGAATAGGGAGAATATTTGTTCAGGTACATTGAAAGGAAATTTGTATACAAAACCTCCCACGATGCAAATTGAAGTTAATAACTCATCTTCTAATTCCAAAAGGAGAAAAGAACCTTCAAAGATGAACCAAACATATCTTTGCCATCTTAGTCTTGGTCACATTAACCTAAGCAGAATTCAAAGGTTGATAGCTGATGGACCTTTGGGTTCATTAGTGGTGGAGGATCTCCCAACCTACGAATCTTTCTTGGAGGGTAAGATGACCAAGAGGCCTTTCAAGGCCAAGGGGTATAGAGCTAAAGATATGTTAGAAATGGTTCATTCTGATTCGTATGGTCCTATGTCTATCCCGGCAAGAGGTAGTTTTGAATATTTCGCCTTTTCATAGACAATTATTCAAGATGACACTACGATCCGATCGTGGTGACGAGTACCTCTTGGGAGAGTTTAGGAATTACCTATCGAGGTTGGGATTCAATCCCAATTGTCTCGCACCGCACACCCCCAGGAGATGATGTAGAAGAGCGAAGGAATAGGACTCTTATAGAGATGGTTAGATCGATGATGAGTTATTCGACTTGCCGACTGCTCGGGATATGCTCTAGATACTGGTGTACATTACGAACTTGGTTCCATCTAAATCAGTGCCTTCTACTCCCACGAGTTGTGGACCGGGCGAAAGCCTAGTCTAAGACATATTCGGATATGGGAGAGTCCAAAGACATGTGCCAAGGCGCGATGATGGTAAGTTGGAACCTCGCATAAAGTGCGCTTGTTCGCTGGCTATCCTAGATGAACGAAGGGTGGATTGTTTTATAGTCCTAGAGATCGAGAGTGATCGCTAGCACGAACACTAGATTTCTAGAGGAAGACTATGTGATGAGCCACAAGCCCAAGAGTAAAATTGTTCGAGGAGTTAAAAGGGAAGTCACTTTAGTACCACCGCAGACAAGAGGATATACCACATGTCACCGCACCGTGCGGTCACAGAGGATACACAAGTGATGTCTCGTCAGAGTGGGAGGGTTGTGAGACACCTGATAGATTCATGTTCTTGGGAGAATCTTTCGATTTGGTCCTCGTAACATGAACCCGATCCTCGACATATGACGAGGCAATCCAAGATAAAGATGCACTATCTTGGCAAAGTGCAATGAATACCGAGATTGAATCTATGGATTCAAGTCGTTTGAGAGCTCTTATGCATAGCACCATATGGATTATGAGGTGTGGCATATGGATATCAAGAAAGCTTTCCTTAATGGAAGTCTTGAGGAAACCATCTATATGAAGCAACCAGGGATTCATTGCTAAGGGCAAAGAGCATCTTGTGTAAGCTTTAATCGGTCCATTTATGGATCAAGCAAGCTTCGAGGTCTTGGAACATCCGCTTTGATGAGGTAAAACCAGACTTATGTATATATTAAAAGTCCGGATGAGTCTTTTGTATAAAATAGATGTGACGGAAACGTAGGGGTATTTCTTGTACTATACGTAGATGACATTTTGGTGGTTGGCAACAACATCAAGTGTTATCGACGAAGGGTATGGTTGTCCAAACAATTTGATATGAAGGACTTGGGAGAGGTGAGACACATCCTTGGGATCAAGGTTATAAGGATCGCAGAAAAGGATGTTGTGCTTATCCCAAGCTTCATACATAGACACGATTATGGAGCGTTTTAGCATGCGGAACTCCAAGAAGGGTTTTCTACCTTCGCATGGAGTACCTCTATCTAAGGAGATATGTCCTAGATCATTTGAGTAGATAGAGGAGATGAAGGCAGTTCCTTATGCTTCTACAGTAGGAAGCCTCATGTATGCGATGCTCTCAGATGAGACCAGAGATATCCGCTTTCGCGTGGCATGGTCCAGATATTAGAGTAATCCAGAAGGATATTGGATCTGGTAAAGCATATATTGTAGTGCCTGAGAAGGACTAGGGATTATATGCTAGTTTACCGGGCAGACCAATTACTCCCTGTGGGTTACACGGATTCCGATTTCCAATCTGATAGGGATAACAGTAAGTCTACCTCAGGTTTTGTGTTTACTTTGGGAGGTGGAGCCATTGTATGGAGGAGTGCCCAGCAGAAATGCGTGGCGGACTCCACCATGGAAGCTGAGTATGTGGCAGCCTATGAGGCAGCCAAAGAAGCTGTATGGCTCAGGAACTTCCTGATGGACTTGGATGTGATTCCTGGTTTGCCCAGAACTATCACAATTTATTGTGATAATAGTGGTGCAGTTGCAAACTCGAAGGAACCACGAGCCCATAAGGCTAGTAAACACATAGAGCGCAAGTACCACCTGATACGAGAAATCGTAAAGGAGGTAGAAGTTGCTGTCGCCTAGATTGCATCAGAGGATGACCTGGTAGACCCTTTCACTAAGGCCCTTCTAGCGAGAGCTTTGATAGGCATGTGGAGGGAAGGGGAATCAGATGTATGGCAGTATAAGGACAGCATAGTCTTTTAGTATAAGTGGGAGATTGTTGGGATGTATACTGAAAGCCTAGCTCTTTTGTATGAACATCTTTATTTTGAAATAAGAATCACATGATCATTGTTTGCATATTTTTATGGTTATGCAATATTGTCTAATACCTTACATTGTAGATAACATGGTGTGTGGTGTCACACGGGAGATCATGTTATCGGCTCCTTGTAAAGTATAAGTAAAGGCTCACAACCGAGATGGCTTTGGACAAACCATCGGAATAGTTGTAGTGTGATTTGGTATTGGTTTGTCTTGACCATAGAATCACACTAGTGCACTTTGTGTGTATTGAGCAGAGACATGAGGTGATTCGATTTATTACTACATAATCGAATCGGACCTCAGATATTATTTAGTACATGCTCTTAATCCCGATATAATAATGGGCACATATACTTGGTACTCATCTCTTTGATTTACCAATGGGCGAGATTTATAGATTAAATCGATAGACTCGGTAAGTTGGGAGTTGATATTATTTATATGGTGTGCCGTTGATTATAGGAGGAAACCGTGTCCTATATATTAGGATGATGATGTCCCCTTGAGGAGCTCATAAGGTTCATCATGTAAACCCTGCAGGTGGACTTGGTCCGGCATGATGAAAAGGTTGAGTGGTACTACTCATGGAGTTAGATGTTGATTAATTAATGGTTAGTAAATTAATTAATCGACGGACATTCGAGATCTTAAACACGGGGAGAAAATGTACAAATAATATATGGAGCCCATATTATCATATGGGGGTTGGTGAGGTAGATCTATGATGGACCTTTAGTGGATTGGACCATCATTAGTGGATCGGACTTTATGTGGGCTTGATCCATGGGTGGCCAAGACCCAACTCCTCCTCATGGTCCCTAATGTAGCCCATTAACACCTCAAGATGCTTAGATCCAATGGATAGAAACAAAACACTAAGATCCATTGGTAGAGATTAAATCTCTAAGATCCGACGGTTGAGATTAAATCTCTAGATCCGACGGTTGAGATTAAATCCCTAGAACCAATGGAGGAGATTAATTCATGACTTATCCCTAACTCAATAAAAGGAGGGCATGGGAAGTGGTCATGGATAACATCATTGAGAGGGAGCAAGGCTTGGGCGGCAAGAATAGGGCAATCCTAGTTGAGATAGGATTGGAATTAGGGTTAGGGTTTGGAAGCAAGGGTGGCACCAAATAAGGCAAGTTTTCCTTCTTCTTCCTTGCCTTGTGGCCAAAGTCCAGCAGCTATTCCAGCCCTTCCCAGCCCTTGGCCGGCGCCCAAAACACTCCCCTCTCTTCTCCTTAGGTGGTGGAAACAAGATATAGGGTTTCCCTTGGTGTCTTGGTAGTTTTCCATCATCTTCTTCTCCTTCTAGTTGGCGGCAAGAACTTCTATAGTTCTTTGTTGGTTGAGTTTTTGAAGGAGAAAAACATTGTTTCTCTTCTTCCTCTTGCTTGGGAAAAGCAAGGAAGGAAGTTTTGCGATCTAGGAGCTTCGACTTTTGGTGGATCATCGCCCACACGACGTCCAAAAGGAGGAGGGTCATACATTAGAAGACCAAGAGGTATAACTATTCTTCTATCTCTTTTATTCATTGCTTGTGTTTATTTTTCAAAATATAAGCATGTTATATTTCTGTAAATAGGCTAAATAATACTTGGATCCCGAGTATAAACACAAAAACCGGCGATCCGGACATCGTCTATTCCGCTACTACTGAGAATAGAGGATGGTCGAACAACTAGTTTGTTCAAGTGACCTCTCTAAACGAATAGCACGACGATGACTTGGTTGCTTTGGGAATCCTTTGTCTAGGATTAAATTTTAATCCGGGACATCAAGGGATCACCATGGTCAAGCAACCGAGGCGAAGGGGAAGCTAAGTTTCTCACTGATCAACCCCAACAATTGGTATCGAGCCAAGGATTCCGGTTTTGTGTGTTTAGGATTCTTAATTTTATGCACTTTTTCATATATTATATGTGCCGATAATAGTAGGATATGCGTAGTTTAACTCTTTGGTTGCGTGCATAAGATCCACTATTATGGCCGTGTGTGTATGTGATTGTATGTGTGTAAATATTTATTTTGTTGAATCCTCGGGGTTGACGAGGCTAGTATTTAGTTTTTGTAAATTAAATACGGCATTGTTTAGCCGCTCTTTATTTTATTTTACTTTCGATCTAGATTTCATGTACACTCCCTCGTGGAGTATAGGATCGATGGATGTAAATTAAAATAGGTTTTAGTCTCGGCTCGGATCTCGGAGGGCTTGTACATGGCGAGGAGGAGCGGGACGAGATGGCGATGCGACGGAGCCATATTGAAGACAAAGGCCATAATAGTTGGAAAATAATTTATTTTTCATATTTATTGCTTTTGTTTGATATGCATGTCGAGGAAAATTCCTCATTTCAATTTACTAAGTGGGAGAGGGATATTTTAATTAATTCGCCTCCATTACAATTTGACGTGTGATGCAACAAACTTCGTGTTGGCTCGAAAGTGCCTTCCTCCTCGCGGATGAGTTTGTTTATGGATCACTAGGTCAAATAATGGTTATAGGAAATTATCTAGGAGCATGTGTACTTCCACAGTGTAAGGCACATAATCAAAATAATTCTCTTAGTATCGTGTAATGGTGCACACTTAGATGCTAATTAAAAGTATCCTCCCCATCAGTCATGCTTTATTTGTAGGGCCAAAGAGGAACCAACTATTAATTTTATTTGTCAAAAGTAAGGTTGACAAGATAATAAAATTAATGGGTAAAACCTCCTCTTACAAATGTAGAATTCAGATATCGTCCACACTGCGTGGCATGCGATATTCTCGGTGTTTTGAGGTGTTGGTTGATTTCAAATTTTATTGTTTTGAGGAATCAATAATTTTTGAAATCTAAAATAATAATCTATGGGATTCTTGAAAATTCCTCACCACAATTTACTAAGTGGGAGAGGGATATTTTAATTAATTCCCACTACCCATTACAATTTGACGTGATGCAACAAACTTGCGTGTCGGCCTGAAAGTGCCTTCCTCCTGGGATGAGTTTATTTCATGCGGATCACTAGGTCAAATAATGGTTATAGGAAATTATCTAGGAGCGTGTGTACTTCCACAGGTAAGGCACATAATCCAAATAATTCCCTTTAGTATCGTAATGGTGCACACTTAGATGCAAATAAAAAGTATCCTCCCCATCGGAGTCACTGCTTTTATTTGTAGGGCCAAAGAGGAACCAACTATTAATTTTATTTGTCAAAAAGTAAGGTTGACAAGATAATAAAATTAATGGGTAAAACCTCCTCTTACAAATGTAGAATGTAGAATTCGATACGTCAATCGTGGCATGCGATATTCTCGGTGTTTTGAGGTGTTGGTTGATATCAAAATTTTATTGTTTGAGGAATCAATAATTTTTTGAAATCTAAAGTAATGATCTATGTGATTCTTAGGATTTTCAAAATGACTTTCAGTCCACTTGTTGTGATACTAGAAGAAATAAACTTACTGTACCCAAATAATGTTGATTGGAAAAGAATCTAGATATTGTCTTATCTGCTAAGGAGTACAAGTATGCACTCTTCGAAGAGTGTCCTCAAGCCATGGTTGCTCAAAAGGTTTCTACTTCTAAGCCGAAAGGCAAGAAGAAGAAAAAACAAGGTGGAGCAAAGGTGGTGGGAGGATCTCAGGGAGGAGTGAAGAAGCCAAAAGGCAAGTACTTTAAGCAGGATGGACATTGGAAGAAGGACTGTCCCAGTCCAAAACAGAACAAAGGTATATCCTTTGGACTAGTCGTTGAAACATGATTAGCGGTGTTATCACGGCACTGGTGTGTAGATATGAGAGTCACTAATCATGTCCGCAACACTTTGCAGGGGTTTCAGTGAAACCCAACGACTAGCTAAAGGAGATTACCATTTTGGGCAATGCCATGAAGGTGGCGGCTATTGCAAGGGGGAGAAGTTTTATTTATCTCTTGAGAAAAATAAAACTAAGGTTCTGGAAAATTCCCTTTATGTATCTTTATTTAGGAAGAATTTAGTTTCAGTTTCTAAATTATTATGGATGGATATTCTATTTCTTTTAATGACAGAGTTGTTATAAAAAGGAATAGGAGAATATCTGCTCGTGTACATTGAAAGGAAATTTGTATACAAAACCTCCCACGATGCAAATTGAAGTTAATAACTCATCTTCTAATTCCAAAAGGAGAAAAGAACCTTCAAAGATGAACCAAACATATCTTTGCCATCTTAGTCTTGGTCACATTAACCTAAGGTAATTCAAAGGTTGATAGCTGATGGACCTTTGGGTTCATTAGTGGTGGAGGATCTCCCAACCTACGAATCTTGCTTGGAGGGTAAGATGACCAAGAGGCCTTTCAAGGCCAAGGGGTATAGAGCTAAAGATATGTTAGAAATGGTTCATTCGATTCGTATGGTCCTATGTCTATCCCGGCAAGAGGTAGTTTTGAATATTTCGTCTTTTTCATAGACAATTATTCAAGATGACACTACGATCCGATCGTGGTGATGAGTACCTCTTGGGAGAGTTTAGGAATTACCTATCGAGGTTGGGATTCAATCCCAATTGTGACCGCACACCCCAAACAGAATGATGTAGAAGAGTGAAGGAATAGGACTCTTATAGAGATGGTTAGATCGATGATGAGTTATTCGACTTGCGCACTGCTCGGGATATGCTCTAGATACTCGGTGTACATTTTGAACTTGGTTCCATCTAAATCGATTTCTACTCCCACAGAGTTGTGGACGGGCAAAGCCTAGTCTAAGACATATTCGGATATGGGAGAGTCCAAAGACATGTGCCAAGGCGATGATGGTAAGTTGGAACCTCGCATAAAAGTGCGCTTGTTCGCTGGCTATCCTAGATGAACGAAGGGTGGATTGTTTTATAGTCCTAGAGATCGAGAGTGATCGTTAGCACGAACACTAGATTTCTAGAGGAAGACTATGTGATGAGCCACAAGCCCAAGAGTAAAATTGTTCGAGGAGTTAAAAGGGAAGTCACTTCTTTAGTACCACCTGCATACAAGAGGATATACCACATGTCATCGCATGGCGTGTCACAGGAGGATACACAAGTGATGTCTCGTCGTAGTGGGAGGGTTGTGAGACGACTGATAGATTCATGTTCTTGGGAGAATCTTTCGATTTGGTCCTGGCGAACATGAACCGATCCTGGACATACGACGAGGCAATCCAAGATAAAGATGCACTATCTTGGCAAAGTGCAATGAATCGAGATTGAATCTATGGATTCAAGTCAGGTTTGAGAGCTCTTATGCATAGCAGCTCATATGGATTATGAGGTGTGGCATATGGATATCAAGAAAGCTTTCCTTAATGGAAGTCTTGAGGAAACCATCTATATGAAGCAACCAGAGGGATTCATTGCTAAGGGCAAAGAGCATCTTGTGTGTAAGCTTAATCGGTCCATTTATGGATTGAAGCAAGCTTCAAGATCTTGGAACATCCGCTTTGATGAGATAATCCAGTCTTATGGATTTATTCAAAGTCCGGATGAGTCTTGTGTATACAAGAGATGTGACGAAAACGTAGTGGTATTTCTTGTACTATACGTAGATGACATTTTGGTGGTTGGCAACAACATCGAAGTGTTATCAGACGTAAGGGTATGGTTGTCCAAACAGTTTGATATGAAGGACTTGGGAGAGGTGAGACACATCCTTGGGATCAAGGTTATAAGGGATCGCAGGAAAAGGATGTTGTGCTTATCCCAAGCTTCATACATAGACACGATTATGGAGCGTTTTAGCATGCAGAACTCCAAGAAGGGTTTTCTACCTTTCAGGCATGGAGTACCTCTATCTAAGGAGATATGTCCTAGATCATTTGAGTAGATAGAGGAGATGAAGGCGGTTCCTTATGCTTCGGCAGTAGGAAGCCTCATGTATGCGATGCTCTGTACGAGACCAGATATCTGCTTTGCCGTGGGCATGGTCAGCAGATATTAGAGTAATCCAGGACAGGGATATTGGACTGCGGTAAAGCATATATTGTAGTGCCTGAGAAGGACTAGGGATTATATGCTAGTTTACCGGGCAGACCAATTACTCCCTGTGGGTTACACGGATTCCGATTTCCTATCTGATAGGGATAACAGTAAGTCTACCTCAGGTTTTTTGTTTACTTTGGGAGGTGGAGCCATTGTATGGAGGAGTGCCCAGCAGAATTGCGTGGCAGACTCCACCATGGAAGCTGAGTATGGCGACCTATGAGGCGCCAAAGAAGTCAGATGGCTTAGGAACTTCTGATGGACTTGGATGTGATTCTGGTTTGCGTAACTATCACAATTTATTGTGATAATAGTGGTGCAGTTGCAAACTCGAAGGAACCACGAGCCCATAAGGCTAGTAAACACATAGAGCGCAAGTACCACCTGATACGAGAAATCGTAAAGGAGGTAGAAGTTGTTGTCGCCTAGATTGCATCAGAGGATGACCTGGTAGACCCTTTCACTAAGGCCCTTCTAGCGAGAGCTTTGATAGGCATGTGGAGGGAAGGGGAATCAGATGTATGGCAAGATAAGGACAAAGATAGTCTTTTAGTATAAGTGGGAGATTGTTGGGATGTATACTGAAAGCCTAGCTCTTTTGTATGAACATCTTTATTTTGAAATAAGAATCACATGATCATTGTTTGTATATTTTTATGGTTATGCAATATTGTCTAATACCTTACATTGTAGATAACATGGTGTGTGGTGTCACACGGGAGATCATGTTATCGGCTCCTTGTAAAGTATAAGTAAAGGCTCACAACCGAGATGGCTTTGGACAAACCATCGGAATAGTTGTAGTGTGATTTGGTATTGGTTTGTCTTGACCATAGAATCACACTAGTGCACTTTGTGTGTATTGAGCAGGACCGACACAGAGGTGATTCGATTTATTGCTGACTACATAATCGAATCGGACCTCAGATATTATTTAGTACATGCTCTTAATCCCGATATAATAACGGGCACATATACTTGGTACTCATCTCTTTGATTTACCAATGGGTGAGATTTATAGATTAAATCGATAGACTCGGTAAGTTGGGAGATGATATTATTTATATGGTGTGTCGTTGATTATAGGAGGAAACCGTGTCCTATATATTAGGATGATGATGTCCCCTTGAGGAGCTCATAAGGTTCATCATGTAAACCCTGCAGGTGGACTTGGTTCGGCATGATGTTAAGGTTGAGTGGTACTACTCATGGAGTTAGATGTTGATTAATTAATGGTTAGTAAATTAATTAATCGACGGACATTCGAGATCTTAAACACGGGGAGAAAATGTACAAATAATATATGGAGCCCATATTATCATATGGGGGTTGGTGAGGTAGATCAATGATGGACCTTTAGTGGATTGGACCATCATTAGTGGATCGGACTTTATGTGGGCTTGATCCATGGGTGGCCAAGACCCAACTCCTCCTCATGGTCCCTAATGTAGCCCATTAACACCTCAAGATGCTTAGATCCAATGGATAGAAACAAAACACTAAGATCCATTGGTAGAGATTAAATCTCTAAGATCCGACGGTTGAGATTAAATCTCTAGATCCGACGGTTGAGATTAAATCCCTAGAACCAATGGAGGAGATTAATTCATGACTTATCCCTAACTCTATAAAAGGAGGGCATGGGAAGTGGTCATGGATAACATCATTGAGAGGGAGCAAGGCTTGGGCGGCAAGAATAGGGCAATCCTAGTTGAGATAGGATTGGAATTAGGGTTAGGGTTTGGAAGCAAGGGTGGCACCAAATAAGGCAAGTTTTCCTTCTTCTTCCTTGCCTTGTGGCCAACGTCCAGCAGCTATTCCAGCCCTTCCCAGCCCTTGGCCGGCGCCCAAAACACTCCCCTCTCTTCTCCTTAGGTGGTGGAAACAAGATATAGGGTTTCCCTTGGTGTCTTGGTAGTTTTCCATCATCTTCTTCTCCTTCTAGTTGGCCGGCGGCAAGAACTTCTATAGTTCTTTGTTGGTTGAGTTTTTGAAGGAGAAAAACATTGTTTCTCTTCTTCCTCTTGCTTGGGAAAAGCAAGGAAGGAAGTTTTGCAATCTAGGAGCTTCGACTTTTGGTGGATCATCGCCCACACGACGTCCAAAAGGAGGAGGGTCATACATTAGAAGACCAAGAGGTATAACTATTCTTCTATCTCTTTTATTCATTGCTTGTGTTTGTTTTTCAAAATATAAGCATGTTATATTTCTGTAAATAGGCTAAATAATACTTGGATCCCGAGTATAAACACAAAAACCGGCGATCCGGACATCGTCTATTCTGCGGCTACTCGTAGAATAGAGGATGGTCGCTTGAACAACTAGTTTGTTCAAGTGACCTCTCTAAACGAATAGCACGACGATGACTTGGTTGCTTTGGGAATCCTTTTTGTCTAGGATTAAATTTTAATCCGGGGACATCGAAGGGATCACAATGGTCAAGCAACCGAGGCGAAGGGGAAGCGAAGTTTCCCCTCACGGATCAACCCCAACACCTACTATCATCCGGCATGCACAATATATGATAAGTGCGTGAAAGTAACCGAATCTAAAACACACAAAATCAGAAACCGTGGCTCTGATACCAATTTGATGGCATGCTAGGAGGCTCGTTGGCTCTCATGTCCCCGGATTAAAATTTTCACTAATGAAAACTAATCCGGATGGGATGAGTTTCCTAAGCTCAACCATTTCATCGTCGTGCTAACGAATTGAGCAATCACTTGAACAAACTAGTTGTTCAAGCAACAAAACTCTTTTAGTCGGTTAGCCGCGGAAGAGACGATGGACGGATCGCCAGTTTTTGTGTTTATCTTCGGGGTCCATGATTATACAAATACATATGGATGTAGACATGTATAATCAACACATACAAACATATTAATAAGAACATGCAAAGATCAATAATAAAACTTGTAAAACTTTTATACCTCTTGATCTTTTATCGTATGTCCTAACCTCCTTGTAGACTTCGTGTGGGCGAAGATCCTCCACAAGTTGAAGCTTCCTAGATCTTCTTCAATCAAAAGAAAGAAGAACTCTCCTTCCCTTCTTGCTTGAGCCAACCACCAAGCCACAAAAGCTTGTTGCCGCCGGCCCCAAGAAAAGAGAGAACAAGATGGCCAACCAAGGAACCAAACAAGGGAACAATCCCTAGCTCCTAGTGCCGCCGACCAAGAGGAAAAGAAGAGGAGAAGAGGAATAGGTTGAGCGCCGACCAAGGTAGAGGGAAGAGAGATAGGTGCTGGCAACACCTTAGGAAGAAGAAGAGAACCTCTCCTATTGTTGCCGCCCACTCCACCTCCCAAACCCTAGCCGCCCAACCAAACCCTAACCTTCCTAGGGTTTCTTGCCGCCCAAGCTAATGATAGGGAAAACCCTAATCTCCAAAAACCATCAACCCCTTTCCGCCCACCTTAAGCCCCCTTTTATAGAGTTAGGCTTAAGCCTTGTTTTAATCTCCACCGTTGGTTCTAGGGATTTAATCTCAACCGTCGGATCTAGAGATTTAATCTCAACCGTCGGATCTAGAGATTTAATCTCCACCGTCAGTTCTAGGGATTTAATCTCAACCGTCGGATCTAGAGATTTAATCTCAACCATCAGATCTAGAGATTTAATCTCCACCGTCGGTTCTAGGGATTTAATCTCAACCGTCGGATCTAGAGATTTAATCTCAACCGTCGGATCTAGAGATTTAATCTCCATCGTCGGATCTAGAGTTTTGTTTTCCATCATTGGATCTAGGCTCCATGAGGTTTTAATAGGCTATGATAGGGGCCATGAGGAGGAGTTGGATCTTGGCCACCCGATGGATCGGAACCACACAAACTTGATTCATCAATGATGTTCCATTCTACTAGAGGATCATTATTGAATTACCTCACCAACCCCCATAAATTAATATGGGATCCATACATTATTTGTTCATCCATCTCCCCGTGTTTAAGAAATCGAATGTCCGTCAATTAATTGATTTACTGACCATCAATCAATTAACATCTAACTCCTCGAGTAGTACCACTCAACCTTATCATCATGTTAACTAAGTCAACCTGCAGGGTTTACATGATGAACCTTATGAGCTCCTCAAGGGGACATCATCAACCTAATATATAGGACACGGTTTCCTCCTATAATTAACAGCACACCATGTAAATAATATCATTTCCCAACATATCGGGCATATTGATTTAATTCGTATAAATCTCACCCTTTGGTAAATCAAAGAAATAAATACTAAGTACATGTGCCCGTTATTATATCGGGATTAAGAGCATGTACAACATAATATCCGAGGTCCGATTTAATTATGTAGTCAGCAATAAATTGAATCACCTCTATGTCGGTCCTGCTCAATACACCTAAGTGTACTAGTGTAACTCTATGTTCAAGACAAACCAATACCAAGCTACACTGCAAACATGGCAATGGTTTGTCCAAAACCATCTTGGTTGTGAGCCTCTACTTATATTCTACAAGGGACTGATAACATGATCTTCTGTGCCACACCAAGCACCATGTTATCTACAATGTAAAGTATTAGACAATATGCACACATATAATAAATATAAAGTGCAAACAATGATCATGTGATTCTTATTTCAAAATAAAAATGTTCATACAAAAGAGCTAGGCTTTCAGTTTACATCCCAACAACTTCATACGTATAATACTTATAACAAATACAATGGGTGAAAAATATTTAAAAATTAATTTACCCACAAAATAATGAGATTGACACAAAGTTCAAAACTATTGAAAAGTTCAATGTTTTGGCCCTACTTTGTATCAACTCTCTCAATGGTGATTGCTATCAAAAGATAGACTTTACCAAGGTTTTCTAAAATGATTTTAAAATGTCTTTGAAAACCTATATTGGATCATGATCAATGGGCTCAATGCACATGACTTGAATATTAGCTTTCCTCATGATCCTCATTGGTATAAGATGAGTTTGAGTTCATCTAGATGCAAGAACTTTGCGCCTTGAACATAACTAATTTCCTAGCATCTCACAATGTCTAAGGTGTATGAAAACACATACAAGTCAATTTAATATGAGATGTGGGGTTTGGTTCATCCTAAACTAAGGCCTCATGCATTTTTCTAAGGCAACACTACTTGATTCTCTTATACATGAGACTTCAAGTCATGCCATAGTTCTTGACTCAATTTTCATTAAACCTAAATGCATGAAGTATGATCATGGCATAAATATAACATAAATAAGCATGACCAATGATCATGATGTCATGACATATGATTAAATCTAAATACACATGACATTAAAACTAACCTAAGCATAATAATGACATTTTATATGATAAAAATAAATATGATGTCATGATATGTTATATGAAAAATCAAGCATGACAAATAAAATATAAAGGTATATAATACCTAAATTTTAGTGTTAATTGCCATTTTGTTAGAATTAAACCCATTTTGTCATATTATCACTAATCCTCCGAGTGTGCAAAAAACCCAAAATGACACACTATGACTCTAAGACCTAAATTGTGCCAATTTGATTAATTTTTCAAACTTCTTAAAATATATTGGCACATCCTAAAAACTTTTAGGATTTTAGTTCAAACCTATTTCCAAGGTATCCATAACCTTGAAAATGACCTAAGGTGCCACCTTTACCATGGTTAGGTTAACTACCCATCCATTTAAAGTTGACACACCCTAACCCATTTAGCATGAATCAATCACGCTCCTAGGAACCCAAAACCTATTTGAGTTCCTTGGGTTTACTAGGTATTTCTTAGGGATAACTTCCCTAGATACCCTTATAATGATCCTCCTAGGCTTGGTAGCCTTGGTCATTGTGGTCTTGCCATGGTTAACCTTAGGGATTACTTCCCTAGTAACCTTCTTAGTGGTCTTCCTAGGTTTCATGAAAACCTTGGCCACTAGGCATTTGCCTTGGTTAACCTTAGGGATGACTTCCCTAATAACCATGGGTTTCCTATACCTAGGTTTAGTTCCATAGTCAAATAGAACATTATGATAAGTCTCCTTAGGCTTAGGTTTATGACCCAAACCTTACTTGCCCTTGGATGATTCTTGTTTCCTAGGCCTTAGATTTTGACCATTTGACCATTGCATTTGATTTTGCATAATCTTAATGGTCCTTCTAATTTCTTAAGCCTTGACTTTAAGGCTTGATTTTCAACTTCTAATTTTTCAATTTTGGTGGGCCCATTGTTTCTTTGGTCATTTTTACCCTTCCTAGGCATATGTCTATATTTCTTTTGATTAAAGCCTAGATGATCTTCTATTTTCCTAATACTTGCCTTAGGTAAAATTGTTTTAGGGACATTAGTCCCAAATTTCTCTTTATTCCTAAAATAGACATGCTTAGTTCCTAAACAATAAATCCTATTATTCCTAGCATGCTTTTATTCATGAGTAATAGCAAGATTATTAACATAACTTCTAGCATGCTTTTTAACATAAGTTGAAGGTGCATTATTGACATATACCTTAGGGTTTGCTTTAGAAGCTCCCCTACATATGATGCTCCTTCTTGTCCCTTGGTTTTATTTCCCTTAGGGCATTGGCTTCTATAGTGCCCCGATTGTTGGCATTTGAAGCACATCACGTACTTCTTGCTCTTAATGGTTGAGGCACCGGGTTCCTTGGTCTTTAGCACCGGTGGAGTCTTCTTAATCTTCTTAGGGCACTTGCTTTTATAGTGCCCATATTCTATACACTCAAAACACATTATATGATTTTTATTTTGAATTAAAGTGTTTGAGTTACCCAGTGAGGGTCTCTTGAGCTTGTTCATCACTTCTCTCGGAAGTAGATGACTCTTCTTGAGATTTCTCTTGTTCCGGAGTAGATGCACTACTAAAAATAGACCTTTTAATGACGTTAATTCCCGTCGTTAAAGAGTCAATTCCCGTCGTTGATGAGTTTTAATGACGGTATTAAATACCGTAGGAAGTTGTCGCTAAAAGGCCCCGTTGGGAAAAGATTAACGACGGGAATAAAAGTACCATCGTTATTGATATTAACGACGGGTTTATATACCATCATTAATAGTAATAACGACGGTCATATGTACCGTCGTTAATAACAATAACGACGGCTATTTATATCGTAGTTAATAACAATAACGACGGATACATACACTGTCATTAGTAATTTAATATCATTTAATTATTTAACGACGACTTAGCATACCATCGTTAATGGCAACGACGATCATTATATACATGTTATTTCATCATTATTACCTTTGCACAATTCACAATATATATTAACGAATGCTAATAAAAATCAAAACATAATATATTAAAAATCAAAACACCATATACATTAAAATATCATTCAGTAGTTCATAACGAATGTATGTACATCATTAAACTTGTAAAATTAACATCCATTTACAAACATTTCTCTAAAGTCTTCATATAAGCTCCAAAAAATCTATTTCGTTGCAAATCTCCAATACCTGTAATAAATAAATGAAAAAAATGAGTATCACAATAAGTTTCTAGCAAACATAGATATGAAGCAGTTATTACTTGTGAGCATTTCAACTTGCAATATGAATACATCAGAGGAAACCAATTGAAAACTTCATATGCAAATAATTTTTGTGCAATTATTGGATTACATATGGCAGACAATTCAGAATGAAAGAACCAAAACATATGAAGAACACTAATCGTAAGAAATAGTTTTTTTTATTGCATGGCAGTAGTTATGTCAAGTTCCATCAAGATGAATTGGGAACAAGGAGCAGGCTTCATTTTTTTTAGCACCACCTTGCTTGTCCTAAAAATAAAATTACATCATCATTATGGTATGTAAGAAAAGTAGGGTATAGTGTCTAACAATCTCATGCTTGCTGTTGACCAATAGTGAAAAGGAGTCTTCTAGGATAATTAGTAAAAGATTTCTTCCGCTAAAACCAATGGCAATTGCTCACGCCTTCAATACTAATTGCTCAAACTTGTTTAACATAGTAATGATGCTAGATGTTGATTGCAAAATCTATGGAGTCAAAAATTCCTACTTCAAAATAGAAAATGTCTTCTTCGCAGTAGTTTATAGGTATAGAGATGATTTGCAGATAATGTGATTACAATACAAACATATATGATTTCCTTGGCATCATAAACAAAGAAATCTAACCAAACTACAAAATTAGTACCTTAGTTGGAATGATTACATGGTAAGGAAGGGAAGTAAATTGGGATGATATGATTTGCTAATTAATATGATTATCAGATTCAATTGCATATAGATGCACAAACTTAGTTTCCACAAAGAAAAAAGAATATAGTTGTATGCATCTTATATTTTATAAATTATGAAGTCATACATGAAAAATCCAAATGACAACAAATACTACTCATCGAAATTCGGATCTAAAAGGTACTATAAGGATAATGTTAATATACCTGTACATCTAAGTCATCAAAATTAAGCCTCTTGTTATATGCCAGAATGAAATTATCCCTTTCTTCTTCAGGAATGAAATCTCTGAATGGTTCCCATGCTGATAACATAGGTAGATGATAAATTTCAATAATCATAGTGATATATAGATCAGAAATTAAATAATATATAAGTTCCAGAGGCTTAAATACTTTCTCTTAGTACTCAAAGATGGCTTTTGAGAGTCCATGATCCTATAAAAAAATACATTATTATGTTAGTTAAATGAAAAAAATATAAACAACACATTTAGAAGTTTAAAACACTTGTACAAAGTAAATAAATATTTATAAACCTACCTCCTCATCTTTGATAAGCAATAAGCAAAAAAAAAAAACAAACCTAAGTGTCCAATGGATCAATTTGTCAACGTGAAAGTAGATTATAATGAAGTAAACTAATAAATCAATATAGTACACTCAATAGCCTAAAAATTCTAGTGCAACCAACACAATTGCACTCTTGAAATTGGAGGATAAACAAATCCAAACAAATATGTCAACTGGAAAAAAAATATGAGCATATGTTGCCATCAACTTTTTTATCTCTAACGATTAGTCACCTGAAAATAATTCCCCATTGATTCTCATGTAGTCTTAAAAAGAGGAATATGAACATATAAACATGACTAAGCCTAACAATAAAGATGTACCATCAATATTTTCAGTAAGCATCCAAGTCACTTGATTGTAATAATAAAACTAACTCACAAATGCAATGCCCCTAAACAGTGGAATAAACACCATCCACAATATAGCATCAAACTCCACCATGTGTGTTATAGCATTAACAAAGATGCAATCAAACGACATGCCTACATAATCAATGAGACAACCTATGAATGCACAAAACAGAAGAATCTCTTAGATCCAACTCATATAGAAGTAATACCAGTGCCATCATATCTAGGCTTTGATGCTTATTGCTAGGCATCTACTCTACTGCTTATATTAGTGTTTTGTTGTTATGAATGAATTGAAATTTTCCCTTACCCATATGGTATTTGGATTCAATAATCCTACTCTACCATTGGATCTAAGTTAACTTGGATTCAGATCCTTGTATGATAATTTTCTTATACCTATTATACTAGTGGTACAACTCTGTCCTAAGAGTCCAAAGGATCAATTTGCCTAGGTAATCCAAGTAAACCAATCAAACTAAGAGTACATTTCATTCTTTCTCTATTTCAAAAGTTTATTATTACTTGACCGTGGATGGCTGGAGTGGCGACATATGGCCGGAGCGACGATGGAAGAGAGAAAGAGAATGGTCGGAACGACGAGGGGAGGCCGGAGGGACGAAAAATGCTTGAGCGGTGACGTATGGTGGAGGCGATGGCGGATGCTTGGCAAATGACCGAAGAGAGGGAGGATGGAGCGCCGACGAAATATAGAGAGAAAGAAAAGGATCGGCGACGGGAGCCTGGAGCGGCGAGTAATGCTTGAGTAGCGATGGATGGCCGGAGCGGCGACGAATGCTTGACCAGCGACAGAAGAGAGGGAGGATGGAGTGTCGATGAAATGCAGAGAGAAAGAAAAGGAGCGGTGACAAAAATAAAGAAACCTAAACCTACGTTAAGTTGATGTGGGTTTAGGGGAAAAAAATTAAAGGAAAATATAAAAAAAGAAATAAAAATCAAGATATTTTTAATGAAATAAAAATGAAAAAACAGTATGAAAATGAATATAAATAAAATTTATTTTTCATAATTTATTTAAATATTGTGATTTTTCATATAAAAAAATAGATTTAGAACTAGTAAAAAAATCGACTTAGAGTTTCGACTTTATAAAAAATCAGAAAAGTAATAACGACGGGAGAAAAATCCCCTCGTTGAAGGTCTTTCAAAAATGACAGGAGGAAATACCGTCGTTAAAGGCATGACAGTAACGACCAAAATAAAAAAAACCATCATTGATGATAAAGTATCAACGACGGGACAAAATACCATCGTTAATACATATACATTAACGACGGGTATTAAATCCCGTCGCTGTTGAACCATTAATAACGATGGTATTTTGATACCGTCGATAAATTTCGTCGTTAAAAGTAAGTTTTCTAGTAGTGATGGCCTCTCCTCCCCCTCAAACCTTGAAGTGGAGGCTTCCTCCAATTCTTCCTCTTCCACCGCCTCTTCCTCCTCGGATGTCGAACACTCCTTGACCTCTGAATCCTCACTTTCTTGTGAGGATGAGCTTGCTTCTTCGGCCTCTCCCTCCAATTGAGCTAGTGATGGACCTTCATGGAACTTTGGCAATTTTCTCCAAAGCTCCTTGGCATCTTGATATTCACCTAGTCTAAATAAAATATCATTAGGTATCAAACCTTCTAAAAATTTTGTTACCTTAACTTTGGTCTTGAACTTTAGGCATTGCTCTTGGGTCCACTTCTTTAATTTTATGACATCTCCCTTCTTATCCCTAGGGGGTTCAAAACCTTCCATGATGATGAACCAATCTTCTATGTCCATCATCAAGAATGTCTCCATTCTCTCCCTCCATTCTGGAAAATCTTCTTGGTCATATGGTGGAGTGGTGTTGATATCCCATCCTAATTTTTCTTGGAAATCCATCTTCTTCTTCACCCTCTAGTGGTGATCCCTTGGTGGTTAGTCCAAAAGAAGAGCGACCTCGCTCTGATACTACTTGTTGGGGAATTGATTGTTGCTAGAGGAGGGGTGAATAGTGATTAGCCATTGATGGATATCATTCATGTTTGTGTCTCTACAATCGTCATTAGCACAGCGGAATATAGAAATACAACTGTAGAAGCAAATACAAACACAAGAACACAACAATATAACGTGGTTCGGAACCTCAAGGTTCCTACTCCATGGGTTGAGCTCAACGAGCTTGAGTGATGACAACACTACTAATAAAACTCCTTCTCGACAATACGTCAGAGGAGGAGAAACCTCGTACAAATGATTACAACATTAATACGAAATACAACAAGCAAATATAAAGTAAATACGAAAGACAAGTAAAGAAAAACTTTACAACACTTTGCTTAGAATGCTTGATTGTTGATCGCCTTGGACTAGCCTTGAAGGTCTAGATTGCAGCAACAAATCCCCTTCAAATAACCCAAGAAAATTGCTCCCAAATCCTCCCATCCGAGCTGCTTAATTTTATAACATGCATTGGGCTGGATTCGCGCCTGACAGTCGACTGCCATAAGACCCCAATCGACTTCCAACAGTATCGTTGTGAGACAACAGAGTAATCCACGTCGATATCCAAGCCAACGAATACACTAGCAGTCAATTGCCATAACCCAACAGTCGACTGCCAGGGTCGTAGCTAACTGACAGTCGACTACCGAGCATTCTGTGCTTGTAACCCCGACCATTAGTCGACTGCCATGGATGGCAGTTGACTGCTAGAGCCATAAGTTGGTTGCCCAATGTTGGCAGTCGACTGCTAGGCTATTTTTTTCAGTCGAACACTAGTCAACTCAGAGCAGTTCGACTGGCCATAATCCCAGTCGACTACCACGAGTCAACTCGACTACCAAGTGTTAAAACACTTGACCAATCGACTGGTCCAAATCCCAGTCGACTGTTAACCTCAAACATGAAGTTTAACTCCAAGTATGATGCCCTCATACTTTCTAGACCACCCTTAGCCTAGACCTAAGCCTTCTAGCCCCTTACGTCAGCTTCATGTTGGTGCAATCGGCCCAGGTCACGATTGACCGGACTCGAGTTTGACTCGAGCAATGTTTTGATGTTCGACATAACGTATGACAATGTAATTATCATGGAAAAGTCCAAGTCTTGTGTACTTGGCATGAGAAGTCCAAGCATGGGTCTTGGCATGGGAAAGTACAACATGGGTTGGCAAGGAAAGTCCAAGCATGGGTCTTGGCATGGAAAGTCCAACATGGGTTGGCAAGGAAAGTCCAAGCATGGGTCTTGGCATGGAAAGTCCAACATGTGTTGGCAAGGGAAAGTCCAAGCTTGAGTCTTGGCATTTGAGAAGTCCAAGGGAAATATTGGCGGCGTAAAGTCCAAGGGTGGAGTCTTGGCAGCATAAGTCCAATGATTGGCGGCGTAAAGTCCAAGCGGAGTCTTGGCAGCATAAGTCCAATGTGCCTTGGCGGTATAGACCGACTTAGCATGACATGGCCGATGGAAGAACCTAAAGGCTAACGTATGGATGAACAAGTCATGGATGACTTGGAGGGATCCGATAGGCGTGAGGCTGATGGAGGTGGCTAGAAGGCTTAGGTCTAGGCTAAGGGTGGTCTAGCAAGTATGGGGACACCATAATTGGGTTAAAACCTTATCTTTGAGGTTGGAAGTCGATTGACATTATGGCGCTCGCCATTGATGACGATCGCTTTAGTCGCGAGCATAGAATGCTCCGTAGCCGATTGGGCAGTCAGCTACGGGCACTGGCAATCGACTACCAATGTTGGCAGTTGACTGGTGAGAGTCCAGTTGGAACTTTTCCAACGTGGATTGAGCCGTTGTCTCACAACAATAGTGGCAGCAGTCGATTGGTGACTTATGGTAGTTGACAGATCGATAGAAATCCAGCCTGATGCAGGTTAAAAGGGAGCTATTCATGGAGATTCCGACATTGGTTCTTTGTGAGCTTTGATGAGGCGATTTGCAGGTGCATTTCAGTGTCTTTCAAGCTCATCCAAGCAACCGACAAGCAAGCGCTCAAAACCCTAGTTTGTAAAGTATTCTTTACATTTTCACTTGTATTTACTTGTTGTAATTCATTGTACGAGGTTTCTCCACCTCCGACTTGTTGTCGAGAAGGAGTTTATTGCTTAGTGGTGTTTGTGGCATCGCTAGAGGTCTTTAAAGCTCGATCCGTGGAGTAGAAACCATTCGGTTCCGAACCACATTAAATCCTTGTGTTTGTGTTTTCGTTATTGCTTTATTATCTTTGTTTTCATTGCGCTAACGAAAATTGTAGACAAGCACGCGAACGAATTCCATCACGCACTAGTTCGACGCTATTCACCCCCCTCTAGCATCCAATCGATCCCCTACAAGTGGTATCAGAGCCAGGTTGCTCTTGAAGTTTAACAATAGAGGAAGCACGCTAGAGGGTGAAGATGGAAGTCCAAGGACAACTAGGATGGGACATCAATACACCAGTGCCCTACACCCTATACGGACAAGAAGGCTTCAATTCTTGGAAGAGAAGAATTGAAGATTTTATTATGATGAGAGATTTTGAGGAATGGTCTATTTTGATGGATGGATTCGAATATCCTAAAGGACCAAAGGATGGTTTCCTCAAGAAGAAGAAATGGAGTGAAGATCAAATTCAAGCCTTCAAGAAAAACATGAAGGTAGTATAGTTTATTTTTGATTTGATCCCTAATGATATTGTGTGTATGTTAGGAGATTATATGGATGCTAAGGAGTTATGGAGCCAAGTGGCAAAGCTCCATGAAAATTCATCATCGGTTCAAGAAGAAGAGGAGTGCTCACCCTCTCAAGCTCAAGCAAGTACATCGTCATCTAAAGAGCTTGAGGATTCGAAAGGTGATAGGGAATCAATTTCCAGATCGGTGGAAGAAGTGGAGGAGACCTCCACCTCTAGGATTGAGGGGGAGGAAGTTAGACCATTCACTTCGGGGCAAGAGCAAAGTCAAGAAGAAGCTTCTACTTCTGGTCAAGAAGAAGAGCAAGCTCAAGCTTCCACCACAACCCTAGGTAACTCAAACATATCAATTTGTAATAAAAATCATATCATATGTTTTGAGTGTAGGTAAGTCGGACACTACAAGAGCAAGTTCCCAAAGGAGTAAAGAAAGCTCCTCCGACACCTAAAAGTCAACAAAAGTCAAAGGATGCCAGTCCCCCAACAACTAAAAGAAAGGAGCAAGTCATTTGCTTCAAATGCCGACAACCGGGACATTACTGGAATCAATGCCCGAAGGGGGAAAAGAAGAGGCAAAATGGAGCATCACAAGTAGGGGGAGCCACTAAGGCAAACCCTAAGGTATATCATGTTAATAATGCTCTTTCTTTAGTTAAAAGTCAAAAACATGCTAGGAATTTTAATTCTCTTGCAATTCATCATGAAAATCATGCTAGAGATAAATACTTTTGCTTAGAAGCTAAAAGTGTCCACTTAGGAAATAAGGAGAAATTTGGTACTAATGTCCCTAGAAAAACCATACCCAGGGAATCTATTAGGAAGATACAAGAGCATCTAGGTCTTGACCCTAAATGGACTAAAGCATATGCCTAGAAAGAACCATGCCTAAGGATTAAATCAAAATTCTAAAATTGGGCAATTAGAATTAGAAAATCAAGCCTTGAGGCCAAGGCTTGAGAAATTAGAAAAGACCCTCAAGAAGATGCAAAATCAATTTCAAGGGTCAAATTGTCAAAGTCAAGGGTCTTGGACTCAAAGTCAACACCTAGGACCTAAAAGATAAAAGTCAACCAAAGGCAAGAAGGGTTTGGGTCACAAACCTAAGCCTAAGATGACTTATCATAATGTTCCATTAGATTATGGAACACAATCTAGGTCTAGGAAAACTAAGGTTACTAGGGAAGTTATCCCTAAGAGTAACCAAGGTTTGTGCCTAGTGGCTAGGGTTTCAAGGAAACCTAGGGTGGCCACTAAGAAGGTTACTAGGGAGGCAATCCCTAAGGCTAACCATGGCAAGACCAAAATGAACAAGGCTAACAAGCCTAGAAGGGTCATTAGGAGGGTATCTAGGGAGGTTATCCCTAAGGAATACCTAATTAACCCTAGGAGCTCAAATAGGTTTTGGGTTCCTAAGAGCGTGATTGATTCACGCTAGATGGGTTAGGGTGTGCTAATCTTAAATGGATGGGTAGTTAACCTAACCATGGTAAAGGTGATATTTTAGGTCTTTTTCAAGGTTATGGATACCTTGGAAATAGATTTGATTGTTAATCCTAAAAGATTTTAGGATGTGCCAATGTATTTTTGGAATTATGAAAAATCAAGTAAATTGGCACAATTTAGGTTTAGAAGTTAGTGTGCCATTTTGGGTTTTTGGCACACTTGGGAGGTTAGTAGTAATATGGCAAAATAAACCTAATTATATCAAATGGCAATTAATTCTAAAACTTAGGTATTCTTATACCTATATATTTTATATGTCATGCTTTGTTTGCCATATAACATGCCATGACATCATGTTTATTTTTATCATTTATATGTCATGATTATGTTTAGGATTAACGATTAAATGTCATGTGTTTTTATATTTCATTTTATGCCATGACATCATGATTATGAGCATATACTTATTTATATCATCATTAATGCCATAATCATTCATGCATTTGATTAAAATTGAGTTATGGACTTTGGCATGACTTGGAGTCCCATTTATAAGGGAATCAAGTAGAGTTGCCTTAGAAAAATGCATGAAACCCTAGATTAGGGAGAACAAAACCTACATCTCATATTACATTGACATGTATGTGTATTTATACACCCTAGATACATGTGAGATGCTAGGATATGAGTTGAGTTCAAGGTGCATAGTTTTTACATCTAGATGAACTATAACTCATCTAATTTCATTGGTGGATCATTGGAAAAGCTTGTGTACAAGTCATGTACATTGAGCCCAAAGAATATGATCCAAAATAAGGTTTTGAAATCATTTTAAAATCATTTTGAAAAACCTTGGTGAAGTCTATCTTTTGATAGCAATCACCATTGATGAAATTGATACAAAGTGAGCTAAAACTTTGAAGTTTTTATTCACTTTTGGATTTTGTATCAATTTCGATATTTTATGGGTAAAATAATTTTCTAACATTTTTCACCCATTGTATTGCTTATAAGTATTATACGTATGAAGTTTCATGATTTTTTAAAATACGTATAATTATTTATGTATTATCAAAGCGATTATCGATCTAACTTATGGCGATCATGATGAAGGGCGATAATCGATTACTATTATGAGTCGACTGGCAGGTCTGATTTCGGGTTAACAAGGTTTGTTTAGCATGATTTCAGCTATGGTAAGGTTTCCTAACCAATCCTAACCCTAGGATATGCTTTGGGAAGCATTATAAAGGGTGAAAATCCATTGGATATGGATTATGAGAGTTTTTAGGGTTTGTATCAATCTTAAGGTGAGTGAAAGTTCTATGTTAAATTTTGAACCTTAATTTTGATGGTTTAGATTTCCTATAGGCTTAGGGACTTCCCAAGGACATTGTTGGTGTAATGGTCAAGGGGGAGCAAGCCTTTAGGGGGATTTATCCATCATGGGATGATGGATGTGCTTCTTCCTCATGAGGGGGAGAAATGGGAATGTGAGTTCCTAATTTGGAAATTGGGAGAGTTTATAGGATTGCCTCTCTTGAGTGATATGGGGCTTATCACTAGAAAGATTGATGGCATCCTAGGTATTTTTGGACCAAGGGGGAGATTGTAAGATCTCGTTGGATATGAGACATTGACCTCCTTGGGGAGAATCTTTTTGATGTTAGTCAAAAAGGGGGAGAAAGTTAAAATTACCAATTTGGGATAATTGGTAAGGAGTTTTGAGTTAGTGTTCTAACTCAAAGGTATGTGGTTTTGTCAAACATCAAAAAGGGAGAGATTGTTGGTGCAATCGGCCCAGGTCACGATTGACCGAACTCGAGTTTGACTTGAGCGATGTTTTGATGTTCGACAAAACGTATGACAATGTAATTGTCATGGAAAAGTCCAAGTCTTGTGTACTTGGCATGAGAAGTCCAAGCATGGGTCTTGGCATGGGAAAGTCCAACATGGGTTGGCAAGGAAAGTCCAAGCATGGGTCTTGGCATGGAAAGTCCAACATGGGTTGGCAAGGAAAGTCCAAGCATGGGTCTTGGCTTGGAAAGTCCAACATGGGTTGGCAAGGAAAGTCCAAGCATGGGTCTTGGCATGGAAAGTCCAACATGTGTTGGCAAGGGAAAGTCCAAGCTTAAGTCTTGGCATTTGAGAAGTCCAAAGGGAATATTGGCGACGTAAAGTCCAAGGGTGGAGTCTTGGCAGCATAAGTCCAATGGTTGACGGCGTAAAGTCCAAGCGGAGTCTTGGTAGCGTAAGTCCAATGTGCCTTGGCGGTATAGACTGACTTAGCATGACATGGCCGACGGAAGCACCTAAAGGCTAATGTATGGATGAACAAGTCATGGATGACTTGGAGGGATCCGATAGGCGTGAGGCTGATGGAGGTGGCTAGAAGGCTTAGGTCTAGTCTAAGGGTGGTCTAGCAAGTATGGGGACACCATACTTTGGTTAAAACATTATCTTTGAGGTTGGCAGTCGACTGACATTATGGCTGGTTCGATTGTCGTGAGTCGACTAGAGCTCGACTGTCATTTAGGGCTGAAATTGCCTTGGCAGTCGACTGCTCATTGGAGTAGTGGACTGCTAGCAGTCGACTTCCATGGATGACAGTCGACTGCCAGTTTAGTCGGGAGCATAGAATGATCCATAGCCGACTGGGCAGTCGGCTACCGGCACTGGTAGTCAACTGTCAATGTTGACAGTCGAATGGTGAGAGTCCCGTTGGAACTTTTCCAACGTGGATTGAGCCGTTGTCTCACAACAATAGTGGCAACAGTTGACTGGTGACTTATGGTAGTCGACTGATCGGCGAAAATCTAGCCCAATGCAGGTTAAAAGGGAGCTGTTCATGGAGATTCTAGCCTTGGTTCTTTGAGAGCTTTGGTGAGGCGATTTGAAGGCGATTTACAGGTGCATTTCAGTGTCCTTCAAGCTCATCCAAGCAACCGACAAGCAAGCGCTCAAAACCCTAGTTTGTAAAGTGTTCTTTACATTTTCACTTATATTTGCTTGTTTACTTTGTATTACTTATTGTAATTCATTGTACGATGTTTCTCCACTTCCGACTTATTGTCGAGAAGGAGTTTATTGCTTAGTGGTGTTTGTGGCATCGCTAGAGGTCCTTAGAGCTCGATCCGTGGAGTAGGAACCATTCGGTTCCGAACCACGTTATATCCTTGTGTTTGTGTGTTTGTGTTTTCGTTATTTCTTTATTATCTTTGTTTCTGCTGCGCTAACGAAAATTGTAGACTAGCACGTGAACGAATTCCATCACGCACTAGCTCGACGCTATTCACCCCCCTCTAGCGTCCAATCGATCCCCTAAACTTCACGCCTATCAGATCCCTCCAAGTCATCCATGACTTGTTCATCCATATGCTAGCCTTCAGGTGCTTCTATCGGCTATTGTCATGCTAAGCTGGTCTATACTGCCAAGACACATTGGACTTATGTTGCCAAGACTCTACTTGAACTTTACGCCATTGGACTTACGCTGCCAAGACTCCACCCTTGGACTTTACACCGCCAATATCACCCCTTCGACTTTCCTTGCCAACCCATGTTGGACTTTTCATTTGCCAAGACTCAAGCTTGGACTTTTCAATTTCCAAGATCCATGCTTGGACTTTCCATGCCAACCCATGTTGGACTTTCCAATTGCCAAGACTCAAGCTTGGACATTCCCTTGCCAAGACCCATGCTTGGACTTTTCCATCATAATACCACTCAAGTCAAACTCGAGTTCGGTCAATCATAATCCGGGATGATTGCACCAAAAATTTCCCCAAAACATTGTCAAACATCAAAACACAACTTGAGTCCAATCTCGAGTCTGGTCAATTGTGACTTGGGCCGATTGCACCAACAACCCTTGGCTTATTTTCTCTGACTCACTTCCCTACATCACCCTAGTCGTTTAAGTTGAGGTGGATATAACTCAACTCAGCTCTCCGAGTTGCTATTTAGCTTTATTTTGGCCACCAAGTGCATGCACTTATACCCCACCTTGATTTCCCGAGTTGCTCCCCCTCAACCCGGCTCACTTTTCCGAGTCACTCTCTAGTTTCATTTTGACTATCGGACTTCCTCTTCCTTCCCCAAGTTGCCACCTCATCAGCTCAGCCTATTTCTCGAGCCAGATATGGCTGGACTAGGACATATACCCTATGTTATGATCCTTCCCTCCGATCTAATCTTACCAACCATAATCCTTTTTCCTAGCTCCAAAGTCATATTATAGTAGTATCATTAGCCACCCCCACCACCAAATAGTCAAACGAAGCTTTGAGTTGACTTTCTAATTGAGGAACCCCCTTTAACCACCTTTCCTTGGCCATACCTTAACCACCTTCTCATCTTTTATCGGTCTTATTTAACTTATTGGGCTAGGATTTTCCTCTTCCCTACTTACCATAAGCATATTAAGTCTCTTACTGGGCTAATGGGACTCACCTTCTCACTTTTGGGGGAAGTTTAAAAGCCAAAACCCTCGGCAACCTAGTCTTCACACGACAACTTCTTCTTTTTCCGTTCGACTCTTCTCCTTCCACCCGATGATTTTCGCCAGCGATTGTCCTACGCTTAAACTCTTAGCATCTAGGAGCCTTCTTTCTCCAAACGACCGCTTCTTCTCAACCACAAGTAAGTGCCACCTGCCTTCCCTGCTATGGCTCCTTCTTCGACAAACCCTAGCTCAACCACTGGTACGAACATACTGTCACACTCATAGATGGAAACCATTACTTCCTTAATATGAAGGACTTGTTTATAGATTCCACTGTAAAATGCCTTTTTTCTTCCACCTCTTACTGACCACATCTCCCCCCTCCCAATCACCACTGTTTCTTCTCCGAACAACTTATAAATGGCCTTCGACTACTTGTACCTCCCATTTATTTTGAACTATTAGATTTCTACAAACTAACCGCAAACTAATTATCCCCCAATGCCTTTCGAATACTAGTGGGCATTGTTGTAGTTTTTAAGCATCTATGGCTTCCTCTATCCCCTTTAATGTTCCACTGCCTTTTCCAACTGAAATCTTCAAAGGAAGGTATCTTTTATTTTGCTAGTCATCCCGACTGCCAGTTCCTTACCAATAAACCTTCCTCCCACAAAGGTTGGAGGAATTTATACTTCTTTGCACAACTCCCTACCCCACTTCCCCATTCTGAAACTTGGAAGATTGCCCTTCCAGACTTGCCTCCCTTCTAGGATTGTAGGCTCCAATGCTCTTTCCCAGAAGTCCATAAGGTGATAAAAAAACACCACTACAATTCAGACCTCCTATTAGATGCCCGCATCCTAAGTCATTACGAGTTGTCCCCCTTCCACCTGGATGATCTGATAACTACCATTTTGTTGTGTTATTTTGGTCCTTAATATCACTATTTTTATCCTCTCTAGTGATTAATTATCGATTATTTGCATATTTTATGAGTTGGATCTATTTTTCGACCTGATTGTAAATTCTCTTAAATTCTAGACTTATATGCAAAATTTGTCTTTCTTTGTAGGAGATCGAGATGAGCCACTGGACTAGACTCATGTTGGATCAAATATGGCTTCATCTAAGGCTAGAAGGATCATTTCAAACTGGACTAATCTGGACCCTTCATTTAGATCAAAGGCATTTCAATCAAGGGACCAGATCTGAGTAATATGGACCGTCTGAAGAAAGCGATTGATTCTGAACCATTTATCCAGATCTAGAGAGATCTAGTCCGTACATTTAGATCTGGACATCTGAGCCCTTCTTCCAGATTCGACCGATCATGATTATCCATTCAGATTGATCAGATCCATCCATTCAAAGATGGAGAATTCTCAACCATTGGATGCACATCCCTTAAATGGTTTAATCAGATTCATTTATCCCTAGGTTTAATGGACGGCTGAGATGTGATCATTCTTAGATCAGACGACCAAGGAAATGGGGCTTAAAATCCAACATTTTCTCACCTTTCTTCCATCACGTGAACAACCTTCGATCTTCATCCATTGCACGACACCGACAGAGGGACCTTCCCCTTCCACACCCAAGAACCGTCGGCCATTCACTTCCTTTGCCAAGGGCGGCGGCGGTCTCCTCCATCTCCTCTATCGCCAGCTGTCATAGTCTCCATCCACAGCCGGCTTCCATATCCCATTTCATCACCTCTTCCAGCCGCCGACAGTCATCTCTGCCTTCCCTGCCGCCTACAACCATCAGAGAGGAGTGGGAATTCCCCTCTGAACCATCAGCAACCACCGGAGTGGGGATTCCCCTCCGATTACATCTCGCTCAGCCACTCCACAGCACCACCGACAACTCTTTCACAGCTCCGACCAACTCCTTCTTCATCGATCAACACAAATTTTTTCCAGCATTCTCTTTGTTTGATTGTTTCTTGGTTTAGTTTGTATTGAATGTTTGTAATCAAATTTCCCTTTCATGTTTAGAATTTCACGTAGTTGGTTTGATTTCTTTCAGGCTTACGTAGTGTTTGATAAAATGTCTCTTTCAGTAATTAGGTTGTAGTTCATTAGATTAGATTTAGTTTCATGCTTTACTTTACATCATGTTCATGCATTAGATTTCGTTGATGCATTGATTATTTCATTTGATTGTTAGTTAAATCTTTTCTTCCCTTGAGCCCTAGTAGCCGCCTCCACCTTGCTTCCATCCATTTTCCTCCATGGATTCGAGGAGGAACTGCTTCATCAAGAGATTTCGGCGTTGTCCTTCATCTCCACAGCTCATCCACCTTCTCCTTTGGATTCGAGGAGGAGTCCCGCCCCGACGACACTTCTTTGAGCTCAACCGAATCCGTGAGAGTTCGTAGCATCCATCAAACTACTGGATTCAGAAGTTTGTACCATCTCACATCCACTGCCATTTGCAGAGTCTCGATCGAGCTTCGTTTGACTTAGCCAGAGGAACTTGTTCATTCACCGGTCCTATCTTGGGTTGATTAGATCATTTATTTCCTCTTCCAATTTTTATTGCTTTAATTCCTGCATTGTTTGATTCAGTTGTTGCATGTTTGTTTAGAGTTTTAATTACCTTGTGTTTGGAACGATGTGCCCGCTAGAGGGGGGGGGGTGAATAGCGCATTGGCTTGTCGATGGATTACGATCGCGTTCGTCTCTACAACACTTGTTAACACAACAGAATATATAATAACAAAAGTAAATACAACACAAGCAAAAGAGACAACATGATATAATGTGGTTTGGAACCGAATGGTTCATACTCCACGGATCGAGCTCAAACGAGCTCTAGCGATACATACAACACCACTAATCAAATAAACTCCTTCTCGACAACAAGTCAGGGGCGGAGAAACCTCTTACAATAATTCTTACAACAATAAGAATGAAATACAAGCAAGATACAAATGAAATACATAAGAACATGTAAAGAACACTTTACAAATGCACTTTTGGATGCTTGCTTTGTGGTTGCTTGAATTGCACTTGGAGACCCTGATTTTTTGCAGCAACAAATCACCCCAAAAGCTCTCACTATGCTATATTAGTGTAGTTAGGGGATTCAGTAATTAATTTGAAATGGTACAATGATAAATACCTGTTATCAAATTTTGGCGCCGTTGCTGGGGAGTGTAATAATGTCTAGTATACTTAGGATTATTTGTCCATTTTTCTAAAAAAAATTTAAAATAAAATTTTGTTTAGGGTTTCATTCTTTTATTCTCTTATATATCCATGTATTTTATTATGTATGCTTCCTGTGTCTTTTGATATTGTTTGTTAGTATTTCAAGAAAGACAGGAAATTTCTTTGAGCATGGATCCATATTATCATCAGTGTGGAGACTTCAGTGATGCTTATTATTCAGGCACTGGGCAATAAAGAGTATTACCAACCTGAAGATGAGTATTATTAGTACCAGCCGCAATATCATCAGCCTGTTCCTCAGTACCATCATTCTTATCAGCATGACAGGTATAATTCAATTTCTATTACATCTTTTCATAATTTTGATTTAGATTTCAGGTATGGGCACACACCACTCTATGTTCCTGAGCAGTCTCAGTGCTATCCACCCCCACTATCTATCGATATATGCATGCCCAGTTGGGGTGATCAATCAAGTAACAGTTATGGAGAAGCACATCAGGAAGAGGCTCAGAATTTTTTAGCTTATCAGAGTCCATTGGGAATTCAAGATGACACAGTTGTAGGGGGTCGATTGGCCGGCTAGAAAGGGGTGAATAGCCCTCTTCGTTGGATGGTGGAATTTTCTTATCTACACAATCGTTAGCGCAAGCGGAATACTAAACAAGACAAGAAAATAAATAATGCAAAGGTAAAAACAAGATAATATAACGTAGTTCACGGCTACGCCGCTAATCCACGGTCCCCGATTCATCCTCGGTGAATCACTCCGCAACCAAATCACTATCGGTCTCTCCTTTGCACTAAGCTAGGTGGAGGTAACCCTTACAACTCAAGAACACTCCTTTTATAATAGATGTGAAAGAAAACTAAGAGAAGGAGTTTGAATCTTGTGGAGCACTTGGATGATCACTTAGAGCGTAAGCATTAGCCCTCCACAAGCTCACACCCTCTCTTTTTATAGAGAGGGCTGATTTCTTCCCGTTGGCCGCCACCAGTCGACTGCTGCCCTTTGCAGTCGACTGCTTCCACTTCAACGACCTCTGAACTCGTCGGATCTCGACCTTTGTAGTCCAATGGATCCCTTGGCAGTCGACTGATGGATCCATCAGTCGACTGCTGCCTCCGTAGTCGACTGCTCAGTCGGCTATGAGCGGTTCTATGGCCCAAACCCTCTTGACTACCGATCGGCATTGAATGCCGATCGCCAATATATGGCAATGATCCGGGCCGAATCCTATCGATTGACACCACGAATCGAGCAATCGATTCGAGCCGATCCGCCATTTCATGGCAATGATCGGGGTGCCATGTGAAACACAAACTTAACATTCGTTTGAGATTCTGGCAGTCGGGTAAACCTCAACCCTTGCGGTCGAGCCTCCGACACTCAGCCATTCGACCAAGTTCACCAAATGAGCTACTTACAATTCACTCATTCTCTCATCTCACTCAAAGTCCCTCGCCGAAGCTCTCTTTGTTCGTGGCCACGTCCCTCGGCAGCATCAGGCGCACGACTCTGCAATGCTCCTTCGCGTCTCTTGCCTCAAAATTCTGCTTCCTTGGCTTCACTTCAAGTCATCTCGTCCGACGGTCCCTCGGCAGCATCAAGCGCACGACTCTGCAATGCTCCTTCTCCGACTCAAGCATGAGGTTGTGAGTGGTGAACCCACCAAGGCTCCATGTGCGAATTACTAAGTCCTGCACGACTCCAACGCACATATCAAATCACAATAACAAGCTAACTTAAACCCTTTGCCACACACATCAAAACCATATCACGGCAAGAGATTGCCCTAACAATCTCCCCCTTTTTGATGTGTGGCAATCCGTTTAAGTTAGGTAAAAACATTTGATAAAATATTAAGGAAAGAAAGCATGTGAATAACATGATTAGCAACTCTCCCCCTTAATACATGAAACTCCCCCTAAATATATTCCCCCTTACTTAAACATATAGTTTTCTCCCCCTTTGACACCATCACAAAGATTAAACAAAGTTTATATATCATGGCATCTAGTCTAGAGAAAACAACAAAACTAAAATCAGTAAAAAACCTGATAAAATCAGGTTACTATGCTTGTTTATCCCATCGATCATTATCAAGATGATACAATGATCCGGCACAAAGAAATCCAATTTTTTGATTTTCTGGACGAATTTCAGAAATGCACTATAAATTCCAGAAAATTCAAAAAATCGTGAAATTTGGGGAACAAATTTCTTTTAGGGTTCTTTATCAATGAAAAATAGTTTTCCATGAAAAAACATTATATTTTCAAATATTTGTCAAAAATCCAAAAGCTTTAAAAACAACTAGGTTTTTGATCATGTTAGTATCCATTTTAACACCTAGTCTTGCTTTAAATTGTTTCAAAACATGAATACACTGATTTTAAAGTAAGAATTTGTTTTGAAAATATGTAAAGTTTCCAACCATGATCTTTGTGCAATATGTCTATGAATTAAACATAAGCCTTCCCCATGATTGGTCTATTATTGCTATTTTGATACTTTAAATAACCATCTAAATGCCATAGGCACTAGTGGACATTTGTATCATCCTAACATCTCACTCATGCTAAGTTTTCAATCAAGTTAGCCTATGGTGAGTGTGAGATGCATCCTAAAGGTATTTGTATATACTTAACCATTAATTTCATGCAATTCTATACAAGGTTAAGTATCATTCTAACAACCCACATGATCATAAAGACATATATTGATGAATTTCATATTATGACCATGAGACAAATGTATTCATCAAATTGTGATCATGCATTAGGTATTACATCATGATAATAAGGAAAATATCACCTAAAGCATGATTTATCTATTTATAGGTGCATTATCATCTCCTAACACTATTTCAAAAATGTTGTCCCGCCATCCTAAGTCAACCAAAAATATGATATAGGTAAATTCCATTTGGTTGACTATCCTAGGGTTTTCCTAACCCTTTAGGATGGATTTAGGAACCCAAAATAAGTTCTTTCCTATGGGGTTCACTAAATACTCCTAGGGATCCATTTTCTAGCTATTGTCTTCTTTTTGTCTTGACCCCTAGCAATTAAGCATTTATAGGCCTTTTCATTTTTCTTTTCCTTATATCCTAGGCCTTTCTTGTTGAAGATTGCCCTTTGGCTCCCAATTATCATGTTCAATGTATTTGAGCCAATTGTGAATTTTTCTAGGGCTTTGGTCAAATGGTCTACCTTTTCCCGTAGAGCCCTATTTTCTTCCATACATGCATCACTTACATCTAATGGCATATAAAGATCATGTGAGCATGCATCAACATTATCATCATTAAAACATGCTTTTTCTAATTTTTGTTCTAAGTCCTTAATTTGATCTTGTTGGGTTTTAGGCACCGCGGCGAGTGTGTGTTCGAACATGTTTCGTAAACATGTGCACAGCGGAAGAAATAAAAATAATAAATCTACATTTATTACAACACACACATCACACGCATGCATAGTACAACATGTGTAGACATAGCCATAAATTTAAATTTGCAATAAAAGGAAATTTAACTACGTTATACCTTTCGTATCACTTGGTGCGGGAATGGCATCAACCGGAACGATCCTCGCTAGAATCGTCTCTATCAGTATCCACGCCGAGTATCCTTGGGATGACTTCGCTAAGTCACGAGCCTCGTCTTCGTACAGGTTACTAGCCTCGTGTTGAAGACGATGTGATCGAGAGATGATCACGATCCGAATCCAAAAACGAGTCCTCAAAACTCGCTTCTCCGGAGAGGTATTTGTCAACCGTTTGACGAATCGTTCGTCCTCCACCTCAGAGGATTACCGGAGATCGAATCCCCGGTAAGTTAGGCGCTGTCGGAGCTCTAACCGTGGTCCAAACGATGCTCCGACGAGAAGAAAACAAGCTGTCCAGAAAACTGGACAGCTTTGGTGGAGGAGTAAGGGCCGGCCAAAAGAAAGGTGGAAGCTCACCTTATTACCAAACCCAAGGAAGATCACCGGAGCACCAAGCTGGCATCTGCGGCGGAGTAGGAGGAAAGCTCCTGGGCGGGTGGAGGAGGTGGCGGCGGCAAATGAAGATTTTGGATTAGGGCTTAACAATCCCTTAAGCCCTCTGTTATAGAGAACTAATTCTCTTAATGCTTAATGGATTATAACCATAAGGCCCGTTAACCCGCTCTATTAATATAAGTTTAAATAAACCAAACCATGATGGTTTATTTTAAGTTAAAACGAACCGAACCAACTTTTGGTTCATTCGTTTAAAATAAACCAAATCCTTTGGTTTATTCTCCTCCATTGGATTAGAACCAAACCCTTTTGGTTCATCCATTATGTCTTCATAATACATGACCCATCCACGCTTCCATTGCGACTGAAACGATTTCATGCTCGCTTCCTGTTTGGTCCAACCAAACCTAGTTTCTCTCGGTCTGAGAATCCCATTCTCAAGCTCGTTTTAAATCCTTCGGATTACGCTCGTTGTGCGTGTGACCAAATAGGTTCTCGGTTTATGTTATCCATCTATAATTAACCATTAATTATAGAATGATCATGAGTGCCACCTAGTAGTACATCATGATCCCCAATTAATCGAAAAGATCAACGGTTGATCCAGAACTATTTCTGAAACCCTTCAGCAGCTCGAATGATTCGTGCCCCATTCCCTTCACTCATCTTATACCCACTTGGTTCAGGACATGGTCTATAGTGTCAGTCCCCACTAGGCTGACTACGTCACACCTAGCCCAAGTATCATTTCCTCGTCCCTACAGTTCTAGTTACTTCACATGTATCGAAGAGTACCTTACTCTAAACATGTAATGCTTTGGCCAAAGACTTTAGTAACAATCCGACGAGAGGCCATGGGTATACATCTCCTCGCAAGGAGTGGTGAATCCTTTATAGGCTATTCAAACACCTTCGATCACTTCGACTTATACCCAATCATCCCGGGTCCACATTTCCTTAGAGATGCTTGCTTAAGATGTCAAAGCATGAGTCTCCATGATCAAGATGACTTGAATAACGCAAGTCAAAAGAAAATCACACTTAAGCTACAATAAGAACTTCATTGACATATCTATATATGCAGAGAACCATGTGAAGTCTTACGGCTGGTCACTCTAATGAACTAGTTACCATAACTAGCATCCACGATTAACTCCGGACATCACAATGTCTCCAGCCAGTGAGAATCAGTTGCTTGGATACACCAAGGAGTATACCTCGTGCTAGTCTCGACAGAATTTATGGTGTCCAAATCCATCAATTCATCGACTAGGGATAATTCCGATACATCACAATTACACATGTAGAGATACTCACTAGTTGTGATCCAATTACAAATTCTCTCATGCTGTGAATCGTATCGTGGACATTCAGTAAATGAGCTTAAGATCCAATCAAATACATGAAACATGTATACTCAAATAGTGAATCTTCATTTATCATATAAATGGTTCATACATAAGGCGATTGCCTTAGGACATCTCTCATATATTTTACTAACAGACTCCCACTTGGCCTAATGCCAATCGCTACGGTATCCAATACCATAAGCACTAACATGACCCTCAAACTTACTTTGAGGTAATGCTTTTGTCAAAGGACCCACTAAGTTTCTTTCAGTGGGAATTTTCTCGATTTGTATTTCGTTCCTATTGATGATCTCTCTGATAAGATGATAGCGGCGAAGCACATGTTTGGATCGTTGATGAGACCTTGGCTCTTTCGCCTGTGCAATTGCTCCATTGTTGTCGCAGTAGACCGGTATTGCTTCAACAATGGCTGGAATCACACCAAGTTCATAAATGAACTTCTTGATCCAAACCGCTTCCTTTGCTGCTTCTGAAGCTGCAATGTATTCTGCCTCAGTGGTAGAATCCGCTACAGTGTCTTGTTTGGAACTTTTCCAACTCACTGCGCCCCCATTCAAAGTGAACACGTATCCAGACTAAGACCTGGAATCATCCTTGTCTGTCTGGAAGCTGGCATCCGTATACCCACATATCACCATGTCCCCTTCTCCATATATTAGGAACACATCCTTAGTTCTTCTTAAGTACTTAAGGATTGTCTTAACAGCCACCCAATGATCCATTCCTGGATCAGACTGGTATCTGCTCGTGACACTCAGAGCATACGATACATCGGGCCTCGTACATAACATAGCATACATGATAGATCCTATTGCGGATGTATAGGGAATCTTACTCATGTAAATCCTCTTGTCTTCTGTGTGCGGACACATAAACTTTGAAAGGTGTACCCCATGCCTGATGGGTAGGAAACCTTTCATGGATCCCGACATGCTAAACCTCTTTAGCACTCGGTCTATATATGTAGACTGCGAAAGACCAAGCAACCGTTTTGATCTATCTCTATAGATCTCAATCCCGAGGATGTAGGTTGCTTCTCCCAGGTCTTTCATGGAGAATGTCTTGGATAACCAAACCTTAACTGACTGTAAGATTGACACATCGTTTCCTATAAGTAATATGTCATCGACATACAATACTAGGAACACGACTGCACTCCCACTAACCTTCTTGTACACACAAGGTTAAATGCGGATTTTGTGAGAAATCAAACCTTTTGATTGTCTCATCAAAGCGGATATTCCGGACTCTGGATGCTTGCTTGATCCATAAATGGAGTCGCAATTTGCATACCTTGGTTTTATCAGCAGATGTGAAACCCTCGGTGTATCATATACACATCCTCGGCGAGTTTCCATTAAGAAAGTTGTTTTCACATCCATCGCCATATCTCATAATCATAATGAGCGCTATGGCGGGAGCATCGAATGGATTTAAGCATAGCTACGAGAATAGGTTTCTCATAATCAACACCTTGCTTTTGACGATATCCTTTCGCCACCAATCTAACCTTATAGGTAATCACATTACCATCCATGTCGGTTTTCTTCTTGAAAACCACTTGCACCCTATAGGCTTTATGCCTTGGTGGAGTCAACCAAGTTCCAAACTTGGTTTTCATACATGGAATCCATTTCGACTTCATGGCACCAAGCCACTTATCCCTTTACGAACTTATCGGACTTCTTCATAAGCGGTAGGCTCCTCATCATCAATGAGTAACACGTCGTTCGATTCACTTACGAGAAATCCATATCTCTCGGGAATATTGCGTGTTCTACGGATCTACGAAGATGTGGTGTTACAATAGGTCGGTAGATTGCTCATCACTATGAGTTATCATTTGTGCTTCACCGGTATCTCATCAATGTCTATTTGAGTCTCTCGAGCCTCCTCAAGCTCGACGACACTCCCACTGTTTTCTTGCAAGAGAAACTCTTTCTCTAGAAACACAGCATGCCTTGAAACAAACACCTTTTGTTCCACAGGGTGATAGAATTGGTAACCCCTTGTTTCCTTAGGGTATCCAATAAATAGACATTTATCAGACTTAGCATCCAATTTGTCTGATACTGTCCGCTTCACATAAGCAGGACAATCCCATATCTTCAAGTAAGATACATGAGGTTTCTTACTATTCCATATCTCATATGGAGTAGTAGAGACTACCTTGGTAGGCATTCTGTTTAACAAGTAAACAACTGTTTGAAGTGCAAATCCCCAAAAGGACTTGGGAAGATTCGCATGATTCATCATTAACCTGACCATGTCCAACAAGGTCCGGTTACGCCTCTCAGATACACCATTATGCTGTGGTGTATATGGCGGAGTCCATTTAGACAATATACCATTGTCTCTTAGGTAATCAAGAAACTCCTGACTCAAGTATTCACCACCTCGATCCGATCGAAGTATTTTAATACTTTTGTCATGTTGTTTCTCTACTTCATTTCTGAATTCTTTGAACCTTTCAAAGGCTTCAGACTTGTGTTTCATCAAGAACACATACCCAAACCGTGAGTGATCATCGGTGAAGGTAATGAAGTAGCTATAGCCTCCTAAAGCTTGAGTTGACATAGGTCCACATAGATCAGTATGTATTAGACCTAGTAACTCTCCCACTCGTTCACCTTTTCCAATAAAAGGTAACTTAGTCATCTTGCCTTTTAAGCATGATTCGCATGTATCGTATGAATCCAATTCAAACGATTCCAGAATTCCACATCGGTGTAATTCGGACATGCGTTTCTTGCTTACATGGCCAAGACGACAATGCCACATATAGGAGTCTAATTGATTACCCTTTCGAGCACGCGTGTTGCTCGCTTCGATATTGAAGATGTCACTGGATACGTCCAATGTATAAATGCCATTACTCAAAGTTCCAGTTCCATAAAGTACGCCATTCAAAGTTATATAACAACAATTGTTACTAAACGTCAAATGGAAAGCATTTGTATTTAAATAGGAAATAGAAACAATGTTCTTTATTAGAGAAGGAACATAATAGCAATTGTCCAGTTCCAAGACTAGTCCACTAGGGAGCTTCAGCAAATAAGTTCCGATGGCGACCGCAACAACCTTTGCTCCATTGCCAACTCGCAAATTTGACTCCCCTCTGACGAGTCTTCTTCTATTCCTTAGCCCATGTATGTCATTACATATATGTGAGCCACACCCAGTATCCAATACCCAAGTGTCTAAGGAAATAGAAAGACAATCAATAACGAAGATACCTGAAGAGGATGAGGCATCGGATGCCTTCTTCTTCTTCATGGATTCAAGATAAATCTTGCAGTTTCTTCGCCAGTGGCCTTCCTTGCCACAATGATGGCAAGTGCCCTTTTGCACTGGTTCCGCCTTCTTTGCCTTTTTGTTCTTCCCTTTCTTCTGTTCTTTTGCCTTCCTCTTAGAACCTTTCCTTGAGGAATCAACTAACAGAACCACCTTCTCCTCATGCTTCACAGAAGGCTCCATAGTCTTTAGCATATTGAGGAGCTCGGGAATGGTGGATTCTAATTTGTTCATCCGATAGTTCATCACAAATTGTGAGAAACTCTTGGGCAAACAATGCAGAATTAAGTCAATACTTAACTCATGATCCATCACAAACCCGAGGGTAGCTAGCCGCTCGATGTACCCATTCATCTTTAGCACAAACTGCACTACAGACGAACCTTCTTGCATCTTCGTGGTGAAGAGGAGCCTAGAGACCTTGAACCTTTCGGATCTCGCTTGCTCATCGAACAACTCATGAAGATGGAAGACCATAGTATTAGCATCCATATGCTCATGCTGCTTTTGCAGCTCAGGTACCATCGCCGCTAGCATGATGCAACTTACCAGCTCAGAATCTGCCACATGCTTCTGATAGACCAACATTTGGTCTGGAGTTGCATCGTCCTTAGGACGTTTGGGAAGAGTGTCTTCAAGGACATATGCGAGCTTTTCCGCCTTGAGAACAATTCTCAGGTTTCTAAGCCACCTGTGAAGTTAGGCCCAATACTTGTTCAATCCAAAATAGTGCGCAAATTCAAAGACGCTATGATCAATCGATTGACCTAGAAATACAAAACGAGCATATATGAGAAAATGATTTTAAAATGCATCAATATACATTTATAAATCCCATTCATTTTTCGAATTTCAAAACCCCAAAATCACGAGATCGTAGGTCCATCTCCGAATGGGTTGATATCCATCATAGATATGAACAACCTCGAGAGAGTCCAACAAGCCATTCATAACTACGATGGTAGGTATCAACTATACCGATTGCATATCACGATATGCAACTATCACAATGTGCTATCAACTAATTGAATGTTCACACATACATCGGGTTGTTAACACATTAACAAGTATGCATCATATGCATAGCACCCAACTTCACCTCCCTTTACATCGACCTTGAGAGAGTCCAACAAGCCGATGCTCGTGTTAAAGCCAACCCATTAATCGAGAAATAGTTTTAATATGGTTAGAGCGATTCAACCAATTAGCCCAGCTTGAGAGAGTCCAACAACCAAAGCTAACGATTGACCTCGACTACCATATTAGTATTAAACTATTCCATGGTTTGAACATGTTCGGTTCGAGCCGGCTTGAGAGAGTCCAACAACCCAAACAAGAAACTAACTCTGGTTCTAACCATATTAATGGAAGGTGTAGGCTTTAATATTGAGTTAGGGTTTTTATGTCTCATCCTCTTTGCATGCAAATAACTATTATCTACATGGCATGACATACATGGCATACATCTACATGTCACGACACGCATGGCATAATGATATGCATCTAATGCAATTACATGGTATACAATTATGTCATGTACATAATTTCCTTATATGTCATAACTATTTATGGAAATAAAATATGTTTAAGATTTGATTCTCCAAATCAAATCATGATTAAATTAGGAAATAAATTTCCAAATCTAATCACATATTTTATTTATGGAAATAGTTGATTAAGGAAAATCAATTTAGGAAACCAATTTCCTAAATCATCAAAACTACTTATGGAAATAAAATATTTTAAGATTTGATTTCACAAATCAAATCATGATTAAATTATGAAACAAATTTTTAGAATCTAATCAAATATTTTATTTATGGAAAATATCAATTTCCATAAATACTTCCAACTTTCCAAAAGTGGAAGATTTCCATAAATACTTCTAGACTTTCCAAAATTAAAAAATTTCCATAAATACTTCTAACTTTCCAAAAGTAGAAAATTTCTAAAAATATCATTATGACTATCGCAAAACAATTTTACGATTATGTCGAAACACAACCTCGGGCTCGATACCATCTGGGTTTCGATCACATGAGTGTGTGTTCGAACATGTTTCGTAAACATGTGCACAGCGGAAGAAATAAAAATAATAAATCTACATTTATTACAACACACACATCACACGCATGCATAGTACAACTTGTGTAGACATAGTCGTAAATTTAAATTTGCAATAAAAGGAAATTTAACTACGTTATACCTTTCGTATCACGTGTAGCGGGAACGGCATCAACCGGAACGATCCTCGCTAGAATCGTCTCTATCCGTATCCACGCCGAGTATACTTGGGATGACTTTGGTAAGTCACGAGCCTCATCTTCGTACATGTTACAAGCCTCGTGTTGAAGACGATGTGATCGAGAGATGATCACGATCCGAATCCAAATTCGGATCCAAAAATGAGTCCTCAAAACTCGCTTCTCCGGAGAGGTATTCGTCAATCGTTTGACGAATCCTTCATCCTCCACCTCAGAGGATTACTGGAGATCGAATCCCAGGTAAGTTAGGCGCTATCGGAGCTCTAACCGTCATCCAAACGATGCTCCGACGAGAAGAAAACAAGCTGTCCAGAAAACTGGACAGCTTTGGTGGAGGAGTAAGGGCCGGCCAAAAGAAAGGTGGAAGCTCACCTTATTACCGAACCCAAGGAAGATCATCGGAGCACCAACCAGCAGCAGCTCGAAGCCGGCGAAGGGGAAGGAAAGCTCCTTCTGGACGCCGGTTGGAGGAGGTGGGCGGCGGCAATGAAGTTGGAGCCGAGTTCTCCAAGGAGAGGAGGTGGGCGACAACTAGGTTTAGGGCTTTTGGATTAGGGCTTAACAATCCCTTAAGCCCTCTTTTATAGAGAACTAATTCTCTTAATGGTTAATGGATTATAACCATGAGGCCCGTTAACCCGCTCCATTAATATAAGTTAAAATAAATCAAACCATGATGGTTTATTTTAAGTTAAAACGAACCGAACCAACTTTTGGTTCATTCGTTTAAAATAAACCAAACCCTTTGGTTTATTCTCCTCCATTGGATTAGAACCAAACCATTTTGGTTCAGCCATTATGTCTTCATAAGACACGGCCCATCCACGCTTCCATTGCGATCAAAAATGATTTCATGCTCACTTCATGTTTGGTCCAACCAAACCTAGTTTCTCTCGGCCGAGAATCCCATTCTCAAGCTCGCTTTAAATCCTTCGGATTATGCTCAAGTTGTGCGGTGACCAAATAGGTTCTCGGTTTATGTTGGTCGCCTATAATTAACCATTAATTATAGAACGATCATGAGTGGCACCTAGTACATCATGATCCCCAATTAACCAAAAGATCAATGGTTGATCCAGAACTATTTCTGAAACCCTTCAGCAACTCAAATGATTCGTGCCCTATTCCCTTCATTCATCTTATACCCACTTGGTTCAGGACATGGTCTATAGTGTCAGTCCCCACTAGGCTAACTACGTCACACCTAGCCCAAGTATCATTTCCTCGTCATACGAATTCTAGTTACTGCACATGTATCGAAGAGTACCTTACTCTAAACATGTAATGCTTTGGCCAAAGACTTTAGTAACAATCCGACGTGAGGCCATGGGTATACATCTCCTCGCAAGGAGTGGTGAATCCTTTATAGGCTATTCAAACACCTTCGATCACTTCGACTTATACCCAATCATCCCGGGTCCACATCTCCTTAGAGATGCTTGCTTAAGATGTCAAAGCATGAGTCTCCATGATCAAGATGACTTGAATACCGCAAGTCAAAGGAACATCGCACTTAAGCTACAGTAAGAACTTCATTGACATATCTATATATGTAGAGAACCATATGAAGTCTTACGGTTGGTCACTCCAATGAACTAGTTACCATAACTAGCATCCACGATTAACTCCGGACATCACAATGTCTCCAGCCAGTGAGAATCAGCTGCTTGGATACACCAAGGAGTATACCTCGTGCTAGTCTTGACAGAATTGATGGTGTCCAAATCCATCAATTCATCGACTAGGGATAATTCCGATACATCACAATTACACATGTAGAGATACTCACTAGTTGTGATCGAATCACAAATTCTCTCATGCTGTGAATCATATCGTGGACATTCAGTAAATGAGTTTAAGATCCAATCAAATACATGAAACATGTATACTCAAATAGTGAATCTTCATTTATCATATAAATGGTTCATACATAAGGCGATTGCCTTAGGAAATCTCTCATATATTTTACTAACAGATCTAGCATGCTCTTGTTCTTTTTCTTTACTCTAAATAAATCCTTAGTGAGACTAGAAATCATTGACATTATTTTCTTAGGGGGTAGATTCATTACCTCACTTACCAAATCCTCTTCTGATGATGAGGATGTAGAGGAGGCTCCGCCTTCACTGGAGCTCTCTCCACTTGAGCTTGCTTCTTCACCATCGGAGGAGGAGGTCCAGAGATCATCAAACGCCATTAGGGCAAGGTTGGAGTAGACATGTTCTTCTTCTTCGAATGATGATGATGATGATGATGAAGAAGAATCATCCCAAGTCCTTGCCTTGAGAGCTTTGGTCTTCCCCTTTTCCTTGGCCTTCTTCTCTTCTTCCTTTTTCTTCTTGCTCCCCTTCTTCTTCTTCTTTTCTTCCTTCTTTCTCTTCTCCTCTTTACTCTTGTTGAAGAGGGGACAATTATCCCTTATGTGTCCTTCCCCTTGACAATTGTAGCAAATAACCTTCCCCCTTGGTCTTCTCCTCCTATCATTAGATTTATTAAATTGAAAACCTTTTAATGCACGCCTTACCCTCCTTACCATATTGGCTTCTTCCGTGCTATCCATGGAGGAGGATGAGGATGCTTCATCGGAGGAGGATGAAATCTCCATCTTCTTCTTCCCCTTGTTGGCCAAAAGTGCTACTCCTCTTGAAGGTTGAAATTTTGGCTCTTCTATTATTCCTTCAAGTCTTGTTTCATGGAGCTCCATTGTTGAAAAGAACTCCTCCAAGGTGCTCACTTCTAAGTTCTTTGACATGTAGAAGGAGTCCACCATTGAGCTCCATTTTGATTCATCAAAGGCATCCTTTCATAAGCATGTCTACTGAATTTTCACCTACACTTGTCAAACCGACAGTTTCCTATCAAATTTGAGAGTGAAGGCCAGTAGGACAAGGACATCTCTCCTTGCTAGCTTTCTCCTTCATGAATTTCCTTGGCGCTAGCACACTCTCCTATCCGGTTGACTTCTTGTTGGGGGAGGACATTGTAGAGGTGATGTTTGGCTTTTGAATTTGCCAAATACTCTTCCCTTTTCTCTTGCTCCACCTTGATTTCTCCAATGGCTCCCCTTCTTCATCCCTAGGCAATTTGAAACCGTTTTCCATAATCAAAAGAATTTCGAAGTCCGTTTCGAAGAATACCTCCATTCTCTTTTTTCACGAAGAGAATTCCCCCTCGAACTTTGGCGGATGAATATTAGAGCCGACCATTCTTGAATGTGCTTGTTGTGGCGGTTAGTCCTCGACAATCTTTCCTTTGCTCTGATACCACTTGTAGGGGGTCGATTGGCCAGCTAGAGGGGGGTGAATAGTCCTCTTCATTGGATGACGGAATTTGCTCATCTACACAATCATAAGCGCAAGCGGAATACTAAACAAGATAAGCAAATAGACAGTGCAAAGGTAAAAACAATGCTAACAAGATAATATAACGTGGTTCATGGCTACGCCGCTAATCCACGGTCTCCGATTCGTCCTCGGTGAATCACTCCACAACCAAATCACTATCGGTCTCTCCTTTGCACTAAGCTAGGTGGAGGTAACCCTTACAACTCAAGAACACTCCATCTTTTACAATAGATGTGAAAGAAAAATAAGAGAAGGAGTTTGAATCTTGTGGAGCACTTGGATGATCACTTAAAGCATAAGCATTAGCCCTCCACAAGCTCACACCCTCTCTTTTTATAGAGAGGGCTGATTTCTTCCCGTTGGCTGCCACCAATCATTGCCGCTTTGCGATGATCACGCCGCCAACGACCTCCGAACACGTCGGATCCCAACCATTGTAGTCCAACGGATCCCAGTAGTCGTGATGGATCCATCGATCATGCTGCTCCATAATCGACGCGCCTTATCGACTCGACATGCCCAAACCCTCTTGACGAAGCTGCACTACCGATGGTGATGCACCGACCCACCTTTGCCAACATAATCAATCGGGCGATCCATCAATGGATACCCGGTCGAGCGCGTTCGACTCGGAGAAGTAATTTGCCATTTCATGGCGGTGCGTACCATGTGAAACTCAAACTTAACATTCGTTTGAGCTTTCGACGGTCGGGTAAACCTCAACCCTTGCGGTCGAGCCTCCGACACTCATCCATTCGGCCAAGTTCACCTAATGAGATACTTACAATTCACTCATTCTCTCATCTCACTCGAAGTCCCTCGTCGAAGCTCTCTTTGTTCGCGACCACGTCCCTCGGCAGCATCAGGCGCACAACTCTGTAATGCTCCTTCGCGTCTCTTGCCTCCAAAGTCTGCTTTCTTGGCTTCACTTCAAGTCATCTCGTCCAGCGGTCCCTCGGTAGCATCAAGCGTACGACTCTGCAATTCTCCTTCTCCGACTCAAGCACGAGGTTGTGAGTGGTGAACCCGCCAAGGCTCCATGTGCGAATTACTAAGTCCTGCACGACTCCAACACACATATCAAATCACAATAACAAGCTAACTTAAACCCTTTGCCACAAACATCAAAACCATATCACGGTAAGAGATTGCCCTAACAACAGTGTGTGATGGACTACAACCATTCCAACAAGCTGAGTCAACTAAAGAGACACTAGAAAAGCTTTTACAACTAGGATCATTGATACAACAATAGCAACAATGGATACATAACTGTCAAATCCAGTTGGATCTAATTGCATCACCCATCAGCCAGACACAAGCACAAGATTCCTTCCAGTTTTCCTCAGAGATCATTTCTGATGGTAGTGATGTGCTTAAGGAGATGGATTGCAGAGCTGGTGATATGTACGCTTCTACCTTTGTAGCTCTACAGGACTCCTCTGCTGATGTGCATGATGATGATGTACTATCTGATGCTCAAGATAATGATGAAGTTGCTTTTGTGGTCGATGACTTGCAGGATGATACTAGTGGCTTAGATTTACTCTGTGATGCTATTTGTGCCCTAGATTATTTTAACGGAAAGGAGTAGTTTCCAGATACAATTGCCCAGACTTGCTAGCCAGACCAGAAGACAAGTGAGACAGTGGCGGCAAACAATTCACGATGGTGATTCCATGGAAGTGGTGGAGTGGACTGACACACTTCCATCTCAGCTAGAGACTTCAACACCTCTACTAATGAAGGCCCTGACATTCCATGCAATAATCCAACCCCAAGGCTGGACACTTTATCTGAATCGCCTCTGATTGCCAGAGACTACATATGATGAGGCGATCCTATTAGAGAGAGCTACACAGTATTATCATGATCACACCATGGAGGCGCTCACCCCCATTCAGTCCATCCCACTCCCAGCGTGGATGTTAAAGATGAATCTTCTTCAACCACCGGGACGGGATTTCTCTCGGAGCACTCCATAGCCTATGTGGCTCCTCCTTCTAAATCTTCTTAAACCGCTAGGACCTCAGGGGAGTTTGCTCCATCTCATCTTCTTTTCTTTTTCTTTGTATATACATTTCTTTTACTTCATTTGTTTTTATTTTAGTTGTTATGTTTTGGTTGTTGAGTTTTTGTTTTGTCAATTTTTCAAATAAATTTCCTATGCATTCCTTTATATCATCTTAGAAGTCGTGAAAGCTACTAAAATTTTATTGTCGAGTTTCGGGGATTTATTATTATGAATGGATTATTTGATTGCATTTGGTTACTACTTGGTGATGGATTCTATGTTGATAGACTGAGTTGATTATTTTTGTTTACCTAGTGAGGATTGAGCCTAATTTTTTTGCTTGTGTGTGGTACACTTGTGGTTATTGTAACTCTAGAACTTGCTTTGATTCTTTCGAGACCACACAACAATAGGTTTGCATGATTATTATGAAGGCAATCCCATTTGTTTTCCTTCACTTCTTTTATCATCACATGCTTATTTGAATAACATTCTAGTCATTCATCCATACAATTTTTCTTTCCTTCTATTACTTTCTTCTCCATTTCTATTTCTAGATGTAGAATACTTGGATGATTCATGATGAGTGTTTTGCCCTGGATGGACAAAAATTTAAGTGTGGGGGAGAGGAGTAGCTCAGGGAAATTTAGTGTTAGCATAGGTGAGTCGTGCTTGATCTGCCAGGCTAGTCATGCTCTTTATCTTTTAGTTGAGCTTGATGATGATTGGAGCATAGGAAAGTGCACTACATATCGAGGAAAAAAAAAAGTTTGAAAAAAAAAGTTAGAAAAAAAAGAAAAATAAAAAATTTGGGTGCCATGAAATAATTTTATTTATGTGTGATAGTATTTTTGTTAACGACATCCCTTGTTGCAATCTTTGAGAGATTTATTGTATATCATGAGTAGATTTGTATTGAAGAATGTGATAAGGGTTGATTACATTTTTATTGGGTTGGAAGAAAATTTTTTAGGGCAATGCTTTCTTGTACTCATCTATGTAGCATTCCCGTATTTACACATCTTCTTGCATTTCTTTAGCTATTTCATTTCTTATCTTTCTTTTCTTTCACAGATATTGTCATTTTTCTTGTATTCATGTTTCCCTTACATTTTTAATAAGCCTTCAGTGATTGTGCATTCTTATGTGTATATAGTGGTGAAGGTAGAAGAAAAGCAAGCATATGGTAGTTCATAAACCATAAGTGGCTAGAGTGAACTCCACTATTACATGCTTATGAGAGCGAGAGAAATCACCACTTACCTTGTGAGGCTTAATCATTCTCAGTCTATTCATAATGGATTGAAGTCACCATGTTTGTTAACCAATGTAAGATTTGTGTCCATGATTGCTTGAGTCTTGGAGATTTGACAATCCTTGGTAACTTTCTTTCACCATTTTCTATGTATGCTTGGGAATTGCTAGAGAAATATACTTTCAGTTTATTTTTAGTTTTCTTTACTTGCTCGGGACGTGCAAGAATAAGTGTGGGGGAATTGATAATTACCATTTTGTCGTGTTATTTTGGTCCTTAATATCACTGTTTTTATGGTCTCTAGTAATTAATTATCGATTATTTGCATGTTTTATGAGTTGGATCTATTTTTGGACCTGATTGTAAATTCTCTTAAATTCTGGACTTATATGCAAAATTTGTCTTTCTTTGTAGGAGATCGAGATCAGCCACTGGCTAGACTCAAGTTGGATCAAATATGACTTCATCTAGGACTAGAAGGATCATTTCAAATTGGACTTATCTGGACCCTTCATTTAGATCAGAGGCAATTCAATCAAGGGATCAGATCTGAGCAATATGAATCGTCCGAAGAAAGCGGTTGATTCTGAGCCATTTATCCAGATCTGGAGAGATCCAGTCCATACATTTAGATCTTGACATCTGAGCCCTTCCTCCATATTCGACCGATCGTGATTATCCATTCTGATTAATTAGATCCATCCATTCAAAGTTAGAGAATTCTCAGTCATTGGATGCACAACCCTTAAATGGATTAATCAGATTCATTTAACCCTAGGTTTAATGGACGGCTGAAATGTGATCATGCTTAGATCGGACAACCAAGGAAAAGGGGCTTAAAATCCAACATTTTCTCACCTTTCTTCCATCACACAGAACATCCTTCGATCTTCATCCATCATGCGACGCCGGCGGAGGGACCTTCCCCTTCCACTCCCAAGCGCCGCCAACCATTCACTTCCTCCACCAAGGTCGGCGGTGGTCTCCTCCATCTCCTCTACCTCCGACAGCCACAGTCTCCATCCACAGCCGACTTCCATCTCCCATTTCATCACCTCTTCCAGCCGTCAACTGTCATCTCTGCCTTCCCTGGCCCGTACAACCATCGGAGAGGAGTGGGGATTCCCCTCTGAACCGTCAGCAACCACCAGAGTGGGGAATCCCCTCCGATTACATCTCGCTCAGCCGCTCCACAACACCACCGGCAGCTCTTTCACAGCTCCGGCCAACTCCTTCTTCATTGATCAACACCAATTTTTTTAAGCATTCTCTTCGTTTGATTGTTTCTTGGTTTAATTTTAATTCAATGTTTGTAATCAAATTTCCCTTTCATGCTTAGAATTGCACATAGTTGGTTTGATTTCTTTCACTCTTACATAGTGTTTGACGAAATGTCTCTTTCAGTAATTATGTTATATTTCATTAGATTAGATATAGTTTCATGTTTTACTTTACATCATGTTCATGCATTAGAATTTGTTGATGCATTGATTATTTCATTTGGTTGTTAGTTAAATCTTTTCGTCCCTTGAGCCCTAGCAACCACCTCCACCTTGCTTCCATCCATTTGTTAGTGAAAGCCCTAGAGCCAATCATGTGATGGTTGTTGTATGAACTTTGTCGTATCATATTCCTATTTATAAAGGCATGGTTATTATACTTACTTGTATTGGTGCCAAATAACTAAGTATAATAACGTCCTTGAGTAGAAGGTTCTTATCTATATCAATCGATTGGTTGAATCGATAATGAGATGATATAGATAATACTACTCTTAATCATTCCTAGTCAAGTATTAACATTCAGGGACAATGTTAATGTGAATAGACTAACTCGATGACTTGATCTCACAAGTCATGGATATGAGATATCAAGTTGACACATGGGTATGCATTGAAAAATGTTTACTGAATGACCCACCATGAGAAAGTATCATGGATCGTTATATGAGTGTCATATACTTTCTCATGTGACTATTAGTATGACTATTAGTCCTTGGACCTGAAGTCACCATGGTTCCGTACATAAAGAGTTGCATACTTTGGCTTCGTTAAACGTCACCCGTAAATGGGTGGACTATAAAGGCGATTACTGGGTATGTAACAAATTATTCAGAGGGATGTGAGTGATGTAGATGAGATCTATCCCTCCAATATGATGGGAGTGACATCGTTATTCTTGATAGAGTGAGACCACTAAGTTCATCGCCATGCCTAAATGAGTCAATATGAGATATTGAGCTCATTTGATTAGAGTGAGTCTACTTGGAGTTCAAGATATAGATTGTATTGAGGATGACACGGTCTATGTCTAAGTTGGTCAATCTAGATGTCAAGGATAGAGGGACATTGCCACATATTATGAGAGTCACAATTAGTAGTCACAAAGGTGATGTTGGATCTCAACATTCTTGTAACTTGGGTAGCAATGATGTGTTGCTAGATACCGCTCATTGCTTATGTTCCTAAATCGGTTTAGGAACATTGCCAATGATACAAGAACCTATAGGGTCACACACAAAGGGCAATTAGATGGAGATTAGGTTCATATGATGAACCATGAGGATTAGGTTCATGGGATGAACCAAATTGGATTAAGGGTAATCCAAATTAGACTAATTGAGTTAGACTCAATTTGATTCAAGTGTTGAATGAGTCTAATTTAGATTTGATTCATTGAGTCAATTTAAAATAATGAATAGAGGTTCATTAAATCAAATTGACTTGAATCAAATGGTTGGATTTGATCAACCATGGGAGATAAGAGGTCAAGTTTGACATGACTTGAGAGGGAAGATGAATGGTCAATTTTGACTTGACCAATTGCCATGTCTTGGTGACTTTGCATCGGGGCCGGCCAATGATGATGTTACACATCATCATAGGCACATCATGGGGTGCCACCGCATCAGGGAGACCAAGATCCATTGGCTCTTGGAATTACATGCATGCATGTAACCCCCCAAAGAGTGGCCGACCACTTTGATGGGTTATCAAAGTGAGAAGTTAAGTTGAGTAACTTCATCTTCTTCCTCCTCTCCTCTCAAGCTCTCTCCCCCTCATCCTTGCCGTGAGCTTCTAAGGGTGCTAGCACACTCTAGGTTGCTTTTGTCCACCTATTGCTTGTGTAGATACCGATAGAGGAGTGTACACTTGGCACTCTCGGGTTCCGACAAGCCATTTGGACAAGCAGGATAAGCTAAGGGCATCGCATCAAGGGTAACACTCCTTTCATGTAGATCTAAGGTAGATCTAGGTTTTCTAAACACGTACATGTAATTTTTGTTTATCTTCGCACGGATCCGTGGCCGACTTCCGAGGTTTTCGCAATGCAAAAAGCGGTTTTTGCGGCTCGGATAGTCCAACAGTGGTATCAGAGCCACGTGCGAAGCATGTATGTGTTTAGTTTTGTAATTGTTTATATTATATATAAAAATTACAGATCTGTAAGTTTCTATAAATTTTCTATTTTATATATATTTTTGGGTATTTTTCTCGAAGAGTGGAAGAAACAAGTGTTGGGACACTTGTAGGCTTCAACCACCGAAAAAAACTCTCTGGAACGGCAAATTCTCACTTTAGGTTTTTGGGACAGTGACTTAAGGCGTTGTAAGATCAAGATGGGACACTCGCAAGGTTCATTTTGTGAGACGGGGTGCTGCCCCTAACCCCGCAAGGGGCCTTGTCCTGCGATCGCGCCCGAAAATCACATAGCAAGACCATTATGGAGATGTGACTCATAAAATTGAAAAAAAAAAGAAAAATTATAGAAATTTCTGTAAAATACATAATTTAGAATTATGTATAATACTGTGATGGTCATGGCCCAAGAACCCCAATGTGATTGGATAAATATGTTGTAATTCATAATACGGCTTGTGCACTGTTTTTGTGATTGTGCATGTTGTATATGGTATGCGACCTGCACGTTGTGCCTCTTATTTTAATATTCCTATTGTAAATAGTTTTAGACTTGAATGTAACTCAAGTTTCATCTTTGTAATGTACTAAATGAGGCGGTCGAAGGTCTACTAGTAGACAGAGTTACGAGGAGGGAGCCGACGACATATGACGGTCAAAAGAGGCGCTTGGAGAAGCCGCTAACCCTAGGTTGACCATCCAATCATCTCATTGGCTTGAGAAGATCGTAGTAGGGCCATGACCTCATCACACACACACACACACACACACACACACACACACACACACACATATATATATATATATATATATATATATATATATATATATATATATATATATATATATATATATATATATATTAGTTTTTGCTTGTATGTATGTGATGCATGCTAGTAAATTTTGCTTATATGTATATGATGCATGCTAGGATATGTTGCTTGTATGTATATGATGCATGCTAGTATATTTTGTTTGTATGTATGTGATGCATGCTAGTGTAGTTTAATTAAAGGCCTTAATGCGTATATGATACACATTCACGATTAGATTAGATCTTAATCGAATCAACTCGAAAAATGCCTACCAAGTTTTGATACCCATCACTACCTCGATCATTTGTTATTGTTGAATCTGCCAAAGTAGAGCAACACATATTATCTTGGTAGGGTGCGGAGGGACAATCTTGGTCTTGCCTATCACAGCTTGGGTGAGAATAAGCTCAATTAGATTGAGTAAAACTAGTTAACTCAATTGAATCGAGTAAAACTATAGGCATATTCCAACCGTTGGAAAGATAGGATAAGTTTGCATTTACACTAAATCTTTGTCGATTTAGCCAAAGCTAACTCAAGGTCTTTTGCAAATGTGGATCTTGATCCTATAAAGAAGAGTTGCATAGAGATGTAATTGGTAATTTGTTACCTATCGATCATACTAAGTCTTGGGCGATTTAGCCAAAGCTAACTCAAGGCGTAGTATGATGTGGATCTTGTCCCGCGAGAATTATAGCTAAATTTGTATGAATCTAGTAATGTGGTTTGACCACATCCATAACTCGATTCTATAAAAGTCCTATAATTCAGTGGGAGCGTCATTTGATTAAATGCCTAATTAAATGATAAATGGAATATGATATTAATTTTCTGCATTGTGTATATTGTAGATTACCATGTCGACAATCACAAACACTCTCTCCTTGCGTTCTATCCTTGAGAAGGACAAGCTCAATGGAGCTAATTTCCTGGACTGGTACAATAATCTGAGAATGGTTCTCACCCAAGAAAGAAAACTGTATGTTCTGGAGCAGCCAATTCCGGAGGCACCTTCTGCCACTGCCTCGCGAGCTAACCGAGATGCTTACAAGAAGCATCAAGATGATGAATTAGATGTGTCATCCCTCATGCTCGCGACCATGAACTCTGGGCTTTAGAAGCAACACGAGTTCATGAATGCTTTTGATATAGTTGAACATCTTCGTCAACTATATCAAGGACAAGCAAGGAACGAGAGATATGAGATCTCTAAGGCACTGTTTCAGTCCAAGATGCAAGATGGGACTCCCGTAGGTCCATATGTACTCGAGATAATTGGGTACATAGAGAACCTACAGAGGTTGGGATTCCCACTTGGCCAAGAGCTGGCCACTGACTTGATCTTGCAATCTTTGCCATAAAACTACAATCAATTTGTCATGAATTACAACTTGAATGAAATTGATAAGCCATTGCCTGAGATGCTTAGCATGTTGAGAACTGCTGAGCTCAACCTTAAGAAGGAAAAACCTGACTCCATTTTGATGGTGCAAAAGAAGAAAGGAAAGGGCAAGCCTAAAGGTAAGGGAAAGTCCTAAGCCAAGGGCAAAAGCAAGGCACTGAAACTGAAAGGAGGAGTGGCCAAGGAAGGGACTTGCTTCTACTGTAAGGAAGCTGGACACTGGATGCATAACTGCAAAGCATACTTGGAAGATCTTAAGAAAAAGAGAAGTGAGACTTCTACTTCAGATATAAATGTTATAGAAGTTAATCTATCTATTTCTTTATCTTGGGTATTAGATACCGGATGTGCATCTCACAATTGTACCAATGTGTAGGCAGTGAAGAAATAGCAGGGCATTGACGAAGGGCGAGGTGGACCTATGAGTAGGCAATGGAGCAAGGGTTGCTGCTGTTGTTGTAGGAACTTATTTTCTATCTCTGGCCTCTGGGCTTGTACTAGAACTAGATGAATGTTGTTATGTGCCTACTTTAACTAAGAACATAATTTCAATTTCTTGTTTGGACAAGAAAGGCTTTTCATTTATAATAAAGAACAAATATTGTTCCGTTTATTTAAATGATATGTTCTATTGTAGTGCACCTCTAATGAACAAACTCTACATTCTAGACTTAGAGAGCCCCATCTATAACATAAGTACCAAAAGGTTCAAGTCAAATGATTTGAACCAAACCTATCTCTGGCATTGTCGCTTAGGTCACATAAATGAGAGTTGCTTATCCCAGCTCCATAAGGATGGGCTATTGGACTCATTTGATTTTGAATCATATGAGACATGCGAGTCTTGCCTTCTAGGCAAGATGACCAAGACTCCCTTTAGTGGACACAGCGAGAGAGCAACAGACTTGTTAGGACTTATACATAGTGATGTATGTGACCCTTTCAATGTTGCTGCTAGAGGTGGTTATAGGTACTTCATTACATTTACTGATGACTTCAATAGATATGGTTATATGTATCTGATGACACATAAGTCAGAATCCTTTGAAAAGTTCAAAGAATTCAAGAATGAAGTACAAAACTAGCTTGGCAAGAGTATTAAGATACTTCGATTAGATCGAGGTGGTGAATACCTTAGCCATGAGTTTCGTGACTATCTAGTTGTGTGTGGGATTCTATCCCAACTCACTCCTCCTCGAACACCGTAGTGGAATGGTGTATTCGAAAGAAGAAATTATACCCTATTAGATATGGTACGATCTATGATGAGTCACATAAATCTTCCTATATCCTTTTGGGGATATGCTCTAGACACAGTAACCTTCACACTTAACTGTGTATCATTCAAGGCTGTGATAAAGTCATCATATACGATATGGATAGGGAGAAATCCCAAGATGTCTTTCAAGAGGATTTGAGGTTGTGAGGCTTATGTTCGACATCAAGTCTCATACAAACTGGGATCCAAATTCGATAAGTGCTCTTTTGTTAAATATCCCAAGGAAACGAAGGGATATTACTTCTACATTGCCAGTCAACACAAAGTGTTTGTGGCAAAGACTGGGGTATTTCTAGAAAGGGATTTTGTTTCTAGAAATACTAGTGGGAGTACGTTCGATCTTGAAGAAATTCAAGATGAGGACCATAAAACTGAGGCCTTGATGGAGGTTGAACAGGAACCACAAAGTGTTGTGGGTGATGAGATTGTTGCACAAAGAGTTGTGGAACAACAACCTGTTCAGGTAGACCTACCTCTTCGCAGGTCTGATAGGGTACGTCGTCAGCCTGAGAGATACTCATTTATCTTATCTAACCATGATGATGTTATGCTCATTGAGAATGAGACTACCTCCTATCAGGAAGCTGTGATGAGCCCAGATTCTGAGAAATGGCTAGAGGCCATGAGATCCGAGATGGAATCCATGTACACCAACCAAGTATGGACTTTGGTTGATCCACCTAAAGGTGTTAAACCCATTGGGTGTAAGTGGGACGTTAAGAGAAAGACTGACATGGATGGACTTACGCATACCTATAAGGGTCGATTGGTGGCTAAAGGTTTCAAGCAAATTCATGGTATTGACTATGATGAAACCTTTTCTCCAGTGGAGATGTTTAAGTCCATTCGGATCATGCTTGCTATTGTAGCATACCACGATTATGAGATATGTCAGATGGATGTCAAATTCTCATTTCTGAATGAAAACTTGCTCGAGGATGTGTACATGACACAGCCTGAGGGTTTTGTAGATCCATAGCATACTGGGAAAGTATGCAAGCTGCAAAGGTCCATTTATGGGCTAAAGCAAGCTTCTCAGAGCTGGAATCTTCGATTCGATGATGCGATCAAACAGTTTGATTTCATCAAGAATGAAGATGAACCTTATGTCTACAAGAGGGCTAATGGAAATACAGTTGTCTTCCTTGTATTGTATGTGGATGACATACTACTCATGGGAATGACATCCCTTCGCTACAGTCTGTGAAGACTTGGCTGGGGACGTGCTTTTCAATGAAGGACTTAGGTGAAGCAACCTTTATTCTAGGCATCAAGATCTATAGAGATAGATCTAAGAGATTGCTTGGCCTAAGTCAGAGTACATATATTGACACGGTATTACTACGGGTTGCCATGCAGAATTCCAAGAAGGGACTTCTACCGATGTCACTTGGTGTGAGTCTTTTAAAGACTCAAAGTCCCTCTTCTAGAGAAGAGAGAGAATGCATGGATAATATCCCTTATGCATCGACCATAGCATCTATCATGTACGCCATGCTATGTGCTCGTCCTGATGTCTCGTATGCTTTAACCATGACGAGTAGATACCAGTCAGATCCATGTGAGCATCACTGGATAGCAGTAAAGAATATTCTTAAGTATTTGAGAAGGACTAAAGAATATTTCTTGATATTTAGAGGCGATGAGGAGCTAGCTGTAAAGGGTTATAGCGATGGAAACTTCCAAACTGACCAGGATGATTATAGATCGTGGTCAGGGTTCGTGTTTTTCTTGAATGGTGGCGCTGTGAGCTGGAAGAGTTCGAATCAGGACAAAGTTGCTGATTCTACAACAGAGGCCGAGTATATTACTGCATTAGAGGAAACAAAGGAGGCAATTTGGATCTGTAAGTTCATTACTGATCTTGGGGTGGTTCCTAGCATAGCAGATCCCATAGAGCTCTATTGTGACAACAATAGAGCGATTGTGCAGGCTAAAAAACCTCGCTCACACCAACGGACCAAACATATACTACGGCGCTTCCATCTCATTTGAGAGATTATCGATAGAGGAGATATGAAGATTTGCAGAGTACCCACAGAGGCTAACATTGCAGATCCCTTGACCAAGGCTTTGGCATAGGAAAAGCATGATGGTCACACTAGTTCATTGGGTATTAGATACTACAGTGATTGACACTAGTGCTAGTGGGAGATTGTTAGTGAAAGCCGTAGAGCCAATCATGTGATGGTTGTTGTATGGACTTTATAAAGGCATGGTTATTATACTTACTTGTATTGGTGCCAAATAACTAAGTATAATAACATCCTTGAGTAGAAGGTTCTTATCTATATCAATCGATTGGTTGAATCGATAATGAGATGATATAAAGAACACTACTTATAATCATTCCTAGTCAAGTATTAATATTCAGGGGCAATGTTAATGCGAATAGACTAACCCGATGACTTGATCTCACAAGTCATGGATATGAGATATCAAGTTGACACATGGGTATGCATTGGAGAATGTATACTGAATGACCCGTCATGAGAAAGTATCATGGATCATTATATGTGTGTCATATACTTTCTCATGTGACTATTAGTATGACTATTAGTCCTTGGACCTGAAGTCACCATGGTTTCGTACATAAAGAGTTGCATACTTTGGCTTCATCAAACGTCACCCGAAAATGGGTGGACTATAAAGGCGATTACTGGGTATGTAACAAATTATGCGAAGGGATGTGAGTGATGTAGATGAGATCTATCCCTCCTATATGACGGGAGTGACATCGTTATTCTTGATAGAATGAGACCACTAAGTGCATGACCATGCCCAAATGAGTCAATATGAGATATTGAGCTCATTTGATTAGAGTGAGTCTACTTGGAGTTCAAGATATAGATTGTACCGAGGATGACACGGTCTATGTCTCAGTTGGTCAATCTAGATGTAAAGGATAGAGAGACATTGTCACATATTGTGAGAGTCACAATTAGTAGTCACAAAGGTGATGTTGGATCTCAACATTCTTGTAACTTGGGTAGCAATGATGTGTTGCTAGATACCGCTCATTGCTTATGTTCCTAAATCGGTTTAGGAACATTGCCAATGTTACAAAAACCTATAGGGTCACACACAAAGGGCAATTAGATGGAGATTAGGTTCATATGATGAACCATGAGGATTAGGTTCATGGGACGAACCAAATTGATTAAGGGTAATCCAAATTAGACTAATTAAGTTAGACTCAATTTGATTCAAGTGTTGAATGAGTCTAATTTAGATTTGATTCATTGAGTCAATTTAAAATAATGAATAGAGATTCATTAAATCAAATTGACTTGAATCAAATGGTTGGATTTGATCAACCATGGGAGATAAGAGGTCAAGTTTGACTTGACTTTAGAGGGAAGATGAATAGTCAATTCTGACTTGACCAATTGCCATGTCATGGTGACTTCGCATCGGGGCCAGCCAATGATGATGTTCCACATCATCATGGACACATCATGGGGTGCCACCTCATCAGGGAGACCAAGATCCATTGCCTTTTGGAATTACATGCATGCATGTAACCCCCCAAATAGTGGCCAACCACTTTGATGGGTTATCAAAGTGAGAAGTTAAGTTGAGTAACTTCTTCTTCTTCCTCCTCTCCTCTCAAGCTCTCTCCCCCTCATCCTTGCTGTGAGCTTCTAAGGGTGCTAGCACACTCTAGGTTGCTTTTCTCCACCTATTGCTTGTGTGGATACTGATAGAGGAGTGTGCACTTGACACTCTCGAGTTCCTGCAAGCTGTTTGGACGAGCGGGATAAGCGAAGGACGTCGCATCAAGGGTAACACTCCTTTCATGTAGATCTAAGGTAGATCTAGGTTTTCTAAACACGTACATGTAACTTTTGTTTATCTTCGCACGGATCTGTGGCTGACTTCTGAGGTTTCCGCAATGCAAAAAGCAGTTTTTGTGGCTCGGATAGTCCAACACCATTTTCCTCCACGGATTCGAGGAGGAACCGCTTCATCAAGAGATTTCAGCGTCGTACTTCATCTCCACAGCTCATCCACCTTCTCCTTCGGGTTCGAAGAGGAGTCCCGCCTTGACGACACTTCTTCAAGCTCAACCAGATCTGCGAGAGTTCGGAGCATCCATCAAACTACTGGATTCACAAGTTTGCACCATCCCACATCCACTGTCGTTTACGGATTCTCGATCGAGTTTCGTTGGACTTAGCCGGAGGAACTTGTTCATTCACCGGGCCTATCTTGGGTTGATCAGATCATTTATTTCTTCTTCCAATTTTTATTGCTTTAATTCCTACATTGTTTGATTCAGTTGTTGCATGTTAGTTTAGAGTTTTAATTACCTTGCAACTGTAGGTTAGAGCTCAAAATCCAAACCCCCATCTTCAATAGAAAACCCAAAGCGATAATTAGAAATTCTAAGTTTACTATTATATCAATTACACTCGTTGGGAAACGATCCGGGCCATTAACTATGCTATATTATTGTAGTTAGGGGGTTCGGTAATTAATTTGAAATGGTACCATGACAAATACTTGTTATCATGATCCCGTCGTCATAGGTAGGGTATTAACAACATTTCATATACAATGTCTGCTAATTCTTATTTCTGTTATCTAATGTTCTGGATGTCTTGTATCACAGATGACTTGATGCAGAGGGCTAGGGGGAGCACAAAGAAGGGCATGACCACTAAGCCCCAAGGGAAACGAGCAAGGGGAAAATCCCTATTCTCTCCCTTCGCCCCTCAAGAAGCTCTGCTTGCGCAAGGAGTGTCCTGCTAGCTCCTCCACTCTTCCAGCAACTTCATCCTCTTATTCTCCTAGCCCACCTCCTCTCCTACTTCATCAACACCGCCACCTCATTGCTTATGATCCTATGGAGGAAGACATCATGTCTCCCGACATCCTTCCCCCCATTCCCGGGGAGCAGCTTCCCCTTTTACCTACCCCACCTCTTCCTTCATCCTCAGACATAGAAATTGATCCTCCCATGCCTTCTCCTCCTCCTATTGCCCCCTTAGAACTATCTCATCCCCTTCCCCAATTCCGGATTCTACTTCTCTTGATCCTTCCTCACTTGGGGGTGAACCCCCACTTCATATGGGGGATATTCTTCCTTTGAGCCCTCCTACTACTACCCTCGAATCGGTACTTATGATCTGCAATACACACAAAGTGAAACTTTTCACTCAGTTAGGCGTACACGACCCCTTTGAACGACTGCATAAAAATTTGTCAGAGATATCTTCCCTTAACCTTACTGTACTTGAAATATCTTGGTATTCACTTCGAAAATATTTCTTCTCCTTACATAGCCGGCCACCAACTATAATGAAGCAACCCAACATTTAGCTGACTACCAATCCACTATGGCAGCTCGCCATGGTGCCTCTCATGTTCAACAAAAGAAGATAAGTTAGCAACTAGCTGAAAGCAAACAGTGGGAGGCTATTTTAGATGCTCGCTATGAAGAATTGAAAACCCAATTAGTGGAAACAGGGATTGAAAAAGAAGAAGCCCTTAAAAAGGTGAATTCTTTTCAAATTCAACTATTCCTTCAATCTGAGAAGATCTAGCATGTCAATGCCTTAGCTCAGGAATTGTCAGAGTGCCAGGTTGAGCTATGTGAAACACATGCTAGGAAATCGGAGTCCTCGACTGAATTGTTAAGGGCTCAATCAACTATTGATACTTTGGAGGCCTCCTGAGAATCAAGTCGGATACAACTAAGAGGCATTTCTTCCATAGAATCTACATTATTGGGGGCTCTGACAGATATAATAGAACAAATGCAAGCATTAAAGCTAGAGCACACCCAGACCATGACCTCTATAAGCCAGCATACCATGGCCATCGCCAAAGAGAGGGACGAATTGAAGATTGCTCTCGCCAATCAACTAGCCACTGAGGAAATTCGGTGGAAGGTACGAGAGGAAGAGCTGCTAACAAATTTTAGTGGCAAAGCAGCTAAATTATTCATCTTGTTCTTTAAGGGGGCTAACAAACAACACGTTGTGCATGGATATCCTGCTCCGGGTATAGACACTAGCTATTTGAGTGTGGAGGCAGCCATAGATGAATACCCGGACAACATTTTCAAGCTGTGAAGCCCCATTTCACTAAACTGTAATGAATAATTCTTCAAGAACTGCAACACATATGTATGAAGTACTAGATTTTTATGAAGTGGCTTGTATTTCTTTTCTCCTTTTAAATTTTGAAATCATTGCTATTTTAGTAATTATATTCTTCTTGCCAAGTAGATATCTCCCCTTTCTCATATTAGCTTCCTTTGGCTAGAAACTTTTTTGGTGCCAGTCGACTGATACTTTGCCTCAATAGGAGTTACTCTGGATAGTTTGAAAATAATATACCTTCACATTATCCCGAACCATTCCTCCAACAAACGAGATCCACTTCTGCTAGGGCACTTTGCAGTGCATTCGGACTATACCTAATTAGCCCTTATCCCTTTGGGAGGGCGAGAATATGACCAGTCACCTCTTTGTCAATGCCCTTACCATTCCGAACACCAACCCTTTAGTTACCCCCTCCCTCCTCATTCTGTACTCTTCTTCTTTTTCAAGAAAAGAAAATTAATGCTTTTTTCCTTCTATAAATACCTTCCATGAGACCTTCTGTCTTCATACTACTCCCATGGCCTCCCCCTCGCACCCGTTTAGCATAATCTCTGATACAGACTAGACTGAAGATTCAGATACTCATTCTATACCAACTTCAGCATATCAACCTCCACCCCTTCGAAGACATTGACACAGTGGCTCCAGGCTCAAGGTGGTCCTTCCGATCTCCTTTCCCTTCCTTCAGGCATCACTTATGGAATCCTCCAGCACCTCAGCAGCAACCTCCAATGGATCCCCCTCCTCCACCGGTTGACATTCCTTCTCCTTCATTGACTGACATTCCTTCTCTTCCACTGGCTGAAATTCCTCCTCCTCCAATAGTTCCATCACCCTACTTAGAAGGAGAGTCTTCTGTTAACTCGTCTAGTACTTTTGAACTCTGTAAATAAGAATGTCTCTATTGGCAGTATAATTTGGTTTATGTATAAAAGAAAAGAATATTAGATTCAGTGTGACTACCATAATCATAAAAAAACATCTCATGTACGATGACCACTTTAATTCCTAATCCATCACAGAAGACCAGCAGCATATAGCAGAATGAGAAAATATCACAAGAAGACCCCTATACCACGGTTGAATTATACCCGCTAAATATCTACTTCTTCTATAGGATGTGATCGGTCATCTCTTCATTAATGCATCAGCTATTCCCAACACTACCCATCATATTCTCATCTCAGCATCCTTTACTTTCCTTCTTTTCCAAGAAGACGAATTAATGCTCCCTTATCCTCTATAAAAATACTTTCTGCAATGTCTTTGGCCCGTATACTCCTTCATTCTTCTAACTTCTAAATGACGGACCCTTCAGAGCATGCAAGCATACCTCTTTCCACTGAGCCCCTTATGACAGACCAGCAGTGCATATAGGAGCTAGAAGATTTAGTGAGAGATCTGAAGAGTCGACTACAGTTGTCTTCCACCCACAACTACTCCCTACGCCAAGAACTAGCAGTGACCCAACGAGCTCTATCAAGACTCAGGCTCACCTACTGGTCTCATGTTAGGCAACTTATTGCTGAGTCAGACTATCGCATGACTCCAACTCTACCTCAAGAGAAAGTTATCCATGAAGCCCCCTACTTTCCATTTTACTAGCATGTACTTTCTTTTTTGATCTTAAGAAGTAACGAATGTAACCTTACTATGCAACAATATAACTCTGATTTTAGGGAATGAGAAAGTGTACCTCTTCTCATTAGAAACTGACTCTTCGAGATGGATAAAATATCATAATATCACATTTCAAAGCTGAATGAACAGCAGAAAAATCACCAATCCCACGTTGACATCGCCCTCTTCCTCCTCGGTGTCTTTGACTTCTTTGTTTTCCAAGAAATGACTTTTTACTCAAGTCAGTCATAGAAACATTCTTTTTCCTTCTGACTTTTCCGATCCACCACCACACGGGGATAAAATTAAGCTGTAAAAAATAATAATGATCTGACGTAGGGCTTCACCTGCTTAGATTGGAATAAAATTTTTCACTTCCATCATCTTCAACAATGCACCTATCTTGAATCCAACTCCTCTGATCTGCCACCGTACGGGGATAAGAGCTTTGGCTAAGGCCAAGTTGTAAAATTTTTGATGATCTGACCTAGGGGCTCGCCTAGTTAGATCGGAATGAATGTTTTACTTCCGTCGTCTTCAACAGTGCTTCTACCTTAAGCCCAACTCCTCCGATCCACCACCGCATGGAGATAAGAACTTCAACTATCACCGAGCTATAAAAATAGTGATGATCTGACCTAGGGCTTCGCCTGGTCAGGTCGGAATAATTTTTTTTTTACATCTGTCATCTTCAATAGTGCATCTACCTTGAACCCAACTCCTTCGATCTGCCACCACACGGGGATAAGAGCTTTGGCTTTTGCCAAGCTATAAAAATAGTGACGATCTGACCTAGGGCTTCGGCTGGTAAGATCGGAATAATTTTTTGCTTTTGTCATCTTCAACGGTGCATCTACCTTGAACCCAACTCCTTCGATCCGCCACCACACGGGGATAAGAGCTTCAGCTAAGGCCAAGCTATAAAAATAGTGATGATCTGACCTAGGACTTCGCCTGGTCAGGTCGGAATGAATTTTTTACTTTTGTCATCTTCAACAGTGCATCTACCTTGAACCCAACTCCTCTGATCCACCACCGCACAGGGATAATAGCTTAGGCTAAGGCCAAGCTATAAAAATAGTGACGATCCAAACTATGGATTCGCTTGGTCAGATTGGAATGAATTTTTTACTTCTGTCATCTTCAACAGTGCATCTACCTTGAGCCCAACTCCTTCGATCCACCACCACATGGGGATAAGAGCTTTGACTATTGTCGAGCTGTAAGAATAGTGACTATCTGACCTAGGGCTTCGCCTGGTCAGATCGGAATAAAAATTTTTCTTCAATCATCTTCCACTGTGTTTTTACATTAAACCCTACTCCTCCGATCCGCAACTGCACAGGGATAATATCTTAAGCTAAAGCCAAGATGTAAGAATAGTGACAATATGATCTAAGGCCTTGCCTTCTCAGATCAGAATAATTTTTCCTTCCATCATCTTCCATAGTATTTTTACCTTAAACTCTACTCCTCCAATCCGCCACCGCACGGGGATAATAGCTTGAGCTAAAGCCAAGTTGTAAGAATAGTGATGATATGATCTAAGGCCTTACCTTCTCAGATCAGAATAAATTTTCCTTTCGTCATCTTCCATAGTGTTTTTACCTTAAACCCTACTCTTCCGATTCGTCATCGCACGGGGATAAAATCTTCGGCTATCACCGAGCTGTAAGAATAGTGACAATCTGATCTAAGGCCTTGCCTTCTCAGATTGAAATAATTTTCTCTTCCATCATCTTCCACAGTGTTTTTACCTTAAACCCTACTCCTCCGATCTTCCATCGCACAGGGATAAAAGCTTCAGCTATCGTTGAGCCGTAAGAATAGTGACGATATGATCTAAGGCCTTGTTTTCTTAGTACGAAATACTTTTTTTTCGTCATCTTTTACAGTGTTTATACCTTAAACCCTACTCATTTGATCTGCAATCGCACGGGGATAATAGCTCTAGTTAATGCCAAGCTGTAAGAATAGTGACAATTTGATTTAAGGCCTTAATTTCTCAGATCGGAATAATTTTTCCTTCTGTCATCTTCCATAGTGTTTTTACCTTAAACCCAACTCTTCTGATCCGCCACCACATGGGGATGAGAGCTTCGCTATCGCCGAGCTATAAAAATAGTGACGATGTAACCCAGGGCCTCACTTGGTGAGATCGGAATAATTTTTTTTCTTTTGTTCTCTTCCACAGTGTTTTTACCTTAAACCCTACTCCTTTGATCTGCAATCGCACGGGGATAATAGCTTCAGCTAAAGCTAAGCTATAAGAATAGTGACGATCTGATCTAGGACCTTGCCTTCTCAGATCAGAATAATTTTTCCTTCCTTCATCTTCCACAGTGTTTTTACCTTAAACCCTACTCCTCCGATCTGCCACCGCATGGGGATAATAGTTTGAGCTAAAGCCAAGCTATAAGAATAGTGACGATCTGATCTAAGGCCTTTCCTTTTCAGATTAGAATAATTTTTTCTTCCATCATCTTCCACAGTGTTTTTACCTTAAATCCTACTCCGATCCGCCACCACATGGGTATAAAAGCTTCAACTATCGCCGAGCTACAAAATAGTGACGTTCTAATCTAAGGCCTTGCCCTCTCATATCGGAATAATTTTTTCTTCCGTCATCTTCCACAGTGTTTTTATCTTAAATCCTACTCCTCCAATCTGCAACCGCACGGGGATAATAGCTTGAGATAAACCCAAGCCATAAGAATAGTGACGGTCTGATCTAAGGCCTTGCCTTCATAGATCAGAATAAATTTTCCTTCCGTCATCTTCCACAGTGTTTTTAACTTAAACCCAACTCTTCCGATCCACCACCACACGGGGATAAGAGCTTCGACTACCACGAAGTTGTAAAAATATTGACAATCTGACCCAGGGCCTCGCCTGGTCAGATTGGAATATATTTTTTCTTTCGTCATCTTCCACTCTATTTTTACCTTAAACCCTACTCCTCCAATCCACCACCACACGGGGATAAAAGCTTCGGCTATCACCAAGCTGTAAGAATAGTGACGATCTGATCTAAGGCCTTGCCTTGTCAGATCGGAATAATTTTTTCTTCTGTCATCTTCCACTGTGTACTTACCTTAAATCCTACTCCTCCGATTTACCACCACACGGGGATAAAAGCTTCAGCTATCATCGAGCTGTAAGAATAGTGATGATCTGATCTAAGGCCTTGCCTTCTCAGACTGAAATAATTTTTTCTTTCATCATATTCCACTTTGTACTTACCTTAAACCCTACTCCTCCGATCTACCACCGCACATGGATAAAAGCTTCAGCTATCACCGAGCTGGAAAAATAAACAAAGGCTTCACCCACCAATAAATCACGCCTAAAACTTCTTTAAGGCCCATATCTTTGCCCACATGCCCAATTATCTTGCTCAACGAGAACACATGACCCTCCTTTAAATTTGTCTTCTTGCCTTCCCTTTCTTCACCCTCGTCTTGTCTTAGAAATCCTTCCCCCATTTCTGCATAGTGCAAAGATTCTTCTTCTTTCCCCTTGCATCACCCTCTAACCCTTCCTTAATTTTGACAAGATGAAGGCTTGCATAAGGAATATGACTTTCCGACAACAGCAAAATTATTAGTGCCTATAAGATTCATATATCTTCACAATGATATAATATTGTCCACTTTGAGCCTAAACCCTCATGGTTTTATTTTTGGGCTTTACCCAAAAGGCCTTATAGCAATGGAGATATTTTTTCATCTTATAAGCACATGATCTTTTCCATGTCTTACCAATGTGGGACTTTAATTGTATTCCCAATACTCCAACAATATCCCCCCTTAAATGAAGGACCACATTGACTCCTCCTTAAGCCTATCCGTCCTCGAAGGGCATCCTCTTCTTGATGTCCGATCCTCAACACACCAAGATTTCTTGCCAACTGTTAGGTCTGTTAGGACCGTTTGCGTTGCTAAAGTGGGGGGGGGGGGGGGAATAGCTTTTCGCATCGATTTCATTCACTTGATGGATTTCGATCGTCGTGCTTGTCTACAATTGTTAGTACTCATCAGAAACACAAATATAAATACAAAAACACACAACAAACACAACATGAGGATTTTACGTGGTTCGGAACACTAGTTCCTATTCCACGGGCAAGCCCTAACGGGCTCTAGTGATGCACACCACCACTATATCACTCCTCCTTCTCGGCGAACACACTGAAGGTGGAGGAACCTCTCACAAGGCTCTTACAACAATAAAAACAGAATAAAAAAAGCAAATAGAACAAATACAAAAGCAAATGAATAGATGTTATAGATTTAGGGCTTTTGAGTGCTTGTTCATAGATTGTTTTGGGATGACTTTGAAGCCCTGAAATATAGCAGCATCTCCCTTCAAATCGCCCCTAAAACCTCCAAGAGATATATTTTTAATCATTGTTGAAGAAGCCCTTAAATTCCCTTCTTATAGACCTGTGTCGAAGCATTCTGAGTGCAACAGTCACCTCGCCAATCGAGGCATCGCCTCGACTGCGACCCTAGTCGAGGCACCAGTCAAGCCACCTTGCTTATGTGCCATCGTCTTCATACCTGTGTTGAAAGCAGTCGAAAGCCACCTTGCTTATGTGCCATCGCCTTCATACCTGTGTTGAAAGCAATGGCGCCCGATTGCATACTCTAGTCGAGGTCGCCTCGGTGATACTCCACTCGAGGTGCCACCGATTGATACTCCGAGGTGTCGTTCACCGCTTGCTTCCTAGCTTGCCACAACGTACAATGAGGTTTAACACACCAAGTATGATCCCTTCATACTTGATACTCACCCTAAGCCTAGACCTAAGCCTTCAACCCACTTCCATCAGCCTCATGCCTTCCGGATCCCTCGAGTCCATGACTCTTCATCCTTGTGCTTGCCTTCAAGTGCTTCCATCGGCTATCGTCATGCTATCGGGTCTACCTTTGCCAAGAGGCCTCACCTAAGGAACTTGCCTTTTGCCAAGCTCGATCTCCCTGATCAGCCGGGTCTTCCTTTGCTAAAACTCCTCATCCGGGACTTCACTGCCAAGAGGCCACGCCTCTGGGACTTCACTGCCAAGACTCCTCGTCCGGGACTTCACTTGCCAAGCACAGTTTTCCAGACCTGCTAGGACTTCCCTCGCCAACTCCCCATTGGTCTTCCCATCACCAAGTGTTCGGTCTCCCTTGACAAACTTGGATTTTCCCTTGCCAAGTATCCATACTTGGACTTCTCCACACCAAGTGTCCGGTCAACCTTGACCTACTTGGATTTCTTCAATAGTCTCCCTCATCTGACCTTGGATGTCCCATCCACTAGTCATATGGTCAAACCATATTGTAAACTATTATCGAACATCAAAATCCTACTTGAGTCCCACTCAAGTCTGGTCAATCGTGACTTGGGTCGATTGCACCAACAATCTCTCCCTTTTTTATGTTTGACAATACCTTTAAGTTAGGTTATCCCATAACTCCAACTTGACTCTTCTTATGCCAAAACAAAACGAAGCATCCCCAATTTCGAATTTAAATTTTTTGAAATTTCTGGGGTTTTTGTATATTTGGGTTAGCCTAAGTTAAAACTGTAACTTAACCCCTTCCATTTCTCCCCTTTCTTGACACACATCAAAAAGTCCACCAAGATTTATCATGTCTCATTTTACAATAAGATTCTTCCTTCTCCTCCTTGGTCAAAAATCACCTTGAATGTCTTCATTCTTCTTAGTGATCTATCACTAGATGAAAAGCAAACTTCCATTATCCCCCTTTACATAAACCATCACCCATCATACCTAGATGAATAATATCCCACTAAAAGCTTACTCTCCTAGACCATTGACCAACAATGTCCTTGGAGAGTTCCTGGGTAGTTTGGACACAAATTCAGTGCGGTATGTTTATGTCAGGGAGGTTTCGCATGTTTCCAGGGCAGTTCAGTACCGTTCCAGGGCAGTTTCAGAGTGACACATTTAAACTCCCAATCCTAAACTTTAAACACATAAACTTAAACTCCACTTATCTCTTCCCCTAAATTCATACCCTTAACTATCCAATGCACCAACATTGTATTTGGAGAGTTCCTAAGCCAATAGGACCCTTAAACACTAGAAAATTAGGATAAGAGTTCATATTTGAACTTTCACAACCATTAAAATTGTATTTGTACTCCAATTCATTTCCAATGAAAATCTCACCTTTTCAATGCTTGTCTAAGCACATTAGAGGTGTAGGAGTAGTCATCTAGCCTAGGGTTATGTTCAGATGGCTTAAACCAACTTTGGTAAGCCAAAAACGGCGCAATTTGACATGGTTCCAAGGTGGTCTAACAAGGTTCCAGGGCAGTTTAACAAGGTTCCGGGGTGGTTTAATATAAGTCTAGGGTTCTAGGGCGGTTTGGAAAAATTCTAGGGTAGTTTGATGTGATTCCAAGGCAGTTTAGTATAATTCCGGGGCAGTTTACTTAATTTCAGGGCACTTTGCTTAATTTCAGGGCAGTTTGCTTAATTTCAGGGTAGTTTCCTTAATTTCAGGCGCTTCTTAATTTCGTAAGCGCTGAGCTAGTTTTGCAGATAGTTTTTCTATGGCGCCAAAGGCGCTTTTGCTCGACAATTTTGTATAGCTCCAATGAGGTGTCGCTCAACTAGTGTGGAGTTCTCTCAAAACAAGCTACTCCGAGCTCTGATGTGCACTTGCTTTTGAATTTAGCTCCACAGTCATCGCTGATCGTGTGTCTGAAATTTCTGAAATCGAATTTTCAGACCAATTTTAGAAATGCATAACTAATTCTAGAAAATTCAAAAAATAATGAAATTTTAACCACACATTACTTATGCCAAACAATATTGGGGGAAAAAAATAGTTTTCTATGAAAATAACTTTTAACTTCAAAGAATGATACAAAGTTCAAAAGCATTGAAATTTTCAATGTTTAGAGCCAACTTTGTTTAAATCTTCTCAATGGTAATTGCTATCAAAAGATAGGCTTCACCATGGTTTTTCAAAATCATTTTAAAATGTTTTCAAAACCTTAATTTCAATCATGGTCTATGGGCTAAGTATACATGACTTGTATACTAGCTTTCCTCATGATTTATACCTATGATTGAGATGAGTTTGAGTTCAACTAGATGCAACATCTATGCACCTTGAACTTAACTCATTTTTCTAACCTCTCACATGTATCTAGAGTGTGTCATTACACATACAACTCAATTTGATGTGAGATGTGGGTTTTGGTTATTCTAATCTAAGGTTTCATGCATTTTTCTAAAACAACACTACTTGATATTCCCTTATACATGGGACTTCAAGTCTTGCCAATTGTCCTTAAATTAATTTTCATAAATGCATGAATGATCATGACATAAATGATAACATAAATAAGTATGTGTGCCAATAACCATGATGTCATGACATAAATGTGAAATCTAAGCATACATGACATAATCATTAATCCTAAGCATGATCATGACATTTTATATGATAAAAGGTAAATATGATGTCATGACATGTATATGACAATCAAAGCATGACAAATAAAGTATAAAGGTATATAATACCTATTTGTTAAGCCCAAATTGCCATTTGTAGGATTAAACCTATATTTGCCATATAACAACTTATCTCCCAAGTGTGCCAAAAAATCCAAAATGGCACACTATGACCTTTAATCCTAATTGTGCCAATTTGATCAAATAATTTTTTTTTCAACTTTCATAAATTATATTGGCACATCCTAAAAACCTTAAGGATATAAGATTTAATCTTATTTCCAAAGTACCCAATTACCTTGGAAATAGCCTAAAGTGCCAACTTAGCTATGGTTAGGTTAACTACCCCCACCAATTCAAGTTGACACATCCTAACCCATTTATCATGAAACGATCACGCTCCTAGGAACCCAATATCTATGGGAGCTCCTTGGGTTAACAAAGTATTCACTAGGGATAACTTCCCTAGATACCTTTCTTATGACCCTCCTAGGCTTGGAAGCCTTAGTCATTTTTGTGTCAAGGTTAACCCTAGGGATTACTTCCCTTGTAACCTTGTTAGTGGCTTTCCTAAATTTCATTGAAACCTTAGCCACTAGACACTTACCATGGTCAACTCTAGGGATGACTTCCCTTGTGACCTTGGCTTTCCTAGGCTTAGAACTTGTTCCATAACTATATGGAACACTATGGTAGATAGGCTTATCTACCTTGGACTTAAGCTTGTGACCCAAGCCTTGCTTGTCCTTAGATGCACTTTGCATCCTATAGGCTAAGTTTTGTTCATTTTACCCATTAATCATATTTTTCATCTTTTGAAGAGTCTTTCCTAATTTTTCAAGCCTTTTCCTCAAAGCTTGATTTTCAACTTCTAATATCTCAAGTTTTGATTTTTCATTAACTCTTGAGATATTCTTCTTCCTAGGAATATGTCTAATCCATTTAGAGTTGATGCCTAGGTTATTGTTCTCTACCTTTCTATCCTTAGGTAAGGTTGATCTAGCATTGTCCTTAGTTAAATTTACATGCTTAGCACCTAAACAATAAAATCTATTTTTAATATGCATTTTGTCATGATGAATAGCAAGTGCATTAAAGTTATGAGCATGCTTTGTAACATTACGTAAAGGAAGAGCATTATTTAAAATTACCTTAGGGTTTGCTTAGCTCCCCCTACACTTGAACTCTCTCCTTTGCCCTTCCGTGGGTGACTCCCCCTAGAACATTGGATCAAGTAATGTCCCCATTTGTGACACTTGAAGCATACTATATGCTCCTTGCTCTTATGAATTGGGGCTCCAGCTTCCTTTGATTTTTCTTTGGCCCTTTGGTCATTTACTCTTATAGTGTCCTACTTTCCTACACTCAAAGCATGTTATATGACTTTTATCTTTAACAATTGCATTTAAATTACCTTCTTGAATGATTGGAGAACTTTGGACTTCTTCTTCATTTCTCTCAGAGGTAGAGGGCTCCTCCTCTTGTTCTTGTTCCAAGGTTGAAGATCTAAGCTCCCCCTCAATTCTTGAAGTGGAGACTTCAACTATTTCTTCCACCTCTTCGTCGAAAATTGAACATCTATCAACCTCCAAGTTTACATGAGCTTGGGACGAAGATGGACTTTCTTCTTCTTGAGGCTCCTCCATTTGTGTAGAAGAGGAATCTTCATGAAGCTTGGTTACCTTGCTCCAGAATTCCTTAGCATCCCTAAACTTACCTAATCTAGCCACAACCTCATTAGGTAACAAATTTAATAACAATTGTGTTACCTTATCATTTCTTTTGAATTGTTCAAGTTGCTCCTTTGTCCATTTCTTTTTCTTGAGTATTCTATCCTTCTTGTCCATAGGAACTTCAACTCCTTGCATCAAAATAAACCAATTTTCTATTTCACATATTAGAAAATGTTCCATCCTTACCTTCCATTGATCGAATTCTTTAGCTCCATAGAGCTCATATGGAGGAGGCATATTGATGTCCCATCCCAAATCAAAATTTGGATCCTCCATCTTCCTTCTTCCCTCTAGCGTGTTCTCTTGGTTGTTAAGCCTTGAAGAGCGACCTCGCTCTGATACCATTTGTTAGGACCGTTGGCGTCGTTAGAGGGAGGGGGGGGGGGGTGAATAGCTTTTTGCATTTATTTCGTTCGCTTGATGGATTTTGATCGTCGTGCTTGTCTACAATTGTTAGTACACAACGAAAACACAAATACAAATAGAAAAACACACAACAAACACAATGCGAGGATTTTACGTGGTTGGGAACCCTAGTTCCTACTCCATGGGCGAGCCCTAGCGGACTCTAGTGATGCACACCACCACTATATCACTTCTCCTTCTCGGCGAACACACCGGAGGTGGAGGAACCTCTCACAAGGATCTTACAATAATAAGAACATAATAAAACAAGCAAATACAACAAATACAAAAGCAAATTAATAGATGTTGCAAATTTAGGGCTTTTGAATGCTTGCTCATAGATCGCTTTGGGATGACTTTGAAGGCCCTGAAATGCAGCAGCACCTCCCTTCAAATAACCCCTAAAACCTCCAAGAGATATATTTTTAATCTTTGTTGAAGAAGCCCTAAAAGTCCCTTCTTATAGATCTGCGTCGAAGCCTTCTGAGCGCAACGGTCACCTCGCTAGTCGAGGCACCGCCTCGACTGCGACCCTAGTCAAGGCACCAGTCGAGCAACCTTGCTTCTGTGCCACCATCTTCATACCTGTGTTGAAAGCAGTCGATGCGCCAGTTGCATACTCCAGTTGAGGCGCCACCTTGACTAATACTCCAGTCGAGGCGCTGGTTGAGCCCAACTTGCTTCTGTTTGTCTACAAATGAAGCCCTCGACTGATCCAACGTAGCAATTGACTGTTATACCTCTACAATGAGGTTTAACACACCAAATATGATCCCTTCATACTTGATACTCACCCTAAGCCTAGACCTAAGCCTTCAACCCACTTCCATCAGCCTCACACCTCTCGGATCCCTCGAGTCCACGACTCTTCATCCTTATGCTTGCCTTCAAGTGCTTCCATCAGCTATTGTCATGCTCTCGGGTCTACCTTTGCCAAGAGGCCTCGCCTCCGGGACTTCCCTTTTGCCAAGCTCGATCTCCCTGATCAGCCGGGTCTTCCTTTGACAAGACTCCTCATCCGGGAATTCACTTCCAAGAGGCCATGCCTCTAGGATTTCACTGGAAAGACTCCTCATCCGGGACTTCATTTGCCAAGCACGATTTTCCAGACCTGCTAGGACTTCCCTTTCCAACTCCCCATTGATCTTCCCATCACCAAGTGTCCAGTCTCCCTTGACCAACTTGGATTTTCTCTTGCCAAGTATCCATACTTGAACTTCTCCACACCAAGTGTCCGGTCAATCTTGACCTACTTGGATTTCTTCAATAGTCTCCCTCATCTGACCTTAGATATCCCATCCACTAGTCATATGGTCAAACCATATTGTAAACTATTGTCGAACATCAAAACCCTACTTGAGTCCCACTCAAGTCTGGTCAATCGTGACCTGGGTCGATTGCACCAACATGGTCCTCCTAACCTAGCTAGACTCCCTGCTAGTTGTCCAACTCTTCTTGCCAAACTAGACTTCCTGCCAGTTATTCGGTCCTCCCGACCCGACTAGACTTTCTGCCTGGTGCCTGGTTCTCTTGATCGAGACATGGGAGCTCCACTTCCTTCGCTCGAGTTCATGGCTTGACATGGACTAATGCTATGATACCAACTATTAGTGACTATAAGATTCATATATCTCCACAATGGTATGATATTATCCACTTTGGGCCTAAGCCCTCATAGTTTTATTTTTGGGCTTTACCCTAAAGGCCTCATACTAATGGAGATATCTTTTCATCTTATAAGCACATGATCTTTTCTATGTCCTACCAATGTGGGACTTTGATTGTATTTCCAATACTCCAACAGAAATGACCTGATGAACTCCGTTCAGATGCCTACCAACCCCGCACCGTCGCCCCTGCTTTAGCTCCCGTGGAGCCTCCTTCTGTGGCTTCCTTCTTAGCATCTCCTCCTCCTTCCTTGACAACATCATGTTCTACTGCCCCACAATCTTCTACCACCAATTTCCCACTGGTATTACTGTCTTCCCTCTCCCCGTCTACATTGTCACCAAACTCTAGCCTTTCCTCCTCATCACCCCCACTTTGATGTGACCCTGTGCCGCCTCCAACATTCTTACATATGAAAACTAGACTGCGAGAAGCTACACGCTAACAAATTCAGGAAGAAGATGCCTATACCATTGGCCCCTCTTCTTCGTTCACTTCACTTACACCCACTGAATCAACTCATGTCAGGCTCCCTTCCTTTTCCATTTCATCAACCCTACCAGAAACATTACCCTCCCCTTTGAATACCCCCTTTTCAGCTAATCCTCCTATGATTCTTAACAACCTCCCTCAATAGTACATCCCTAATTTTCCCTCTAGCACCTCTTCCTTGGTAAGAGCTTCCCACTATCACATCCTCTCCAGATACCATCACACCGTCTGCCATAGCTTCCACTCTAATGTCTATGTCACATAGACAGTCAAATTCCTCTCTTCCCACTTCTCTCCCATCTTTAAAAGATACCCCCTCTTTCATTATTCAACAGGTAATTTCTGAACTTCTTCCTCCACCATTAAGCCTCCCCCTCCCATCTTCCACCTTCGTCTTCTCTGAAGGAAGTTCTTTGGTTGCAGTCCTTTTCTTCATCAGTTCCACATCCTACCTTACCACTAGTAAATGTTATGCCCATATTCTGTATGATATTGGTAGAAAAATGAGGTTGGGGGATTGTGGGGAATCTCTCTGTATCTTGCTGGGTGTTGAAGGATACCTTGCTGATCATATGCCTCCATTTTCCCCTCCTTCCATGTTCATGGGAGAGGCAAGGTATTCGTGGCCATAATTTGCAAAGGAGGATGAGGGTGAACTCCCAACATCGGGGGGTCATAGCTGAGGCACTTCGAGCAGAAAGGGTCTGACATATTCCCTTTTGGGAGGTTCCTGTTGGATAGGAGGGGGATTCCTTTATGCAGGAGTAGAAGAGGACTTCTTCTCTGCCCTTCTCACTCTCAACCCTTCCTCCTCATTAATGTACTCTTCAGCAAGGCCAAGTAATTCTTCATAGCTGGTAGTTGGCTTTCTCAACAAAGAACTAAGGAAGGATCCTTCCTTCAATCCATGAGGGATAGTAACCCTCAAGAGGTCAAGCATTGCAGAGGGTATTTTTCGAGCAGTAGCAGTGAAGCGATGGATGTAACTCCTCAAAGACTTTGAGGACTCTTTATTTTAAATGAAGCAGAATGAAGGCATCATACTTATACATTTTACAGCTAGCAAACTGTTGAAGAAAAACTCCCTTTAAATCAGAAAAACATGTTATAGAAGCAGGGGTAAAGACTTGAACCATCTCCGAGCAGAAGCGACAAAGGTGATGTCGATGGTCTGACACTTAAGGATGTCAGTATAGCAATGGAGGGCAGTTGCATCTTCAAATTGAGACAAATGCTCTTCTGAGTCAGAAGTGTCGTTATACATCCCAATTTGGAGGCCTTAAAAGTGTGGTGGCGATTGCTTTAGTACTATGTCTTCAGTGAAAGGACAAGGCTCATAAGGTTTCAGTACTTTCGTAGAATGACTCTCCCCCTGGTCTATACTGATATGCCCCCATCGCAAGCATTTCTCCTAGTAATATCTAAATTTCTTGGGCACCAGGTAGAGGAATATGAGAAGGTCCTTCAAATGGCAGCTGCCTTTGAGAAGGCTCACCAGAGTGAGGATGGAGATTTCCCATCCTCTTCCTTTCCCTCACTAGAGCTTCAGATACCTCCGTATCCACCATGGCCCTCAACTGGGATGGCAATAAAGTGATGGGGGTCTCCTCCGCAGAAGAGGTTGCAGGAGGAGGGATCTGTTGCAAATTCATCTTCACTTCTTGTTTAGCAAAAATTTTCCCACATACGATGCCAACTGATGCGACATAAATTTTCTACCTCCTTTGGGATGAAGATGTCAGGGAGGCTTGGGATCCTCTCTGTTGGGAGTATGGAGAATACAATCAAAGTTCCACATTGGTAAGACATGGAAAAGATAATATGCTTATAAGATAAAAAGATATTTCTATTGGTATGAGGCCTTTTAGGTAAACCCCAAAAACAAAACCATGAGGGCTTAGCCCAAAGTGGATAATATCATACAATTGTGGAGATATATGATTCTTATAGGCACTAGAAATTAGTATCAGAGCCATGATCCATGTCAAGCCATGATCCTCAAAGAAGGAAGTGGAGCTCCCATGTCCGGATCAAGAGAACTAGACACCAGCCAGGAAGTCCAGTTGGGTTGGGAGGACCAAACAATTGGCAAGAAGTCCAGTTGGGCTAGAAGGTCTTGACAATTGGTAGAAAGTCCAGTTGGGTCAGGAGGACCAAACAGTTGGCAGGAAGTCATGGTGGGTTGATGATCGGACATCAAGTAGAGGAAGTCCTTTGAAGATGGATAGGCTTGAGGGGGGTTCAATGTGGTCCTTCATTTGAGTGGGGATTTGTTAGGAGTATGGAGAATACAATCAAAGTCCCACATTGGTAAGGCATGGAAAAGATCGTGTGCTTATAAGATAAAAAATTATTTTTTTATTGGTATGAGGACTTTTAGATAAAGCCCAAAAATAAAACTATGAAGGCTTAGGCCTAAAGTGAATAATATCATACCATTGTGGAGATATATGATTCTTATAGGCACTAATACTCTCCGGCCACAATAGTAAAAATGATGAAAGAGTAAGAAGAACGATGACAAGAGATTTAACGTAGTTCAAAATTCCAATTCCTACTCCACGGGTGAGCTCCAATGCTATACACCTTTACTATAATCCCTCATTCTCAGAAGTATTTCTGGAGGTGGAGAAAATCCCTTACAGATAGAAATGTGTACAAAGTAAAAAAAATAAGACTCGTATGACTTTTCGCCTCCTTCTTCCTCCCAAGATATGTCCTCCTCATTCTAGTGATAAATCTCCATCCCGAAAACTCCTCCCTTAGAGAGAGAGAGAGAGAGTTCAAGTGTTCAGAAGTTGAAGCCCTAGTTGAATCCCCAATTCTTCTTCCTCCTTCTCTCCTTTTATACCTGTCGCCCCTGGAGCCAGGTGTTTCGTAATAAACCACCTGGATCACCATCCACATGGAAGGCCCTTCCAACCTGAGGAATAATGTTGTTATGACATTAGTGAATGAAGGTTACTAAGAATCTTCTGTGGGGTCTTCCAGGTGTCTTGGTTTGTTATGTCGCATAATAAACTCTCATAAGAATGCATTATAAGGGGTCCCTTCCCCTTTTTTCTACCTTCACCTTATCATGGGGCCCTTATTTTCCCTAGTTACTTCTTCTTATCCCTACCTTAACTCGGCTCTATTTCATGAGTTTCCCTTGTCTTATTTTCCCCGACTCGCTTCCCTACATCACCATAGTCGTTTAAGCCGAGGTGCATATAAATCAACTCAGCTCTCTGAGTTACTATTTAGCTTTGTTTTGGCCACCAAGTGCATACACTTATACCCCACCATGATGTCCCGAGTTGCTCCCCCTCAACTCGACTCACTTTTCCGAGTCACTATCTAGTTTTATTTTAACTACTGGACTTCCTCTTCCTTCCCCAAGTTGCAACCTCATCAGCTCAGCCTATTTTCTGAGTCAGGTATTGCTGGACTAGGACACATACCCTACATTATGATCCTTCCCTCTGATCTAATCTTACCAACCATAATTCTTTTTCTTAGCTCCTAAGTCATATTATAGTAGTATCAATAAATATAATAAAATAGTCAAGTATTTACAAAAGATATATCTAGTTGATTATTGGATGCTTGCTAAATGGAGTGATATATTTTTTCGTTTTATTTTTGTTTATAATCAAGTTATTATGCAACTGAAAAAATTGTAAAAGAAAACATAAAATACAATCACACAAGGACAAGATAAACTAATTTTGCATAGTTTGATAACCACTTTTACTTTATAATAGGGGGTGTTTTGTTTAAGATAATTGTTGATAATCTATTCGTTATATGATTTAACTTTGTTTGGTTCAAATATTGGGTGATTCTTAGGTAATAGAGTATATCCACCACGTCAGTAAATGGGATATATAATCTAAAATCAGATTACCTTGGAAGAGAGATTTTTTTAATTCCGGAGTTATGCATGATAATCTGGTAATCACATAACCAAAGTTATGGATGAAAACATGAACCAAATAGGGTGCATTTGGTTCAAGGTTATTTTGATAACCTATTTGATTATATAATTTAATCTTGCTTCATTTGATTATTGAGTGATTCTCAGATAATGAAGCATACCCGCCACGTCAACAAAAGCGGCATAATGGGACATATAATCTGGAATCATATTACCTCAAAAGAGTAAGATTTTTCTTGATTTTAGGGTTAAGCATGATGTTGGGAATTTTATCATGGATAATAATGCAGTGAAATCAAATAAAGAATTTTATTTTCATCCCAAACATCCTCTGGGGTCAGAATATCATTTTTTTTAACATAATCATACAAAAGAGTTTTGAAAAAAAAGAAGTTTTCATTCCTTCGTGATTCAAAGAATCCATCAAAACCAAGAGCAAGACTCATAAGCCTTACCTTTATCATTATCTATTGAGGATCTCGTGGTGCACTAGAGGGGGAGGGAATAGCGATTCTTCGATTCTTTCATCGTGCTCCTTTTATAACCTACTTCGGAATGATTTTTCGTCGATCAGTCGACTAGGCTTACCCACTAGTTGACTGGTCATTGTATCGTTGTCTTACAACAAACTAATCCACATTAGATTATAGTTGACCAATCGGCTACTCTGACCCAGCAGTCTATTGGATCAAAAGCGTCGCTAGAGGGAGGGGGTGAATAGTGATGGTGTTGCTCGGAGGCTCGTTGGCTCCCATGTCCCCGGATTAAAATTTTCACTAATGAAAACTAATTCGGATGGGATGAGTTTCCTAAGCACAACCAATTCGTCGTCGTGCTAACAACTTGAGCGATCACTTGAACAAACTAGTTGTTCAAGCAACCAAGCTCTTCTAGTCGGTTAGCCGCGGAAGATAAGACGAACGGATCGCCGGTTTTTGTGTTTATCTTCGGGGTCCATGATTATACAAATACATATGGATGTAGACATGTATAATCAACACATATATTCATATTCATAAGAAAATACAAAGATCAATAATAAAACTTGTAAAAACTTTTATACCTCTCGATCTTCTATCGTATGTCCTAACCTCCTTGTAGACTTCGTGCGGGAGAAGATCCTCCACAAGTTGAAGCTTCCTAGATCTTCTTCAATCGAAAGAAAGAAGAACTCTCCTTCCCTTCTTGCTTGAGCCAACCACCAATCCACAAAGGATTGATGCCGCCGGCCCCAAGAATAGAGATAACAAGATGGCCAACCAAGGAACCGTACAAGGGAACGATCCCTAGCTCCTTTGTGCCGCCGGCCAAGAGGAAAAGAAGAGGAGAAGAGGAATCGGTTGAGCCCCGACCAAGGTAGAAGGAAGAAGAGGTAGGAGCCAGCCAACACCTTAGGAAGAAGACCTATTGTTGCCGCCCACTCTCCTTGCAAACCCTAGCCGCCCAACCAAAGAACCATACCCTAATCTCCCTAGGGTTTCTTGCCGCCCAAACAAATGAAAGGCAAAACCCTAATCTCCAAAACCAACAAACTTCAATTACCTTGCCGCCCAACTTAAGCCCCCTTTTATAGAGTTGGGCTTAAGCCTTGTTTTAATCTCCACCATCGATTCTAGGATTTTAATCTCAACCGTCGGTTCTAGAGATTTAATCTCAACCGTCGGATCTAGAGATTTAATCTCCACCGTCGGATCTAGGGATTTAATCTCAACCATCAGATCTAGAGATTTAATCTCAACCGTCGGATCTAGAGATTTAATCTCCACCGTTGAATCTAGGGATTTAATCTCAACCGTCGGATCTAGAGATTTAATCTCAAACGTCGAATCTAGAGATTTAATCTCCACCGTCGGATCTAGGGATTTGTTTTACATCATTGGATCTAGGCTTCATGAGGATTATATTAGGCTACGATAGGGACAATGAGGAGGAGTTGGATCTTGGCCACCCGATGGATCGGAACTACACAAATTTGATCCATCAATGATGTTCCATTCCACTAGAGGATCATCCTTGAATTACCTCACCAACCCCCATAAATTAATATGGGCTACATATATTATTTGTACATCCATCTCCCCGTGTTTAAGATATCGAATGTCCGTCAATTAATTGATTTACTGACCATCAATCAATTAACATCTAACTCCTCGAGTAGTACCACTCAACCTTCTCATCATGTTGACTAAGTCAACCTGTAGGGTTTACATGATGAACCTTATAAACTCCTCAAGGGGACATCATCAACCTAATATATAGGACACAGTTTCCTCCTATAATCAACGGCACACCATGTAAATAATATCATTTCCCAACTTACCGGGCATATTGATTTAATCCATCTAAATCTCACCCTTTGGTAAATCAAAGAAATAAATACTAAGTACATGTTCCCGTTATTATATCGGGATTAAGAGCATGTACAACATAATATCTGAGGTCTGATTAAATTATGTAGTCAACAAAAAATTGAATCACCTCTATGTCGGTCCTGCTCAATACACCTAAGTGTACTAGTGTAACTCTATGTTCAAGACAAAACAATACCAAGTTACACTACAACCATGCCAATGGTTTGTCCAAAACCATCTTGGTTGTGAGCCTCTACTTATACTCTACAAGGGACTGATAACATGATCTTCTGTGCCACACCAAGCACCATGTTATCTACAATGTAAAGTATTAGACAATATGCACACATATAATAAATATAAAGTGCAAACAATGATCATGTGATTCTTATTTCAAAATAAAAATGTTCATACAAAAGAGCTAGGCTTTCAGTATACATCCCAAAAATCTCCCACTTATACAAAAAGACTATGCTGTCCTCATACTGCCATACATCTGATTCCCCTTCCCTCCACATGCCTATCAAAGCTCTCGCTAGAAGGGCCTTAGTGAAAGGGTCTACCAGGTCATCCTCTGATGCAATCTAGGCGACAACAACTTCTACCTTCTTTACGATTTCTCGTATCAGGTGGTACTTGCGCTCTATGTGTTTACTAGCCTTATGGGCTCGTGGTTCCTTCGAGTTTGCAACTGCACCACTATTATCACAATAAATTACGATAGTTCTGGGCAAACTAGGAATCACATCCAAGCCCATCAGGAAGTTCCTGAGCCACACAGCTTCCTTGGCCGCCTCATAGGCTGCCACATACTCAGCTTCCATGGTGGAGTCCGCCACGCATTTCTGCTGGACAATCCTCCATACAATGGCTCCACCTCTCAAAGTAAATACAAAACCTGAGGTAGACTTACTGTTATCCCTTTTTGATTGGAAGTCACAATCCATGCAACCCACAGGGAGTAATTGGTTTGCCCGATAAACTAGCATATAATCCCTAGTCCTTCTCAGGCACTACAATATATGCTTTACCGCAGTCCAATGTCCCTGTCGAGGATTACTCTGATATCTGCTAACCATGCCCACGGCAAAGCAGATATCTGGTCTCGTACATAGCATTGCATACATGAGGCTTTCTACTGCCGAAGCATAAGGAACCGCCTTCATCTCCTCTATCTCCTTTGATGTTGGGACACATCTCTTTAGATAAAGGTACTCCATGCCTAAAAGGTAGAAAACCTTTCTTGGAGTTCTGCATGCTAAAACGAGCAAGATTGTGTCTATCTATGAAGCTTGGGATAAGCACCACATCCTTTTCCTGCGATCCCTTATAACCTTGATCCCAAGGATGTGTCCTATTTCTCCCAAGTCCTTCATATCAAATTGTTTGGACAACCATACCCTTACGCCCGATAACACTTTGATATTGTTGCCAATCACCAAAATATTATCTACGTATAGTACAAGAAATACCACTACATTTCCATCACATCTCTTGTATACACAAGACTCATCCGGACTTTGAATAAATCCATCTAAATCTAGATTTACCTCATCAAAGCGGATGTTCCAAGACCTCGAAGCTTGCTTCAATCCATAAACGGACCGATTAAGCTTACATACAATACACTCTTTTCCCTTAGCAATGAATCCCTCTGGTTGCTTCATATAGATGTTTTCCTCAAGACTTCCATTAAGGAAAGCTGTCTTGATATCCATCTGCCACACCTCATAATCCATATGAGTTGCTATGCATAAGAGCTCCCAGACCTGACTTGAATCCATAGATTCAATCTTAGTATTCATTGCACTTTGCCAAGATGTTGTATCTATATCTTGGATTGCCTCGTCGTATGTCTAGGTGTCAGGTTCATGTTTGCCAGGGACTAAGTCCGAAGACTCTCCCAAGAACATGAATCTCACGGGTTGTCTAACAACCCTCCCACTACGATGAGGTATCACCTGTGTATGCTTCTGTGACACGCGGTGCAGTGACACGTGGTATATCCTCTTGTACCGGTGGTACTAAAGAAGTGACTTCCCCTTTTTAACTCCTCCAGAACAATTTCACTCTTGGGCTTGTGGATTATCACATAGTCTTCCTCTAGAAATCTTGCGTTCGTGCTAACGATAACCCTCTGATCTCTAGGACTATAAAACAATCCACCTTTTGTTCCTTTAGGATAGCCAACGAACAAGCGCACTTTCGTACGAGGTTCTAACTTACCAGCATCTGCCTTTAGCACATGTGCTGGACTCCCCCATATCCGAATATGTCTTAGATTAGGCTTTCGCCCAATCCGCAACTCTGTGGGAGTAAAAGGCACTAATTTAGATGGAACCAAGTTCAGAATGTACACTGCCGTATCTAGAGCATATCTCCAGAATGAATCTGGCAAGTCAGAATAACTCATCATCAATCTAACCATCTCCATAAGAGTCCTATTCCATCGCTCTGCTACACATTCTACGGGGGTGTGCCAGGTGCAGTCAATTGGGATTGAATCCCAACCTCTGATAAGTAGTTCCTAAACTCTCCCAAGAGGTTCTCACCACCACGATCAGATCATAGTGTCATCTCTATCTTGAATAATCATCTATAAAAGAGACGAAATATTCAAGACCACCTCTTGCCTAGATAGTTATAGGACCACACAAATCAGAATGAACCATTTCTAACACATCTTTGGCTCTATACCCCTTGGCCTTAAAAAAGGCCTCTTGGTCATGTTACCCTCCAAGCAAGATTCGTAGGTTGGGAGATCCTCCACCACTAATGAACCCAAAGGTCCACCAACTATCAACCTTTGAATTCTGCTTAGGTTAATGTGACCAAGCCTAAGAAGCCAAAGATATGTTTGGTTCATTATCGAAGGTTCTTTTCTCTCATTGGAATTAGAAGATGAGTTATTAACTTCAATTTGCATCGCGGGAGGCTTTGTATACAAATTTCCTTTCAATATACCTGAACAGATATTCTCCCTATTTCTTTTTATAACAACTCTATCATTAAAAGAAATAGAATATCTATCCATAAACAATTTAGAAACTGAAACTAAGTTCTTTCTAAATAAAGGTACATAAAGGGAATTTTCCAGAACCTAAGTTTTATTTTTCTCAAGAGATAAATAAAACTTCTCCCACTGCAATAGCCGCCAGCATTATGGCATTGCCCAAGTAAATGGTAATCTCCCCTTTAGCTAGTCGTCAAATTTCCTGGAACCCCTTTGTTCTGCTTTAAATTGGGACAGTCTTTCTTCCAATGTCCATCCTGCTTGTAAGTGAAGTACTTGCCTTTCGATTTCTTCACTCCTCCCTGAGATCCTCCCACCACCTTTGCTTCATTTTGTTTCTTCTTCTTCTTGCCTTTCAGCTTAGAAGTAGAAACCTTTTTGAGCAACCATGGCTTGAGGACACTCTTTGAAGAGTGCATACTTGTACTCCTTAGCAGTTAAGATAATATCTAGATTCTTTTTCAATCAACATTATTTGGGTACAGTAAGTTTATTTCCATTAGTATCATAGTAAGTGGACTGAAAGTCATTTTTGAAAATCCTATGAATCACATAGATCATTACTGTAGATTTCAAAAATTATTGATTCCTCAAACAATAAAATTTCGAAGTCAACCAACACCTCAAAACATCGAGAATATCTCATGCCACGATAGTGTGGATGTATACGAATTCTACATTTGTAAGAGGAGGTTTAACCCTTTAATTTTATTATCTTGTCAACCTTACTTTTTGACAAATAAAATTTATAGTTGGTTCCTCATTGGCCCTACAAATAAAAGCAGTGACTCCGATGGGGAGGATACTTTTTATTTGCATCTAAGTGGTCTCCATTACATGAAACTAAGGGAATTATCTCGGATTATGTGCCTTACCGATGGGGAAGTACACACGCTCCTAAATAATTTCCTATAATCATTATTTGACCTAGTGATCCGCAAACAAACTCATCCGATGGGGAGGAAGGCACTCAGAGCCGACGCGCAAGTTTGTTGCATCACACGTCAAATTGTAATGGAGGCCACGGGAATTAATTAAAATGTCCCTCTCCCACTTAGTAAATTGACAGTGAGGAATTTTCAAGCACACACAACATGCATATAAAACAAATCAGCAATAAATATGGAAAAAATCAGAATTTTCCCAACTATTATGACATTGTTCTCCAATATGCGTCCCGTCGTGTCGCCACCTTGTCCGCTCCACCTTTTTCCGTGCGCAAGTCACCAAAGAGATCCGAGCCAAGACAAACTATTTTAATTTACATCCATCGATCCTATACTCCACGAAGAAGTGTACAAATAATCTAGATCGAAAGTAAACTAAAATGAGTGGCTAAACAATGTCGTATTCAATTACAAAAATTAAATACTAATTTAGCCTCGTCAACCGTGAGGATTCAAATAATATACAATCACACACACATGCAATCACATACACACATATATAGCCATAATAGTTGGAACTTATGCCTGCAACCAAAAATTAATGCTACGCACATCCTACTATCATCTGGCATACACAATATATGATAAGTGCGTGAAAGTAACCGAATCCAAAACACACAAAATTGGAAACCGTGGCTCTGATACCATTTTGATGGCGTTGCTCGGAGGCTCGTTGGCTCCCATGTCCCCGGATTAAAATTTTCACTAATGAAAACTAATCCGGATGGGATGAGTTTCCTAAGCACAACCAATTCGTCGTCATGCTAACAACTTGAGCAATCGCTTGAACAAACTAGTTGTTCAAGCAACCAAGCTCTTCTAGTCGGTTAGCCGCGGAAGAGACAATGGATGGATCGCCGGTTTTTGTGTTTATCTTCGGGGTCCATGATTATACAAATACATATGGATGTAGACATGTATAATCAACACATATATTCATATTCATAAGAACATGCAAAGATCAATAATAAAACTTGTAAAAACTTTTATACCTCTCGATCTTCTATCGTATGTCCTAACCTCCTTGTAGACTTCGTGTGGGCGAAGATCCTCCACAAGTTGAAGCTTCCTAGATCTTCTTCAATCGAAAGAAAGAAGAATTCTCCTTCCCTTCTTGCTTGATCCAACCACCAATCCACAAAGGATTGATGCCGCCGGCCCCAAGAATAGAGAGAACAAGATGGCCAACCAAGGAACCGTACAAGGGAACGATCCCTAGCTCCTTTGTGCCGCCGGCCAAGAGGAAAAGAAGAGGAGAAGAGGAATCGGTTGAGCCCCGACCAAGGTAGAAGGAAGAAGAGGTAGGAGCCGGCCAACACCTTAAGAAGAAGACCTATTGTTGCCGCCCACTCTCCTTGCAAACCCTAGCCGCCCAACCAAAGAACCAAACCCTAATCTCCCTAGGGTTTCTTGCCGCCCAAACAAATGAAAGGCAAAACCCTAATCTCCAAAACCAACCAACTTCAATTACCTTGCCGCCCAACTTAAGCCCCCTTTTATAGAGTTGGGCTTAAGCCTTGTTTTAATCTCCACCGTCGGTTCTAGGGTTTTAATCTCAACCGTCGGTTCTAGAGATTTAATCTCAATCGTCGGATCTAGAGATTTAATCTCCATAGTCGGATCTAGGGATTTAATCTTAACCGTCGGATCTAGAGATTTAATCTCAACCGTTGGATCTAGAGATTTAATCTCCACCGTCGGATCTACGGATTTAATCTCAACCGTCGGATCTAGAGATTTAATCTCAACCGTCGGATCTAGAGATTTAATCTCCACCGTCGGATCTAGGGATTTGTTTTCCATCATTTGATCTAGGCTTCATGAGGATTATATTAGGCTACGATAGGGACCATGAGGAGGAGTTGGATCTTGGCCACCCGATGGATCGGAACCACACAAACTTGATCCATCAATGATGTTCCATTCCACTAGAGGATCATCATCGAATTACCTCACCAACCCCCATAAATTAATATGGGCTCCATATATTATTTGTACATCCATCTCCCCGTGTTTAAGATATCGAATGTTCGTCAATTAATTGATTTACTGACCATCAATCAATTAACATCTAACTCCTCGAGTAGTACCACTCAACCTTATCATCATGTTGACTAAGTCAACCTGCAGGGTTTACATGATGAACCTTATGAGCTCCTCAAGAGGACATCATCAACCTAATATATAGGAGACGATTTTCTCCTATAATCAATGGCACACCATGTAAATAATATCATTTCCCAACTTATCGGGCATATTGATTTAATCCATCTAAATCTCACCCTTTGGTAAATCAAAGAAATAAATACTAAGTACATGTGCCCGTTATTATATCGGGATTAAGAGCATTTACAACATAATATCCAAGGTCTGATTCAATTATGTAGTCAACAATAAATTGAATCACCTCTATGTCGGTCCTGCTCAATACACCTAAGTGTACTAGTGTAACTCTATGTTCAAGACAAAACAATACTAAGCTACACTACAACCATGCCAATGGTTTGTCCAAAACCATCTTGGTTGTGAGCCTCTACTTATACTCTACAAGGGACTGATAACGTGATCTTCTGTGCCACACCAAGCACCATGTTATCTACAATGTAAAGTATTAGATAAAATGCACACATATAATAAATATAAAGTGCAAACAATGATTATGTGATTCTTATTTCAAAATAAAAATGTTCATACAAAATAGCTAGGCTTTCAGTATACATCCCAATGAATAGTGAGCGTAAAATCTTTTCGTTCGTTTGATTAAAACACAGAGATGCATAACAAAAAGTAAAGAACACAAGTTTGTTTTTACTTGGTTCACATCCCAATGGTTTCTAATCCAAGGCCCCGCGATCCTTGACCGCGTACGAAGGGGCAATCCACTATAGAGTCTCCTCCTCGTTGGAGGTAGGAGACAACGATCACAAAAATGAAAGCTCGAGGATGAGGCAACAAACCTACCTCACCTCATTATGATTAAAACCACGAATATAATAAATAAATAAATAAATAAATAAAACAAACTTGTTGATGACGACGAAGAGGTTGTAAGCTTGGCATTGCATCGGCGTTATGGCGGTGTTATGGCATTAGAGCTTTAGCATTGTGGGAGCACGTTGAGAGCACGATTGATGATCTTTGGGTTCGAGTCCTCCCCTCCTTTTATAAACTTGTGCCTTGGAATAATTCTAGATCCAGATCCTCAACTTGTGGAACTTATCACGAGGTGGCACTCTATCTTATCATGAAGTGACGACGTCAAACGTTATCCTTTTTGACCTTGCGTATTTGGCTGATTCGTCGCCATGAGTTGATGGATGCCCTTCATAAGTCGACTACCAATAGCCAGCAGTCGACTGCTAGCCTGGTCACTCCCCTGCAATAATAGGTTAGCACGAAATATGGTAAATATAATGGTTCCTTACCATTTGATCTTGACCTAGACCTTCCACTGGAAGTCATAGTCGAATCTCCGCCTATGGTCGTCCCCATACAGAGGACACGACCTTACCATCTCTCTCCGCACTCATGCTTACCTCTGGTCCTTTATGACCTATCGCTTTACTTCCAATATCCACCTGAGTTCTTTGACTCCCACAAAGTTCCCCCGGTGTTGCCCGACCACCACGGCTTTCCGACTCAGGATTCTCCAAGTGTCGCTGACCTTCAGCTCAGCTTAATCATTCCTGCACACTTAGTTCAGCTCATGAGATAACGATATGTCCTTAACTTTAGGCCTTTTCCATAATCAAAACCTAGGTTCGATTATCTTGTGCCCCTGCACCAACACAGTCGACTATCATTAGTCACCAATCGACTCAAAAATATTTTGTACTCTGTCCACTTAAAATCAGTCGACTGCCCAAACCAGCAGTGGATTGCCAATGGACAATCGACTGGTCCAAACCACTTTTTGACTGCCCGAGCACCAGTCAATTTTTTTGAGTCGCAATCGAACGAGCACTAGCTCGGCCGAGTCCACCACTCGACCAGTCGACTGGTCCATAACCCTAGTCAACTGCCCGAGTCTTTTGAGCTTCTGAGTACCGAGCACATGACTAGTCGACTAGTCAAGACCACCAATTGACTGGTACACCTCAAAATTGAGATATACCACAAGTATGATCCTCTCATACTTGACAATCACCCTTAGGCTAGACCTAAGCCTTCAAGCTACTTCCATTATCCTCGTGCCTTTGGTTTGAGTCCATGACTCCTCACCCTTGCACTAGCCTTTAAGCACTTCCTTCGACTTTATCGTGCTATCGGGGTACCCTTTGCCAAGAGGTTGCACCTCCAGGACTTTCATTGCCAAGTTATACTATGACTTAGACCTCCAAGATTGTTGGTGCTATTGACCCTAGGTTAATGTTGACCAAGCTCAAGTGGGACTCGAGTATGATTTTAATGCTTGACAATGGGTTTAACAATGGATTGAACCTTTTAAATTCAATGGCGAGGAGTCGTGGGCTTGAACCATGTGCGTGAGCCTGATGGAAGTGGTTTGAAAGCTTGTGTCTAGGCTAAGGGTACCCGATGGCATGACAAAGCTGATGGAAGCACTTGAAGGCTAGTGCAAAGGGTGAAGGAGTCGTGGAGGACTCGGATTGACCCTAAGGGTGTGGGGCTGATGGATGTGGCTTGAAGGCTTAGGTCTAGGCCAAGGGTGATTATCAAGTATGAGGGGATGATACTTAGGTTAAACCTCAGTTTTGATGTTTACCAATCGACTGGATCTTAGTTCTATCGATTGGTGGGTTAAAATAATCAGACAGATTATTTGGCAATTGACTTAGGCTATATACCAGTCGATTGGCAGAGTGCAAGATACTCAGGAGCTTAGTTTGACTCGAGCAGTCGACTAGTCGAGTAATCGACTGAGGCTCGACTGCTGACCTATGGCTTTGGCAGTCGACTAGTGACTTACACGAGTCGACTGGCCACTGACAATCGACTGCTAGAGTTGAGCAGTCGACTGACCTTAAGTGGGAAGGGTATAGAATGTTTTGGAGTTGATTGCTGGCCTATGGCAGTTGACTGATGGCTATGGCAGTTGACTCCTGGGATAGGATAGTTGACTGATTAGGCACTTTCTGATGTGGATTAGTCCATTATGAGATAATAGATAAATGGACAGTCGACTGGTGCGTAAGAGCAGTTGACTGCTAGGACAAAATTAGCCTGAACTGAAGCTTTAAAGGGTGGATGTGAGTTCTTCCACTGCCTATTCTTGGAGCTTTTGATGGGTAATAGTTGCTACTTTCCACACTTTCAAAGCCTTTCAAAGCAACCAAATCATCAAGCAAGCAAAGCTCACTTCTTGTAAAGTGTTTTAGTTGTTTTTTTTTGTATTTCATTTGTATTTGGTTGTTTGTTTCTTGTATAGGCTTTATTGTAAGAGGTTTCTCCACCTCCGGAATATTTTCGAGAACGAGACAAGTTTTAGTGGCGTGGACACTAGAGCTCAACTATGGAATAAGAACTAGGGGTCCAAACCACGTAAAATATTATTGTTGTGCCTTGTGTTGTGATTTATCTTCTATTTGTCTTTGTATTTATGTATCCACTGCTAACCAACACTTGTAGACAAGCACTATGAATCCGATCGAAGAAAAATTGAGAAACACTATTCACCCCCTCTAGCACCACCAAGAGGTCCTAACAAGTGGTATCAGAGCGAGGTCACTCTTCAAGGACTAACCGCCTCAAGAGCAAGCACTAGGAGTAGAAGGATGGAGCTAAGTGATGGATTCGGCTATGACACTTGGATTCCTCCACCATTCGACCGAGAAGATTTTTCGGCATGTAGCACGAGGATGGAGACATTCCTTATGATGGACATCAAACAATAGTTCATTATAATGGGCTGGTTCGAAGCTCCTACAAATGACAAGGGCAAGATCATCAAGAGGAAGAGATGGATCGAAGAGCAAATCCAAGCCTTCGAGATGGATGAAAGAGTAATGAAAATCCTAACTATTTTAATCCCTAATGATATTTTGTGTCAATTAGGTGATTATAAGGATGCCAAGGAGCTATGGAGCAAATTGATAAAATTTTATAAAGAACCCTCACCGGTCCAATCCCAAAGTAAAGAAGATGACAAGTCCGAAGTAGAATCAAGTTCATCATCTCAAGAGCTTGAGGAGTCGGAAGTTGAGAGATGCTCAACATCCAAGGAAGACGAGGTCTTGGAAGTCTCCACTTCTAGGATTGAGGACGAGGAGAAACAATTGACACTAGAGCAAGAGGAACCTTCTACCTCCGGAAGAAATGAAGAACCTTCCCCAGCATCCTTTACAGATAAGGAAGGTAACTCAAGCATAGATATTAAAAATAAAAATCACATAACATTCTTTGAGTGTGGGTAAATAAAGCATTACAATAGCAAATGCCCAAAATAGTCAAGAAAATGACTCAAGCACCTAAGGCGAAGGAAAAGTCCAAGGAGACCGGAGCCCCAACATGAAAAGGTGTGATTTGTGTGCAACAAAAGGAGCCACTATAGGAACCAATGTCCAAAGGGAAGAAACCCTAGGAAGGACATGAAAGGAGCTTCATATATAGGGGGAGCTAAGGCAAACCCTAAGGTATATTTTAATAATACTCTTCCTTTATGTAATGATAAGAAGCATGCTTGTAATTTATCTCATAATTTACTCACAATTGTTCATGATCAAAAGTATGCTAAACATAATTTTTTTTGTTTAGGTGCAAAATCTCATAATCTTAGGGTTAAGGACAAGTCAACATCTAAGGAGAATCCTAGAGATAACCATGATAAAGACAATTTAGGCATTAACCCTTAGAAGGGTAGGTATATGCCTAGAAGAAAGAAACATATCCAAGAGATGAATGAAAAATCAAAATTTGATAAGTAAGAGCTAGAAAATCAAGTTTTGAGATCAAAACATGATAAAATAGAAAAGACCCTTTATAGGATGGAAAATATGATAAAGGGGTCTGATGGACAAGGTTTAAATGTCAATAGGCAAGGTGCATCTATGGACAAGAAAGGTTTGGGTAACAAACTTAAGTCCAAGGTAGATAAGCATACCTACCATAGTGTTCTATATGGTTATGGAATCAATTTTAGGTCTAGGAAAGCCAAGATCACAAGGGAAGTCATCCCTAGAGTTGACCATGGTAAGAGTCTAGTGACTAAGGTTTCAAAGAAACCTAGGAAAGTCCCTAAGAAGGTTACAAGGGAAAATATTCCTAGAACTAGCCTTAATGAGACCACAATGATTAAGGCTTCCAAGCCTAGGAGGGTCATTAGAAAGGTACTAAGGGAGGTTATCTCTAGTGTGTACCTTGTAAATCCAAGGAGCTCCAACAGGTATTGGATTCCTAGGAGTGTGATCCCTTCATGATAAATAGGTTTAGGATGTCAACCTTGAATGCATGGGTAGTTAACCTAACCATGGTAGAGTTGACACTTTAGTATATTTTCGAGTTAATATGATACCTTGGAAATGAGATAAAAAGTATATCCTAAAAGAATTTAGGATGTGCCAATGGATTTAATAGAAGATGAAAAATTGATCAAAATTGACACAATTAGGTTAGATGTATGGTGTCAAAATTTTGGGGATTTGGCACATTCATGGGAGTTAGTTGTCATTATGACAAAGTGGTATTTTATATAAAATGACAATTAAGTTCAAAACATTGGTATTCTCATACCTTTGTATTTTATATTTTTGTCATGCTTTGTTTGCTATAATCCATGTCATGACATCATGCTTCATATGATCCTTTAAAATGTCATGATAGCACTTAGGTTGATAAATTTCATATTAATACTTAGGTTATGTTTTATTATGTGATGACATCATGAATCATGGGCAAATATTTTTAATCTATGCAAATCATTGATGTCATGATCATATTCATGCATTAAATTGAATTTAAGGACAAATGGCATGGTTTGATATCCTATATAAGGGAATCGAATTGGAATGCCTAGATAATGATGCATGATCCCTTAGTTTAAGGAAAAACAAAATTTACATTTCACAAAGACCATAAGAAGACAGCTGTGTGCCTTGATACACATTTGACACATGTGAGATGCTAAAAAATTGAGTTAAGTTCAATGTGCCTATATGGTACATCAAATGAACTTAAACTCTTTCAATCATATGCACAAATCATGTGAAAAGCTAGTGTACAAATCATGTATACTTTGTCCATAGATCATGATTGAAAATGAGATTTTAAAACCATTTTAAAATGATTTTAGAAAACCTTGGTGAAGTCTATCTTTTGATAGGAGCCGCCATTGACAATATTGACACAAAGTTAGCCAAAAACATTGAAGTTTTCAATGGTTTTGAACTTTGTATCAATATTTCAAAATAATGGGTATTTTCATATAAAACTATTTTTCACCCATAATGTTGACATAAGTAATGTACCTATGAAATTTCATAATTTTTCAAAAAATGTATAATTACTTATGCTTTTTAAAAATCTGAATTAAAAGTTTAATTTCTAAAAAATCAGACTCCAATCGACTAGTCGACTAGTCACTGACAAAGTCGACTGCTGTGTTTAATTTTGGTTGAACAAGATTTGTTTGACTATTTATTAGCTCCCCTATGTACCCTAGCTGCTCCTAACCCTATTATATGCATAGAGAAGCATTGGAAGGATGAAATGTTCATTAAAAATGAATAGGATAGTTGATTAGGGTGAAGATAAAATTTTAAGTGAGGTTAAAGGTCAAGGTTGAACATTTTGTTGGATCGAGAAGCGTCGCTAGAGGGGGGGGGGGGTGAATAGCGAGCGTAGATTTTCTTTTCGTTCATTTACGTTCGTTAAAACATGAGTAGACACAGCAGAAAAATAAGAAGACAAGTTTATTTTTACTTGGTTCACAACCCAACGATTGCTACTCCAAGGCCCTATCGGTCCTAAATCGCGTACGGAGGGCAAAGCACTATAACGTCTCCTCCTCGTTGGAGGTAGGAGACAACGATCACAAAACCGAATGTACAAGGATGAGGCAACAAGCCTACCTCACCTCGTTACGAAAAAACAACGAATACAATATCAAAATATATTACTAGATGCTACTGCCGACGAAGAAGATCTGAACTTGTTGTCGCATCGGCGTTATGACGGTGTTGGAGCATTGGCGTTGTAGGAGCACTTGATGAATAAACTTGATTATCTTTGGAGTTGGAATCCTCCCCTCCTTTTATAGATTTTGGCCTCTGAATTTGTCTCCTCATATTTTGGAACAGATCACGAAGTTGTATAAATTTTATCACGAAGTGGCCGCGTCAAACCTTATCTGTTTTGACCTAGCGCAATGGATGATTCGTCGCCATCAATCGACTAATGCCTCCCATCAGTCGATGGATGGGCATCAGTCAACTGACCCATGTCCAGCAGTCGACTGCCAGCCTGGCCACTTCCCTGCAGTGAGAGGTTAGCTTGAAAAATGATAAATATGATGGTTTCTAACCGTCCGATCTCGACCTAGACCTTCCACAAGAATCTTAGTCAGATCGCCGCCTAGCTTCGTCCCCGTACAGAGGACACGACCTTACCATCTCTCACTCAAATGAGCTTACCTCGATTCTTACTATGTTTCTTTCGCTTCCGACCTTCCACTCGATTCCTTCGGCTCCCTCCGAAGTCACTTGAGTGTCGCCCGACCACCGCGGCTTCCTCCGGGTGTCGCTAGCCTTCAGCTCTAGCTTTAGTACTTTTCTGCACACTCGATTTAGCTCATGAGATAACGATGTAAACTTAACTTTGTGTCTTTGCCATAATCAAAATATAGGTTCGATTATCTGGTGCCCCTGCACCAACACATTTACTCTTATTTTTGATGTTTTAGATTCCTTATAGGCTTAGGAACTCTCTTGTGGCATTGTTGGTGCAATAGGCTAGGAGGAGTAAGCCTTTAGGGAGAGTTTGTCCATCAAGGGATGATGGATGAAGGTTAAAAAGGGAGAGAGTGAAGAATTGACTTTCATTGGAATGAAGGCATTTATGATGAATTTTGAACCAAGGGGGAGAATGAAGGAACTCATTGGAAGATGAGACATGGAAAACCTAGGTAGACTTTTTGATGTATGCCATAAATGATTTAACTTAAAAAAACCTTCATTATGCTTTGGCATAAGAAAAGGCATAGTTGGGCTTATGGATTAGCCTAATTTAAAGGTATTGTAAAACATCAAAAAGGAGGAGATTGTTGGTGCAATCGACCCCAGGTTAATGTTGACAAAGCTCAAGTGAGAGTCGAGTAGGGTTTTGATGTTTGATAATGGGTTTAACAATACATTTGATATACGTATGATCATATGACTAGTGGATGGTTTGGGACATCTAAGGTCATATGAGGGAAATTGTTAGGAGGAGATTGTTGGTGCAATCGACCTCAGGTCAAGGTTGACCAAACTCGATTAAGACTCGAGTGGGAAGTCCAAGAATGGATTATTGGCAATGAGAAGTCCAAGTTTGGAGACATGGCAAGGGAAGTCAAAGAATGGATTCTTGGCAATGGAGAAGTCCATGTTTGGATACTTGGCAATGGAAATGTCTAAGAGTGTAGTCTTGTCCGTGAAAGTCCAAGTGTGTAGTCTTGATGACGAAAGTCTAAGTATGGAGACTTGGCAATGGAAGTCCCCGAGGCACGATGTCTTCACAAAGGTAGGCACATTAGCATGACAAAACCAACGGAAGCACTTGAAGGGTAGAACTAAGGCTAAGGAGTCGTGGACTCGAACCAAGGGTGTGAGGCTGATGGAAATGACTTGAAGGCTTAGGTCTTGCTAAGGGTACCCAATGGCATGACGAAGCCGATGAAAGACCTTGAAGGCTAGTGCGAAGGGTGAATGAGTCGTGGAGGACTTGGATTGACCCTGAGGGCATGAGGCTGATGGAAGTGGCTTGAAAGCTCAAGTCTAGGCCAAGGGTGATTGTCAAGAATGAAGGGATTATACTTGAGTTAAACCTCAGTTTTGAGGTTTACCGGTCGACTAGAGCTTAGTCCAGTCGACTAGTGGGTTAAAAAAATCAAGTAAATTGTTTAGCAGTCGACTGGGGTTATGATGTGAGCAAAACATATAGGGTTTTAGGAGTAGTTTTCGCTCACATCTCATTTCGTTTTATGTTTGTTTCATGCATATTTTACTTTATTTTGCATGCATTCCCTGTTTTATGGTTCGGAGCTCGTTGTACTTTTATGTGTAGGATAGCATTATATGAGAAAAATGACACATTTTGTGAGCGAAAAGAAGACATTTGGCAGCTAGAAAAGAATGACATACACCCTGGCACTGTGAAAACACACAGCCTATGCCATAGTGCCACACACGGCCTGGCCATGTGGATCCATATGGTCATGTGGCACTATGCAATTCTGACATGATTTGGTTATTTTTCAGGTTTTGGGGAGATCCAGGCTGATGTCTATATAAAGGAGGCTACACCCTAACCCTAGGAGGAGGCATGACGGCTGGGACGACACTCCGATGCCCTAAAAAGCTTTGGGAACTCACAACGGGGAGGAAGAAAGCCGCCAGAGATCCAAGTTCTACACTTCAACGTCGGAGAGAAGAGCCACATTGCATTGTAATTTCTGTTCTTTGCATAATATCCATTGTTTATACGAATATGATCGTGCTTTGTGTTTCTCCTCTCATATTTATGGAGTAGATTCTTTGATTCTAGGATTAGGGAGTAGTTTGTGTGCATAGAACATGTTATTCCAAATCAAATCTTGTTCTTGTGTTTGTATTTGCAATTGGTATTAGTTTAGTCTGATATCTATGTGTTTTGGTTTTCTATCTACTGTGCTAGCCGATACGAGGGGTGACAACTCTCGTATCTGAGATTTAGGAGAATTAAGGAGGAACCTAGGGCTTGGCCTCATCTCCTATAACTATGGATAGAAGGGTGCGATATAATTGGAAATGATTCGTCGTAGGGATTGATTTGGCATCCTCGTACCACCTATCCCGTCCTAATGCCAGGGGTCGATCTGATAAGGCAGATATAGCTCCCGATAAATGCGAAGGCTCATCGGGGGAGTGTATGATATCCCTTCCACAAGGCCATAGTTAGACGTTTAGACAACACCCAATTGATAGCATGTTTTGCAACACACAAGCAAAAATGAAATCCTAGAATTCCTTCCAAAGACTCACAGTAAGCCTTTTCTTCTTCCGTGTGACACTGTATTGAGTTAGGACCGCCGACAACCCTCGCAATCACAACCATTAGAACTGAATTCCGAACAATAACGTCCACTTAACAAATCGGTACTCGAATCTCAGTCCCTGTGAGATCGATAATCTTTTTGTTACTTGACGACATCCATGCACTTGCGGGTGTTTGAGCGTGAGCATGCGCTTCGAGTCCTCGACGGTGTCCGTTGCAAGATTTGAGGTCGCGTTCGCGTGCATCATGTTTTTGGCATCGTTGTCGGGAATTGATTGATTCGATATCGAATCAAGAAGTGGATAATTGGATCAGACTTAGGATTAAATTTATTTACTTGCTTTACTTTTATTACTCTCTTTTATTTTTATTTTACTTTATTTACTTTAGTTTTAGATTTTCCATATCTAGAATTAGTTTTTTTTTTATTTTAGCAGTAGTTTTACGTTTTATTTTATACCTAGCTTTTTTGAATTTGACTCAGTATATATTTAAGTTTATTTTCTATTTTAATTAAGTCTTAGGTAATACTCCTAATTTTGTGGCTCGATTCTTCGTATGCTTAGATGCCTAAGATCGGGAGGCCTGCTTTTGATCGATCTAGAAATCGAACGAACCTATCATCGTCAGAGAGCTGAATAGAAGAGGATGGAGGATCAAGCTGCATCTGAGGTGAATATAGGTAGATGACCTTTGCGGAATTATGCAACCCCTAGTGCTAGAGGATTTAGGCCGAGTATAGCTGGACCGTCCATTTCGGCAAACAACTTTGAGCTGAAACTGACACTCATACACATGGTCCAACAGAGTCAATTCGGGGGAGCTGCGACTAAAAACCCGAACCGACACCTAGAGACATTTTTGGAAATCTGCTCGACAATGAAGATCAATGGAGTCCCTGCTTCGGGACCATTCTCATTGCGGGATAAGGCTAAGGCATGGCTTCACTCCCTGGCTTCGGGAAGCATTACTACATGGCAGCAATGTGAGCAGCAGTTCTTGAATAAATACTTCCCACCAATCAAGACTGCTCACATGCACCATCTAATAATGAGATTCTGTCAGAAGGAAGGAGAGCCCCTATTTGAAGCCTGGGATCGCTACAAGGGGCTACTCTACCAATGCCCCCATCATGGACTGGAAAGGTGGCTGGTGATCCACATCTTCTATAATGGGATCACATACATCACAAAGATGTCCCTCGATTCTGCCACAGGAGGAGCACTTATGAACAAGACTATAGAGGAAGCGGAGGAGCTAATAGAAGAGGTGGCCCAGAACCACCATCAATGGGCTTCCAAACGTAGTCACCCAGCTCCTGCCGCGGGACGACATGCTATCAACTCCGTGGACCACATGTCAATGAGGATGGACACGCTTAGCAGACGGTTCGACTCTTTAAATCCAATTTTTGCACGTATGGTCAATGACTTTGAAGAAGGAGCAGCAGCGTATCGGGAGGACTACTATGAAAGGCAGGGCAACTCAGAAAAGCAGATTGAGCATGTCGATGCGGTTGGGGATTATAATCAAAGGCCCAACAACCCATACTTCAGTACTTACAATCCCAGATGGAGGAACCACCCGAATTTTTCCTATCAGAATAACTCGGGGAACTTCTAACCATCAAGAGGGTATGAGCAACAATAGGGCATTGGGCAGCAACAACCACAGAACTCTAGGCTAGAATTGATGATGGAAGACTTCATTGCTATCCAAACAAAGGCTAATGAAGAGTTCTTATGCCAACATCAGAAAATAGAAGAGTCACTTAAGGATTTGAAGGCCACTGTTGACGGTCTTGCAAGTCACACGAGGATGTTGGAAATACAAGTGGCCGAGATAGCCCAAACCGTGTCGCAACCTATGAATAGTTCTCCATCATTACCCAAGCCGAGTCAAGTCAAGGAGGAGGGAGTGTGCAGTGAGAGAGTAGCACAGAGAAACAAATTCACGAAGGGGTGTGCAACCATGATTTCCACCCTACCCGACCAAGCCGAAATTGAAGATAAAATTCTACCCCAGCTTGAGGACCCTAGTGAATTTATTATCCCCTGCTCGATCTATGGGGAAAGCTTTGATGAAGCATTGTGTGACTTGGGGTCATCAGTAAGTGTGATGCCCTACGCATACTATTTGAAGATGGGACTGAATGGGATCCAACCAGGGAACCTTGGTATTCGTATGGTGGACGACTCAGTCAAGGAACCCGTCGACATGCTAGCACATGTGTCTGTGGTCATTGAGAATTTTGTGATACACACAGATTTTATTATACTCGACACAGGACCAAATCCTCAGAATCCCATCATCTTGGGAAGGCCCTTTCTGACCACTGCGGGGGCATGCATAGACGTAAAGGCGCACAACATCCCCTTGGAGGTAGACGGGGAGATCATCCTCATCAATCTGTCAGAGTGTAGAGCTCCCTTTCTAGACGGCTACACTTTAAGTAGGGTAAAGCCGAACCCACTGGATGTGAACTCCGAGACAGATGAATGGAGGTTTACATAACCTCCGGAGCCAAGTTGAGACAATGGAGTAGGGTCGAGCTAAAAGACCTTAAACAAAGCGCTCCTTGGGAGACAACCCAAGTTTAGTTTTTATGTTTTCTTTCATTTATTTAATTTGAACTTTGGATTCCATTCATTTAGAATTTTTAACATGAATTAGGACTAGAAAGAACCTGCTAGGTAAAAATAAAAATCACTTTGAACCTACACGACTGAGCGAGTAAGGAGAAGTCGATCATTGTGCACCATGAGAAGGAAACAGGGGGCATATGGCTTGGTCGTATGTTTTCACACGGTTGTGTCCCACCTTCTAGCGGCACACATGGAAGGGCTGTGTGTTTTCACATGGTCGTGTCACGCAGGGGTTAAATAGAATGCACCGTGTGTTTTAGCCCCAAATGCGCTGTGTGCTGTGATTCCTTTTGCCCTAGCCATGTGAATTCCTCTTCCCCACCACCTAGAATCCTTTCCAACCTTCAAGGAAGCCCAAAAGAAGTAAGGATGAGGAGGACCAAGCAAGTGGCATCTCGATTTTATGCTTCGGAGCGAAGAACAAGGAGAACAGATGCCCCTCAAGCTCCGGAGGAAGGTAATGCTCTTTCAACCCTTCTTTTTCGAAATAATGAGCATAGTGATAGATATGACATGCTTGCTGCTAGAAGAATCACCACAACTAAGTATCTTGATGAAGATTTATTAGAATTCCTAGGTTTGCTGGGTGATATTCAATCTCTATTTGTAAAAATGGGGTGGGGAGAGATAATGGGGATAAGACACCCAACCTACCCTAGGATAGTTTTAGTGTTTTAAAGTTATTTAGAAGCTGAGGTTTTAACGGATAGAGAGAGCGAAGAGGGTAGGATTATGTTTAGGTTATTTAACATTGAGCATGAATGGACATTACACCAATGGAACACATGTTTTGGCTTGCCTAGCGGGGGAGAGAGAAGAACCCCTATTGGATTTAACTCTCGGATTTTTTGAACCGAATTAACATGAGAGCACGCGTATGACCCTTCTAGGGCCAAAGCATCGTGCCTCCAAAACCCCATTTTCCGGTACCTACACCGAATTATGGCAAATACTATTTTTGGTCATAGAGAGAGTGACGGTGTTGTGAGAGCAAGTGAGCTGCTTTGCTTATGGGACATGCTACAAGAAAGGAGTAGCATTGATGTAGGGTCCCATTTCATTAGACACTTAGTGAAAATGGGCAAAGCGGCGAGAGGAGAGATTATTGTGGGGGGCCTACTTACCCACATTTGCCATAGGATGGGGTATGACTATACCGCGCTAGATAGTATAGAGGGGAGCCCTAAGATCGACTTAGGAGTGTGTATGGCCATGAAGGTGATAGGGAGAGAGGGACACTCCTTGTGCCTTGTAAGGAAAAACCTATCATCCCTTAGGATCCCCGACCCCGATCGTACCACCATTACCACACGTGCCAATTGGCGCTTAGACCTGATAGTGGAGGCCCCGCCATATGAGCAACCTTCCACATTGCCACCCATCTCTCCCCCTTTACATCACTCTCTCTCCAGTCCACACATGCATAGGAGCCCACCTAGTCCACGTCGACATGAGCCTGCACCTACACCACCACCTTTTTCTACTTTTGAGCAGGATGCAGGTACATCTACCTATGATTTTTCGGAGTTCCGATCATGCCTCGATGACATATATACCGAGCAACAGACGTAGAGGCAGCACTGGGAGGAGCAAAGCACCTACACATAGGCAGAGTTTCAGGGCTTCCGAGAAGCACTTCCAGCAGGCCGAGGAGTTTTATGATGAGACCCATGTCTACTTCTAGGAGGAGGCTGCTCGTCACCAAGAGGAGGTCACCTATCACCAGGAGATGCGGCATCACATGCGCGCTAGCAGGCATAGTGGGCTAGGGAGGAGGAGCACCGAGCAGCCGTTGCATCCACCAACTCTCAGATCGACCACATGTACATGTGGTATCAGCAGCTCAACACCAAATTCTCCCAGGACCCTGAGATGTCGAGGCTACTGGACTTTCCACCTCGTCCACCATACTAGAGGTATGCTTCGCTTAAGTCTGGGGGGGGCCCTAAGTCTTGACTTATTTTGTTTCTAGCAGTAGTTTTTTTCCTGTCATTTGCATTTTTAGTTAGCATTCATTTGTTCAAACATAGAGTTTTTAGTTTCTTCAGTACTTAATTTTTGCTATCTTTAAGCTACCTCAGTAGTATTGCTAAAGTTTTCTTCATGAGTTGTTTCCATGGGTAGCTTAACTTCATTTACCTCATGGTATTTTATTTTATTTGCTCTAATGAATGTTCTAGTCTTACACTGGTTAGTTTTTATTTTTACACCTACACATGACGAACATTTTGAAAGGGAAAACCTAGTACGTACTTAGTTATGATTCATCTCAGTAGTCTAGTACTTTGGACTCCATAGGTGACTCTAGATTTAGCATTTTAGTTACTGGAGATGCTCGGATTATGGAAGCCCATTCGAAAAAAATCAAAATCCCAAGAAAAAAAATGGAATAAGAAAAGAGAAAAAAAAGAGAGAGAGGAAAGAAAGAGAGAGTAAGAGAAAAAAAATTGATTGAAAAAGATTATGAGGGATAAAAATAGTTATCGTGGGTGGAAATGGTTTAGTGTCCCTTTGAGATCGAGTTAGGTTACTGGGGAAATACCTATCAATTTCTCTCAATACCGAGAACGCCTTTGAGACTTTGTGCTAGATCTAGAGAACGATCCTCGCTTTGGGCAGGTAAGTGCCTAAGAGCCGGAGATCTTAGGAAAGCTATAGGATGACGACTTAACTTACCATGGAACGGATATCCCCAAAGAAGATTCGCTTAGCACGAGCACGAGGAGCTAACTTAGTGAACTTCTAGAACATGTCTAATTTGTTTTTATTGAAAATACCACTTGATAAATCTAGTTAATATGCTACGTATGGAACAACACCTTTTTAAAATCTCATGGCACTGAGGTTTGCATGAGGACAAGAAAAGATCTAAGTCTGGGGGAATTGATGTGAGCAAAACATATAGGGTTTTAGGAGTAGTTTTCGCTCACATCTCATTTTGTTTTATGTTTGTTTCATGCATATTTTACTTTATTTTGCATGCATTTCCTATTTTCTGGTTCGGAGATCTGCTCATTGTACTTTTTTGTGTAGGACAACATTATACGGGGAAAATGGCACACTTTTGGAGCGAAAAGAAGACATTTGGTAACTAGAATAAAATGACACACACCTTGGCCCTGTGAAAACACATGGCCTGCACCACAATGCCACACATGGCCTGGACGTGTGGATCCACACAGTCATGTGGTACTGTGCGATTCTGACACGATTCAATTATTTTCCAGGTTTCGGGGAGATCCAGACTGATGTCTATATAAAGGAGGATACACCTAAACCCTAAGAGGAGGCATGACAGCTGGGATGTCACTCCGACGCCCTAAAAAGCTTCGGGAACTTGCAACTGGGAGGAAGAAAGCCACCAGAGATCCAAGTTCTGCACTTTAACGCCGAAGAGAAGAGCAACATTACATTGTAATTTCTGTTCTTTGCATAATATCCATTGTTTATACGAATATGATCGTGCTTTGTGTTTCTCCTCTCATATTTATGGAGTAGATTCTTCTATTCTAGGATTAGGGAGTAGTTTGTGTGTGTAGAACATATTATTCCAAATTAAATTCTGTTCTTGAGTTTGTATTTGCAATTGGTATTAGTTTAGATCGATATCTATGTGTTTTGGATTTCTATCTACTATGCTAGCTGTTGGTGCAGTGGGCACCTAAGTCGAACCTAAGTTTTTATTATAGCAAATGATACAAAGTTAAGCTCATATCATTATCTCACGAGCTAAATCGAGTGTGCAGAAAAGTGCTAAAGCTAGAGATGAAGGCTAGCGACACCCGAGGAAGTCATGGTGGTCGAGCGACACTCGAGTGACTTCGGAGGGAGCCGAAGGAATCGAGTGGAAGGCCGGAAGCAAGAGCTACAATGTAAGTATCGAGGTAAACTCGTGTGTGTGAGTGTAAGTGAGGTCGTATTCTCTTTACAGGGATGGTCTTAAGCGTAGATCTGACCAAAGACATCCCATGGATGGTCTAGGTCGAGATCGGACGGTCGACGACCGTCGATATTATGTTTTTGTTAAGCTAACTTATGATTTTAGCTAACATCAGTCGACTGCCCACAAGAGCCACTCGACTACCTGAAATCAATCGACTACTGAGTGTTGCGACTCAACTGGCACTGCCATCAGTCGACTGATGATGGCCATCAGTCGACAGATGGTCAAGGATCAGCTTCGAGGAGTCAAGCCTTATCACCTCATTCCAAGGAGCTTTGTGCCTATTTGTGATTGGTTGAAGACTCATTCGATGAGGGGCTCAAAGGCTATAAAAGGAGGGCTTCTCTAGGGGTTTTTCATCAATTCTAAAAGCCTTCAAGTGCTTCTGATACGCTCCGACTCTCCGACATCCCTATGATGAAGCGTTGCCGAGATGACGACTAGAGCTTCAACCTCCAACCTTTGAAGTCATCGGTAACGAAAGTTTTAATTGTATTTCTTTTTACTTATCTCGTAAAGCTTTCATTATAACGAGGAGAGGGGGAGTGTCCCTCTACCTTGAGCTTTTGTGATTTCATGTATCCTTTTAACTCCTACCTCCAACGAGGAGTTCTTTAGTATTTTACCCTCCGTGCGTGGTCAATGACCACTAGGGCCTTGGAGTAGTAGCCTTCGGCTACGAACCAAGTAAAACCCTCGTGTCTCTTTTGTTTTGATTTTATCTTCCGTTGTGTCTACTCGTGTTTTAACGAACGAAGTCGAACGAAATATTTTATATCGCTATTCACCCCCCTCTAGCGATCTGCTCGATCCAACAATTGGTATCAAAGCCGGGGGTGCTAAGATTTAGTGAAACCACTAATCTAGCTTTTCTACAGATTTTTTTTCTTTTTATTTCAAATTTTTTTTACTCTTTCATTCGTTTAGTTTTTCTCCCGCACTACTAATCCAAGACGCGAGTCTTGGTACATTTCGGTCGTTTGTGTTGTTGCTAGGTTTTTCTTCTTCATTCTCTTGTTTTTTGTATCAATGGCCCATCTCGAGGGTTTTAGCACCGTCCGACCTCCGTTTTACAATGGTGATGACTTTCGTTATTGGAAGTGTCGGATGGAGTGCTTTCTTAAGACCCAAATCGAGATGTGGATCATAATCCAAACGGGATTCATACTTCTAACTAACGAAGTGGGTGAATATTTGGATTATGACCAATGGACCAATGCTACAAAAAGACAAGTTGAAGCCGAAGCCAAGGTGACTCAAATCTTCCAATGTGGCTTGTCCAAGGAGGAGCTTAATCGCGTTGGCCCATTCATCAGTGCCAAAGACTTATGGACAAAGTTGGTCGAATTACACGAAGGGATCAATGAAGCCAAGGTATGTAAGCGTGATCTCCTTTTCAATAGGTTGTATAATCTAAAATTGCAGGAACACGAGACGGCGATGCAACTGCACGCTCGGGTTCAAGATATCGTCAACAACCTACACGCAATCAGACAAAAGGTCAAAAATCACGACCTTATCAGGTATGTACTAAACTCATTTCCTAGGACCACCTTGTGGGCATCCATGGTCGATGCCAACAAGGTCTCCAAGGATCATTCAAAACATAGATTAGATGAGTTTTTTTTGGATTTCAAACTCCATGAACAGTCTAACTCGGAACCCGAGAAGGGTATAGCACTTTTTACAGGTTCGAAGAAGAAAACCGCGAGCAAGCCACCCCCGAAGGAGGAAGAAGATGAGTCCGATTCGGAGGTCGACCCGGAAATGGAGGCCGAACTAGTCAACCTAGTTCGGAGGATGGTCAAGGGACAGAAGTGAATCATCACTCATCCCAACGAAGGTAAGTCTAAAAGTTCTAATGTTAGGTGTTACGAATGAAACAGGTTTGGACATATCAAGCCCGAATGTCCGAAGCTCAAGAGCAAAGCATCGAAACTCAAGAAGGCACTCAACGCTATGTGGGAAGAAGCGTCAGAGAAAGAAGACGATAATCACGTCTTCATGGCTAAACCGGCTGAATCAGAGATGGAGTCAGAGCCAAAACACGAGTCTGAATCCGAAGATGAATCGGACTACGAAGCTCTATTCAAGACAAGCCACGGATCCACATCCGATTCAAGAGATACACTTAAGGTATGTCGATCTCTTATTAGTACTCTTTACAGTGTGATTAAATTCTTAACTAGGAAATTAGCTAAGTCTGAGTCCAAGGTCGAGACCCTGGTTGAGGAGGTTAAACTCCTCAAACACGAGGTCTCCCTAACCTCTTCGAATAGTCGAGTTCGAGAGGAGGACTCAACTTGGGTTGAAAAGCTTGAAGTTGAGAACTCACTCTTGAAGAGTCAAGTCGAAGATCTTAGGAACACGTTGGAAAGGTTTACTTTGGGATCCAAAGGACTTGACCTCCTACTTGGATCGCAAAGGGTCGTGTACAACAAGGTCGGACTAGGGTTTTGCTCAAATCGACAACAAGTATATATGTCGATTGTAATTCGACATAAAAAATGTGTCTAAGCATGGGTCCCTAAGACCACTTTGATTTCAAACTTAGGATCCAACCAGTACTGGGTTCCCAAGGACCAAATCCTCTATGTGGAGAGACCGAACCGATTCAACGGTCTAGTGAGAGCCAGTACAAAACTTGTTTATGCTTTAACTTAGAAATTGCATTCTTAGGTCCTTTATTTATAACTCATCAATACTTGGTAACATAGTACCAGGATGCGGCGAGATGATAGTACGCTAGGAAAGCGGAGTCTTGTGTATTCGGGCTAGATAAGTCGTATCTAGTTCGGTGCACTGACCGAGTGGAACTAGTTGAAGCTACCTCGCCGTATCCTAGACTAGTTAGACCAGGAAGTGATCTTAGGTGAGTCAAGTCTCTATTTTCTTGAAAATGACTTTGTCTAAGGAAGTGGTTGTTTTTTCGATCAAAGAAGGCCCCTGTGCCTCGCTACGCCCTAGAAGCCATGATCTTGAAAAGGTGACTTGATGAGCTTAAGGTCAAATCCGAATCTAATACAAGGTTGACAAGTGTTCAAATCATTAAATTTAAATCAAGTAAAATTGGAAGTCATCTCACAAGAACATATAAAGTTAACATGCTTGATCATGTAGACATGGGTGAGATGATTTAGGTTTAATAATTTACAACCAACCTTTAATAATTCCAATATCCGATCCAACTACCTTGCATGTAGGATCAATGGATGTTGGATAGTGGTTGCTCCCAACACATGACCGGGGATCAAATCAGGTTTTCGAAGCTTTGATTCAAATGACAAGGATCGGTAGCCTTTGGAAACAACGGCCAGCTCAAAATCATTGGGTCAATTGATATTGAGCTCAACTCTAACTTTATTATTCAAAATGTCTTATTGGCAGAGAATTTCCAATATAATTTATTTATTGTAAGCCAATTGTGTGATAATAACTATAAGGTCATATTTCTAGAAAATGAATGCGTAATTAATACAAATAAAACCTCTAAAACAATTCTTAAAGGAATCAGAAATAACAATATTTATACTATTAATTTAACTAACTCCTCAACTAAATGTCTTATGATACGGCAAGAGGAATCTTGGTTGTGGCACCGACGACTCGGTCACTCGCACCCAAGACTCATCCACAAGATGAGTCATAGTGGCTTAGTCAGATATTTGCCTAACCTCAACAACTTGGATAATAAAATATGTAATGCCTGTCAACAAGGTAAACAATCTAGGACACAACATCAACTAACTAATTAAGAACGAACCAAAAGTGTTCTTGAGCTCCTACACATGGATCTATTTGATTCACATGGAGCTAAGTCACTTAATGGGAGTCAATTCTGCTTTGTCATAATTGATGACTATTCTAGATTTACTTGGGTTAGGTTCATCAAACACAAAAGTGATACCCTAGATCAATTAATCAACCTATTTAAACTAATAAAAAATCAACAAAACCTTAAAATCAAAAGATTTAGGAGTGATCATGGTGGTGAATTCGAGAACCACAGGTTTACAGAATTCTGTAACTTAAATGGATACCACCATGAGTTCTCATGCCCTAGAACCCCACAATAGAATGGTCTAGTAGAACGTAAAAATAGAACCCTACAAGAAGCTGCTAGGACAATGTTAAACGAGTATAACCTAACCGATAGGTTTTGGGCGGAAGCCGTTAGTACGACATGCTATGTCCAAAATAATCCTTATGGTAAAGAGGCACCTTAAGACCCCGTACGAGATTTATCACGATAAAATACCTAACATCAAGTACTTTAGGGTATTTGGATGTAAGGTACATATCCTAAACACTAAGGATTACCTAGTGAAATTCACATCCAAAACCTCGATCGGAATCTTTCTAGGATACTCGACTATGAGTAGAGCCTATATAGTATATAACCATGACACCCGTAGAGTCGAGGAGACTATTAATGTAGTGTTTGATGAAAGAAATGAACCTACAAAACCCCTAGCAACCCCAATTAGCGAGCCGATTCATACCAGACTCAACTCCGATCTTGAGATCAATCCTAACCTAAATCAACCAAGTCATCCTATCGACCAAGTGATAGGTGACTCTAACCCAAATCAAACTAGGACTCAAACTAGTCATCCTATCGACCAAGTGATAGATGACTCTAACCCAAGTCAAACTAGGACTCAAACAAATCATCCTATCGACCAAGTGATAGGTGAACCAAGCCTAGGAGTTCGAACTAGAGCTTCATACCGAAACATCAGTCAAATCTCCTTGATTTCAAAAATTGAACACAAAACTATTGACCAAGCTCTTCTTGATCCCGATTGGATTATTGCAATGCAAGAAGAGCTAGCTCAATTCACTAGAAACGAAGTATGGGAATTAGTACCACCACCTAAAGATAAAATAATCATTGGAACAAGGTGGGTGTTTTGAAATAAACTTGATGATAAAGGTGAAGTAGTTAGGAATAAAGCTAGATTAGTCGCTAAAGGGTTTAGTTAAGTCGAAGGCTTAGATTATGATGAGACCTATGCCCCAATAGCTAGATTAGAGTCTATCCGAATGTTATTAGCATATGCTGCACATCGAGGATTTAAGTTGTTTCAAATGGATATAAAGTCAACATTCTTGAATGGATATATTAAGGAGGAGGTTTATGTTAATCAACCCCTCGGTTTTGAAAGCCTAGATAAACCTGACCATGTCCTTAGATTAAAGAAAGCTCTCTATGGACTCAAACAAGCTCCTCGAGCTTGGTACGAGAGGCTTTCGATTTATCTTAAGTCCAAAGGATTTAACAAAGGCCTAGTCGATCCAACCCTCGTCGTAAAAACCATAGGGAAAGACATATTCATAGCCCAAATCTACGTAGATGATATCATCTTTGGAACCACCAACTCGATCCTACTAAATGAATTCATTTCACTTATGAAAAGTGAATTTGAAATTAATTTAGTAGGTGAGTTGAGTTTCTTCTTAGGTCTACAAATTAAACAAACTAAAGATGGAATATACCTACACCAACACAAATATACTAGGGAATTAATTAAATGTTTTGGAATGCAAGACGCCAAAATTATTAATACCCCAATGGCAACAAATGTAAATATAGAAGGTGTAACTGGAAATTCAATTGACTTAAAATACTATAGGAGCATGATAGGGAGTCTCCTTTACTTAACTGCGTGCCGACCTGATATCTTATTTGCAGTAAGTATGTGCGCAAGGTTCCAAACATGTGCAACAGAATCTCACCTAACTCTAGTCAAGCGTATCCTTAGATATCTAAAGGGTACACTTAATGTCGGTATTTGGTACCCTAGATCTATCGAGTTCGAACTAATCGGCTACTTTGACTCAGACTATGCTGGTAGTAAGCTCGATAGAAAGAGTATGAGTGGTTGTTGTCAACTTCTCGGCTCGAGTCTAGTGAGTTGGTGCAGTAGGAAGCAACACTGTGTTTCCTTATCTACCACCGAAGTCGAATACATCGCGATGGGTGAGTGTGTCACTCAGCTTCTTTGGATGAAGCACACTCTCCCAGATTTTAAGTTAGACTTTACAAACACTAAAATTCACGTAGATAACATTAGCTCAATTAACCTAACTAAAAATCCAATATGTCACTCTAGGACCAAACATATAGAAGTCAAACATCATTTCATTCGATAACATGTGGCCAACGGAGCCCCTACTCGAATCGAAGTCCAACTTGGAAGACCTATTTACTAAACCCCTACTCGAAGCCGAATTCAGTCTATTAAGACGAAAATTAGGCATGTGCATAGTAGAGTAGGAAATTTCAAGTTATATTTTCTTATTACTATCTTTTACTTTTTATGCTCATGGAACTAGCTTAGGACATACCATAGATATCATGCACCTATAGATTTAAGGAGCCAATACATCTCACAACACATAGGATTAATGTGTTTGTGTACTTAGCCACGTAGAAGTGCGTGAGATGTTAGGACCTTACTCCTGGTTCCAAATGTAGAGCTAGTGCATCGTCATGAACCACGGAGTATAATCATATATATTAACCGACTCTGATCAGGACTTGTTGATCTTTCATATCAACCAAGTCAAATGAGAGTTGACATTATATAGATGAGCTTATTTTCAGTATATTATTTTCAAAATAATATGGAACATGCTTGGACTTGAAACTTAAACTTAATACCTATATTTTCTTTTTTTTAAACCCCCCCCCCCCACTCTTTTCGATATATGGAAAAAGGGGAAGAAAAAGGTCAGGCCAAAGTTAAAGGATCAATTTTTTTTGATAACTTAACTTAGTAATTCATACTTATTCTCATGGCCAAAAGTTAAGTAAATGTTTACTTAACTTTTCTTTTTGCCAATTTAGTAAATGCTTACTTAACTTTAATTTTTGAAAATTTACTTAACTTTAATTTTTGCAACTTAACTTGTTAAATAAAGGCCAAGTTAAGAAAATTCTTAACCTAAACTTATTTTTAATATTATGGCCAAACGTTAATGTTTACTTAAGAAAGGGAGAGAAGGGGTCAAGTAAAAAAATTTTCATAACTTAAATTTTTTTACTAAGGCCAACTTTAAGTAATTGTTAATTACTTAAACTCTTCCTAAATAGCAAATATCAAGGGGGAGGATTAAGATCTTCTTTCAAGACTCACCCTCGGTCAAGGGGGAGGTTTCCTCAAGGGGGAGACTTGGAAGAAAATCTTTACTACTCCTACTTAATCTTTATTATTCTTTGTGCATGCATATTATTTCCTTAACTTTGTATGTGGGTTTGCCATAGATCAAAAAGAGGGAGATTGTTGGTGCAGTGGGCACCTAAGTCGAACCTAAGTTTTGATTATAGCAAACGATACAAAGTTAAGCTCATATCGTTATCTCACGAGCTAAATCGAGTGTGCAGAAAAGTGCTAAAGCTAGAGCTGAAGGCTAGCGACACCTGGAGGAAGCCGAGGTGGTCGGGCGACACTCGAGTGACTTTGGAGGGAGCCGAAGGAATCGAGTGGAAGGCCGGAAGTAAGAGCTACAAAGTAAGTATCGAGGTAAGCTCATGTGTGTGAGCGTAAGTAAGGTCGTATCCTCCTTACGGGGATGGTCTTAAGTGTAGATCTGACCAAAGACATCCCATGGATGGTCTAGGTCGAGATCGGATGGTCGATGGTCGTCGAAATTATGTTTTTATTAAGCTAACTTGTGATTTCAGCTAGCATCAGTCGATTGCCCACAAGAGCCACTCGACTTCCTGAAATCAGTCGACTACTGAATGTTGCGACTCGACTTGCACTGCCATCAGTCGACTGATGATGGCCATCAGTCGACTGATGATGGCCATCAGTCGACTGATGATGGCCATCAGTCGACTGATGGTCAAGGATCAGCTTCGAGGAGTCAAACCTTATCACCTCATTCCAAGGAGTTTTGTGCCTATTTGTGATTGGTTGAAGATCCATTTGATGAGGGGCTCAAAGGCTATAAAAGGAGGGCTTCTCTAAGGGTTTTTAATCAATTCTAAAAGCCTCCAAGTGTTTCCAATACGCTTCGACTCTCCGACATCCCTACAATAAAGCGCTGTCGAGACGATGACTAGAGCTTCAACCTCCAACCTTTGAAGTCGTTGGTAACGAAAGTTTTAATTGTATTTCTTTTTACCTATCTCGTAAAGCTTTCATTATAACGAGGAGAGGGGGGTGTCCCTCTACATCAAGCTTTTGTGATTTCGTGCATCCGTTTAACTCCTACCTCCAACGAGGAGGAGTTCTTAAGTATTTTTCCCTCCGTGCATGGTCAAGGACCACTAGGGCCTTGGAGTAGTAGCCTTCGGCTACGAACCAAGTAAAACTCTCATTGTTAGGGCAATTAACCCATGGGATATGGTTTTGATGTGTGTGGCAAAGGGTTTAAGTTAGTATGATTCGATTTGATATGTGCATTGGAGTCTTGTAGGACTTAGTAATTTGCACATGGAGCTTTGGCAAGTGTCACTACTCATAATCTCGTGCTTGAGTTGGTGAAGGAGCATTGCAGAGCCATGCGCTTGATGCATCCGAGGGACCGCCGGACGAGATGACTTGAAGCGAAGCAAAGGAAGCAAACTTCAAGGGCAAGATATGCGAAGGATCATTGTAAAGTCGTGCACTTAATGTTGTTGAGGGACGTGGCCGCGAACGAAGAGAGCTTCAGCGAGGGACTTCAAGTGAGATGAGAGAATGAGTGAATTGTAAGTAGCTCATTAGGTGAACTTGGCTGAATGCCTGAGTGTCAGAGGCTCGACCGCAAGGGTTGAGGTTTACCCAACCGCTGGATGCTCAAATGGATGTTAAGTTTGAGGTTTACCTGGCACCAGTCGATTGCCATGTCATGGCAGTCAACTGCTCCAAGTCGAATGGGTTCGACTGGTGTTTGGCTACCGAATCAAGTCGACATCAGTCGACTACTTAAGGGAAGCAGTCGACTGATCACACTGTGCACGAGCACAGAAGCTAGTCGTCACTCGACTAGAAGTCGACATCAGTCAACTGATCATTCGACTATTGAAGAAGAGGCCACAGATCTCGTGAATTCGGCCTGGTTAGAAGCCGTTGGAGTCGACATCAGTCGACTGATGAAAGCATCAGTCGCTTCCTCTCTATAAAAAGAGAGGGTGGGGGCTTTTAGATGGTTAATGCTTATGCTCTAAGTGACCATCCAAGTTCCCCACAAAGTTTAAACTCCTTCTTATAGTTTTCTTTCACATCTATTGTAAAAGGAGTGCTCTCATTGGTGTAAAGGTTTACCTCCACCTTGCTTGGGCTAAAGGGAGAGACCAATAGTGGATTGGTTTCGGAGTGATTCACCGGAGACGAATTGGATGGTGGATAAGCGGTGAGGCCATGAACCACGTTATATCGTGTGTTAGCATTGATTTTGTTTTTGCTTATCGTTATTTCTTGTTTAGTTTTGTTTTTGTTGTGCTAATTATATTTGTAGACAAGCAATTCCATCGTACGATGAAAGAGGGCTATTCACCACCCTCTGGCCACCACCAGCGTTCAACAAGTGGTATCAGAGCCAAGGTATCTTGTCGAGGACTAACCTCTGCAACAAGCACTACATCAAGGATGATCGGCTCCAATATTCATCTGCCGAAGATTGAAGGGGAATTTGCATGGTGGAAAAAATGCATGGAGTTATTCTTTGAAACCGACTTTGAAATTCTATTAATAATGGAAAATGTGTTAGGGAAATCAACCCGTGATATGGTTTTAATGTGTGTGGCAAAGGGTTTAAGTTAGGATGATTGGATTTGATATGTGTGTTGGAGTCTTGCAGGACATAGTAATTCGCACATGGAGCTTAGGCAAGTGTCGCTACTCACAACCTCGTGCTTGAGTCGGAGAAGGAGCATTGCAGTGCTGTGTGCTTGATGCTGCCGAGGGATCGCCGGACGAGACGACATGAAGCGAAGCCAAGGAAGCAGACTTCGAGGGAAAGAGACGCGAAGGAGTATTGTAGAGCCGTGTGCCTGATGCTACCGAGGGATGTGGCCGCGAACGAAGAGAGCTTCGACGAGGGACTTCGAGTGAGATGAGACAATGAGTGAATTGTAAGTAGCTCATTATGCGAACTTGGCCGAATGGCTGAGTGTCGGAGGCTCGACCGCAAGGGTTGAGGTTTACCCGATCGCCGGAAGCTCAAACGGATGTTAAGTTTGAGTTTCACACGGCACCAGTCGACTGCCATGTCATGGCAGTCGATTGCTCAAAGTCGAACAGAGTTCGACTGGTGTTTGGCTGGATCAAGTCGACATTAGTCGACTACTTAAGAGAAGCAGTCGACTGATCGCATTGTGCACGGGCACAGAAGCTAGTCGAGCTCGCGGGCACTCGAGTTGATGTCGACATCAGTCGACTGATGACTTCATCAGTCGACTGATGTGGGAGCCATTAGTTGGAATCCAACATGGAAGAAGTCGTTATTAGGCAACAACTACAAACCACTCGACTGCTGCTGTGTTAACGGGAAGAAACCCTCTTCCTCTATAAAGAGGAGGGGTGAGGGCCTTTGGGAGGCTAATGTTCATGCTCTAAACTTCTCCCAAGTGCCCAACACATTTTCCATCCTCTTACTTAAGCTTATTTACATTATATTTTAAGAGTAGTGATTCTTGTGTAAAAAAGGTTACCTCCACCTAGCTTGGTACAAAGGAGAGAATAGTGGAAAGCTTGAGGCGTGATTCACCTTGGACGAATTGGACCGTGGATTAGTGGTGAAGTGGTGACCTAGTTACATTGTTGTGTTAGTGTTTGTGATTTCTATTCTTTCTTTGCATTTGTTTTAATTGTTTATATGAGTATATTCCGCTTGCGCTAATAGTGTTTGTAGACGAGCAATCAACGAACAACTATCATCGTCTATGATAAAGGCTATTCACCCTCTCTAGCTGGCCAATATCGACCCTACAAGTGGTATCAGAGCCAAGTCACTTGTCGAGGACTAACTTCCACAACAGGCACTTCATCAAGAGATGGCTGACTCAAACATTGACCCACCAAATTTCGAGGGAGAATTCTCTTAGTGGAAGAAGAGAATGGAGGTATTTTTCGAAATCGATTTTGAAATTTTATTAATAATGGAAAATGGTTTCGAGATACTTAGGGATGAGGATGGAGAGAAAATAGAGAAGACTAGATGGACCAAGAGACAAAGGGAGGAGTACTTGGCAAATTCGAAGGCCAAGCATCACTTGTACAATGTGCTCCCTTAACAAGAGATCAACCGGATAGGGGAATGTGCAAGTGCTAAAGAGATGTGGGAGAAGCTAGTAGAGCTTCATGAAGGTACCTCGGAGGCCAAGATTGCAAGGAGAGATCTCCTCCGCTCCCAACTAACCAATATTAAACTTGAAAAGGGAGATAAGGTAACCTCACTACACTCTCGGTTTAAAGAAATTTTAATTGGGCTAACAAGTGTAGGAAAAAAAATTTCGAACCGGGATATGCTTTTGAAAGCAATCGATGCTTTTCCCCCGTCATCGAAATGGAGCTCAATGGTGGACTCCTTCTACATGTGAATTTAGAAGTTATCACCTTGGAGGAGTTCTTTTCCACCATGGAGTTGCATGAGACAAGGCTTGAAGGAGTAAGTGAAGAACCAAGCATCAAGCCATCAAAGGGAGTGGCACTATTAGCCAACAAGGGGAATAAGAAGAAGATAGAGACTTCCTCCTCCTCCGATGAAGCATCCTCCTCCTCCTCCATGGATAGCACGGAAGAAGCTTATATGGTAAGGAAGGTAAGGCGTGCATTAAAAGGTTTTAAATTTAACAAATCTCATGATAGGGGGAAAAGGCCAAGGAGGAAAATAATTTGCTACAATTGCCAATAAGAGGGACACAGAAGGGATAATTGTCTCCTCTTGAACAAAAGTAAAGAAGAATGGAAGAAGAAAGAGGAAAAGAAGAAGGGGAGCAAGAAGAAAAAGGAAGAAGAGAAGAAGGCCAAGGAAAAGGGGAAGGCCAAGGCACTAAAAGCAAGAACTTGGGATGACCCTTCCTCCTCCTCATCATCATCGGAGGAAGAAAATGCCTTTGTCACAAATTTGGCACTAATGACATTTGATGACCTAGACACCTCCTCTTCCAAGCAAGAAGAAAGAAGCACAAGTGAGAAGAGCTCTAGTGAAGGGGGAGGCTCATCATCATCCTCCTCATCCGAAGAAGAAGACATGGAGACTATGGTAATGAATCTCTCACCCAATAAAATAGTTTCCATGATTTCTAGCCTTACTAAGGACTTATTTAGGGCTAAGAAAAAGAATAAATGCATGCTTGATCAAAATAAGGACTTAGAAGAAAAACTAGAAAAAGCATATTTAAATGTTAATGATGATGATGCATGCTCACATGATAACTATATGCCCTTTGATATTAATGATGCATGCATTGAAGAAAATAGGGTCCTAAGGGAAAAGGTAGACTATTTGACCAAGGCTCTAGAAAAATTCACCATTGGCTCCAACACCCTTAATATGATTATAGGGAGCCAAAGAGCAATCTTCAATAAGAAAGGCCTAGGATATAAGGAAAATAAAAATGAAAAGGCCTATAAATGTTTAATTGCTAGGGGTCAAGATAAAAAGAAAACAATAGCTAGAAAATGGATTCCTAAGGAATTTTTAGTCAACTCCATAGGAAAGAATTTGTTTTGGGTTCCTAAATCCATCCTTAAGGGTTAGGAAAACCCTATGTTAGTCAAGCATAGTGGAATTGACTTATATCATACTATTTGCTTGACTTAGGATGGCGGGACTTAATTTTTGAGATAGTGTTGGGTGATGATAATGCACCCATAAATAGTTTAAATCATGCTCAACACTTAGTGTTATATATGTTGACACTCATGACCTATAAATTTTTAGCATAGTGTTGGGTGATGATAATGTGACCATAAATTGATAATAATGCTTAAATCATGATAGTTAATGTAATTGTTATATATGTTTGCAATCATGATTTATGATCATGACATTTAATATATAATCATGGGCAATAGGGTTGAAATCATGCTTTAGGTGATACTTGAATTATTATCATTTTATACCTAATGCATGATTGATGGATACTTTTGTTTCATGATCATAATGTGAAATTAATTCATATATATTTTTATGATCATGTGAGATGTTAGGATGATACTTAACCATGGGTAGAATTGCATGAATTTGAGGTTAAGTACATAAATACCTTTAGGTTCATCTCACACTCACTATAGGCTACCTTGATTGAAAACATAACATGAGTGAGATGATAGGATGATACTAATGATCCACTAATGCCTATGACATTTAGATGATCATTTAAAGTATCAAAATAGCAATAATAGACCAATCATGGGGAAGACTTATGTTTAATTCTTAGACATATTGCCCAAAGATCATGGTTGGATATTTCAAATGTTTTGAAAACCATTTCTTGTTTCATAAACTGAATTTTCATGTTTTGAAAAGCTTCAAGGCAAAACTAGGTTTCAAAGTTGATACAAACTTTAGATATTTTCCAACTTTTGAGATTTTGCCTAATTTGTGAAAATATAATGATTTTTCATGGAAAACTATTTTTCATTGATAAAGAAACTTACAAGAAATGTGTTCCCCAAATTTCATGATTTTTTGAATTTTATAAAAAATTTTATGCATTTCTGAAATTTAGCCCGAAAATCAGAAAATTCTGAAATCAGAGTGCCCGGTCATTGGTATCCGATCGATCAAAAAACATGCCCAGTAACCTCTTTTATCATATTTTAAGGAATGTTTTGGTGATTTTTGTTTCCTAGACTTGATGTCATGTTTAAATAACTTAGTTTAATCTTTTTGATGGTGTCAAAGGGGGAGAAATATGTATGTTTAAGTGAGTTATATTATGGGGGAGAATTGCATTTAGGGGGGGTTTCATGTATTAAGGGGGAGAGTTGATAATCATGTTTATTTACATGCTTTCTTACCTTAATATTTTTATCAAATGTTTACCTAATTTAAACGGATTGCCACACATTAAAAAGAGGGAGATTGTTAGGGCAATCAACCCGTGATATGGTTTTGATGTGTGTGGCAAAGGGTTTAAGTTAGGATGATTGGATTTGATATGTGCATTGGAGTCTTGTAGGACTTAGTAATTTGCACATGGACCTTAAGCAAGTGTCACCACTCACAACCTCGTTCTTGAGTCAGAGAAGGAGCGTTGCAGAGCCATGAGCTTGATCTTTGTAGAGGACCACAGGTGAGATGACTTGAAGCGAAGCCAAGGAAAACTTGGAGGGCAAGAGACATGAAGGAGCATTGTAGAGGTGCTGTCTTTGATGTTCTTAGGGGCGTGGCAGGGAATGAAGAGAGCTTCGGCGAGGGACTTCGAGTGAGATGAGATAATGAGTGAATTGTAAGTAGCTCATTAGGTGAACTTGGCCGAATGGCTGAGTGTCGGAGGCTCGACCACAAGGGTTGAGGTTTACCCTACCGCCGAAAGCTCAAACGAATGTTAAGTTTGAGTTTAACACGGCACGCGATCATTGCCATGTCATTCTGATCATTGCTCCAATCAAGCGAAGTTGGTGGTGTTTATTGGATCGAATCAACATTAGTTGGTAAGGAAGCGATCGGTGATCGCCAATGCAGACACGAAGCTAGTCGAGCTCGCGGGCACTCGACTGGAAGTCGACATCAGTCGATTGATGACTTAATCGAGTTGGTGATGTAGAGTCGTTGGTTGGAATCCAACGTGGAAGAAGCCATTATTGGGCAACGACTACAGGACCAATCGACTGATCGGGGCATCAGTCGACTGTTGCTGTGTTAATGGGAAAAAACCCTCTTCCTCTATAAAGAGGAGGGGTGAAGGCCTTTGGGAGGCTAATGTTCATGCTCTAAACTTCTCCCAAGTGCCCAATATGTTTTCCATCCTCTTACTTAAGCTTATTTACATTATATTGTAAGAGGAGTGATTCTTGTGTAAAAGAGGTTACCTCCACCTAGCCTGGTGCAAAGGAGAGAATAGTGGAAAGCTTGAGGCGTGATTCACCTTGGAGAATCAAACCGTGGATTAGCGGCGAAGCCGTGAACCACGTTACATTGTGGTGTTAGCGTTTGTGATTTCTATTCTTTCTTTGCATTTGTCTTAATTGTTTATATTAGTATATTCTGCTTGCGCTAATAGTGTTTATAGATGAGCAATCAACGAACGACTATCATCATCTACGATAAAGGCTATTCACCCCCCTCTAGCCGGCCAACATCGACCCTACAAAATGGTTTCGAGATACCTAGGGATGAAGATGGGGAGCAAATAGAGAAGACAAGATGAACCAAGAGGCAAATAGAGGAGTACTTGGCGAATTCGAAAGCCAAACATCATCTTTACACTGTACTCCCTCAACAAGAGATCAATTGGATAGGAGAGTGCGCAAGTGCTAAACAGATGTGGGAGAAGCTAGTAGAGCTTCATGAAGGTACCTTGAAGGCCAAGCTTGCAAGGAGAGACCTCCTCCGCTCCCAACTAACAAATATTAAACTCGAAAAGGGAGAAAAGGTAACCTCACTATACTCTCATTTTAAAGATATTTTAATTGGACTAATGAGTGTAGGAGAAAAGATATCAAATCGGGACATGATGATGAAGGCTATAGATGCCTTTCCCTGGTCCTCGAAGTGGAGCTCAATGGTGGACTCCTTCTACATCTCCAAAAATTTAGAAGTTAGCACCTTGGAGGAGTTATTCTCAACCATGGAACTCCATGAAACAAGGCTTGAGGGAGTAATTGAAGAATCAAGTATCAAGCCATCAAGAGGAGTAGCCTTAGTAGCCAACAAGGGGAAGAAGAAGAAGATAGAGACTCCCTCCTCATCCGATGAAGCATCCTCCTCATCCTCCATGAATAGCAATGAAGATGCTTATATGGTAAGGAAGGTAAGACATGCTTTAAGAAATTTAAAATTTAACAAATCTTATGATAGGAGAAGGCACAAGAGGAAAATCATTTGCTATAATTGCCAACAAGAGGGACAAATAAGAGATGATTGTCCCCTCTTGAACAAAACAAAGAAGAAAGGAGGAGAAAGAAGAAGAATAGAAGAAGGGCAAGGAAACGGGGAAGGCCAAAGCACTCAAGGCAAGGACATGAGATGATCCTTCCTCATCATCATCATCGGAGGAAGAGAATGCTTTTGTCACAAACCTTACCTTGATGGATTTTGATGATCTAGACACCTCCTCCTCCGAGCTAGAAAAATCAAGCAAAAGTGAGGAGAGTTCTAGTGAAGGGGGAGGCTCATCATCATCCTCTTCATCCGAAGATGAAGACATGGTAACTATGGTAAAACATCTTCCCACTCAAGAAATAGTTGCAATGATTTCTAGCAACTACAGTTGTTTAGGGCCAAAAGAAAAATGAGAGCATGTTAGATAAAATTAAGGCCTTAGAAAACAAGTTAGAACAAGCATGTTTAAATGTTATTGATGATGATGCATGCTCACATGATAACTACATGCATTTTGATGTTAATGATGCATGCATTGAGGAAAATAGGGCTTTAAGGGAAAAGGTAGATCACCTAACTAAAGCCCTAGAAAAATTTACAATAGGCTCCAATACTTTGAATATGATAATTGGGAGTCAAAGGGCAAGCTTCAATAGAAAAGGCCTAGGATATAAGGGGAAGAAAAATGAAAAGGCCTATCAATGCCTAATTGCTAGGGGTCAAGCCAAGAATAAGACAATTGTTAGAAAATGGATCCCTAAGGAATACTTAGTGAACCCTATAGGAAAGAACTTATATTGGGTTCCTAAATCCATCATTAAGGGTTAGGAAAACCCTAGGTTAGTCAACCATACAGATTTTACTTATATCATATGTTTTGGTTGACTTAGGATGATCGGGACAATTTTTTGAAATAGTGTTGGGTGATGATAATGCACCCATAAATAGTTTAAAATCATGTTTTGGGTGATACTTGACTTATTATCATTTTATACTAAATTCATGATTACAAATTGATTGATACATGTGTTTCATGATCATAATGTGAAATCAATGAATATATGTTTTTGTGATCATGTGGTATGTTATGGTGATACTTAGCCTTGTGTAGAATTGCATGAATTTTAAGGTTAAGTACATAAATACCTTTAGGAATATCTCACATTCACCATAAGAATAACTTTGATTGAAAACATAGTATGAGTGAGATGATAGGATGATACAAATGGTCCACTAATGCCTATGGTATTTAGATGGTCATTTTAAGTATCAAAATAGCAAAAATAGACCAATCATGGGGAAGGCTTATGTTTAACTCATAGATATATTGCCCAAAGATCATGGTTGGATATTTCATATGTTTTCAAAACAATTTCTTATTTTAAAATCTGTGTGGTCATGTTTTGAAACAATTTAAAGAAAAAATAGGTGTTAAAATTGATACAAACTTGATCAAAACACTAGTTGTTTTTGAAGCTTTTGGATTTTTGGCAAATCATTGAAAATATAAGTAATTTTCATGAAAACTCATTTTTCACCGATAAAGGACTTTAAAAGAAATGTGTTTTCAAAATTTCACAATTTTTCAAATTTTCTGGATTTTCTAGTGCATTTTTGAAATTCATCCAGAATATCACAAAAGATGAAAGCTAACGTGCGATCAGTAGTAGTCTGAACGATCGTGATGTCTTGTACTGACACGATAACCTGATTTTATGAGGTTTTGATGAGGTTTTGGGTATTTTTTCCTCCTTAGAGTTGATGCTTTAGATTATAACATTTGAATAATATTTTTGATGGTGTCAAAGGGGGAGAAATAGGGAAATTTAAGTTAATCATGCTAAAAGAGAAAATTTAGCATGTCTTAAGGGGGATTTGCATGATTTTTACATACATGCTTTCCTTGCTTATGTTATAGTTATTTGTTTACCTAACTTAAACGGATTGTCACACATCAAAAAGGGGGAGATTGTTAGGGCAATCAATCCATGGGATATGGTTTTGATGTGTGTGGCAAAGGGTTTAAGTTAGGATGATTGGATTTGATATGTGCATTGGAGTCTTGAAGGACTTAGTAATTTGCACATGGAGCTTTGGCAAGTGTACTCATAACCTCGTGCTTGAGTCGTGAAGGAGCATTGCAGTCGTCGCTTGATGCATCAGAGAGGCGATCGGACGAGATGACTTGAGCGAAGCTAAGGAAGCAAACTTTGAGGAAAGAGGCGAAGGATCATTGCAGTCGTGTGCTTGATGTTGTAGAGGGACATGGCGCGAGCGAAGAGCTTGGAGGGACTTCAAGTGAGATGAGAGAATGAGTGAATTGTAAGTAGCTCGTTAGGTGAACTTGGTAGAATGGTGAGTGTCGATGGCTCATTGCAAGGGTTGAGGTTTACCCGACCGCCAGATGCTCAAATGGATGTTAAGTTTGAGGTTAACGCACGATCGATCATTGCCATGTCATGGCGGATTGGTCAATCGAATAGTTCGTTGGTGTTTATTGAATCAAGTCGACATCAATCAAAAGCAGATCATTGATCGCATTGTGCATGAGAAGCTGTTATCACTCTCTTGGAAGTCGACATCGGTCGTGATGATATCATCGATTGGTGATCATCTTGGAGAAGCGATGCGTGGATCATTTGCTTCCTCTATAAAGAGAGGGTGGGGGCTTTTAGATGGTTAATGCTTATGCTCTAAGTGACCATCTAGGTGCCCCACAAAGTTTAAACTCCTTCTTCTAGTTTTCTTTCACATATATTGTAAAAGGAGTGCTCTCATTAGTGTAAAGGTTTACCTCCACCTTGCTTGGGCTAAAGGAAGAGGCCAATAGTGGATTGGTTTCGGAGTGATTCACCGGAGATGAATCAGACCGTGGATTAGTGGCGAGGCCGTGAACCACGTTATATTGTGTGTTAACATTGATTTTGTTTTTTCTTATCATTATTGCTTGTTTAGTTTTGTTTCCGTTGTGCTAATTATATTTGTAGACAAGCAATTCCATGGTACGACGAAAAAGGGCTATTCACCCCCCTCTAGTTGGACACCAACGTTCCAACACTCATGTCTATTGTCTCTTTTGTTTTGATTTTATCTTCCGATGTGTCTACTCGTGTTTTAACGAATGAAGTCGAACGAAAGATTTTATATCGCTATTCACCCCCCTCTAGCGATCCGCTCGATCCAACACTAGTCGATACGAGGGGTGACAACCCTCATATCTAAGATTTAGGAGAATTAATGAGGAACCTAGGGGTTGGCCTCATCTCCTGTAACTGTGGATAGAAGGGTGCGATAGAATTGGAAACGATTTGTCGCAGGGATTAATTTGGCATCCTTGTACTATCTATCCTGTCCTAACGCCAGGGGTCGACCTGGTAAGGCAGAGATAGCTCCCGATAGATGTGAAGGCTCATCGGAGGAGTGTATGATGTCCCTTCCACAAGGCCATAGTTAGACGTTTAGACAACACCCAATTTATAGCATGTTTTGCAACACACAAGCGAAATCCTAGAATTCCTTCCAAAGACTCGCAGCAAGCCTTTTCTTCTTCGGTGTGGCACCGTATTGAGTTAGGAATGTCGACAACCCTCGCAATCACAACCATTAGAACTATATTCCGAACAATAACATCCACTTACAAATCGGTACTCGAATTTCAGTCCCTATGGGATCGATAATCTTTTTATTACTTGACGACATCCGTGCACTTGCGAGCGTTTGAGCATGAGCACGCATTTCAATTCCTCGATGGTCTCCATCGTGAGATTTGAGGCCGCATTCGCGTGCATCAGGTTATGGACTAGTTGAATGGCCAAGTACAAGGCTCTCGGGAGCTCAGTTTTACTCGATCAATCTATTAGGGTTATGAACTATTTGACTGGTCAAGTAGTCGACTAAGGCTCGATTGCTGACCTATGGCTTTGGCAGTCGACTGGTGGCATGTACAAGTCGACTAGCCACTGGCAATTGACTGCTAGGTTTGAGTAGTCAATTGACCTTAAGTGGATAGGGCACAGAATGTTTTGGAGTCGACTGCTATTGCATGGTAGTCAAGTGATGGCTATGGTAGTTGACTGTTGGGTCAGAGCAGTCGATTGATTGGGCACTTTCTGACGTTGATTAGTCTTTTGTGAGACAATGGATAAGTGAGCAGTCGACATGTGGGTAAGAACAGTCAACTTCTCGGAAGAAATCATCCAAAGCTAAAGCTTTAAAGAGAGGATGCTGTTGGATCGAAGCGGATCGCTAGAGGGGGGGGGGGTGAATAGAGATAAAAACTTTTCTTTCGTTTCATTCGTTAAAACCCGAGTAGACAATTAATTACAGCGGAAAGATAAATGATAAATAAAAAGAGACAAATGCTTTTTTACTTGGTTCGTAGCCTTCGGCTACTACTCCAAGGCCCTAACGGTCCTAGACCGTGTACGGAGGGCAATTCACTAAAACACTCCTCCTCGTTGGAGGGTTCCAGTTACGTATGTGCTAAACCTTGAAGCAAAAAGATAGAGAGACAAACCCTTTCTTCTATTAATGTAAAATGCAATGATAGAAAACCTCGATCAAAAAGAATTGAAGTATTAAAGAGATGACAAAATAAGATTATACCAACAACTAGGAAATATAAATTAAGCTAGGGTTGTTGGCAGCACTTCGCCGTTTTAGAGTCGTCGGAGAATCATAGCGTTGCGGAGGCTTTTGAGCACTTAGAGATTGATGAAAAACTCGAGGAGAGGCCCTCCCTTTATAGCCCTTGATCCCCTTTTCAAATGGGTCGTCAACCAATAGGAATTGGGCACAAGACTCCTTGAAAAATGGTGATAAAGTTTGACTTCTCGAGGCTGATTATTGACCATCGGTTGAACTGATTTCTTGGCTTGTTGAACTGATGGCTCAACAGTTGAACTGATCCTTGGCTGGTTGAACTGATGGCTCAGCAGTTGAACTGATCCTTGATCGGTTGAACTGATTTCCAGACTTTTCGACTGTAATAAAGAGTTAGCTCGAAATATAAGTGAATTCGACGACCACTTGCCGTCCGATCTCAACATAGACCTTCCATGGGAAGTCTTCGTCGGATCGTCGCCTAAGGATGTCCTCGTATGGAGGACTCGACCTTACTTACGCTCACTCACACGAGCTTACCTCGATACTTACTGTGTCATTTTCGCTTCCTATTCCTTCGGCTCCCTCCGAAGTCACTCGAGTGTCGCCCGACCACCGCGGCTTCCTCCGGGTGTCGCTAGCCTTCAGCTCCAGCTTTAGCACTTTTCTGCACACTCGATTCAGCTCGTGAGATAATGACATGAGCTTAACTTTGTATCGTTTGCTATAATCAAAACTCAGGTTTGACATAGGTGCCTACTGCACCAACAGATGCGAGGAGTTCTTCTACTGCCGATTCTTGGAGCTTATTGTTGGATCGAGAAGCGTCGCTAGAGAGGGGAGTGAATAGCAAGCTTTAAAAACTTTCTTTTCATTTCAAAATACGAGAAGTGCAGTGAAAGTAAAATAATAGAAAATAAATAGACACTTTATTTTTACTTGGTTCACAACCCAATGGTTGCTACTCCAAGGCCCCGTGATCCTTGACCACGTACGAAGGAGAAATCCACTATAGAGTCTCCTCCTCGTTGGAGGTAGCAGACAACGATCACAAAAATCGAGAGACAAAAACTCGAGGATGAGGCAACAAGCCTACCTCACCTAGTTACGATGAAAACTTTGATTACAAAGCAAACTAAATAAGAAACAAACTAATACTACTGACGAATATGAATCTGAGATGAAGAGCTTGTCATCGGCGTGTTGGCGTCGTAGTGTCATCGTCGAAGCATAGCGTTGTTAGAGGACTTGGGAGCAAAGAATTGATGATCTAGTGTTAGAGTCCTCCCCTCCTTTTATAGACTTGTGCCTTGGAATTAGTCCTGATCCAGATCCTCAACTTGTGCTACTTATCACGAGATGAAATCTTATCTTATCGTGAAGTGACAAAGTCAAATGTTATCCTTTTTGACCTAGCGCACAAGGATGATTCGTCGCCATCAGTCGAATGATGCACTTCATCAGTTGACTGACATCAATCGACTGCCAATATTCAGCAGTCGACTGCCAGCCTGATCACTTCCCTACAGCAAAGAGTTAGCATGGAAAATGGTAAATGCGATGGTTTCTTACCATCTGATCTTGACCTAGACCTTCCACTAGAAGTCTTAGTCGGATCGCCGCCTAGGGTCGTCCCCGTACAGAGGACACTACCATATCTCTTCACACTCATGCTTACCTCTGGTCCTTTATGACCTATCGCTTTGCTTCCAGTCTTCACCTTGGTTATTCAACTCCCACAGAGTTCTCCTGGTGTCTCCCGACCACCATGGTTTCCCGACTCGGGATTCTCTGGGTGTCACTGACCTTTGGCTTAGCTTAACCATTTCCTTCACACTTAATTCAGTTCAACTCATGAGATAACAATATGACCTTAACTTTGGATCTTTGTCATAATCAAAATCTAGGTTCGATTATCTGGTGCCCCTGCATCAACAATCTCCCCCTTTTTGATCTATGGCAAACCAACACAAAGTTAAGGGAAATTTACAACATAAAACAAGTAGAGTAAATGATAAATGCTATTTCAAAAACTCCCCCTTAACCCTAGGTAAGTTTTGAAAGAGATACTTTAATTTTTAAAATAAATTTTGCTATGTTACTCCCCCTTAATTTTCACTCTTCTCCCCCTTTTGCCATAAATCAAAAAAATGTGGGGGTGTTTATATAAAATAGTGGTTCAAAGACAACATACGTCTAAAATTATTAAGGATAAATCAACTATAAGTCCAAGCATGCGTCTAGCATTAGTTAGATAGATTGGTTCAAGGTGTGTCCCTCTACACCAACAATTTAATAAGTTTTTGAAACATACTTTTCAAAATACTTATAAGTTTATTTTCAAAAAACACTTCCAAGGTTTGTAATATAACCCTTAGGGTTAGTTTACTCTCCCCCTTAGTCAAATATATAAAGTATAAGAGATTTAGGGGGCGCTAAACTTTGTCCTAGAGAGTTGTATACTTAGTATTTGGCCAATTGAAGCTATAATTATTCATTAAGTGCAAGAAAATAAATAGAATTTTGAAAAAGTTATATTAAGTGTATTTCAATTATCCTTAACATCTTACCCATTCTATGTGTCTCAAAAATGCATTTGCCTTATATGTTTTGTGAGATGATTTTAACTTGATTAAAGTTAGTCAACCTTGGGTTAGATTCGGATTTAACCCTTAGTTCATCAAGTAAACTTTCCAAGAAATTGGCTTCCAGGTCGTGGTGAGGCACAAGGGCCTTCTTTGATCGGAACAACAACCACTTCCTTAGACAAAGCCAAATTCAAGAAATTGATTACTTGAGTCACTTAAGATTACTTCTTGGTCTAACTAGTTTAGGATATGACGAGGTAGCTTCAGCTAGTTCAACTTAGTCGAGTGCACCAAGCTAGATACGCCTTATCTAGTTCGGACACACAAGACTTCATTTCCCTAACGTACTATCATCTCGCCGCGTCCTAATACTATGTTATCAAGATTGATTAACTATTTGTCCTATCTAACCATTCTAACAATTAAAACAAGGATTAACTAAGCATGCAAAGCTTTAACTAAGAAAGTGGGTACACTATTTTAGTACTGGCTCCCCGTAGACCATTGAACCAACATGGTCTATCCACATAGTGGACTTGATCCTGGAGAATCCAATACTTATTGATCCTTATATGTGAATTCAATAGAATTTTGGGGACTCTTGCTTAGACTCTTTGATGACTATGATTTACAATAGACATGTAAGATCTATTCGTAGTCGTTGACCTAAATTCGAGTCCGACTTTTTTGTATATGACTCTTTGAGTTCCAAGTAGTCGGTTAAGATTCTTGGGTCCTAACGTGAACTTTTCCAACCTAGCCTCGACCTCTTAAACTTGTCCTTTCAAGAGAGAATTCTCCTCCTCAAGTTTTTCAACTTGAGTTGAGTTTCCCTCTTGAACTTGACTAGTTGAAGAGGTTAGAGTAGCCTCTTGCTTGAGGGTTTCAACCTCCTCAAGTAACGACTCAATTTTAAACTCGGACTTAGTCAATTTCCTATTTAGCAACTTAATTGCATGATATAAGTTCACAATTAATGAACGACTTACCTTAATCTTTTCTTTTGATCCGACTTTGAGTCTCTTCTCGAAATCGTCCTCGGAGTCGGAGTTAGAGTCAGAGTTGGATTCGTATTCGACTTCAAACTCTGACACAGACTCTATCGGTCTTGCCATGAATGCTACGCCGATGCCTTCTTCTTCGTTGTCCCAAGTTGCATGAAAGGCCTTCTTAGATCCCTTTTTCTTTGGATTCATTTTTGATTTGCAGTGCCCCTTCTTCTTATTCTTTGAATGCTCCCTTTCTTTTCGGATTATTCTCCGTACCATGTTTACTATTGCGGCCTCCTCTTCAGATTCGGACTCTGGATCACCCTCGGGTTTGGATCCTTCTTCTTGATCAGGAGGTGACTTGCTCTTCTCCTTTCTTCTTTAACCTACAAGCAAAGCAATACCTCTCTCGGCCCATACCGCACTAGTTTGTTCATGAAGTTTGAATTCTGAAAAGAGCTCATCTAACCTAATTTTAGAAAGGTCCTTAGAAACCTTATAGGCATCGACCATGGATGCCGACAAGGTGGTCCTAGGGAAGGCATTTAGTGCATACCTTATTAAGTCCCAGTTCTCTATGGCTTGCCCGATCGAGTGGACACACCGTTGACGATGTCCTAGATCCGCGAATGTAGTTGGGTGGCAGTCCCGCAATCCTTCATCTTTAGATTATATAGCTTATTTAAAAATATATCTCTTTTACATACCTTAGCATCGTCAGTTCCTTCGTGAAGCTCGATGTTCTTGTTCCAAATATCCTTCACGCTTATGAATGGGCTGACGCGGTTGAGCTTCTCTTTGGATAGGCCACACTGCAACATTTGGGTTGCTTTTGTATCAGCTTCGATTTGCCCTTGGTTAGGTTGGTCCACTTGTCGAAGTCCAAAGGCTCCCCTTGATCATTGGTGGATAGAGCAAAACTGGTTTGGATTATTATCCAAGTCTCGACTTGTGTTTTCAAGAAACACTCCTTCTGACCTTTCCAATAACGGAAATCATTTCTGTTAAAGAACAGAGCTCGGGTAGTGCTATACCCCTCAATGTGAGCCATTAATTATCTTGCAAAAACATGAATAAAAACCAAAAGGAATTCCAAGACTTGGTAACCTTCGATGTCCCTGAAAGGGTACTAAATGTTGGTTTTTGAGGAGGAAAACAACTTTTTATGAGGGTAACCCTAATAAGAATGTAGATCTCTGAGAGAGCTTCAATTTGGTGGGTAGCACATTTCGTGGGTCCACTTGTATGAAAAGTTATGCTCATTTTATTTTGAGCTACTCCCGAGGCGAAGAGATACTTGCAAACACAAAAACAAAAACACAAATTGCCAAGACTTCATCTTGGATTAGTAGTGCGGGAGAAGAATTAACCAAAAGCCCAAAAACAAAATGAAAAGAAAATTAAAAAGTTTCTAGATTGGTGGTTACACTAAATCTTAGCACCGTGCTCTGATACCAATTGTTGAATCGATAAGCGTGGCTAGAGGGGGTGAAGAGGGAACTTTAAAAACTTTCTTTTCATTTCAAAATATGAGTTGTGCAGCGGAAAGTAAAATAATAGAAAATAAGTAGACACTTTATTTTTACTTGGTTCACAATCCAATGGTTGCTACTCCAAGGCCCCGCGATCCTTGACTGCGTACGAAGGAGCAATCCACTATAGAGTCTCCTCCTCGTTGGAGGTAGGAGACAACAATCACAAAAACTGAGAGGCAAAAACTCGAGGATGAGGCAACAAGCCTACCTCACCTCGTTACGATGAAAACTCCGATTACAAATTAAACTGAATAAGAAACAAAGTAATACTACCGACGAATATGAATCTGAGATGGAGAACTTGTCATCGCTGTGTTGGCGTCATCAAAGTGTACCGTTGTTAGAGCACTTGGGATCAAATAATTGATGATCTAGGGTTCGAGTCCTCCCCTCCTTTTATAGACTCATGCCTTGGAATTAGTACGAATTCAGATCCTCAACTTGTGGCTCTTATCACGAGGTTGCACCTTATCTTATCGCAAAGTATTTATTGGATTGAGTCGATCGCTAGAGGGGGTGAAGAGCGATAAACACTTTTTCTTTTAAATCGTTCGGTAGACAATTAAATGCAGCGGAAATGTAAATAAAAACTAAATGAGACAAATAGTTTTTTTACTTGGTTCGTAGCCTTCGGCCACTATTCCAAGGCCCTAACGATCCTAGACTGTGTACGGAGGGCAATTCACTAAAACACTCCTCCTCGTTGGAGGTAGGAGTTTTACGATTACAAAAACATTCGAAGCAAAAGATAGAGAGACAACCCCTCTCTTCTATTAAAATAAAATGCAACGGTAGAAAGCCTCGATTAACAAACGAATTGCAAGATTAAGAGAAATGACAAACTAAGATTATACCAACAACTCGAAGATACGACTTAAACTAGGGTTGTTGGTAGCACTTCGTTGTTGTAAAGTCGTCGGAGAGTCGCAGCGTTGCGGAGGCTTTTGAGCACTTAGAATTGATGAGAAAACCCTAGGTTAGGACCTCCTTTTATAGCCTTTGAGCCTCTTTTTGAGAGGAACCCTAGCCAATCACAATTGAGCACCAATCTCCTTGAAATAGGGTGATAAGACTTGACTCATCGAATCTTATCATTGACCATCAGTCGACAGATGGCCATCATCACGATCGATGGCAAGATCGGCCGATCTTGACTCCGCAATGATCGGCCCGATTGGCAATGAGTCCTCAAGCCGGCATGACCGATGCTTGCTGCAAGTCAAAGTTAGCTCAACAAAAACATAATTTCGACGGTCGTCGACCGTCCGATCTCGACCTAGACCATCTATAGGATGTCTTTGGTCGGATCTACACTTAAGATCATCCCCGTAACGAGGATACGACCTCACTTGCGCTCGCACACACGAGCTTACCTCGATACTTACGTGTTGCTTTTGCTTCTGGCCTTCCACTCGATTCCTTCGGCTCCCTCCGAAGTCACTCGAGTATCGCCCAACCACCGCGGCTTCCTCCAGGTGTCGCTAGCCTTTAGCTCCAGGTATAGCAATCTTCTGCACACTCGATTCAGCTCGTGAGATAACGACGTGAGTTTAACTTTGTATCGTTTGCTATAATCAAAACTCAGGTTCGACTTAGGTGCCTACTACACCAACAATCTCCCCCTTTTTGATTTATGGCAAACCCACATACAAAGTTAAGTAAATAGCAAGCATGAAGAATAATGTGCATTAGAAACAAACAAGAAATAAAGAAGATTAAGTTGTAGTAGTAAGGATTTTCTTCAAGTACTCCCCCTTGAGGAAACCTCCCCCTTGACCGAGGGTGAGTCTAGAAGAATGACCTTAATCCTCCCCCTTGAGGGTTGCTTTAAGTAATTACATAAAGTTGGCCTTAGTAAAATGTTTAAGTTAAGAGTTCTTCTTAACTTGGCCCTTTCTCCCCTTTAAGTAAAGCATTAACAACATAATGTTTACGTTGACGACACACATAAGTTTAAGTTAAGAATTCTCTTAACTTGGCCTTTAACTTTTAACTTTTGTTAAAAGTTAAATAAGTTTTCAAAAACTTAGAGTTAACTTTTGGTTTAAATATGAAGTAAGAGTTATGTTATAAAAAAAATTTGACCCCTTAACTTTGGCCTTTTTCTCCCCCTTTTGCCATATATCGAAAAGAGTGAGGGTGTGTGTGGAAAACAAAAATAAGTGTTAAATTTAAAGTCCAAGCATGTTCCACATTATTTTGAAAATAATATACTGAAAATAAGTTCATCTATAAAATGTTCGACTCATATTTGGCTTGATTGATATGAAAGATCAACCAGTCCTGGTCAGAGTCGGTTAGTATGTATGATTATACTCCGTGGTTCATAACGATGCACTAGCTCTACATCTGGAACCAGGAGTAAGGTCCTAACATCTCACGCCCATCTACGTGGCTAAGTACACAAACACATTAGTCCTATGTGTTGTGAGATGTACTGGCTCCTTAAATCTATAGGTGCATGATATCTAAGGTAAGTCCTATACTAGTTCCATGAAAAATGAAAAGTAAGAAATAGTAGTAATATAATTTGCAAAGTCCTATTCTACTACGCACATGCCCAATATTCGTCTTAATAGACTGAATTCGGCTTAGGGTAGGGGTTTAGTAAATAGGTCTGCCAAGTTAGACTTCGATTCGACGTATTCGAGTTGTATGGCTCCGTTGGCCACATGTTCTCGAATGAAATGGTGTTTGACCTCTATATGTTTAGTCCTAGAGTGACATATCGGATTCTTAGTAAGGTTAATTGAACTAATGTTATCTACGTGGAGTTTTGTGTTGGTAAAGTCTAACTTAAAATCGCGGAGAGTGTGCTTCATCCAAAGAAGCTGCGTGACACACTCACCCATCGCGATGTATTCGGCTTCGGTGGTAGATAAGGCAACACAGTGCTGCTTCCTACTGCACCAACTCACTAGACTCGAGCCGAGAAGTTGACAACAACCACTCGTACTCTTTCTATCGAGCTTACTACCGGCATAGTCCGAATCAGAGTAGCCGATTAGTTCGAACTCGGTAGATCTAGGGTACCAAATACCGACATTAAGTGTACCCTTTAGATATCTAAGGATACGTTTAACTAGAGTTAGGTGAGACTCCTTGGCACAGGTTTGGAACCTTGCGCACATACTTACTGCAAATAGGATATCAGGTCGGCTTGCAGTTAAGTAAAGGAGACTCCCTATTATGCTCCTATAGTATTTTAAATCAATTGAGTTTCCGATTAAATCTTCTTCTATATTGACATTAGTTGCCATTGGGGTATTAATATTCCATCTTTAGTTTGTTTAATTTGTAGACCTAAAAAGAAGCTTAACTCACCTACTAAATTCATTTCAAATTCACTTTCCATAAGTGAAATGAACTCATTTAGTAGGATTGAGTTGGTGGTTCCGAAAATAATATCATCTACGTAGATTTGGGCTATGAATATGTCTTTACCTAAGGTTTTTACGAAAAGAGTTGGGTCAACTACACCTTGGTTAAAACCTTTGGACTTAAGATAAATCGAAAGTCTCTCGTACCAAGCTCGAGGAGCTTGTTTAAGTCCATAAAGAGCTTTCTTTAACCTAAGGACATGATCGGGTTTGTCTAAACTTTCGAAACCGGGGGGTTGACTAACGTAAACTTCTTCTTTAATGTATCCATTTAAGAATGCAGATTTCACATCCATTTGAAACAATTTAAATCCTCGATGTGCTGCATATGCTAATAGCATTCGAATGGACTCTAATCTAGCTACTGGGGCATAGGTCTCGTTGTAATCTAAACCTTCGACTTGACTAAACCCTTTAGCAACTAGTCTAGCTTTATTTCTAACTACTTCACCTTTATCATCAATTTTATTTCTAAACACCCACCTTGTTCCAATGATTGTTTTATCTTTAGGTGGTGGTACTAATTCCAATACTTCGTTCCTAGTGAATTGAGCCAACTCTTCTTGCATTGCAATAATCCAATCGGGATCAAGAAGAGCTTGGTCAATAGTTTTGGGTTCAATTTTAGAAATCAAAGATATTTGACTAAGGTTTCTGTATGAGGCTCTAGTTCAAATTCCTAGACTTGGATCACCTATCACTTGGTCGATAGGATGATTCGTTTGGGTCCTAGTTGGATTTGGGTTTGAGTCTACAACTTGATCCATAGGATGGCTTGTTTGAGTTCTAGTTTGGTTGGAGTCATCTATCACTTGGTCGATAGAGTGACTTGGTTGACTTAGGTTAGGATTAACACTAGACCTGATCTCCGGATCAGAGTTAGGTCTAGTATGAGTCGACTCGCTAATTGGGGTTGCCGGGGGTTTTATAGGTTCATGTCCTTAATCAAATACTACATTGATAGTCTCCTCGACTCTAAGGGTGTCGTGGTTATATACTCTATAAGCTCTGCTTGTAGTCGAGTATCCTAGAAAGATTCCGGTCGTGGTTTTGGATGTAAATTTCCCTAGGTAATCCTTAGTGTTTAGGATATGTACCTTACATCCAAATACCCTAAAGTACTTGATGTTAGGTATTTTATCGTGATAAATCTCGTATGAGGTCTTAAGGTGCCTCTTTACCATAAGGATTCTATTTTGGACATAGCATGTCGTACTCACGGCTTCCGCCCAAAACCTATCGGGTAGGTTATACTCATTTAACATTGTCCTAGCGGCTTCTTGTAGGGTTTTATTTTTGCGTTCTGCTAGGCCATTTTGTTGTGGAGTTCTAGGGCAAGAGAACTCGTGGTGGTATCCATTTAGGTTCTGAGTCGTAAACCTATGGTTTTCGAATTCACCACCATGATCAGTCCTAAGTCTTTTGATTTTAATGCTTTGTTGATTTTCTATTAACTTAAATAGATTGATTAATTGATCTAGGGTATCATTTTTGTGTTTGATGAACCTAACCCAAGTAAATCTAGAATAGTCATCAATTATGACTAAGTAGAATTTACTTCCGTTAAGTGACTTAGCTCCGTGTGAATCAAATAGATCCATGTGTAGGAGCTCAAGCACACTTTTGGTTTGTTCTTGACTAGTTAGTTGATGTTGTGTCCTAGATTGTTTACCTTGTTGACAAGCATTACATATTTTATTATCCAAGTTATTGAGGTTAGGCAAACCTCTAACTAAGTCACTCTGACTCATCTTGTGGATGAGTCTTGGGTGTGAGTGACCGAGTCGTCGGTGCCACAACCATGATTCCTCTTGCCGTGTCATAAGACACTTAGTTGAGGAGTTAGTTAAGTTAATAGTGTAAATGTTGTTATTTCTAGTTCTCTTAAGAATTGTTTTAGAGGTTTCATTTGTATTAATTACGCATTCGTTTTCTAGAAAATAACCTTATAGTTATTATCACACAATTGGCTTACACTGAGAAGATTATATTGAAAATTTTCTACTAATAAAACGTTTTGAATGACAAAATTTGAGTTAAGCTCAATATCACCTTATCCGATGATTTTTAGCTTGCCGTTATTTCTGAAGGCTACCGATCCTTGTCGTTTGAATCGAAGCTTCGAAAACTTGAGTTGATCCCCAGTCATGTGTCGGGAGCAACCACTGTCCAACATCCATTGATCCTACACGCAAAGTAGTTGGATCGGATATTGGATTTATTAAAAAATTGGTTGAAAATTATTAACTTAAATCATCTCACCCATGTCTACATGATCAAACATGTTAATCCAATATGTTCTTGTGAGATGACTTCCAATTTTAGTTGAATTAAATTTAATGACTTAAACACTTGTCAACCTTGCGTTAGATTCGGATTTGACCTTAGGCTCATCAAGTCACCTTTTCAAGATCATGGCTTCCGTGTCGTGGCGAGGCATGAGGCCTTCTTTGATCGGAAAAATGATCACTTCCTTAGACAAAGCCATTTTCAAGAAAATAGAGACTTGACTCACCTAAGACCACTTCCTGGTCTAACTAGTCTAGGATACGGCGAGGTAGCTTCAGCTAGTTCCGCTCGGTCAAGTGCACCGAACTAGATACGCCTTATCTAGCCCGAATACACAAGACTCCACTTTCCTAGCGTACTATCATCTCGCCGCGTCCTGGTACTATGTTATCAAGTATTGACGAGTTATAGTCCTATCTAACCATTCTAAGAAGTAAAATCAAACTAAATAAAAACCTAAGCATGCAATTTCTAAGTTAAAACACAAACAAATTTCGTACTAGCTCCTCCTAGACCGTTGAATCGATTCGGTCTCTCCACATAGTGGATTTGGTCCTTGGGAACCCAATACTGGTTTGATCATAAGTTTGAAATCAAGGTGGTCTTAGGGACCCATGCTTGGACACGTTTTTTATGTTGATTTACGATTGACATATACGACTTATTGGTCGTGTTTGAGCTAAACCCTAGCCCGACCTTGTTGTACACGGCCCTTTGCGATCCAAGTAGGAGGTCAAGTCCTTTGGATCCCAAAGTAAACCTTTCCAACGTATTCCTAAGATCTTCGACTTGACTCTTCAAGAGTGAGTTCTCAACTTCGAGTTTTTCAACCCGAGTTGAGTCCTCTTGAACTCAACTAGTCGAAGAGGTTAGGGAGACCTCGTGTTTGAGGAGTTTAACTTCCTCGACGAGTCTCGACCTTGGACTCGGACTTAGCTAACTTTCTATTTAAAAACTTAATTGCACTATAAAGTGTAGTAATAAGACCGACTTACCTTGAGTGTATCTTTTGAAGGGATGCGTATCAGTGGCTCGTCTTGAATAGTGCTTGATCAGCTCGTCTTGGTTTTGATTCAAGTTCCGGTTCCGACTCCGTCTCTGATTCCACCAGTTTAGCCATGAGGACTCGATCATTATCTTCTTCCTCAAAAGCTTCTTCCCAAGTGGCGTTAAGTGCCTTTTTGTGTTTTGGTGTCTTGCTCTTGAGTTTTGGGCATTCGGACTTAATGTGTCCAAACCTGTTGCATTCATAACATCTTATGTTTGAACTTTTAGGCTTACCTTCGTTGACTCAGTGGCTCATTTTGGCCCTTGACTATCCTCTGAACTAGGTTGACTAGTTCGGCCTCCATTCAGTCGACCTCCGAATCAGACTCATCCTCTTCGTCCTTCGGAGGTGGCTTGCTAGCGGTTTTCTTCTTTGAACCTGCAAATAATGCTATACCTTTCTCGGGTTGCGAGTTAGACTACTCATGAAGTTCAAAATCAGAAAAAAGTTCATCTAATCTAAGTTTAGAAAGATCCTTGGAGACCTTGTAGGCATCGACCATGGATGCCCACAAGGTAGTCCTCGGAAAGGAGTTTAGGACATACCTTATAAGGTCGCGGTTTTCGACCTTTTGCCCGATTGCGTGTAGATTGTTGACGATGTCCTGGACTCGGGCGTGAAGTTGCGTCACGGACTCGTGTTCCTGCTTTTTTAGATTATATAATTTATTGAATAAAAGGTCGCGCTTACATACCTTGGCTTCATCGGTCCCTTTGTGTAGCTCTGCTAGCTTTGTCCATAGGTCCTTTTCGCTGATGAAGGGGCCAACGCGATTTAACTCCTCCTTGGACAAGCCGCATTGGAGGATTTGTGTTGCCTTGGCATCGGCTTCAACTTGTCGTTTTGTTGCAACGGTCCATTGATCATAACCCAAGGATTCACCCACTTCGTTAGTCGGAAGTGTGAAACCCATTTGGATTATGATCCACATCTCGATTTGGGTTGTGAGAAAGCACTCCATTCGACCTTTCTAGTAACGGAAATCATCTCCGTTGTAAAACGGAGGTCGGACGGTGCTAAAACCCTCGAGATGGGCCATTTGGAAGGAAAACCTTGCACAAAAAAATACAAAAAAAAACATGAAAAGGGTTCCAAGACTTCGCCTTGTATTAGTGGTGCGTGAAATAAAAAGAAACAAACGAGAAATAGAAAGTTAAGCAAAGAAATAAGAAACTAAATAAAAAGTAAGTACTCACAACCTTCGATGTCCCCGAAAGGCTACTAAATGTCGATTTTTGAGGATGAAAACAGCTTGTTATGGGGGTAAACCCAGGTAAGAAGTGTAGAACTCTCAGAGAGCTTCGATTTGGTGGGGTAGATCGTTTCGTGAGTCCCCTTGTAGCAAAAGTTATGCTCGTTTGATCGTGAGGTACTCTGAAGGCGATTAGTATTTGCAAAAACACAACCAAAAACTATGTACCAAGACTTGGTCTTGGATTAGTAGTGTGGGAGAAATCTTAAAATGATAAATACGAAAAGAAAATTGCTCGATTGGTGGTTGCACCGAATCTGAGCGCCCCCGGCTCTGATACCAATTGTTGGATCGAGTGGATCGCTAGAGGGGGGTGAATAGCGATAAACACTTTTTCTTTTAAATCGTTCGGTAGACAATTAAATGCAGCAGAAATGTAAATAAAAACTAAATGAGACAAATAGTTATTTTACTTGGTTCGTAGCCTTCGGCCACTACTCCAAGGCCCTAACGATCCTAGACCGTGTACGGAGGGCAATTCACTAAAACCCTCCTCCTCGTTGGAGGTAGGAGTTTTACGATTACAAAAACCTTCGAAGCAAAAGATAGAGAGACAACCCCTCTCTTCTATTAAAATAAAATGCAATGGTAGAAAGCCTCGATTAACAAACGAATTACAAAATTAAGAGAAATGACAAACTAAGATTATACCAACAACTCGAAGATACGACTTAAACTAGGGTTGTTGGCAGCACTTCGTTGTTGTAGAGTCGTCGGAGAGTCACAGTGTTGCGGAGGCTTTTGAGCACTTAGAATTGATGAGAAAACCCTAGGTTAGGACCTCCTTTTATAGCCTTTGAGGCCCTTTTTGAGAGGAACCCTAGCCAATCACAATTGAGCACCAATCTCCTTGAAATGGGAGATAAGCCCGACTCCTCGAATCGATCATTGACCATCGATCGATGGCCATCATCGATCGAATGATGGCATCGGTCGAGTCGACCTCCGATAGTCGGCCGATTGATGGCAACGAGTCCTCCAAGCCGGCTGATCGATGCTTGCTGCAAGTCAAAGTTAGCTCAACAAAAACATAATTTTGACGGTCGTCGACCATCCGATCTCGACCTAGACCATCTATAGGATGTCTTTGGTCAGATCTACCCTTAAGATCATCCCCGTAACGAAGATACGATCTCACTTACCTTACGCCGCACACACGAGCTTACCTCGATCTTACGTGTTGCTTTTTCTTCCGGCCTTCCACTCGATTCCTTGGCTCCTTGAAGTCACTCGAGTGTCGCCCGACCACCGCGGCTTCCTCCGGGTGTCGCTAGCCTTCAGCTCCAGCTATAGCAATCTTCTGCACACTCGATTCAGCTCGTGAGATAACGACGTGAGCTTAACTTTGTATCGTTTGCTATAATCAAAACTCAAGTTCGACTTAGGTGCCTACTACACCAACAATGACGACGTCAAACATTATCCTTTTTGACTTAGCACACAAGGCTGATTCGTTGCCAACAGTCGACTGATCCACTTTATCAGTCGATTGACATCAGTCGACTTCTAATATCCAATAGTCGACTGCCAGCCTGGTCACTTCACTGTAGCAAATAGTTAGTACGAAAAATGGTAAATGCGATGGTTTCTTATCGTCCGATCTCGACCTAGACCTTCCACATGAAGTCTTAGTCGGGTCGCCGCCTAGGATCGTCCCCGTACAGAGGACACTACCATCTCTCTTCGTACTCATGCTTACCTCTGATCCTTTATGACCTGTCGCTTTGCTTCCGATCTTCACCTCGGTTCTTCGACTCCCACAAAGTTCTCTTGGTGTCGCCCGACCACCACGGTTTCCCGACTCAAGATTCTCAAGGTATCGCTGACCTTCGGCTTAGCTTAACCATTTTCTGCACACTTAATTCAGTTCAACTCATGAGATAACAATATGACCTTAACTTTGGATCTTTACCATAATCAAAACCTAAGTTCGATTATCTAGTGTCCCTGCACCAACACTTTTGAAGGAGAATAGTTGCTGCTTTCTAGACCTTCAAAGCTTTTCAAAGCAATCAAATCATCAAGCATGCAAAGCTCACTTTTTGTAAAGTGTTTTAGTTCTTTGTTTTGTATTTCATTTGTATTTGGTTGTTTGTTTCTTGTATAAGCTTTATTGTAAGAGGTTTCTCCATATCTAGAGTGTTTCCGAGAAGGAGACAAGTTTTAGTGGCGTGGACACTAGAGCTTGGTCGTGGAGTAAGAACTATAGTTCCGAACCACGTAAAATCTTGTTATTGTGCCTTGTGTTGTGTTTTGTGTTTTATTTATCTTTGTATTTGTATATCCGCTATGCACTAACACTTGTAGACAAGCACAATGAATCTTATCGAAGAAAAATTGAGAAACGATATTCACCCCCTCTAGCACCATCAAGAGTTCATAACATAGACTATAGCTTTGGACTTACACGATCAAGACTACACACTTGGACTTTTCCATTGCAAAGTATCCATACTTGAACTTTTGTCGCCAAGACTATGCACTTGGATTTATATGGCAAGACTACACACTTGAACTTTTCCATTGCCAAGTATCCATACTTGAACTTTCCTAACTAAAAGTCTATACTTGGACTTCTCCATTGCCAAAAATTCACACTTGGACTTTCACTCGAGCCTTACTTGAGCTTGGTAAACCTTGACCTGAGATTGATTGTTCCAACAATCTCACTCATTTGACCTTGGATGTCCCAAAACATCCACTAGTCATACTATGATACATATTGTCAAACTTATTATCAAACATCAAAATACTACTCGAGTTCTACTCGAGCTTGGTCAACATTAGCCTGAGGACGATTACACAAACAATCTCCCCCTTTTTGATGTTTGACAATACCTTTATGTTAGGCTAAGCCATAAGCCCAACTTGACTCTTCTTATGCCAAGGCATAATGAAGGTTTCCTAACTTAAACCCTTCATTTCCCCCTCCTTTAGTATACATCAAAAAGTCTCTCATATTCCAATGAGATCCTTTATTCTACCCCTTTATCCAAATTTTCATCTTGGATTCCTTCATTCTCCTTAGTGACAAAACCCTTATAACTAAATAGAGGAAATATTTCAATCTCCGTTTTATCAAACTTCATCCATCATGACTTGATGGACAAGCTACCCCTAAAGGCTTGCTACCCTTTGACCATTGCACCAACTTCCATATGTCTTTTCTCATTACTCATTACCTAGAAATAAATCATGCACAAATGAATAAATAAATAATGATAAAATATTTCTCATTAACAATATTTCCTATCTCAGAAACTCCTCAACATCTCCTATTATAACCAAAAATACCCATATCCTTCCACCTTACCAAATTCTAAAAACCCTCATGATGATATTTGGAAAATACACATACGACTCGAGAATTACACATCACCTCAAGAATTACATATACCACTTGGGAATCACACAGACCGCTCAGAAAATACTCATGTAGATTAGGAAATGTACAAAATACTCAGTATTAATACCTTATGAAACTAAGCTATGAATCAACTATACCGTTTACCCCTGCTGAGCTATGGAAATACTCATACTATTCAGAAAATAAGCACACTGTTTGAGAAATACACATGCCACTTGTGAAACCTATAAAGTACTCTATATACCCTACGAAACTGAGCTCTGGATCAACTATAGTGCTTACCCCTACTGAGCTTTAGAAATACACATATTGCTTGGGAAATAAGCATACTGTTAGGGAAATACACATACTGCTCAATACTAACACTTCACAAAATTGAGCTCTGAATCAACTACACTGTACATCCCTACTGAGCTCGGGAAATACACATGCGGGTTGAAAAATGCACAGGTTGCTCAAAAAATACACATGTTTCTCAATACTAACACTTCACAAAACTAAGCTCTAGATCAACTACACTGCCCATCCCTACTGAGCTCGAGAAATACACATGCGGGTCATGAAATACACAGGCTGCTCGGGAAATACACATGCTGCTCAATACTAACACTTCACAGAATTGAGCTCTGGATTAACTACACTGCCCATTCTTACCGAGCTTGGGAAATACACATGTGGGTCAGGAAATGCACTGGTTGATCAGAAAATATACATACTGCTAAATACTAACACTTCACAAAACTGAGCATTGGTCAACTACACTGCCCATCCCTACTGAGCTCGAGAAATACACATGCAGGTCGGGAAATGCACAGGTTTCTTGAGAAATACACTTGTTTTTCAATACTAAGACATCACACAACTGAGCTCTGGATCAACTACACTACCCATCCCTACTGAGCTCAGGAAATACACATGCGTGGTCGAGAAATGCATAGGCTGCTCGGGAAATACACATGTTGCTCAATACTAACACTTCACAAAACTGAGTTATGGATCAACTACACTACCCATCTCTACTAAGCTTGGGAAAAACACATGCAGGTCAACAAATACACAGGTTGCTCGGGAAATACAAATGCTGCTCAATACTAACATGCTTTGACTGAAAATCCCGGACCCATCAAATTATATGCTTATAAAAAAAATGAAAACATGAGAGTTTAAAAATAGTTGTCATGGGTGGAAATGGTTAGGTGCCCCTTTGAGATCGAGTTAGGTTACTAGGGGAACCCCTACCAATTTCTCTCAATACCGAGCATGCCTTTGATACTTCATGCTAATTTTACGTATTGACCCTCGCTTAAGTAGGTAAGTGCCTAAAGCTGGAAACCCTAGGAACACTATGGGATGACAACTTAACTTATCTTGGAAAGTGAAACCCTTAGGAAACCATTTTACACTTGCACTGAAAACTAACCTAGTGACCTTGGTGAAACTTATTTATTTGTTTTGATTATAGTACTACTTGATAGGATTTAGCAAATATGCTAGACATTGAAATATATATTTTATCTGTGATTCGTTATATGCTGGAGTTTGCTTGAGGACAAGCAAAGATCTAAGTCTAGAGGATTTTGATGTGTGTGAATCATATAGGGTTTTAGTTATTATTTTTGCACACATCCAATTTCATTTAGTCGGTATTTGTGCATATTTGCTTTACTTTGCAATTTATAATTACTTTTTGGTTTGGAGGTCTTCTTTTGCCATTTTTTTATAGGATCGAGTTTCGAATGCATGGATGGAAGGGAAGCATGCTCTTGTGTGTAGGAGATTTGAGGCCACTAGAGGGGGGGCGTGAATAGCGATGTGCTCATACGATGGAATTCATTCGTGTTTGCTTGTCTACAATCTTGTTAGTACGCAGTGAAATATACAATAAAATACAACAAGAACAAACACAACACGATAGACACGAGATGTAACATGGGTTGGAACCGAACGATTCCTCCTCCACGGATCGGGCTCTAAAAGCCCTAACAATGCAAACATGCACTACTAATCACAATAACTCCTTCTCGACACAAGTTGGAGCTGGAGAAACCTCGTACAAATGATCTTACAAGAGAAAGAATGAAATACAAGCAATATACAATGCAAATACTAAAGACAAGTAAAGAAAAACTTTACAACACTTGCTTTTGATTGCTTGAATGCTTGGTTGCTTGACTTGCACTTGGAGACCTGATTTAAAGCAACAAATCACCCAAAAAGCTCTCAAGAACCGGATGGCTTTTTCTCCTCCACGAGCTCCATTTATATCTTCTGCTTAGGCTGGAAAAAGATAATCAGTCCACTGCTCAGGACCATCAGTCGACTAATCACACTATTGCTGTGAGACAATGGTGTAATCCATGCTGGAAAAATCCAACAGCTAGGACATCGATGTCCATCAATTGACTGCTAAAGCCATCACCGATCGGCCGACCGGTAGCGGGTCGAAAGTGGAGACTCCATTCTGCGGCCCCAAAACCCGAAAGCATCAATGATCGATAACAAGATCGGGCCGATTATTTCGCCCAATCGGGCCGATTTCCAAGCTCGAAGTCGATCGCTAAGACACATCCCAAATAAACTCCTAGTTGATTCTCACCACCGATCATTATATGACAATACTGACCGCACACCCCAAACATGAGGTTTTAGCCCAAGTATGGTTCCCCCATACTTGCTAGACCACCCTTAGCCTAGACCTAAGCCTTCTAGCTACCTCCATCACCCTCATGCCTCGATCCCTCCAAGTCATCCATGACTTGTTCATCCAGTGCGCGAGCTTCCAGGTGCTTCCATCGGCTATGTCATTCTAATGGTGTCTACACCGCCAAGCCACATTGGACTTACGCTGCCAAGACTCCACTTGGACTTTAGGCCATCAACCATTGGACTTATGCTGCCAAGACTCCCGCTTGGACTTTACGCCGCAAATATCAACCCCTTGGACTTCTCAAATGCCAAGACTCAAGCTTGGACTTTCCCTTGCAAACCCATGTTGGACTTTCCATGCCAAGACCCATGCTTGGACTCTTCCTTACCAAGACCCATGTTTGGACTTTCCTTTGCCAAGACCCATGCTTGAACTTTCTTAAATGCCAAGTGTCCCACATGGACTTTCCATGCAAAGTACCCATGACTTGGACATTCCCATGACAATCACATTGTCATATGTTTTTGTCGAACATCAAAACATCTCCCGAGTCAAGCTCGAGTCCTTGTCAATCGTGACCTGGGCCAATTGCACAAACAATCTCCCTCTTTTTGATGTTTGACAAAAACCAAATAAACCATTGAGTTAGAACACTAACTCAAACCAATCATCCCCATCAATTTTCCCAATTGATGTCATTCTCTCAATAAGTTCTCCCCCAAAACATTCTCCCCCTTTTTGACTAACATCAAAAAGGTTCTCTCCAAGAAAGTCAATGTCTCATGTCCCAATGAGATCTTACAATCTCCCCCTTGGTCCAAAAATACCTAGGATGCCTACCATCTTCCTAGTGATATGTCCCATATCACTCAAGAGGGGCAATCCAATACACTATCCCAATTTTCAAATTGGGTATCTCAAAATCCCTTTTTCTCCCCTCATGAGGAAAAATACCATCCATCATCCCATGATGGATACCTCCCCCTAAAGGCTTGCTCTCCCTTGACCATTGCACCAAAAATGTCCTTGGAAAGTCCCTAAGCCAATAGGAACTCTAAACCATCAAAAATAAGGTTCAAAGTTCAAACATGAACTCTTCCACCCTTAAATTTTGATACATCACTCTAACACCTCTCCTAATCCATATCCAATGGATTTTCACCCTTTCTAATGCTTTCCAAAGCATATCCTAGGGTTAGGAGTTGTTAGAGACCTTAAGAACACAAAGCAAACATACCTTGTTTTCCCGAGCATCGCATTGGCAATGACTACCACCCTCATCACCGACTACCACCCAGGGCCTCTGCTAGGCACTTCCACTAGGGGGTTTCCGCTAAGGTGGTTTTGCCGCCGCAGCTTTGCAAGGGCGCTTTGACGCCAGGTGATTTTTGCGCCAGGAAATTGTCGCTAGTAGCTGTTACACCATCAATCGACTACATCAGAGAATGCCGTCGATAATCAAACCCAGCTTTTTAGTCATCAGAATCCATGTTTGAAAAAACATAAGTAATTATACATAGCTTGAAAAAACATGAAATTTTATATGTATAATACTTGTAACACATACAATCGGTGTAAAAATATTGGAAAAATATTTTAACAATTAAAATAAGAGATTGATACAAAGTTCAAAAACCATTAAAACTTTAAAGTTTTTAATCTACTTTGTATCAATTTCTTCATTGACGATTGGTATCAAAAGATAGACTTCGCCAAGGTTTTCTAAAGTGATTTTAAAATGTTTTTAAAAACCTATTTTGAACCATGGTCTCTTAGCTAAATGTACATGACTTGTAAATTAGCTTTCCTCATGATTCATATTGATGATTTGTTAGTAATATATGAGAAGTGTCCTAAGGCAATCGCCTTATGGTCATACCATTTATTTGATAAATGAATATTCACTATTTGAGTATACATGTTTTCATGTATTTGATTGGATCTTAAACTCATTTACTGAATGTCCGCGATACGATTCACAGCATGAGAGAATTTGTGATTGGATCACAACTAGTGAGTATCTCTACATGTGTAATTGTGATGTATCAGAATTATCCCTAGTCGATGAATTGATGGATATGTACACCATTGATTCTGTAGAGACTAGCACGAGGTGTACTCCTTGGTGTATCCAAGCAGCTAATTCTCACTAGCTGGTAACATTGTGATGTCCGGAGTTAATCGTGGATGCTAGTTATGGTAACTAGTTCATTGGAGTGACCAGCCGTAAGAATTCATATGGTTCTTTGCATATATGGATATGTCAATGAAGTTCTTACTGTAGCTTAAGTGCGATGTTCCTTTGACTTGCGGTATTCAAGTCATCTTGATCATGGAGACTTATGCTTTGACATCTTAAGCAAGCATCTCTAAGGAGATGTGGACCCGGGATTATTGGGTATAAGTCGAAGTGATCGAAGGTGTTTGAATAGCCTATAAAGGATTCACCACTCCTTGCGAGGAGATGTATACCCATGTCCTATCGTCGGATTGTTACTAAAGTCTTTGGCCAAAGCATTACATGTTTAGAGTAAGGTACTCTTCGATACATATGCAGTAACTAGAATCCGTAGGACGAGAAAATGATACTTGGGATTGGTGTAACGTAGTCAGCCTAGTGGGGACTGACACTATAGACCATGTCCTGAACCAAGTGGGTATAAGATGAGTGAAGGGAATGAGGCACGATTCATTAGAGCTGCTGAAGGGTTTCAAAAGTAGTTCTGGATCAACCGTTGATCTTTTCAGTTAATTGGGGATCATGATGTACTACTAGGTGCCACTCATGATCATTCTATAATTAATGGTTAATTATAGATGGCCAACATAAACCGAGAACCTATTTGGTCACACACACAATGAGCGTAATCCGAAGGATTTAAAACGAGCTTGAGAATGAGATTCTTAGACTGAGAGAAACTAGGTTTGGTTGGACCAAACATGGAGCGAGCATGAAATCATTTCAGTCGCAATGGAAGCATGGATGGGCTGTGTCTTATGAAGACATAATGGATGAACCAAAATGGTTTGGTTCTAATCCAATGGAGGAGAATAAACCAAAGGGTTTGGTTTATTTTAAACGAATGAACCAAAAGTTGTTCGGTTCATTTTAACTTAAAATAAATCATCATGGTTTGGTTTATTTTAACTTATATTAATGGAGTGGGTTAACAGGCCTTATGGTTATGATCCAATAACAATTAAGAGAATTAGTTCTCTATAAAAGAGGGCTTAAGGGATTGTTAAGCCCTAATCCAAAACCCTAGCTTAAGTTGCCGCCCACCTCATCCCCTCTAAGAGTTGGCGCCAACCTCCATTGCCGCCCAGCCCTTGTGCCGCCGTCCAAGTTGTTGCCGGCGTCCAAGCTTCGGTCGGTGATCCTCCGACAACTCTCCGGTGTTCTCCTTTGGGTTTTGCATCAAGGTGAGCTTCATCCTACCTTTTTGGCCGGCCCTTTTTCCTCCACCAAAGCTGTCCAGTTTTCTGGACAGCTTGTTCTCTTCTCGTCGGAGCGTCGTTTGGACGACGGTTAGTGCTCCGAAAGCGCCTAACTTACTGGGGATTCGATCTTTGGTAATCCTCTGAGGTGGAGGATGAAGGATTCATCAAACGGTTGACGAATACCTCTCCGGAGAAGCGAGTTTTGAGGACTCGGTTTTGGATCCGAATTTGGATTTGGATCGTGATCATCTCTCGATCACATCGTCTTCAACACGAGGCTAGTAACCCATACGAAGACGAGGCTCGTGACTTAGCGAAGTCATCCCGAGGATACTCGGCGTGGATACGGATAGAGACAATTCTAGCGAGGATCGTTCCGGTTGATGCTGTTCCCGCTACACGTGATACGAAAGGTATAACGTAGTTAAATTTCCTTGTATTGCAAATTTAAATTTACAGTTATGTCTACACATGTTGTACTATGCATGCGTGCGATGTGTGTGTTGTAATAAATGTAGATTTATTATTTTTATTTCTTCCTCTGTGTACATGTTTACGAAACATGTTCGAACACACACTCGCCGCGGTGCCGGAAACCCAACAGTGGTATCAGAGCCCAGGTTGTATTTCGACATAATCATAAAATTGTTTTGCAATAGTCATAATGATATTTCTGGAAATTTTCTACTTTTGGAAAGTTAGAAGTATTTATGGAAATTTTTTAATTTTGGAAAGTCTAGAAGCATTTATGGAAATCTTCCACTTTTGGAAAGTTGGAAGTATTTATTGAAATTGATATTTTCCATAAATAAAATATTTGATTAGATTCTGGAAATTTGTTTCCTAATTTAATAATGATTTGATTTGGAAAATCAAATCTTAAAATATTTTATTTCCATAAGTAGTTTTGATGATTTAGGAAATTGGTTTCCTAAATTGATTTTTCTTAATCAACTATTTCCATAAATAAAATATGTGATTAGATTTAAAAATTTGTTTCCTAATTTAATCATGATTTGATTTGGAGAATCAAATCTTAAACATATTTTATTTCCATAAATAGTTATGACAAATAAGGAAATTATGTATATGACATAATTGTATGCCATGTAATTGCATTAGATGCATATCATTATGCCATGCGTGTCGTGACATGTAGATGTATGCCATGTATGCCATGCCATGTAGATAATAGTTATTTGCATGCAAAGAGGATGAGACATAAAAACCCTAACTCAATATTAAAGCCTACACCTTCCATTAATATGGTTAGAACCAGAGTTTCGTTTCTTGTTTGGGTTGTTGGACTCTCTCCAAGCATGGCTCGAACCCGAACATGTTCAAACCATGAAATAGTTTAATACTAATATGGTAAGAGTCAGAGGTCAATCGTTAGCTTTGGTTGTTGGACTCTCTCCAAGCCGGGCTAATTGGTTGAATGCGCTCTAACCATATTAAAACTATTTCTCGATTAATGGGTTGGCTTTAACTTGGAGCATCGGCTTGTTGGACTCTCTCCAAGGTCGATGTAAAGGGAGGTGAAGTTGGGTGTTATGCATGTGATGCATACTTGTTAATGTGTTAACAACCCGATGTATGTGTGAACATTCAATTAGTTGATAGCACATTGTGATAGTTGCATATACGCGATATGCAATCGGTATAGTTGATACCTACCGTCGTAGTTATGAATAGCTTGTTGGACTCTCTCCAAGGTTGTTCATATCTATGATGGATATCAGTCCATTCGGAGATGGACCTACGATCTCCCGAAGTGATTTTGGGGTTTTTTAAATTCGAAAAATGAATGGTATTTATAAATGTATATTGATGTATTTTAAAATCATTTTCTCATATATGCTCGTTTTGTATTTCTAGGTCAATCGATTGATCATGATGTCTTTGAATTTGCGCACTATTTTGGATTCGAATAAATTGACTGGGCCGAACTTCTTGGACTGGCTTAGAAACTTGAGAATTGTTCTCAAGGTTGAAAAGCTTGCAAATGTCCTTGAATTGCCTCTTCCCACCCGTCCTAGTGACAATGCAACTCTGGACAAAGTGTTGGCCTATCAGAAACATGTGACTGATTCTGAAATGTTGAGTTGCATCATGCTAGCCACGATGGTACCTGAGCTGCGGAAGCAGCATGAGCATTTGGATGCTCATACCATAGTCTTTCATCTTTATGAGTTGGTTGATGAGCAAGTGAGATTGAAAGGTTGAAGTCTCAAGCTCCTCTTCACCTACGAGATATAAGAAGGTTCATCGTAAGTCTTGCTCGAACATCTTTAAGAATGTGGAGCCTTACGAGAAGCATGGCGAGGGGGCCAGTCTTTGTTAGTTGATTCCTCGAAGAAAGGTTCTAAGAGGGAGTCAAAGGAACAGTAGAAGGCGAAGAAGAAAAAGGCTAAAAAGGAAGAACCAACTCAAAAGGCACTTGCCATCATTATGGCAAGGAAGGCCATTGGCGAAGAAATTACAAGATTTATCTTGAGTCTGTGAAGGAGAATAAGGCATCGAATGCCCCATCTTCATCAGATATCTTCGTTATTGATTGTCATTTTTTTTCCTCAGACACTTGGGTATTGGATGCTGGGTGTGGCTCCCATATATGTAATGACATACAGGGGCTAAGGAATAGAAGAAGACTCGTCAGAGGGGAGTCAAATTTGTGAGTTGGCAATGGAGCAAAGGTTGCTGCAGTCGCCATCGGAACTTATTTGCTGAAGCTCCCTAGTGGACTAGTCTTGGAACTGGACAATTGCTATTATGTTCCTTCTCTAATAAAGAACATTGTTTCTATTTTCTGTTTAAATAGAAATGGTTTCCATTTGACATTTAGTAACAATTGTTGTTATATAACTTTGAATGGCATACTTTATGGAACTGGAACTTTGAGTAATGGCATTTATACGTTGGACGTATCCAGTGACATTTTCAATATCGAAGCCAGCAACACGCGTGCTCGAAAGGGTAATCACTCTTATATGTGGCAATGTCGTCTTGGCCATGTAAGCAAGAAACGCATGTCCGAATTACACCGATGTGGTATTCTGGAATCATTTGAATTGGATTCATACGATACATGTGAATCATGCTTAAAAGGCAAGATTACTAAGTTACCTTTTACTGGAAAGGGTGAACGAGTGGGAGAGTTACTAGGTCTAATACATACTGATGTATTTGGACCTATTCCAACTCAAGCTTTAGGAGGCTATAGCTACTTCATTACCTTCACCGATGATCACTCACGGTTTGGGTATGTGTTCTTGATGAAACACAAGTCTGAAGCCTTTGAAAGGTTCAAAGAATTCAGAAATGAAGTAGAGAAACAACATGACAAGAGTATTAAAATACTTGATCGGATCGAGGTGGGAATACTTAAGTCAAGAGTTTCTTGATTATCTAAGAGACAATGGCATATTGTCTCAATGGACTCCGCCATATACACCCACGGCATAATGGTGTATCCGAGAGGCGTCTTAGGACCTTGTTGGACATGGTCAGTCAATGATGAATCATCGACTCTTCCCAAGTCCTTTTGAGGCTATGCACTTGAGCTATTTACTTGTTAAACAGAATGCCAACCAAGGTAGTCTCTACTACTCCATATGAGATATGGAATAGTAAGAAACCTCATGTATCTTACTTGAAGATATGGGGTTGTCCTGCTTATGTGAAGCGGACTGCATCAGACAAATTGGATGCTAAGTCTGATAAATGTCTATTTATTGGATACCCTAAGGAAACAAGGGGTTACCAATTCTATCATCCTGTGGAACAAAAGATGTTTGTTTCAAGGCATGCTGTGTTTCTAGAGAAAGAGTTTCTCTTGCAAGAAAACAGTGGGAGTGTCGTCGAGCTTGAGGAGGCTCGAGAGACTCAAATAGACATTGATGAGATACCTGGTGAAGCACAACAGCCGATAACTCATAGTGATGAGCAATCGGCTGGACCTATTATAACACCACATCTTCGTAGATCTGGTAGAACACACAATATTCCTGAGAGATATGGATTTCTCGTAAGTGAATCGAACGACATGTTACTCATTGATGATGAGGAGCCTACCAGTTATGAAGAAGTGCTGACAAGTTTAGAAAGGGATAAGTGGCTTGAAGCCATGAAGTCAGAAATGAATTCCATGTATGACAACCAAGTTTGGAACTTGGTTGACCCACCTGAAGGCATAAAGCCAATAGGGTGCAAGTGGGTTTTCAAGAAGAAAACCGACATGGATGGTAATGTGATTACCTATAAGGCTAGATTGGTGGCGAAAGGATATCCTCAAAAGCAAGGTGTTGATTATGATGAAACCTATTCGCCTGTACCTATGCTTAAATCCATTCGGATGCTCCTTGCCATAGCGGATCATTATGATTATGAGATATGGCAGATAGATGTGAAAACAACTTTCCTTAATGGAAACCTGCTCGAGGACGTGTATATGATACGGCCTGAGGGTTTCACATCGGTTGATATAACCAAGGTATGCAAATTGCGACGGTCCATTTATGGATTGAAGCAAGTATCCAGGAGCTGGAATATCCGTTTTGATGAGACGATCAAAAAGTTTGATTTCTCACAAAATCCAGACGAACCTTGTGTGTACAAGAGGGTTAGTGGGAGTGCAGTCGGTTTCCTAGTATTATATGTCGACGACATATTACTTATAGGAAATGATGTTTCAATCTTATAGTCAGTTAAGATTTGGTTATCCAAGACATTCTCCATGAAAGACCTGGGAGAAGCAACCTACATCCTCGAGATTAAGATCTATAGAGATAGATCGAAACGGTTGCTTGGTCTTTCGCAGTCTACATATATAGAATGAGTCCTAAAGGGGTTTAGTATGTCGGAATCCAAGAAAGGTTTTCTACCCATCAGGCTTGGGATACACCTTTCGAAGTTTATGTGTCCGTGCACAAAAGACGAGAGGATTTGCATGAGTGAGATTCCCTATGCATCCGCAATAGGATCTATCATGTATGCTATGTTATGTATCAGGCCTGATGTATCGTACGCTCTGAGTGTCACGAGCAGATACCAGTCTGATCCAGGAATGGATCATTGGGTGGCTGTTAAGACGATCCTTAAGTAATTGAGAATAACTAAGGATGTGTTCCTAATATATGGAGAAGGGGACATGGTGATACGCGGGTATACGGATGCCAGCTCCAGACAGACAAGGATGATTCCATGTCTCAGTCTAGGTATGTATTCACCTAGAATGGAGGCGCAATAAGTTGGAAAGGTTCCAAGCTTGACACTATAGCGGATTCTGCCACTAACGCAGAATACATTGAAGCTTTGGAAGTAGAAAAGGAAGCGGTTTGGATCAAGAAGTTCATCTCTGAACTTGATGTGGTCTCATCAATGATCCAAACATGTGCTTCGCCGCTATCATCTTATCACAGAGATCATCAGTAGGAATAAAATACAAATCGAGAAAATCCCCATAGAAAGGAACTTAGCGGATCCTTTGACTAAGGCATTACCTCAAAGTAAGTTTGAGGGTAATGTTAGAGCTTATGGTATTGGATACCGTAGTGATTGACATTAGGCCAAGTGGGAGTTTGTTAGTAAAATATGAGAAGTGTCCTAAGGCAATCACCTTATGATCATACCATTTATTTGATAAATGAAAATTCACTATTTGAGTGTATATGTTTTCATGTATTTGATTGGATCTTAAACTCATTTACTGAATGTCCGCGATACGATTCATAGCATGAGAGAATTTGTGATTGGATCACAACTAGTGAGTATCTCTACATGTGTAATTGTGATGTATCGGAATTATCCCTAGTCGATGAATTGATGGATATGGACACCATTGATTCTGTAGAGACTTGCACGAGGTGTACTCCTTGGTGTATCCAAGCAGTTGATTCTCACTAGCTGATGACATTGTGATGTCCGGAGTTAATCGTGGATGCTAGTTATGATAACTAGTTCATTGGAGTGACCAGCCGTAAGACTTCATATGGTTCTCTGCATATATGGATATGTCAATGAAGTTCTTTCTGTAGCTTAAGTGTGATGTTCCTTTGACTTGCGGTATTCAAGTCATCTTGATCATGGAGACTTATGCTTTGACATCTTAAGCAAGCATCTCTAAGGAGATGTGGACCCGGGATGATTGGGTATAAGTCAAAGTGATCGAAAGTGTTTGAATAGCCTATAAAGGATTCACCACTCCTTGCGAGGAGATGTATACCCATGGCCTCTCGTCAGATTGTTACTAAAGTCTTTGGCCAAAACATTACATGTTTAGAGTAAGGTACTCTTCGATACATGTGCAGTAACTAGAATCCGTAGGACGAGGAAATGATACTTGGGCTAGGTGTGACATAGTCAACCTAGTGGGGACTGACACTATAGACCATGTCCTGAACCAAGTGGGTATAAGATGAGTGAAGGGAATGGGGCACGAATCATTCGAGCTGCTGAAAGGTTTCAGAAATAGTTCTGGATCAACCGTTGATCTTTTCGGTTAATTGGGGATCATGATGTACTACTAGGTGCCACTCATGATCGTTCTATAATTAATGGTTAATTATAGACGGCCAACATAAATCGAGAACCTATTTGGTCACACGCACAACGAGCGTAATCCGAAGGATTTAAAACGAGCTTGAGAATGAGATTCTCAGACCGAGAGAAACTAGGTTTGGTTGGACCAAACATGGAGCGAGCATTAAATCGTTTCAGTCGCAATGGAAGCGTGGATGGGTCGTGTCTTATGAAGACATAATGGATGAACCAAAATGGTTTGGTTCTAATCTAATGGAGGAGAATAAACCAAAGGGTTTGGTTTATTTTAAACGAATGAACCAAAAGTTGGTTCGGTTCATTTTAACTTAAAATAAACCATCATGGTTTGGTTTATTTTAACTTATATTATTGGCGCGGGTTAACGGGCCTTATGGTTATGATCCAATAACCATTAAGAGAATTAGTTCTCTATAAAAGAGGGCTTAAGGGATTGTTAATCCCTAATCCAAAACCCTAGCTTAAGTTGCCGCCCACCTCATCCCCTCTAAGAGTTGGCGCCAACCTCCATTGCCGCCCAGCCCTTGTGCCACCGTCCAAGTTGTTGCCGGCGTCCAAGCTTCGGTCGGTGATACTCCGACAACTCTCCGGTGTTCTCCTTTGGGTTTGGCATCAAGGTGAGGTTCATCCTACCTTTTTGGCCGGCCCTATTTCCTCCACCAAAGCTGTCCAGTTTTCTGGACAGCTTGTTCTCTTCTCGTTGGAGCATCGTTTGGACGACGGTTAGTGCTCCGAAAGTGCCTAACTTACTGGGGATTCGATCTTTGGTAATCCTCTGAGGTGGAGGACGAAGGATTCATCAAACGGTTGATGAATACCTCTCCGGAGAAGCGAGTTTTGACGACTCAGTTTTGGATCCGAATTTGGATTCGGATCATGATCATCTCTCGATCACATCGTCTTCAACACGAGGCTAGTAACCCGTATGAAGACGAGGCTCGTGACTTAGCGAAGTCATCCCGAGGATACTCGGCGTGGATACGGATAGAGACGATTCTAGCGAGGATCGTTCCGGTTGATGCCGTTCCCGCTACACGTGATACGAAAGGTATAACGTAGTTAAATTTCCTTTTATTGCAAATTTAAGTTTACGGTTATGTCTACACATGTTGTACTATGCATGCATGTGATGTGTGTGTTGTAATAAATATAGATTTATTATTTTTATTTCTTCCGCTGTGCACATGTTTACGAAACATATTCGAACACACACTAGCCGCGGTGCCGGAAACCCAACATGTTTGAAATAAGTTTAAGTTCATCTAGATGCACTACCTATGCACCTTGAACTTAACTTACTTTCCTAACATCTCACATGTTATCTAAGGTGTATACATACACATACATGTCTATTTAGATGTGAGATGTGGAGTTAGGATTATTATAGCCTCATGCATTTTCTAGACAACCCTACTTGATTCTCTTATAAATGGAACTCCAAGTCATGTCATTGTCCTTAAATCAATTTTAATCAAGTTAAATGCATGAATGATCATGGCATGAATGATAACAATAATAAATCATGGCCAATGATTATGATTTCATGACATATGAATAAACTCTAAAAACGAACATGACATCTATAATAATCCTAAACAGTATCATGACATGTTATATGATAAGATAAAAAGTGATGTCATGACATGACAAATTTAAATATATAAGCAAATTAATACACACATATAATCAGACAAAAACAATTTTTATAAGCAAAATATTCCATTCAATTAAAACATCAATTTTTACAAACAAAATAGAAGCTTAAAATGCTCAATCTCACTACGAAACTAAAACCAAAATTCCTAAACATCCTCTAGCTCTAATCTCTTGCAGAAGGTGGAGGAGGAGAAGGTTGCTAGCTCAGAGTCCAGGCCCGCATCATCTCGTACATGTCAAGCTGATGCTGCTCTATGCGGCTCTGGCACTCCTCAATCCGGGTGTGGCGCTCCTCCATCCGAGTGTTGCGCTCCTCCATTCGGCTGAGGTGCTGACCCATGGAGGATTGCCCCGATATAATCTTTGCCAACTGAGAGTCAATCGTCTGTTGGTAATCCTGGAATCTGGCCTCCAGCAGTCCAACCCGATCTGAAGGACCTGTTGTTGATGCATCTGCTGGCATATAGTCATCCTCGTCAGCAGCATCGGGGTCCTCATACCGTCCTGCAGGCTCTCCTGGCACTAGAGGTGTCTCCCCACATGCCCTGGGCTGAGGCCAAGGTATCAGCTCCATCTTCCCATCTCCGGTCCGCAGCTCCACCAATGTGATGTTACGAACTGATATACAGTCGTAAACCTCAGATAGCGCCCTCATAGATCCCCTGGAAATGTTAATGCCTACGGACTCTAGCCATGCAGTGATGATATGTCCAAAAGGCATATGAAGCTTCCCTTACATAGGGGATATGAAATGGACAATGCAATGAAACATGTTCAATGCAATGTTTACATCTAATCTATATGACACATGGTATACATAAGGAAAAGATGGGGAGGCCGAATCTTGGCAAGACCCCGAGTCACAATAGGGAGAAAGCACCCAACAATGACTTTGTAGAGCACATTGTCAGGTGCAGATAGCTCAGTGATAGGAAATAGGTTCTGAGCTGGCGAGGATGGCAAAAAATGTGCTCATGCATGGAGTCTAAAGAAATATGATCAAAAGGCTCAGGAAGAGGGGCATCAAAGGTAGGATAGAATATGAAAGTGTCATTCGATGGCCTACACTCAAGGAACTCTTGGAAGATTGTAGGAGTGAACTCCAGGTCGCGTTTTGCAACCCGAGCAGTGTATGTTGGACCATCTTCTACTTTCCTTAGATTTTGATAAAACTCCTTAAGGAGATCATCATTTATGGCATGAGTACACAACGCAACCTTCATGAGCTGATAATGCATTAGGATCTCAATGATGTCGCTACAGAAGTGTTTGAAGAATTGGTTATCTATGTACCTAACTTCCATTGGTTGGTACAAACATGGTCCACCCTCATTTGGGTCGTTCCTACGTGGTCTTCTACATGAATGCAATGCAATGCAATGGAGTGTGATGATACAAACACAATGATTAGATCAAAATGAGTTGTAAAAACAAAAAATTTAGGGTTTAAGGGGTATAGAAATTATACTTTGGTGCCATTTGAAGTTGATGAGGAGAAGGCACAAGGCAACTGCACAATTGGTTTGCTTAAGAGAACGCCGAAAAGATTGCCTGAGGAAAGATCTCGTCGGAACCCTAACACAAGGAAAATTACCGGAGAGGAAACCTAAGGCTGTGAGATGCTATTAGGGCTATAGAGAAATAAAAAACATGAATGGGAGAGATGGCTTTCATACCTAGGGTTTTTTTTGGTTGTCGACATGGACAGGAAGGACTGGTCCGAGAAGGTGGGCGACGATCGGAGAAGAAAATCACGAAGGAAGAAAGCGTGAAGACGCCGAACCCTAGCGGTTCAGCATTATAAAATTGCGATGTCGATCGGTCGGTGATTTGTGACATCGATCGGTGATAGTGGTTATTGAGTGGTTTCGACCGACGATCATTGCTCGACTCAAGACTCATTCGAGCATTCTCAGTATCGAGCTACGATGAGATCGATCGGCGATATTGGGAATCAGTCGACTGATGTGATCAACATCTACTGCTGAGCGAGCCACTCGACTGATGACTCTTCTGCCCCGATGAATTGTACCAACAGTCGATTGATGTATCTTATCAATCGACTGATATACACATCAATCGAGTCCTGGAAGCAGCACTCGACTGTTGGACTCACTATATCATGCTACAGTATGATCAATCAACTGATAGACATCGATCAGATCGATCTCGATTTCGATTTCTTCACTCAATTTGTTTCATTTTATCATGTTTACTCTTGTATGTCGAATATATTAATGTTAAGCTTATATTCATGTATTTGTTAATGTATTTTGGTATTTTATTTCATTTTAACAAATATTAACATCCAAAGGTTTCAAAATTCTAACATCTCATCCTTTCTAAGTGTTGAAATACACAATCAAGGCGAATGACCTGTTTTGTGAGATGCAATATACCATAAACATTCCTTCCATGCAAACATATGGTAAAATACATGAAGCATGGTAAGTGTAAGACATCAAGGTGTGTAGCACTTGAGTATCACTCTTGATGTAACTTCTAAACCTTAAGACAATTCTCTTGATACACTAATTCCCAAAGTGTGCCAAAACTCAAAATGACACATTATGACCTCTAAATCTAGATTGTGCCAATTTTATTGATTTTTCATGATTCCAAAAATGTATTGGCACATCCTAAAATCTTTTAGGATATAAGATCAAACCAATTTCCAAGGTATCCATAACCTTGAAAATAACCTAAAATATCAACTTTATTATGGTTGAGTTAACTATCCATCCAATCAAAGTTGGCACATCCTAACCCATTTAGCGTGAGTCAATCACGCTCCTTGGAACTCAAAATCTATTTTAGCTCATTGGATTAGTTAGGTATTCCTTAGGGATGACCTCCCTAGATACCTTTCTAATAACCCTTCTAGGCTTATTAGCCTTGGTCATTATGGTCTTGTCATGGTTAACCTTAGGGATTGGCTCCCTTGTAAGCTTCTTAGTGGCTTCCTTAGGTTTTTTATAGACCCTAGCCACTAGACACACACCATGGTTGGCCTTAGGGATAATTTCCCTAGAGACCTTGGTTTTCTTAGACCTAGGTCTAGTTCCATAATCAAATGGAACATTGTGGCAAGTAGGCATTACTTTCTTAGACATAGGCTTGTGACCCAAACTTTGTCTCCTAGATGTTTCTTGCCTCTTACACCCTTTACATTGACTCCAAGATCCTAGAGTTTGACAATTTGACCCTTTAAATTGATTTTGCATATTTGCAAGGGTCTTTTCCAATTTCTCAAGCCTTGACCTCACGGCTTGATTTTCTAACTCTAATTGCCCAATTGATTTTTGATTAGGTTTTTGGGCATTACCATTTTCTTTAGGCATATGCCTACCCTTATTAGGGTTAATGCCTAAATGATTTTCGATTTTCTTAATTGTTTCCTTAGGAAGGACGTTTATAGGGACATTAGTCCCAAATTTCTCCTTCTTTGAAATGGGTATAGAGTTATTATTTCTAGATTTTTGTTTAGACTTAAAGCCAACATGTTTAGCTTCTAGACAAACATACTTATTATTTATAGCATGCTGTGATTCATGAGTAATAGCAAAATTGTTTAAATTATTTCTAGCATGCTTTTGCCTAAAATTTAAAGAATGAGCATTATGAAAATATACTTAGGGTTAGTCTTAGAGACTCCCCCCACATGTGATGCTCCCTTTTGAGTCTTCTTGCTCCCCCTAGAGTATTGACTCCTATAGTGCCCCTTTTGATGACACTTGAAGAAAATGATGTACTCTTTGCTCCTTTGACCCTGGACATCGACATCCTTAACCTTTGGCACCGGTGGACTTTTCTTGATCCTTTTTGGGCACTTTCTCTTATAGTGCCAGGTTTCCCTACACTCAAAGCAAATTATATGAATTTTTTTTTGAACCGGAATGCTTGAGTTACCTAGGTCAATGGTGGAATTTTGAGCTTATTCTCGACCGGAGGTGGATGGTTCTTCTTGAGATTGCTCCGGTGTAGATGCTCTAATCTCCTCCCCATCAATCCTAGAGGTGGAGGTCTCCTCTTCTTCCACCGATCTGGAGGTTGATTCCTTCTCAACTTCCGAGTCCTCACTCACTTGTGAGGATGATGATGATTCTTCCTCGGCTTCTTCCTCTTCTTGAGCCGATGAAGATTCTTCTTCTTCTACTTGTGCCATGTGAGGCTTCACATGGAACTTGGTCAATTTGTCCCATAGCTCCTTGGCATCTTGAAATTCACCTAAGCTAGATAAAATGTCATTAGGTATCAAATCTTCAAAAAGATTTGTTACCTTGACTTCGGTCTTGAACTTAAGACGTTGCTCTTATGTCCACTTCTTCAACTTCAAGATGTTTCCCTTCTTATACTAAGGGGGTTCAAAGCCTTCTACAAGGATGAACCAATCCTCTATATCCATCATCAAGAATGTCTCCATTCTTGTTCTCTACGCCAGAAAATCTTCTCGGTCATATGGTGGTGGAGTATTGATGTCCCATCTAAGCTTGTCTTGGAATTCCATCTTCCCTCTAGCTTCTTTAGCACCCAACGGTTAGTCCATAGAAGAGCCCTGGGCTCTGATACCACTTGTAGAAGATTTGAGGCCGCTAGAGGGGGGGGTGAATAGCGATGTGCTCATACGATGGAATTCGTTCGTGTTTGCTTTTCTACAATCTTGTTAGTACGCAGTGGAATATACAATAAAATACAACAAGAACAAACACAACACGATAGACACGAGATGTAACGTGGTTCAAAACCTAACGATTCTTACTCCACGGATCATACTCTAAAAGCCCTAGCAATGCAAATACACACTACTAATCACAATAACTCCTTCTCGACACAAGTCGGAGGTGGAGAAACCTCGTACAAATGAACTTACAATAGCAAGAATGAAATACAAGCAATATACAATGCAAATACGAAAGACAAGTAAAGAAAAATTTTACAACACTTGCTTTTGATTGCTTGAATGCTTGGTTTCTTGACTTAAACTTGGAGACCTGATTTGCAGCAACAAATCACCCCAAAAGCTCTCAAGAATCGGATGACTTTTTCTCCTCTATGAGCTCCATTTATATCTTCTGCCTAGGCTGGAAAAAGCTGATCAGTCAACTGCTCAGGACCATCAGTCGACTGATCACACTGTTGTTGTGAGATAATGGTGTAATCCATGCTGGAAAAATCCAACAGCTAGGACATCAGTCGACTGATCATGACCATCAATCGACTGTTCAAGTCATCACTCGACTGTTGATCGCAGCGGTCAAGTGAGACTCCATTCTATGCCTCAAAACCCGAGCATTAGTCGAATGATAACAAGATCATTCAACTGCTTATCTAATCAGTCGATTTTAAAGCTCTGGCAGTTGACTACTGAGACACATCCCATAGTCAAACCCTTGTTGACTCTCACCAGTCGACTGCCATATGACACCAGTCGACTGGCACACCTCAAACATGAGGTTTTAGCCCAAGTATGGTTCCCCCATACTTGCTAGACCACCCTTAGCCTAGACCTAAGCCTTCTAGCTACCTCCATCAGCCTCATGCCTCTCGGATCCCTCCAAGTCATCCATGACTTGTTCATCCATCACGCTAGCCTTCAGGTGCTTCCATCGGCTATGTCATTCTAATGGTGTTTATACCGCCAAGCCACATTGGACTTATGCTGCCAAGACTCCGCTTCAACTTTACGCCGCCAACCATTGGACTTATGCTGCCAAGACTCCCGCTTGGACTTTACGCCTCCAATATCAACCCCTTGGACTTCTCAAATGCCAAGACTAAAGCTTGGACTTTCCCTTGCCAACCCATGTTAGAATTTCCATGCCAAGACCCATGCTTGGACTTTTCCTTACCAAGCCCCATGCTTGGACTTTCCTTTGCTTGGACTTTCCCAAATGCCAAGTGTCCCACTTGGACTCTCCATGCCAAGTACGCATGACTTGGACTTTCCCATGACAATCACATTGTCATATGTTTTTGTCGATCATCAAAACATCTTTCGAGTCAAGCTCGAGTCCTGGTCAATCGTGACCTGGGCCGATTGTACCAACATTATCGTGTTCCCATAACAGGGGCATGCTTTCAGACAAAAAGACGGAGTGCAAGTGCCTTTCTAGTAAGACACAAGGTCGGTCATGTGAATTTCACACGATTGTGCCTTTTCTCCATAGTAGATTCAATGCATGGTTCACAGCACCATACATGGCCTAGTCGTGTGAAATTCACAGGTCATGTCGCGCTGCCATAAATTCCAAGAAATAAGTTTTCTACATAATTATGGAAAACGGGGATCACCTCTATATATAGGGTGGCATATCAAACCACGAGGATGGTTGGTGCCTTAAAAAAGCACCAAAGGCTCGCTAATTGGCGGAGGAAAGGAGGAGATTTAAGGCTGATGACGAACCTCCATCTATAGGAAGCCTGCCAAGACGCATCTCCAACCAAAGTAGGGCGTATTTTCTTCCAAACTTATATTTCTTTGGTTGTAAACATTAAACTATAATGTCTTGTGTTTGTTCTTCTTTGTCTATAGAGTAGAACCTTCGATTCTAGGATTAGAAAGTAGACTATGTGTGTTGGACATGATTACTGCAATGAATTCTAATTACTTTTATTTATATTTCCTAGTTATGTGATAATGATGACATGCTCTTATTTCTACTGTGCTTAGTCGATATAGATGTCAAAAGCATCTATATTGAATCCTAGGAGAATTAAGGAGAAATCGAAAGGTTGACCTTTCTCCCAAAATCGTAGATAATGAGACACGAAAGAGTAGGATCTGAAATAAGGTTCATCTATTCATGAGGAGATCATAGGACATCCTAGAACTCCATGAACCTATTCTATCTAGAAGTTGCAAAGTAGGAGAAGTCAACTTTGAGAGATTGTGGGACTAGTGACATGGGCAACCCATTGATAGCAACCTTCTGAGCTCTGTGGATCCAAAAGGGATTCTCTCATTTAGATTAGGTAATTCCCGCATAGTAACAAAAGTTCACTGGGATTAAACTTGATGATCCACCCGCAAGATCAAAATTAGAGAACTTAGGAGCATAAATTAATGACATGTCCAACATCTCATAAGTGAAATCGAAGTTCTAGAATCTTCTTCTTTATACTTGAGTGTTGGAGCAGTAGGCATATAAGTCGAACCTAAGTTTTAGTTATAGTAAATGATACAAAGTTAAGCTCATTTTGTTATCTCACGAGCTAAATCAAGTGTGCAGAAAAGTGCTAAAGCTAGAGCTGAAGGTCAACGACACTCGGAGGGAGCTGTGGTGGTCGAGCGACACCGGGATGACTTCGGAGGAAGCCGAAGGAATTAGGTGGAAGACCGAAAGCAAAAGCTACAAGGTAAATGTTGAGGTAAGCTCGTGTGAGTGAGCGCAAGGAAGGTCGTGTCCTCTGTACGGGGACATTCTTAGGTGACGATCCGACAAAGAGCTCCCATGGAAGGTCTAAGTCGAGATCAGATGGTATATGTCCATTTAATTTTCTTGTATTAATTATTTTTTAAGCTAACTCTTCGTTGCAATTGGAAAACCTGCCATCAGTCGACTGATCCATCAGCAGTCGACTGTTGGTCAAGGATCAGCTTCGAGGAGAGTCAAAGCTTATCTCCATTTTTGAAGGGATAAGAGGCTTGCTCTCATTGGTTGAAGATGTGAACATCTAGGGTTTGCAAGGCTATAAAAGTAGGGGTTCTCCACCCTATTTCCATCATCAAAAGCTCTTCAAAAAGCCTCCGCTATGATACTCTTCTACGATGACCTTACGACTGTAGGGATGTATACTGAAAAGTCTATCTTTTCTATGAACATCTTTATTTTTGAAATAAGAATCACATGATCATTGTTTGCATATTTTTATGCATATTGTCTAATACGTTACATTGTAGATAACATGGTGTGTGGTGTCACACGGGAGATCATGTTATCGGCTCCTTGTAAAGTATAAGTAAAGGCTCACAACCGAAATGAATTTGGACAAACCATCGGAATGGTTGTAGTGTGATTTGGTATTGGTTTTTTTTCACCATAGAATCACACTAGTGCACTTTGTGTGTATTGAGTAGGACCGACATAGAGGTGATTCAATTTATTGCTGACTACATAATCGAATCGGACCTCAGATATTATTTAGTACATGCTCTTAATCCCGATATAATAGCGGGCACATATACTTAGTACTCATCTCTTTGATTTACCAATGGGCGAGATTTATAGATTAAATCGATAGACTCGGTAAGTTGGGAGATGATATTATTTATATGGTGTGCCGTTGATTATAGGAGGAAACCGTGTCCTATATATTAGGATGATGATGTCCCCTTGAGGAGCTCATAAGGTTCATCATGTAAACCCTACAGGTGGACTTGATCCGACATGATGAAAAGGTTGAGTTGTACTATTCAAGGAGTTAGATGTTGATTAATTAATGGTCAGTAAATTAATTAATCGACGGACATTCGAGATCTTAAACACGGGGAAAAAATGTACAAATAATATATGGAGCCCATATTATCATATGGGGGTTGGTGAGGTAGATCAATGATGGACCTTTAGTGGATTGGATCATCATTAGTGGATCGGACTTTATGTGGGCTTGATCCATGGGTGGCCAAGACCCAACTCCTCCTCATGGTCCCTAATGTAGCCTATTAACACCTCATGATGATTAGATCCAATGGATAGAAACAAAACTCTAAGATCCATTGGTAGAGATTAAACCTCTAAGATCCGACGGTTGAGATTAAATCTCTAGATCCGACAGTTGAGATTAAATCTCTAGAACCAATTGTGGAGATTAAACCAAGGCTTATCCCTAACTCTATAAAAGGGTGGCTTAGGGTGGTTGTCGTGGAATATAGACAAGGATGAGGGGATTAGGGTTTGCTTCCTTTGGTGGCTAGGAATCCTAGTTGGTTTAGGATTGGGTTTGGTGGCTAGGGTTTTGGAGCAAGGGTGGGCGGCAACATTGGAAGTTTTTCCTTCTTCTTCCTTGGGTTGGCCGGCCACTAAGATTCTCCTCTCTACCTTAGCTTGAGCTCATCCTATTCTTCTTCCTCTCTTCCATGACCGGAAATAAGGTAAGTTAGGATTAGGGTTTGGGTGGCTAGGGTTTTGGGAGCAAAATGGTGGGCGATAACTAAAGGAGATGTTCTTCTTCTTCCTAAGGGTTGGCCGGACACTATGGTTCTCCTCTTTACCTTGGCTTGAGCTCATCCTAATATTCTTCCTCACTTCCATGCCCGGCCACAAGGTGAGCATGGATTAGGGTTTGGAAGCTTAGGGTTTAGGAGGTTTTGGTGGCACCAAATAAGGAAAGTTTCTTCCTTTCTTCTTCATGATTTGGTGGCCGGCGCCCATATCATCCTTTTCCAGCCCTAGGGCAGCATCCAAAGACACCTTCTCCTTCTCCTTGGGTGGTGGAAACAAGACTTAGGGGTTTCCCTTGATGTCTTAGTCGGTTTCCACCATTATCTCCTTCTACTTGTTGGCTGGTGACAAGCATTTCTTTTGTTGCTTGTTGGTTGGCCATAGGAAGGAGATGAGCCTTGTTTCTATTCTTCCTCTTGCTTTGGATGAGCAAGGAAGGAAGATGTGTGATCTAGGAGCTTCGACTTTTGGTAGAGCGTCGCCCACACGACGTCCGAAAGGAGGAAGGACATACATTAGAAGATTGAGAGGTATATCGATTCTCTAATTTTATATGTTACATGTTTGTATTTGTTTTTCATTTATAAGCATGATATATTTCTGTGAATGGATAAATAATATTTGGATCCCGAGCATAAACACAAAAACCGGCGATCCGGACATCGTCTATTCCACGGCTAATCGACTAGGAGAGTTGTGTTGCTTGAACAACTAGGTTGTTCAAGCGATTGCTCAAGTCGTTAGCACGACGACGAATTGGTTGTGCTTAGGAAACTCATCTCATCCATATTTGTTTTCATTAGTGAAAATTTTAATCCGGGGACATGGGATCCGATGAGCCTCCGAAGCAATTCCAACAATTGGTATCAGAGCCAAGGTTTCCGGTTTTGTGTGTTTAGGATTTGGTTAATTTTATGCACTTTTTCATATATTATATGTGCCGGATAATAGTAGGATATGCGTAGTTTAACTCTTTGGTTGTAGGCATAAGATCCGACTATTATGGCCATATGTGTGTATGTGATTGTATGTGTGTAAATATTTATTTTTTTGAATCCTCGGGGTTGACGAGGCTAGTATTTTGTTTTTGGTAAATTAAATACGACATTGTTTAGTCGCTCTTTATTTTATTTTACTTTCGATCTAGATTTCATGTACACTCCCTCGTGGAGTATAGGATCGATCGATGTAAATTAAAATAGGTTTTATTCTCGGCTCGGATCTCCGGATGGCTTGTTCATGGCATAGGAGGAGCGGACGAGATGGCGATGCGACGGGAGTCATATTGAAGACAAAAGCCATAATAGTTGGAAAATAATTTATTTTTCATATTTATTGCTTTTTGTTTGATATGCATGTCGTAGGCTAGGAAAATTCCTCAATTTCAAATTACTAAGTGGGAGAGGGATATTTTTATAAATTCCTGCGGCCTCCATTACAATTTGACAAGTGATGCAAACAAACTTGCGCGTCGGCTCTGAGTGCCTTCCTCCCTGCGGATGGGTTTGTTTGTGGATCACTAGGTCAAATAATGGTTATAGGAAATTATCTAGGAGCGTGTGTACTTCCACAGCGGTAAGGCACAAATCCGAAATAATTCCCTTAGTATTGTGTAATGGTGCACACTTAGATGCAAATAAAAGTATCCTCCCCATCGGAGTCACTGCATTTATTTGTAGGGCCAAAGAGGAATCAACTATTAGTTTTATTTGTCAAAAAGTAAGGTTGACAAGATAATAAAATTAATGGGTAAAACCTCCTCTTGCAAATGTAGAATTCGTATACGTCCACACTGCGTGGCATGCGATATTCTCGGTGTTTTGAGGTGTTGGTTTATTTCGGAATTTTATTGTTTTGAGGAATCAATAATTTTTTGAAATCTACAGTAATGATCTATGTGATTCTTAGGATTTTCAAAAATGACTTTCAGTTTACTTACTATGATACTAAAGGAAATAAACTTACTGTACCCAAATAATGTTGATTGGAAAAGAATCTAGATATTGTCTTATCTGCTAAGGAGTACAAGTATGCACTCTTCGAAGAGTGTCCTCAAGCCATGGTTGCTCAAAAAGGTTTCTACTTCTAAGCCGAAAGGCAAGAAGAAGAAGAAATAAGGTGGAGCAAAGGTAGTGGGAGGATCTCATGGAGGAGTGAAGAAGCTGAAAGGCAAGTACTTTACTTATAAGCAGGATGGACATTGGAAGAAGGACTGTCCCAGTCCAAAACAGAACAAAGGTATATCCTTTGGACTAGTCGTTGAAACATGATTAGCGGTGTTATCTACCGGCACCTGGTGTGTAGATATGAGAGCCACTAATCATGTCTGCAACATTATGCAGGGGTTCCAGGAAACTCGACGACTAGCTAAAGGGGAGAATACCATTTATCTGGGTAATGCCATGAAGGTGGCGGCTATTGCAGTGGGAGAAGTTTTATTTATCTCTTGAGAAAAATAAATCTTAGGTTCTGGAAAATTCCCTTTATGTACCTTTATTTAGAAAGAATTTAGTTTCAGTTTCTAAATTATTATGGATGGATATTCTATTTCTTTTAATGATAGAGTTGTTATAAAAAGGAATAGAGAGAATATCTGTTCAGGTACATTGAAAGGAAATTTGTATACAAACCCTCCCACGATGCAAATTGAAGTTAATAACTCATCTTCTAATTCCAAAAAGAGAAAAGAACCTTCGAAGATGAACCAAACATATCTTTGGCTTCTTAGGCTTGGTCACATTAACCTAAGAAGAATTCAAAGGTTGATAGCTGATGGACCTTAGGGTTCATTAGTAGTAGAGGATCTCCCATCCTACGAATCTTGCTTGGAGGGTATGATGACCAAGAGTCCTTTTTAGGGCCAAGGGGTATAGGAATGGTTCATTCTGATTTGTGTGGTCCTATGACTATCCAGGCAAGAGGTGGTCTTGAATATTTCGTCTCTTTTATAGACAATTATTCAAGATATGGATGACACTATGATCTGATCGTGGTGGAGACAACCTCTTGGAAGAGTTTAGGAACTACTTATCAGAGGTTGGGATTCAATCCCAATTGACTGCACCTGGCACACCCCAGCAGAACGGTGTAGCAGAGCGAAGGAATAGGACTCTTATAGAGATGGTTAGATCGATGATGAGTTATTCTTACTTGCCAGATTCATTCTAGGGATATGCTCTAGATACGGTGGTGTACATTCTGAACTTGGTTCCATCTAAATCAGTGCCTTCTACTCCCACAGAGTTGTGGACCGAGCGAAAGCCTAGTCTAAGACATATTCGGATATGGGGGAGTTCAGCACATGTGCTGAAGGCAGATGATGGTAAGTTGGAACGTCGTACAGAAGTGCACTTTTTCGTTGGCTATCCTAGAGGAACGAAGGGTGGATTGTTTTATAGTCCTAGAGATCAGAGGGTGATTGTTAGCACGAACGCCAGATTTCTAGAAGAAGACTATGTGATAAGCCACAAGCCCAAGAGTAAAATTGTTCTGGGAGTTAAAAGGGGAAGTCACTTCTTTAGTACCACCGGTACAAGAGGATATACCACATGTCACTGCACCGCGTGTCATAGAGGATACACAGATGATACCTCGTTATAGTGGGAGGGTTGTTAGACAACCTCTTAGATTCATGTTCTTGGGTGAATCTTCTGATTTGGTCCATGGCAAACATGAACCTGATCCCAAAACATGCGACGAGGCAATCCAAGATATAGATACAACATCTTGGCAAAGTGCAATGAATACTGAGATTGAATCTATGGATTCAAGTCAGGTCTGGGAGCTCTTATGCATAGCATCCCATATGGATTATGAGGTGCGACAGGTGGATGTCAAGATAGTTTTCCTTAATGGAAGTCTTGAGGAAAACATCTATATGAAGCAACCAGAGGGATTCATTACTAAGGGCGAAGAGCGTCATGTATGTAAGCTTAATCGGTCCGTTTATGGATTGAAGCAAGCTTCGAGGTCTTGGGACATCTGCTTTGATGAGGAAAATCCAGTCTTATGGATTTATTCAAAGTCCGGATAAGTCTTGTGTATACAAGAGATGTGACGGAAACGTAGTGGTATTTCTTGTACTATACGTAGATAACATTTTGGTGATTGGCAACAATATCAAAGTGTTATCGGGCGTAAGGGTATGGTTGTCTAACCAGTTTGATATGAAGGACTTAGGAGAAGCTGAACACATCCTTGGGATCAAGGTTATAAGGGATCGCAGGAAAAGGATGTTGTGCTTATTCCAAGCTTCATACATAGACATAATTTTGGATCGTTTTAGCATGTAGAACTCCAAGAAGGGTTTTCTACCTTTCGGGCATGGAGTTCCTTTATCTAAAGAAATGTGGCCTAGATCATTAAGGAGATAGAGGAGATAAAGGCGGTTTCTTATGCTTCGACAGTAGGAAGCCTCATGTATGCGATGCTATATACGAGGCCCGATATCTGCTTTGTTGTGGGCATGGTCAGCAGATATCAGAGTAATCCAGGACAGGGACATTGGACTGCAGTAAAGCATATATTGTAGTGCCTGAGAAGGACTAGGGATTATATGCTAGTTTACAGGGCAGACAAATTACTCCCTCTGGGTTGCATGGATTGCAACTTCCAATCAGATAGGGATAACAGTAAGTCTACCTTAGGTTTTGTGTTTACATTGGGAGGTGGAGTCATTGTATGGAGGAGTGTCTAGCAGAAATGCGTGGTGGACTCCACCATGGAAGCTGAGTATGTGGCAGCCAAGGAAGCTGAGTGGCTCAAGAACTTCCTGATGGACTTGGATGTGATTCCTGGTTTGCCCAGAACTATCACAATTTATTGTGATAATAATGGTGCAGTTGCAAACTCGAAGGAACCATGAGCCCATAAGGCTAGTAAACACATAGAGCGCAAGTACCACCTGATACGAGAAATCGTAAAGGAGGTAGAAGTTGTTGTCGCCTAGATTGCATCAGAGGATGACCTGGTAGACCCTTTCACTAAGGCCCTTCTAGCGAGAGCTTTGATAGGCATGTGGAGGGAAGGGGAATCATATGTATGGCAGTATGAGGATAACATAGTCTTTTAGTATAAGTTAGAGATTGTAGGGATGTATACTGAAAAGTCTATCTTTTCTATGAAGATCTTTATTTTTGAAATAAGAATCACATGATCATTGTTTGCATATTTTTATGCATATTGTCTAATACGTTACAATGTAGATAACATGGTGTGTGGTGTCACACGGGAGATCATGTTATCGGCTCCTTGTAAAGTATAAGTAAAGGCTCACAACCGAGATGGCTTTGGACAAACCATCGGAATGGTTGTAGTGTGATTTGGTATTGGTTTGTCTTGACCATAGAATCACACTAGTGCACTTTGTGTGTATTGAGAAGAACCGACATAGAGGTGATTTGATTTATTGCTGACTACATAATCGAATCAGACCTCAGATATTATTTAGTACATGCTCTTAATCCTGATATAATAATGGGCACATATACTTAGTACTCATCTCTTTGATTTACCAATGGGCGAGATTTATAGATTAAATCGATAGACTCGGTAAGTTGGAAGATGATATTATTTATATGGTGTGTCGTTGATTATAGGAGGAAACTGTGTCCTATATATTAGGATGATGATGTCCCCTTGAGGAGCTCATAAGGTTCATCATGTAAACCCTGCAGGTGGACTTGGTCCGGCATGATGAAAAGGTTGAGTGGTACTACTCAAGGAGTTAGATGTTGATTAATTAATGGTCAGTAAATTAATTAATCGACGGACATTCGAGATCTTAAACATGGGGAGAAAATGTACAAATAATATATGGAGCCCATATTATCATATGGGGGTTGGTGAGGTAGATCAATGATGGACCTTTAGTGGATTGGATCATCATTAGTGGATCGGACTTTATGTGGGCTTGATCCATGGGAGGCCAAGACCCAACTCCTCCTCATGGTCGCAAATGTAGCCTATTAACACCTCATGATGCTTAGATCCAATGGATAGAAACAAAACTCTAAGATCCATTGGTATAGATTAAACCTCTAAGATCCGACGGTTGAGATTAAATCTCTAGAACCAATGGTGGAGATTAAACCAAGGATTATCCCTAACTCTATAAAAGGGTGGCTTAGGGTGGTTGGCGTGGAATATAGACAAGGATGAGGGGATTAGGGTTTGCTTCCTTTGGTGGCTAGGAATCCTAGTTGGTTTAGGATTGGGTTTGGTGGCTAGGGTTTTGGAGAAAGGGTGGGCGGCAACATTGGAAGTTTTTCCTTCTTCTTCCTTGGGTTGGCCTGCCACTAAGCTTCTCCTCTCTACCTTAGCTTGAGCTCATCCTATTCTTCTTCCCCTTTTCCATGACCGGAAATAAGGTAAGTTAGGATTAGGGTTTGGGTGGGTAGGGTTTTGGGAGCAAAATGGTGGGCGGCAACTAAAGGAGATGTTCTTCTTCTTCCTAAGGGTTGGCCAGACACTATGGTTCTCCTCTTTACCTTGGCTTGAGCTCATCCTAATCTTCTTCCTCACTTCCATGCCCGATCACAAGGTGAGCTTGGATTAGGGTTTGGAAGCTTAGGGTTTAGGAGGTTTTGGTGGCACCAAATAAGGAAAGTTTCTTCCTTTCTTCTTCATGATTTGGTGGCCGGCGCCCATATCATCCTTTTCCAGCCCTAGGGCAGCATCCAAAGACACCTTCTCCTTCTCCTTGGGTGGTGGAAACAAGACTTAGGGATTTCCCTTGATGTCTTGGTCGGTTTCCACCATTATCTCCTTCTCCTTGTTGGCCGGTGACAAGCATTTCTTTTGTTGCTTGTTGGTTGGCCATAGGAAGGAGATGAGCCTTGTTTCTATTCTTCCTCTTGCTTTGGATGAGCAAGGAAGGAAGATGTGTGATCTAGGAGCTTCGACTTTTGGTAGAGCTTCGCCCACACGATGTCCGAGAGGAGGAAGGACATACATTAGAAGATCGAGAGGTATATCGATTCTCTAATTTTATTTGTTACATGTTTGTATTTGTTTTTCATTTATAAGCATGATATATTTCTGTGAATGGCTAAATAATATTTGGATCCTCAGCATAAACACAAAAACCAGCGATCCGGACATCGTCTATTCTGCGGCTAATTGACTAGGAGAGTTGTGTTGCTTGAACAACTAGTTTGTTCAAGCGATTGCTCAAGTCGTTAGCACGACGATGAATTGGTTGTGCCTAGGAAACTCATCCCATCCGGATTAGTTTTCATTAGTGAAAATTTTAATCCGGGGACATGGGATCCGATGAGCCTCCGAAGCAATTCCAACAATGACGATGAAGATCTACCGCATCTCCGACGACAAGTTCCTACCTTTAATTAATTTAATAGTCATCAGTATTCTTTCTTATTGTCTTCTTAAATTCTGTATTTAATCGTTCTTTAATCGTAACAAGGAGAGGGGGAGTGTCCCTCTACCTTGAGCTTTTTCATTGATTGTATTCGCTTACTCCTTCCTCTAACGAGGAGGAGTGTTTTTAGTGTTTTGTCCTCCGTATGCAGTCTAGGACCTTTAGGGCCTTAGACTAGTAGCCGAAGGCTGTGAACCAAGTAAAAACAAACGAGTATTATTTTATTTTCACTACATTTACTCTTACTCGCATTTTATATCGAACAAATGAATGAAGAGAATTTTGCGCTATTCACCCCCTTCTAGCGTTCTAAATGATCCAACAATTGGTATCAGAGTCGGGGGTGCTAAGATTTGGTGAAACCACCAATCTAGATTTTTTACAGATTTATTTTCATTTTTATTTCTGTTTATTTCAAATTTTTTTACAGGCTCTTTCGTTCAATGAGATTTTCTCCCGGACTACTAATCCAAGATGTGAGTCTTGGTACATTCCGCTTATTTTTGTTGTTGCTAGGTTTTTTCTGCATTTCTCTTGCTCTTTTTGTTGGTGCAATCGGCCCAGGTTGACTCGAGTTTGACTCGAGCAGTACCTTGATAGTATTTTGATGATAGACAAAACTCATGACATGGGATTGTCATGGGAAAGTCCAACATGGGGTTGGCATGGAAAATCCAAGCATGGAGCTTGGTGTGGAAGTCCAATGCATTGCGAAGCCGTGCGCTTGGTGCATTTGGGAAGTCTTGAGAACTTGGCAAGTTCACTAGGCTCGGGTCCTTGAGTCGGTGAAGGATGGCATTGCGAAGCCGTGCGCTTGGTGCATCCGAGGGACCGCTGGACGGGGAGCGAATGGAGTGAGCCCAAAGGGAAGCATACTTCTAGGGCATGAGACGTGAAGGATGGCGTTGCGAAGTCGTGCGCTTGGCGCATCCGAGGGACGTAGGCCGAGGGAAGAGAGCTTCGGTGGGGAACTCCATGAGGGATAAGGTGGACTTGGCCAAGTGGCTAAGACTGAGTGTCGGAGGCTCAAACATCGTTATGTTTGAGGTTTTAGCCGACATCAGTCGACTGGCATAGGTGCCAGTCGACTGCTCTAGGTCATATGGGTTCGACCAGTGTTCGACTGAACCAAGTCTGGCTGATCAGTCGACTGCCGAGGGAGGGCAGTCGACTGTTGGGAGGATCAGTCGACTGCCGAGGGATGGCAGTCGACTGATGACACTGTGCACGGGCACAGAATGGAGTCGAGCTCGCCAGCACTCGACTGATGGATGATCAATCGACTGATGGGTGCCATCAGTCGACTGATGTGTGATCCGTTGGAACTTAACCAATGTGGATCTGGCCGTTGTGAGACAACGGCTACGGGACCAGTCGACTGATGGTCACGATCAGTCGACTGATGGGCACGAAAACAGCTTGATGCAGGTTATAAATGGAGCTCGAGTTGGAGGATTTCGCCAAGCCTTTTGTGGAGCTATTGGAGGGGAATTGCTGCTGCATTCCAGTCCTTCAAGAGCCATCTAAAGCAAGCAACAAGCAAAGTGATCAAAGAAATCGGTGAAAGTTTTCTTGTGTATTATATTTGTGTATTTGCTTGTATTTCTATATTACTGTTGTAATTTCTTGTGAGAGGTTTCTCCACCTCCGACGTGTAGTCGAGAAGGAGTTTTGAGTATTGCCGTGTGCATCTCTAGAGCTCGAGGAGCTCGCCCGTGGAGTAGGAACCATTCGGTTCCGAACCACATATATCGTGTGTGTTTGCGTGTGCTTATTTGTTGTTAGTATTATTATTGTTTTATTGTTTCCGCTGCGCTAATGACAATCGTAGACAAGCAACGCAGCGAGAACGAGCGAATTACGACATCCAACGAACGAGGGCTATTCACCCCCCTCTAGCCGGCCGATCGATCCCCCTACACTTTTTGTATTAATGACCCATCTCGAGGGTTTTAGCACCGTCCGACCTCCATTTTACAATGGAGATGACTTTCGTCATTGGATGGGTCGGATGGAGTGCTTCCTTAAGACCCAAATCGAGATGTGGATCATAATCCAATCAGGATTCACACTTCCGACTAACGAAGTGGGTGAATATTTGGATTATGATCAATGGACCAATGCTACAAAAAGACAAGTTGAAGCCGATACCAAGGCGACTCAAATCCTCCAATGCGGCTTGTCCAAGGAGGAGCTTAATCGCATCGGCCCCTTCATCAGTGCAAAGGACTTGTGGACCAAATTAGTGGAATTGCACGAAGGAACCGACGAAGCAAAGGTATGCAAATGGGACCTTATTTTTAATAAATTATTTAATTTAAAAATGCAGGAACAAGAGACCGTGACTCAACTACATGCCCAAGTACAAGACATCGTCAACAACTTGCACGCCATTGGACAAAAGGTCGAAAACCGCGACCTAATAAGGTATGTCTTGAACTCATTTCCTAGGACTACCTTGTGGGCATCCATGGTCGATGCCTACAAGGTCTCTAAGGACTTATCAAAAATTAGGTTAGATGAATTATTTTTAGAATTTGAACTCCACGAACAATATAACTTGGTACCTGAGAAAGGTATAGCTCTCATTGCATGTCAAAAGAAGAAGCCCGCAAGTAAGCCACCCCCGAAGGAAGAAGAAGACGAGTACGAGTCGGAGGTCGATCTGGAGATGGAGACCGAAATAGTCAACCTAGTTCGGAGGATTATCAAGAGTCGAAGAAGACCCGTCACTCAACCCAACAAAGGTAAATCTAAAACTAGTTCTAATGTTAGGTGCTATGAATGCAATAGGTTCGGACATGTCAAGTCGGAATGCCCGAAGCTTAAAAACAAAGCACCGAAGTTCAAAAAGGTGCTTAATGCTACATGGGAAGAGGCATCGAAGGAAGAAGATGATGACCTCATCTTCATGGCTAAACCAAACGAATCGGAGCCGGAGTCCGAATCTGAAGCCGAGGATGAGTCGGACTACAAATCTCTATTCAAGAAAAGCCACGGATACACATCCAGTTCAAGAGAAACTCTCAAGGTAAGTCAGTCTCTCATTAGTACCTTATACAATGCAATTAAGTTTCTAACTAGGAAGTTAGCTAAGTCTGAGTCTATGGTCGAGACCCTATTCGAGGAGGTTAAACTCCTTAAACACGAGGTCTCCCTAACCTCTTCGACTAGTCAGTTCAAGAGAAAGACTCAACTCGAGTTGAAAAGCTCGAAGTTGAGAACTCACTTTTGAAAATTCAAGTCGAAGATCTTAGGAACACGTTGGAAAGGTTCACTTTGAGATCCAAGGGACTTGACCTCTTACTTAGATCACAAAGGGCTGTGTACAACAAGGCCGAGCTTGGGTTTAGCTCAAATATGACTAACAAGTCATATATGTCAATCGTAAGTCGAAATAGAATACATGTCCAAGCATGGGTCCCTAAGACCACTCTGATTTCTCAATTAGGATTCAACCAGTACTGGATTCCCAAAGACCAAATCCACTATGTGGAAAGACCAAACCGATTCAATGATCCAGGGGGAGCTAGTACAAAACTTGTTCGTGCTATTACTTAGAAATTGCATGCTTAGTTTCTCTTTCTTTTCTTTTTTAGAATGGTTAGATAGGGACTATAACTCATCAATACTTGATAACATAGTACCAGGACGCGGCGAGATGATAGTATGCTAAGAAAGCGAAGTCTTGGGTACTCGAGCACGATAAGGCGTATCTAGTTCGGTTCACTTGACCAAGTGGAACTAGCTGAAGCTACCTCGTCGTATCCTAGACTAGTTAGACCAGAAAGTGTTCTTAAGTAAGTCAAGTTACTATTTTATCAAAATTGTCTTTGTCTAAGGAAGTGGTCGTTTTTTTTATCAAAGAAGGCCCCTGTGCCTCGCCACGACTTGGAAGCTAAGATCTTGAAAAGGTGACTTGATGAGCTTAGGTCAAATCCGAATCTAACACAAGGTTGACAAGTGTTCAAATCATTAAATTTAAATCAGGTATAATTGGAAGTCATCTCACAAGAACATATAAGGTTAACATGCTTGATCATGTAAACATGGGTGAGATGATATAGGTCTAATAATTTACAATCAAATTTTAAATTCCAATATCCGATCCAACTACCTTGCATGTAGGATCAATGGATGTTGGATAGTGGTTGCTCCTGACATATGAACAAGGATCAACTTAAGTTTTCAAAGCTTCGATTCAAGTGACAAGTATAGGTAGCCTTTGGAAACAACGACAAGCTCAAAATCATCGGATCAAGTGATATTGAGCTCAACACAAACTTTATCATTCAAAATGTTTTACTAGTTGAAAACAAATATAATTTACTTAGCGTAAGTCAACTGTGTGATAATAACTATAAGGTCATATTCCTAGAAAATGAATGCGCAATTAAAACAAATGAAACCTCTAAAACAATCCTTAAAGGAACTAGGAATAGCAACATCTATACTATTAATCTACCTAACTCCTCAACCAAGTGTCTTATGACACAGCAAGAGGAATCTTGGTTGTGGCACCGATGACTCGGTCACTCGCACCCAAGACTTGTCCACAAGATGAGTCAGAGTGGCTTAGTCAGAGGTTTGCCCAACCTTAACAACTTAGACAATAAAATTTGTAATGATTGTCAACAAGGTAAATAATCTAGGACACAACATCAACTAACTAATCAAGAACGAACCAAAAGTGTTCTTGAGCTCCTACATATGGATCTATTCGATTCACATGGAGCTAAGTCACTTAATGTTAGTCAATTCTATTTAGTCATAATTGACAACTATTCTAGGTTTACCTGGGTTAGGTTCATCAAACATAAAAGTGATACCCTAGATCAACTCATCAACTTGTTTAAACTAATCGAAAATCAAAAAGAACCTTAAAATTTAAAACTTAGGAGCGATAATGGTGGTGAATTCGAAAACCACAAGTTTACAGATTTCTGTAACCTAAATGGATATCACCATGAATTCTTGTGTCTTAGAACCCCACAACAAAATGGTCTAGTCAAACGTAAAAATAGAACCCTACAAGAAGCCGCTAGGACAATGCTAAACGAGTATAACCTACCCGACAAGTTTTGGGCAGAAGCCGTTAGTACGACTTGCTATGTCCAAAATAGGATCCTTTTGGTAAAGAGGCACCGTAAGACCTCGTACGAAATCTATCATTACAAAATACCTAACATCTAATACTTTAGGATATTTGGATGTAAGGTACATATTCTGAACACTAAGGATTACCTAGAAAACTTCACCTCCAAAACATCTACCGGAATCTTCTTAGGATACTCCACTACAAGTAGATCCTATAGGGTATACAACCATGACACCCTTAGAGTTGAAGAGACTATTAGGGTGCGTTTGGTTGGGGGTTTTTGTTGATAACCTTGTTAGGTTATCAACAAAAACCTTGTTTGGTTTAGGTTATGAACAATTACCTGGTAATTGTTCATTACCTGGTTATGGACAAAAACCCTTTTAGGGGGAATAGGAAAACTTTGGAGAACCAAGGTTTTTGTTGATTCCCAAGGTTAAGGAAACTTTTTTCCAATATTATCCCTAGTAATATATTAAATTTCAATTTGTCAAAACTCAATCGCCGCCGTATCGCCACCGCTGCCGAGCCGCTCCGCTACATCGCGGCTGCCGCATCATCGCCGCCGCCGCCACGCTGGGCCGCCATGCCCGTCACCACCGACATTGTCGCTACCGCCGCCACCTCCACCGTCGCCGCCCGTCACTAGCCGCCACCCGTCGCCATCGCTCGTCGCCGCCTGTTGCCTGTCTCCCTCCGCCGTCGCCAGCCAACCGCCGCCACCGCCGCCACTGCTGCCACCACCTCCATCGCTGCCCGTAGCCGATCAACGGCCGGCGGCGACCGTTGCCCGGCCAGTCGCTGTCGCCCATCGTTATTGCCCCAATCGACCGATCGTCGTTGCCGCCATCGATCGGTCGGCCACCATCGTCGCCCCGACCGATCAATTGTCGTCGCCGTCGGTCGATCACCACCGTCGTCGGTCGGCCGCTGGTCGGTCACCACCGTCGTCGACCGGCCGGGCACTGCCATCGTCATTAATATTTCCGTCGTCATCGTCGAATTGATTGAGCAAAGACAAAGGATAATTTAGTAAAATGTTAAACTAAGTTATATATTAAAACCTCCAACCAAACAAGGTTTTTATCTAAGGTTATACTTTATTCCAAGGTTATGTTTTATTCCCTGGTAATCACATAACCAAGGTTATGTATGATTACTTGAACCAAACGCACCCTTAATGTAGTGTTCGATGAAGGACACGAACCTACAAAACCTATAGCAACACCAACTAGCGAACCAACTCATACCAGACTCGACTCCAACCATGAGATCGAGTCTAGTATTAATCCTAACCCAAGTCCAACAAGTCATCTAGTCGACCAAGTCATTGGTGACCCTAACCCAAGTCAAATTAGGATTCAAACGAATCATCCTATCGACCAAGTGATAGGTGATCCTAGCTTAGGGATTCGAACTAGATCATCTTATAGAAACCTTAGTCAAATCTCCTTGATTTTGAAAACACAACCCAAAACCATTGAACAAGATCTTCTTGATCCCGATTGTATTATTGCAATGCAAGAAGAGCTAGCTCAATTCACTAGGAATGAGGTTTGGGAATTAGTACCACCACCTAAAGATAAATTAGTAGTTGGAACAAGGTGGGTCTTCCGAAACAAACTTAATGACAAAGGTGAAGTAGTTAGAAATAAAGCAAGGTTAGTCGCCAAAGGTTTCAGTCAAGTAGAAGGATTAGATTACGATGAAACCTATGCCCCCGTAGCTAAACTAGAATCCATCCGAATGTTGTTAGCCTACGCTGCACATCAAGGATTTAAGTTATTTCAAATGGATGTCAAGTCAACATTTTTAAATGGACTTATTAAAGAAGAGGTATACGTTAGTCAACCCCCCGGATTCGAAAGCCTAGATAAACCTGACCATGTCCTTAAACTAAAGAAAGCTCTTTATGGACTCAAACAAGCTCCTCGAGCTTGGTACAAGAGGCTTTCAATTTATCTTAAGTCAAAAGGGTTTAACCAAGGCCTAGTCGATCCAACCCTCTTCGTAAAGACCGTAGGTAAGGAAATATTTATAGCCCAAATTTACGTAGACGATATCATTTTCAGAACAACCAATTCGATCCTACTAAACGAATTCATTTCACTTATGGAAAGTGAATTTGAAATGAATTTAGTAGGTGAATTGAGTTTCTTTCTAGGACTAAAAATTAAACAAACTAAGGATGGAATATATTTATATCAACAAAAATATACTAGAGAATTAATTAAACATTTTGGAATGCAAGAAGCTAAAACCATCAATACACCCATGGCAAATAATGTCATTATAGGAGAGGACTTAGAAGGAAAGCCCATCGACCTAAAATACTATAGGAGTGTGATAGGGAGTCTTCTATATTTAACCACGAGTCAACTCGACATTTTATTTGCGATAAGTATGTGCGCAAGGTTTCAAACCTATGCAAAGGAGTCTCACCTAACTTTATTTAAGCGTATCCTTAGGTATCTAAAGGGCACGCTAAGCGTAGGTATTTGGTACCCTAGATCTACCGAGTTCGAACTAATCGGCTACTCCGACTCAGACTATGCCGGTAGTAAACTCGATAGGAAGAGCAACAGTGGTTGTTGTCAACTTTTCGACTCGAGTCTAGTGAGTTGGTGTAGTAGGAAGCAACACTGTGTTGCTTTATCTACCACCGAAGCCGAATACGTCGCAATGGGTGAGTGTGTGGCTCAGCTTCTTTGAATGAAGCACACTCTCCAAGACTTTAACTTAAACTTCAACAATATTAAAACTCACATAGATAATATTAGCTCCATCAACTTAACCAAAAATCCTATTTGCTGTTCTAGGACCAAACATATAGAAGTTAAACACCACTTTATTCGGGAACATGTAGCTAACGGAACCATTAAACTCGAATATGTGGAATCCAAGTCAAACCTAGCCGATCTTTTTACCAAGCCACTACCCGAAGCTGAATTTAGTCTACTAAGACGAAAATTAGGCATGTGCGTAATAGAGTAGGACTTACATTCTTTTTGTTGGAATGTATACTGAAAAGTCTATCTTTTGTATGAACATCTTTATTTTGAAATAAGAATCACATGATCATTGTTTGCATATTTTTATGGCTATGCATATTGTCTAATACATTACATTGTAGATAACATGGTGTGTGGTGTCACACGGTGTTGGTGCAGTAGGCACCTAAGTCGAACCTGAGTTTTGATTATAACAAACGATACAAAGTTAAGCTCATGTCGTTATCTCATGAGTTGAATCGAGTGTGCAGAAAATTGCTATAGCTGGAGCACAAGGCTAGCGACACCCGGAGGAAGCCGCGGTGGTCGGGCGACACTCGAGTGACTTCGAAGGGAGCCGAAGGAATCAAGTGGAAGGCCGGAAGCAAAAGCGACATAGTAAGTATCGAGGTAAGCTCAAGTGAGTAAAGTGAAGTGAGGTCGTGTCCTTTGTACGGGGACGTCCTTAGGCGACGATTCGACCCAAGACTTCCCATGGAAGGTCTATGTTGAGATCGGACGGCAAGTGGCCGTCGAATTCACTTATATTTTGAGCTAACTCTTTATTGTAGTCAAAAATCCTGGCCATCAGTTCAACCAGCTAGTTCAACCGGCCAGTTCAACCGATGGTCAAAAATCAGCCTCGAGGAGTCAAGCTTTATCACCATTTTTCAAAGAGTTTTGTGCCCAATTCCTATTGGTTGAAGACCCATTCGATGATAGGCTTAAAGGATATAAAAGGAGGGCTTCTCCTAGGTTTTTTATCATCTCTAAGTGCTCACAAACCTCCACAACTCTGCGATTTTCATACGACTGTACGACAAAGTGCTGTCAACAACCCTAGTTTACTTTCTACTCTTTTAGTTGTTGATATTCTTATTTTGTCGTCTCTTTAAATATTGCAATTCCTTTTATTAATCGAGGTTTTCTATCATTGCACTTTACATTAATAGAAGAGAGGGTTTGTCTCTCTATCTTTTCTTTCGAAGTTTTTTTTGTAATCGTCAAACTCTTACCTCCAACGAGGAGGAGTGTTTTTAGTGAATTGCCCTCCGTGCATGATCAAGGATCACTAGGGTCTTAGAGTAGTATGTTAGTAATATATGAGAGATGTCCTAAGGCAATCGCCTTATGTATGAACCATTTATATGATAAATGAAGATTCACTATTTGAGTATACATGTTTTATGTATTTGATTGGATCTTAAACTCATTTACTGAATGTCCAACGATTCACTGAGAGAATTTGTGATTGGATCACAACTAGTGAGTATCTCTACATGTGTAATTGTGATGTATCGGAATTATCCCTAGTCGATGAATTGATGGATTTGGACACCATCAATTCTGTCGAGACTAGCACGAGGTATACTCCTTGGTGTATCCAAGCAGCTGATTCTCACTGGTTGGAGACATTGTGATGTCCGGAGTTAATCGTGGATGCTAGTTATGGTAACTAGTTCATTGGAGTGACCAGCCGTAAGACTTCATATGGTTCTCTGCATATATAGATATGTCAATGAAGTTCTTACTGTGGCTTAAGTGCGATGTTCCTTTGACTTGCGGTATTCAAGTCATCTTGATCATGGAGACTTATGCTTTGACATCTTTAGCAAACATCTCTGAGGAGATGTGGACCCGGGATGATTGGGTATAAGTCGAAGTGATCGAAGGTGTTTGAATAGCCTATAAAGGATTCACCACTCCTTGCGAGGAGATGTATACCCATGGCCTCTCGTCGCATTGTTACTAAAGTCTTTGGCCAAAGCATTACATGTTTAGAGTAAAGTACTCTTCGATACATGTGGAGTAACTAGAATCCGTAGGACGAGGAAATGATACTTGGGCTAGGTGTGACGTAGTCAGCCTAGTGGGGACTGACACAATAGACCATGTCCTGAACCAAGTGGGTATAAGATGAGTGAAGGGAATGGGGCACGATTCATTCGAGCTACTGAAGGGTTTCAGAAATAGTTCTCGATCAACCGTTGATCTTTTCGATTAATTGGGGATCATGATGTACTACTAGGTGCCACTCATGATCGTTCTATAATTAATGGTTAATTATAGACGGCCAACATAAACTGAGAACCTATTTGGTCACACGCACAACGAGTGTAATCCAAAGGATTTAAAACGAGCTTGAGAATGGGATTCTCATACCGAGAGAAACTATGTTTGGTTGGACCAAACATAAAGCGAGCATGAAATTGTTTCAGTCGCAATGGAAGCGTGGATGGGCCGTGTCTTATGAAGACATAATGGATGGACCAAAATGGTTTGGTTCTAATCCAATGGATGAGAATAAACCAAAGGGTTTGGTTTATTTTAAACGAATGAACCAAAAGTTGGTTCAGTTCGTTTTAACTTAAAATAAACCATCATGGTTTGGTTTATTTTAACTTATCCTAATGGAGCGGGTTAACGGACTTTATGGATATGATCCATTAACCATTAAGAGAATTAGTTCTCTATAAAACAGGGCTTAAACCCTAACCCTAAAAACTAATCAAGTTTTGGCCGCCCAACCTAGTTGCCGCCCACCTCCTTGGAGTTTTCGGCGCCCAACCCTAAGGTGCCGCCGCCCAGCTTTTGTGCAGCCGTCCAACTTGTTGCCGGCGACCAAGCTTCAGCCGGAGAACCTCCGGCGACCCTCCGGTGATCTCCTCTAGGTTCGGTGATAAGGTGAGCTTCCATCTCTCCTTGGCCGGCCTCTATTCCTCCACCAAAAGCTGTCCAGTTTTTCTGGACAGCTTGTTTCTTTGTTGTCGGAGCGTCGTTTGGACGATGGTTAGTGCTCCGATAGCGCCTAACTTACCGGGGATTTGATCTCCGGTAATCCTCTGAGGTGGAGGACGAAGGATTCGTCAAACGGTTGACGAATACCTCTCCGGAGAATCGAGTTTTGAGGACTCGGTTTTGGATCCGAATTTGGATTCGGATTGTGATCATCTCTCGATCACGTCGTCTTCAACATGAGGCTAGTAACCCATACGAAGACGAAGCTCGTGACTTAGCGAAGTCATCCCGAGGAGCTCGGCGTGGATACGGAAAGAGACGATTCTTACGAGGATCGTTCCGGTTGATGCCGTTCCCGCTATACGTCATACGAAAGGTATAACGTAGATAAATTTCCTTTTATTGCAAATTTTAATTTACGGTTATGTCTACACTTGTTGTAATATGCATGCGTGTGTTGTGTGTATTGTAATAAATATAGATTTATTATTTTTAATTGCTTCCGCTGTGCTCATGTTTACGAAACATGATCGAACACACACGCCGCGGTGCCGGAAACCCAACAGTGGTATCAGAGCCCAGGTTGTGTTTCGACATAATCGTAAAAATGATTTTGTGATAGTCATATTGTATTTCTAGAAATTTTCTAAATTTTGGAAATTTAGAAGTATTTATGGAAATTTTTCAATTTTGGAAAGTCGAGAAGTATTTATGGAAATCTTCCACTTTTGGAAAGTTGGAAGTATTTATGGAAATTGATATTTTCCATAAATAAAATATTTGATTAGATTCTGGAAATTTGTTTCCTAATTTAATCATGATTTGATTTGGAAAATCAAATCTTAAAATATTTTATTTCCATAAGTAGTTTTAATGATTTAGGAAATTGGTTTCCTAAATAAATTTTCCTTAATCAAATAATTCCATGAATAAAATATGTGATCAGATTTGGAAATTTGTTTCCTAATTTAATTATGATTTGATTTGGAGAATCAAATCTTAAACATATTTTATTTCCATAAATAGTTATGACATATAAGGAAATTATATACATGACATAATTGTATGCCATGTAATTGCATTAGATGCATAACATTATGTCATGCGTGTCGTGACATGTAGATGTATGCCATGTATGCCATGCCATGTAGATAATAGTTATTTGCATGCAAAGAGGATGAGACATAAAAACCCTTAATCAATATTAAAGACTACACCTTCCATTAATATGGTTAGAACCAGAGTTCTGTTTCTTGTTTGGGTTGTTGGACTCTCTCCAAGCCCGGCTCGAACCCGAATATGTTCAAACCATGGAATAGTTTAATACTAATATGGTAAGAGTCAGAGGTCAATCGTTAGCTTTGGTTGTTGGACTCTCTCCAAGCTGGGCTAATTGGTTGAATGCGCTCTAACCATATTAAAACTATGTCCTGATTAATGGGTTGGCTTTAACCTGGAGCATCGGCTTGTTGGACTCTCTCCAAGGTCGATGTAAAGGGAGGTGAAGTTGGGTGCTATGCATATGATGCATACTTGTTAATGTGTTAACAACCCGATGTATGTGTGAACATTCAATTAGTTGATAGAACATTGTGATAGTTGCATATACGGGATATGCAACCGGTATAGATGATACCTACCGTCGTAGTTATGAATGGCTTGTTGGACTCTCTCCAAGGTTGTTCATAACTATGATGGATATCAGCCCATTCGGAGATGGACCTACAATCTCCCGAAGTGATTTTGGGGTTTTTGAAATTCGAAAAATGAATGGGATTTATAAATGTATTTTGATGCATTTTAAAATCATCTTTCTCATATATGCTTGTTTTGTATTTCTAAGTTAATATATTGATCATGATGTGTTTGAATTTGCGTTCCATTTTGGATTCAAATAAATTGACTGGGCCGAACTTCTTGGACTAGCTTAGAAACTTGAGAATTGTTCTCAAGGTGGAAAAGCTTGCGTATGTCCTCGAAGCGCCTCTTCCCGCCCATCTTAGTGACAATGCAACTCTGGACCAATTGTTGGCCTATCAGAAATATGTAAGTGATTCTGAACAAATGAGTTGCATCATGCTAGCCGCGATGAAACCCAAGCTACGAAAGCAGCATGAGCATATGGATGCTCATATCGTAGTCCTTCATCTTTGTGAGTTGGTTGATGAGCAAGTGAGATTCGAAAGGTTCGAAGTCTCAAAGCTCCTCTTCACCTCTGAGATGCTAGGAGGTTCATCTGTGGTACTGCTCAATATGCTGAAGACTGTGGAGTCTTCTGAGAAGCATGAGCAGGGGACAATGCTGTTAGTTGATTCCTCGAAGAAAGGTTCTAAGAGGAAGTCAAAGGAACAGCAGAAGGGAAAGAAGAGAAGGGCTAAGAAGGTAGAACTAGCACAAAAGGAAACTTGCCATCATTATGGCAAGGAGAGCCATTTACGAAGAAAGTACAAGATTTATCTTGAGTCCGTGAAGAAGGATAAGGCATCGGATGCCCCATCTTCTTCAGAAATCTTCTTTATTGATTGTCATTCTATTTCCTCAGACACTTGGGTATTTGATACTGGGTGTGGCTCACATATATGTAATGACATACATGGGCTAAGGAATAGAAGAAGACTCGTCAAGGGGAGAGTCAAATTTACGTGTTGGGAATGGAGCAACGGTTGCTGCACTCGCCATCGGAACATATTTGTTGGAACTCCCTGTAGGACTTGTCTTAGAACTGGACAATTGCTTTTATGTTCCTTCGTTGATAAAGAACATCATTTCTATTTTAAATAGAAATGGGTACCATTTGACTTTTAGTAACAATTGTTGTTACATAACTTTGAATGGAGTTCTTTATGGGACTGGAACATTAAGCAATGACATTTATACGTTGGACGTATCCAGTGACATTTTCAATATCGAAGCGAGCAACAAGCGTGCTCGAAAGGATAATCAAATAGACTCCTACATGTGGCATTGTCGTCTTGGCCATGTAAGCAAGAAACGCATGTCCGAATTACACCGATGTGGAATTCTGGAATCGTTTGAATTGGATTCATACGATACATGCGAATCATGCTTAAAAGGCAAGATGACTAAGTTACCTTTTACAGGAAAAGGTGAACGAGTGGGAGAGTTGCTAGGCCTAATACATAGTGATGTATGTGGACCTATGTCAACTCAAGCTTTAGGAGGCTATAGCTACTTCATTACCTTCACCGATGATCACTCACGGTTTGGGTATGTGTTCTTGATGAAACACAAGTCTGAACCCTTTGAAAGGTTCAAAGAATTCAGAAATGAAGTAGAGAAACAACATGACAAGAGTATTAAAATACTTCGATCGGATCGAGGTGGTGAATACTTAAGTCAAGAGTTTCTTGATTATCTAAGAGACAATGACATATTGTCTCAATGGACTCCGTCATATACACCACAACATAATGGTGTATCTGAGAGGCGTAACCGGACCTTGTTGGACATGGTCAGGTCAATGATGAATCATGCGACTCTTCCCAAGTCCTTTTGGGGCTATGCACTTCAGACAGTTGTTTACTTGTTAAACAGAATGCCTACCAAGGTAGTCTCAACTACTCCATATGAGATATGGAATGGTAAGAAACCTCATGTATCTTACTTGAAGATATGGGGTTGTCCTGCTTATGTGAAGCGGACTGTATCAGACAAATTGGATGCTAAGTCTGATAAATGTCTATTTGTTGGATACCCTAAGGAAACAAGGGGTTACCAATTCTATCATCCTGTGGAACAAAAGGTGTTTGTTTCAAGGCATGCTGTGTTTCTAGAGAAAGAGTTTCTCTTGCAAGAAAAGCGATTAGAGTGTCGTCGAGCTTGAGGAGGCTCGAGAGACTCAAATAGACATTAATGAGATACCTGGTGAAGCACAACAGCCGACAACTCATAGTGATGAGCAATCGGCTGGACCTATTGTAACACCACATCTTCGTAGATCTGGTAGAACACGCAATATTCCTGAGAGATATGGATTTCTCGTGAGCGAATCGAATGACGTGTTACTCATTGATGATGAGGAGCCTACCAGTTATGAAGAAGTGCTGACAAGTTCAGAAAGGGATAAGTGGCTTGGTGCCATGAAGTCGGAAATGGATTCTATGTATGAAAATCAAGTTTGGAACTTGGTTGACCCACCTGAAGGGATAAAGCCTATAGGGTGCAAGTGGGTTTTCAAGAAGAAAACCGACATGGATGGTAATGTGATTACCTATAAGGCTAGATTAGTGGCGAAAGGATATCGTCAAAAATAAGGTGTTGATCATGACGAAACCTATTCGCCTGTAGCTATGCTTAAATCCATTCGGATGCTCCTGGCCATAGCGGCTCATTATGATTATGAGATATGGCAGATGGATGTGAAAACAGCTTTCCTTAATGGAAACCTGCTCGAGGACGTGTATATGATACAGCCTGAGGGTTTCACATCGGTTGATAAAACCAAGGTATGTAAATTGCGACGGTCCATTTATGGATTGAAGCAAGCATCCAGGAGTTGGAATATCCGTTTTGATGAGACAATCAAAAAGTTTGATTTCTCACAAAATCCAGACGAACCTTGTGTGTACAAGAAGGTTAGTGGGAGTGCAGTCGTATTCCTAGTATTGTATGTCGATGACATACTACTTATAGGAAACGATGTTTCAATCTTACAGTCAGTGAAGGTTTGGTTATCCAAGACATTCTCCATGAAAGACCTGGGAGAAGCAACCTACATCCTCGGGATTAAAATCTATAGAGATAGATCGAAACGGTTGCTTGGTCTTTCGCAGTCTACATATATAGACCGAGTGCTAAAGAGGTTTAGCATGTCGAAATCCAAGAAAGGTTTCCTACCCATCAGGCATGGGGTACACCTTTCGAAGTCTATGTGTCCGCGCACAGAAGACGAGAGGATTTGCATGAGTAAGATTCCCTATGCATCCGCAATAGGATCTATCATGTATGCTATGTTATGTACGAGGCCCGATGTATCGTATGCTCTGAGTGTCACGAGAAGATACCAGTCCGATCCAGGAATGGATCATTGGGCGGCTGTTAAGACGATCCTTAAGTACTTGAGAAGAACTAAGGATGTGTTCCTAATATATGGAGAAGGGTACATGGTGATACGTGGGTATACGGATGCCAGATCCAGACAGACAAGGATGATTCCATGTCTTAGTCTGGGTATGTATTCACCTGGAATGGAGGCGCAATAAGTTGGAAAGGTTCCAAGCTTGACACTATAGCGGATTCTGCCACTAAGGCAGAATACGTTGCAGCTTTAGAAGCAGCAAAGGAAGCGGTTTGGATCAAGTAGTTCATCTATGAACTTGATGTGGTCTCATCAATGATCCAAACATGTGCTTCGCCGCTATCATCTTATCAGAGAGATCATCAGTAGGAACGAAATACAAATCGAGAAAATTCCCACTGAAAGGAACTTAGCGGATCCCTTAACTAAGGCATTACCTCAAAATAAGTTTGAGGGTCATGTTCGAGCTTATGGTATTGGATACCGTAGCGATTGGCATTAGGCCAAGTGGGAGTCTGTTAGTAATATATGAGAGATGTCCTAAGGCAATCGCCTTATGTATGAACCATTTATATGATAAATGAAGATTCACTATTTGAGTATACATGTTTTATGTATTTGATTGGATCTTAAACTCATTTACTGAATGTCCACGATACGATTCATAGTATGAGAGAATTTGTGATTGGATCACAACTAGTGAGTATCTCTACATGTGTAATTGTGATGTATCAGAATTATCCCTAGTCGATGAATTGATGGATTTGGACACCATCAATTATGTCGAGACTAGCACGAGGTATACTCCTTGGTGTATCCAAGCAGCTGATTCTCACTGGCTGGAGACATTGTGATGTCCGGAGTTAATCGTGGATGCTAGTTATGGTAACTAGTTCATTGGAGTGACCAGCCGTAAGACTTCATATGGTTCTCTGCATATATAGATATGTCAATGAAGTTCTTACTGTGGCTTAAGTGCGATGTTCCTTTGACTTGCGGTATTCAAGTCATCTTGATCATGGAGACTTATGCTTTGACATCTTAAGCAAACATCTCTGAGGAGATGTAGACCCAGGATGATTGGGTATAAGTCAAAGTGATCGAAGGTGTTTGAATAGCCTATAAAGGATTCACCACTCCTTGTGAGGAGATGTATACCCATGGCCTCTCGTCGGATTGTTACTAAAGTCTTTGGCCAAAGCATTACATGTTTAGAGTAAGGTACTCTTCGATACATGTTGAGTAACTAGAATCCGTAGGACGAGGAAATGATACTTGGGCTAGGTGTGACGTAGTCAGCCTAGTGGGGACTGACACAATAGACCATGTCCTGAACCAAGTGGGTATAAGATGAGTGAAGGGAATGGGGCACGATTCATTCGAGCTACTGAAGGGTTTCAGAAATAGTTCTCGATCAACCGTTGATCTTTTCGATTAATTGGGGATCATGATGTACTACTAGGTGCCACTCATGATCGTTCTATAATTAATGGTTAATTATAGACGGCCAACATAAACTGAGAACCTATTTGGTCACACGCACAACGAGTGTAATCCAAAGGATTTAAAACGAGCTTGAGAATGGGATTCTCATACCGAGAGAAACTATGTTTGGTTGGACCAAACATAAAGCGAGCATGAAATTGTTTCAGTCGCAATGGAAGCGTGGATGGGCCGTGTCTTATGAAGACATAATGGATGGACCAAAATGGTTTGGTTCTAATCCAATGGATGAGAATAAACCAAAGGGTTTGGTTTATTTTAAACGAATGAACCAAAAGTTGGTTCGGTTCGTTTTAACTTAAAATAAACCATCATGGTTTGATTTATTTTAACTTATCCTAATGGAGCGGGTTAACAGGCTTTATGGATATGATCCATTAACCATTAAGAGAATTAGTTCTCTATAAAATAGGGCTTAAACCCTAACCCTAAAAACTAATCAAGTTTTGGCCGCCCAACCTAGTTGCCGCCCACCTCCTTGGAGTTTTCGGCGCCCAACCCTAAGGTGCCGCCGCCCAGCTTTTGTCCAGCCGTCCAACTTGTTGCCGGCGACCAAGCTTCAGCCGGAGAACCTCCGGCGACCCTCCGGTGATCTCCTCTAGGTTCGGTGATAAGGTGAGCTTCCATCTCTCCTTGGCCGGCCTCTATTCCTCCACCAAAAGCTGTCCAGTTTTTCTGGACAGCTTGTTTCTTTGTTGTCGGAGCGTCGTTTGGACGACGGTTAGTGCTCCGATAGCGCCTAACTTACCGGGGATTTGATCTCCGGTAATCCTCTGAGGTGGAGGACGAAGGATTCGTCAAACGGTTGACGAATACCTCTCCGGAGAATCGAGTTTTGAGGACTCGGTTTTGGATCCGAATTTGGATTCGGATTGTGATCATCTCTCGATCACGTCGTCTTTAACACGAGGCTAGTAACCCGTACGAAGACGAAGCTCGTGACTTAGCAAAGTCATCCCGAGGAGCTCGGCGTGGATACGGATAGAGACGATTCTTACGAGGATCGTTCCGGTTGATGCCGTTCCTGCTATACGTCATACGAAAGGTATAACGTAGATAAATTTCCTTTTATTGCAAATTTTAATTTACGGTTTTGTCTACACTTGTTGTAATATGCATGCGTGTGTTGTGTGTGTTGTAATAAATATAGATTTATTATTTTTAATTGCTTCCGCTGTGCTCATGTTTACGAAACATGATCGAACACACACACGCCGCGGTGCCGGAAACCCAACATAGTAGCCGAAGGCTACGAACCAAGTAAAAAAACATTTGTCTCATTTATTTATAGTTTATCTTTCCGCTGCAATTAACTGTCTACTTGAGTTTTAACGAACGAATTAAAAAAAGGTTTATCAGAGCCGAGGGCGCTTAGATTTGGTGAAACCACCAATCTAGCATTTTTCACAGATTTATTTTTCGTTCATTTAAATATTTCTCCCACACTACTAATCCAAGACGAAGTCTTGGTACTCTTCGTTTGGTTTTGTTTTGCAAGTATTCGCTTTTGGAGTAGCCGATGGTAAAACGGGCATAACTTTTCGTACAAGTTGACCCACGAAACGGTCTACCTACCAAAACGAAGCTCTCGGAAAGATCTACACTTCTTACCAAGGTAAACCATCGTAACAAGCTTTATTAATCCCAAAAACCATCGTTTAGTACCATTTCTGGGACATCGAAGGTTTTAAGTGCTCATCTTTTATTTTAGTTGGTTATTTCTCGTTTATTCCTTTTGTTTCTTTTCATTTCCTACATTACTAATCCAAGGTGAAGTCTTGGAACCTTTTTTGTGTTTTTTTTTTCGGTATTTTTTGTGCAAGGTTTCCCTTCCAAATGGCCCAACTCGAGGGTTTTAGCACCGTCCGACCTCCGTTTTACAACGGAGATGATTTCCGTTACTGGAAAGGTCGGATGGAATGCTTTCTCAAAACACAAATCGAGATGTGGATCATAATCCAAACGGGTTTCACACTTCCGACTAACGAAGTGGGTGAATCCTTGGGTTATGACCAATGGACCATTGCGACAAAACGACAAGTCGAAGCCGACGCCAAGGCAACACAAATCCTCCAATGCGGCTTGTCCAAGGAGGAGTTAAATTGCTTCGGCCCCTTCATCAGCGCAAAGGACCTTTGGACAAAGCTAGTTGAGCTACACGAAGGGACTGATGAAGCCAAGGTATATAAGCGCAACCTTTTATTTAATAAATTATATAATCTAAAAATGTAGGAACATGAAATGGCGACGCAACTCCACACCCACATCCAGGACATAGTCAACAATCAACACGCAATTGGGCAAAAGGTCAAAAATAGCGACCTTATAAGGTATGTCCTAAACTCCTTTCCGAGGACTACCTTGTGGGCATCCATGGTCGATGCCTACAAGGTCTCCAAGGATCTTTCTAAACTTAGGTTAGATGAACTTTTTTCTGATTTTGAACTTCATGAGCAGTCTAACTCGGAACCCGAGAAAGGTATAGCACTATTTGCAGGTTCAAAGAAGAAAACCGCTAGCAAGCCACCCCCGAAGGAAGAAGAGGATGAGTCGGATTCGGAGATTGACTCGGAAATGGAGGCCGAACTAGTCAACCTAGTTCGGAGGATAGTCAAGGGCCGAAAATGAACCGTCACTCGACCCAACGAAGGTAAGCCTAAAAGTTCAAATATTAGATGTTATGAATGCAACAGGTTTGGACATATCAAGTCCGAATGCCCAAAACTCAAGAGCAAGGCACCGAAACACAAAACGGCACTCAACGCTACTTGGGAAGAAGCTTCTGAGGAAGAAGATGATGATCGAGTCCTCATGGCTAAACCAGTGGAATCAGAGATGGAGTCGGAACCGGAACTTGAATCGGAAACCGAAGACGAGTCGGACTGCGAAGCACTATTCAAGACAAGCCACGGATACGCATCCGGTTCAAAAGATACACTCAAGGTAAGTCGGTCTCTTATTACTACACTTTATAGTGCAATTAAGTTTTTAAATAGAAAGTTAGCTAAGTCTGAGTCCAAGGTCGAGACCCTGGGTGAGAAAGTTAAACTCCTCAAACACGAGGTCTCCCTAACCTCTTCGACTAGTCGAGTTCAAGAGGAGGACTCAACTCGGGTTGAAAAACTCGAAGTTGAGAACTCACTCTTGAAGAGTCAAGTCAAAGATATATCTTAGGAATACATTGGAAAGGTTTAATTTGGGATCCAAAGGACTTGACCTCCTACTTGGATCGCAAAGGGTCGTGTACAACAAGGCCGGGCTAGGGTTTAGCTCAAACACGACCAATAAGTCGTATATGTCGATTGTATGTTGACATAAAAAATGTGTCCAAGCATGGGTCCCTAAGACCACCTTGATTTCAAACTTAGGATAAAACTAGTACTGGGTTCCCAAGGACCAAATCCACTATGTGGAGAGACCGAATCAATTCAACGGTCCAGGGGGAGCTAGTACGAAATTTGTTTGTGTTTTAACTTAGAAATTGCATGCTTAGTTTTTTTTTTTTGATTTCTTGTAGAATGGTTAGATAGGACTATAACTCGTCAACACTTGATAACATAGTACCAGGACGCGGCGAGATGATAGTACGCTAGGAAAATGGAGTCTCGTGTATTTGAGCTAGATAAGGCGTATCTAGTTCGGTTCACTTGACCGAGTGGAACTAGCTGAAGCTACCTCACCATATCCTAGACTAGTTAGACCAGGAAGTGGTCTTAGGTGAGTCAAGTTACTATTTTCTTGAAAATGGCTTTGTATAAGGAAGTGGTTGTTGTTCCGATCAAAGAAGGCCTCTGTGCCTCGCCACGACCTGGAAGCCATGATCTTGAAAAAGTGACTTGATAAGCCTAAGGTCAAATCCGAATCTAACGCAAGGTTGACAAGTGTTTAAGTCATTAAATTTAAATTAAGTAAAATTGGAAGTCATCTCACAAGAACATATAGGGTTAACGTGTTTGATCATGTAGACATGGGTGAGATGATTTAGGTTAATAATTTTCAACCAATCTTTAATAGATCCAATATCCGATCCAACTACCTTGCGTGTAGGATCAATGGATGTTAGACAGTGGTTTCTCCCAACACATGACTGGGGATCAACTCAAGTTTTCGAAGCTTCGATTCAAACGACAAGGATCGGTAGCCTTCGGAAATAACGGCAAGCTCAAAATCATCGGATCAGGTGATATTGAGCTCAACTCAAATTTTGTTATTCAAAATGTTTTATTAATAGAAAATTTTCAATATAATTTACTTAGTGTAAGCCAATTGTGTGATAATAACTATAAGGTCATATTTCTAGAAAATGAATGCGTAATTAATACAAATGAAACCTCTAAAACAATTCTTAAGGGAACTAGAAATAACAACATTTACACTATTAACTTAACAAACTCCTCAACTAAGTGTCTTATGACACGGCAAGAGGAATCATGGTTGTGGCACTGACGACTCGGTCACTCACACCCAAGACTCATCCACAAGATGAGTCAGAGTGACTTAGTCAGAGGTTTGCCTAACCTCAATAACTTGGATAATAAAATATGTAATGCTTGTCAACAAGGTAAACAATCTAGGACACAACATAAACTAACTAATCAAGAACGAACTAAAAGTGTGCTTGAGCTCCTACACATAGATCTATTTGATTCACACGGAGCTAAGTCACTTAATGGAAGTAAATTTTGTAAAGTCATTATTGATGACTACTCTAGATTTACTTGGGTTAGGTTCATCAAACACAAAAGTGATACCCTAGATCAATTAATCAACCTATTTAAGTTAATAGAAAATCAACAAAACATTAAAATCAAAAGACTTAGGACTGATCATGGTGGTGAATTCGAAAATCATAGGTTTACAGAATTCTGTAACCTAAATGGATACCACCATGAGTTCTCTTGCCCTAGAACTCCACAACAAAATGGCCTAGTAGAACGCAAAAATAGAACCCTACAAGAAGGCGCTAGGACAATGTTAAATGAGTATAACCTACCCGATAGGTTTTGGGCGGAAGCCGTGAGTACGACATGCTATGTCCAAAATAGGATCCTTATGGTAAAGAGGCACCTTAAGACCTCATACGAGATTTATCACGATAAAATACCTAACATCAAGTACTTTAGGGTATTTGGGTGTAAGGTACATATCCTAAACACTAAGGATTACCTAGGGAAATTTACATCCAAAACCACGATCGGAATCTTTCTAGGATACTCGACTACAAGCAGAGCTTATAGAGTATATAACCACGACACCCTTAGAGTCGAGGAGACTATCAATGTAGTATTTGATGAAGGACACAAACCTACAAAACCCCCGACAACCCCAATTAGCGAGCCGCCTCATACTAGACCTAACTCTGATCCGGAGATTAGGTCTAGTGTTAATCCTAACCTAAGTCAACCAAGTCACTCTATCGACCAAGTGATAGATGACTCCAACCAAACTAGAACTCAAACGAGTCATCCTATGGATCAAGTTGTAGACTCAAACCCAAATCCAACTAGGACTCAAATGAATCATCCTATCGACCAAGTGATAGGTGATCCAAGTCTAGGAGTTCAAACTAGAGTCTCATACAGAAACCTTAGTCAAATATCTTTGATTTCTAAAATTGAACCCAAAACTATTGACCAAGCCCTTCTTGATCCCGATTGGATTATTGCAATGCAAGAAGAGTTGGCTCAATTCACTAGGAACGAAGTATGGGAATTAGTACCACCACCTAAATATAAAACAATCATTGGAACAAGGTGGGTGTTTAGAAATAAACTTGATGATAAAGGTGAAGTAGTTAGAAATAAAGCTAGACTAGTTGCTAAAGGGTTTAGTCAAGTCGAAGGTTTAGATTACGACGAGACCTATGCCCCAGTAGCTATATTAGAGTCCATTCGAATGCTATTAGCATATGCAGCACATCGAGAATTTAAGTTGTTTCAAATGGATGTGAAATCTGCATTCTTAAATGGATACATTAAAGAAGAAGATTATGTTAGTCAACCCCCCGGTTTCGAAAGTTTAGACAAACCCGATCATGTCCTTAGGTTAAAGAAAGCTCTTTATGGACTTAAACAAGCTCCTCGAGCTTGGTACGAGAGACTTTCGATTTATCTTAAGTCCAAAGGCTTTAACCAAGGTGTAGTTGACTCAACCCTTTTCGTAAAAACCTTAGGTAAAGACATATTCATAGCCCAAATCTACGTAGATGATATTATTTTCGGAACCACCAACTCAATCCTACTAAATGAGTTCATTTGACTTATGGAAAGTGAATTTGAAATGAATTTAGTAGGCGAGTTAATTTTCTTCTTAGGTCTACAAATCAAACAAACTAAAGATGGAATATACCTACATCAACGTAAATATACTAGGGAATTAATCAAACGCTTTGGAATGCAAGACGCTAAAATTATTAATACCCCAATGGCAACTAATGTTAATATAGAAGAAGATTTAATCGGAAACTCAATTGATTTAAAATACTATAGGAGCATAATAGGGAGTCTCCTTTACTTAACTGCAAGCCGACCTGATATCCTATTTGCAGTAAGTATGTGCACAAGGTTCCAAACCTGTGGCAAGGAGTCTCACCTAACTCTAGTCAAGCGTATCCTTAGATATCTAAAGGGTACACTTAATGTCGTTATTTGGTACCCTAGATCTACCGAGTTCGAACTAACCAGCTACTCCAATTCGGACTATGCCGGTAGTAAGATCGATAGAAAGAGTACGAGTGGTTGTTGTCAACTTCTCAGCTAGAGTCTAGTGAGTTGGTGCAGTAGGAAGCAAAACTAAGTTGCCTTATCTACCACTGAAGCCGAATACATCGCGATGGGTGAGTGTGTCACTCAGCTTCTTAGGATGAAGCACACTCTCTGCGACTTTAATTTAGACTTTATAAACACAAAACTCCACGTAGATAACATTAGTTCAATTAATCTTACTAAGAATCCGATATGTCACTCTAGTGTTGGGTTTCCGGCACCGCGGCGAGTGTGTGTTCGAACATGTTTCGTAAACATGTGCACAGCGGAAGCAATAAAATAATAAATCTACATTTATTACAACACACACATCACACGCATGCATAGTACAACATGTGTAGACATAACCGTAAATTTAAATTTTTGCAATAAAAGGAAATTTAACTACGTATACCTTTCGATTCACATGTAGCGGGAACGGCATCAACCAGAACGATCCTCGCTAGAATCGTCTCTATCCGTATCCATGCCGAGTATCTTCGGGATGAATTCACAAAGTCACGAGCTTCGTCTTCGTACGGGTTACTAGCCTCGTGTTGAAGACGACGTGATCGAGAGAGGATCACGATCCGAATCCAAATTCAGATCCAAAGACGAGTCCTCAAAACTCGCTTCTCCGGAGAGGTATTCGTCAACCGTTTGACGAATCCTTCGTCCTCCACCTATGAGGATTACCGGAGATCGAATCCCCGGTAAGTTAGGCACTGTCGGAGCTCCAAACGTCGTCCAAATGACGTTCTGACGAGAAGGAAACAAGCTGTCCAGAAAACTAGATAGCTTTGGTGGAGACCTTGCGCCGGCCAAATAAGGAAAGCGGCTTGCTCACCTTGTCGCCGGAGCCAAGGAGGATCACCGGAACTCTTCCGGCAGCAGCTCGACACCGGCAATGGGAGAAGACGGCAGCAGCTGGTGGCCGGTTGGAGAGGATGGGCGACGGCCTAGGGTTGGCGCCGAAATCTCCAAGGGGAGGAGGTGGGCGGCAACTTAAGGCTAGGGTTTTTGGATTAGGACTTAACAAACCCTTAAGCCCTCTTTTATAGAGAACTAATTCTCTTAATAGTTATTGGATCATAACCATAAGGCTCGTTAACCTGCTCCATTAATATAAGTTAAAATAAACCAAACCATGATGGTTTATTTTAAGTTAAAACGAACCGAACCAACTTTTGGTTCATTCATTTAAAATAAACCAAACCCTTTGGTTTATTCTCCTCCATTGGATTAGAACCAAACCATTTCGGTTCATCCATTATGTCTTCATAAGACACGACTCATCCACGCTTCCATTGCGACTGAAACGATTTCATGCTCGCTTCTTGTTTGGTCCAACCAAACCTAGTTTCTCTCGGTCTGAGAATCCCATTCTCAAGCTTGTTTTAAATCCTTCGGATTACGCTCGTTGTGCGTGTGACCAAATAGGTTCTCGGTTTATGTTGGCTGTCTATAATTAACCATTAATTATAGAACGATCATGAGTGGCACCTAGTAGTACATCATGATCCCCAATTAACTGAAAAGATCAACGGTTGATCCAGAACTATTTCTGAAATACTTCAGCAGCTCGAATTAATCGTGCCCCATTCCCTTCACTCATCTTATACCCACTTGGTTCAGGACATGGTCTATAGTGTCTGTCTCCACTAGGCTGACTATGTCACACCTAGCCCAAGTATCATTTCCTCGTCCTACGAATTCTAGTTACTCCACATGTATCGAAGAGTACCTTACTCTAAACATGTAATGCTTTGGTCAAAGACTTTAGTAACAATCCGAGGAGAGGCCATGGGTGTACATCTCCTCGCAAGGAGTGGTGAATCCTTTATAGGCTATTCAAACACCTTCGATCACTTCGACTTATACCCAATCATCCCGGGTCCACATCTCCTTAGAGATGTTTGCTTAAGATGTCAAAGCATAAGTCTCCATGATCAAGATGACTTGAATACCGCAAGTCAAAGGAACATCACACTTAAGCTACAGTAAGAACTTCATTGACATATCTATATATGCAGAGAACCATTTGAAGTCTTACGGCTGGTCGCTCCAATGAACTAGTTACCATAACTAGCATCGACGATTAACTCCGGACATCACAATGTCTCCAGCCAGTGAGAATCAGCTGCTTGGATACACCAAGGAGTATACCTCGTGCTAGTCTCGACAGAATTGATGGTGTCCAAATCCATCAATTCATCGACTAGGGATAATTCCGATACATCACAATTACACATGTAGAGATACTCACTAGTTGTGATCCAATCACAAATTCTCTCATGCTATGTATCGTATCGTGGACATTCAGTAAATGAGTTTAAGATCCAATCATATACATGAAACATGTATACTCAAATAGTGAATCTTCATTTATCATATAAATGGTTCATACATAAGGCGATTGCCTTAGGACATCTCTCATATACTACTAACAGACTCCCACTTGGCCTAATACCAATCGCTACGGTATCCAATACCATAAGCACTAACATGACCCTCAAACTTACTTTGAGGTAATGCTTTAGTCAAAGGATCCACTAAGTTCCTTTCAGTGGGAATTTTCTCGATTTGTATTTCGTTCCTACTGATGATCTCTCTGATAAGATGATAGCGATGAAGCACATGTTTGGATCGTTGATGAGACCTTGGCTCTTTCGCCTGTGTAATTGCTCCATTGTTGTCGCAGTAGACCAGTATTGCTTCAACAATGGCTGGAATCACACCAAGTTCATAAATGAACTTCTTGATCCAAACCGCCTTCGCTCTCGGTTGTAATGTATTCGCCTCGTGGTAGAATCCGCCATGGTGTCTTGTTTGGAACTTTTCCAACTCATCGCGCCCCTCATCTGGGGTGAACACGATCCGCATCGAGACCGAATCATCCTTGTCTGCCCGAAGCTAGCATTCATATACCCGTATCACCATGTCCCTTCTCTATATATTAGAACACATCCTTAGTTCTTCTTAAGTACTTAAGGATCATCTTAATACCACCCAATGATCCATTCTCGATCGGATCGCATATCCGCCGTGACACTCAGAGCATACGATACATCGGGCCTCGTACATAACATAGCATACATGATAGATCCTATTGCGGATGCATAGGGAATCTTACTCATGCAAATCCTCTCGTCTTCTATGCGCGGCCACATAGACTTCGAAAGGTATACCCCATGCCTGATGGGTAGGAAACCTTTCTTGGATTCCGACATGCTAAACCTCTTTAGCACTCGGTCTATATATGTAGACTGTGAAAGACCAAGCAACTGTTTCGATCTATCTCTATAGATCTTAATTCCAAGGATGTAGGTTGCTTCTCCTAGGTCTTTCATGGAGAATGTCTTGGATAACCAAACCTTAACTGACTGTAAGATTGAAACATCGTTTCCTATAAGTAATATGTCATCGACATATAATACTAGGTACACGACTGCACTCCCACTAACCTTCTTGTACACACAAGGTTCGTCTGGATTTTATGAAAAATCAAACCTTTTGATTGTCTCATCAAAACGGATATTACAGCTCCTGGATGCTTGGTTCAATCCATAAATGGACCGTCGTAATTTGCATACCTTGGTTTTATCAACCGATGTGAAACCCTCAGGCTATATCATATACACGTCCTCGAGCAGGTTTCCATTGAGGAAAGTTGTTTTCACATCCATCTACCATATCTCATAATCATAATGAGCATCTATGGCCAGGAGCATCCGAATGGATTTAAGCATAGCTACAGGCGAATAGGTTTCATCATAATCAGCACCTTGCTTTTGACGATATCCTTTCGCCACCAATCTAGCCTTATAGGTAATCACATTACCATCCATGTCGGTTTTCTTCTTGAAAACCCACTTGCACCCTATAGGCTTTATGCCTTCAGGTGGGTCAACCAAGTTCCAAACTTGGTTTTCATACATGGAATCCATTTCTGACTTCATGGCTTCCAGCCACTTATCCCTTTCTGAACTTGTCAACACTTCTTCATAACTGGTAGACTCCTCATCATCAATGAGTAACACGTCGTTCGATTCACTTACGAGAAATCCATATCTCTCGGGAATATTGCGTGTTCTACCAGATCTACGAAGATGTGGTGTTACAATAGGTCCAGCCGATTGCTCATCACTATGAGTTGTCGGCTGTTGTGCTTCACCAGGTATCTCATCAATGTCTATTTGAGTCTCTCGAGCCTCCTCAAGCTCGATGACACTCCCATTGTTTTCTTGCAAGAGAAACTCTTTCTCTAGAAACACAGCATGCCTTGAAACAAACACCTTTTGTTCCACAGGATGATAGAATTGGTAACCCCTTGTTTCCTTAGGGTATCCAACAAATAGACATTTATCAGACTTAGCATCCAATTTGTCTGATACAGTCCGCTTCACATAAGCAGGACAACCCCATATCTTCAAGTAAGATACATGAGGTTTCTTACTATTCCATATCTCATATGGAGTAGTAGAGACTACCTTGGTTGGCATTCTGTTTAACAAGTAAACAGCTGTCTGAAGTGCATAGCCCCAAAAGGACTTGGGAAGATTCGCATGATTGATCATTGACCTGACCATGTCCAACAAGGTCCGGTTATGCCTCTCAGATACACCATTTTGCTGTGGTGTATATGGCGGAGTCCATTGAGACAATATGCCATTGTCTCTTAGATAATCAAGAAACTCTTGACTTAAGTATTCCCCACCTCGATCCGATCGAAGTATTTTAATACTCTTGTCATGTTATTTCTCTACTTCATTTCTGAATTCTTTGAACCTTTCAAAGGCTTCAGACTTGTGTTTCATCAAGAACACATACCCAAACCGTGAGTGATCATCAGTGAAGGTAATGAAGTAGCTATAGCCTCCTAAAGCTTGAGTTGACATAGGTCCACATACATCAGTATGTATTAGACCTAGTAACTCTCCCACTCGTTCACCTTTTCCTATAAAAGGTAACTTAGTCATCTTGCCTTTTAATCATGATTCGCATGTATCGTCTGAATCCAATTCAAACAATTCCAGAATTCAACATCGGTGTAATTCGGTCATGCGTTTCTTGCTTACATGGCCAAGACGACAAAGCCACATATAGGAGTCTAATTGATTACCCTTTCGATCACGCCTGTTGCTCGCTTCGATATTGAAAATGTCACTGGATACATCCAACGTATAAATGCCATTACTCAAAGTTCCAGTTCCATAAAGTACGCCATTCAAAGTTATATAACAACAATTGTTACTAAACGTCAAATGGAAACCATTTCTATTTAAACAGGAAATAGAACCAATGTTCTTTATTAGAGAAGGAACATAATAGCAATTGTCCAGTTCCAAGACTAGTCCACTAGGGAGCTTCAGCAAATAAGTTCCGATGGCGATCGCAGCAACCTTTGCTCCATTGCCAACTCGCAAATTTGACTCCCCTCTGACGAGTCTTCTTCTATTCCTTAGCCCCTTTATGTCATTACATATATGTGAGCCACACCCAGTATCCAATACCCAAGTGTCTAAGGAAATAGAATGACAATCAATAACAAAGATACCTGAAGAGGATGGGGCATCAGATGCCTTCTTCTTCTTCATGGACTCAAGATAAATCTTGCAGTTTCTTCGCTAGTGGCCTTCCTTGCCACAATGATGGCAAGTGCCCTTTTGCGCTGGTTCTGCCTTCTTCGCCTTTTGTTCTTCCCTTTCTTCTGTTCTTTTGCCTTCCTCTTAGAACCTTTCTTTGAGGAATCAACTAACAGAACCGCCTTCTCCTCATGCTTCACAGAAGGCTCCACAGTCTTCAGCATATTGAGGAGCTCGGGAATAGTGGATTCTAATTTGTTCATCCGATAGTTCATCACAAATTGTGAGAAACTCTTGGGCAAACAATGCAGAATTAAGTCAATACTTAACTCATGATCCATCAAAAACCCGAGGGTGGCTAGCGGCTTGATGTACTCGTTCATCTTTAGCACAAACTGCACTACAGATGAACCTTCTTGCATCTTCGTGGTGAAGAGGAGCCTAGAGACCTCGAACCTTTCGGATCTCGCTTGCTCATCGAACAACTCATGAAGATGGAAGACCATAGTATTAGCATCCATATGCTCATGCTGCTTTTGCAGCTCAGATACCATCACCGCTAGCATGATGCAACTCGCCAGCTCAGAATCTGCCACATGTTTCTGATAGACCAACATTTGGTCTGGAGTTGCATCGTCCTTAGGACGGTTAGGAAGAGGCTATTCAAGAACATATGCTAGCTTTTCCACCTTGAGAACAATTCTCAGGTTTCTAAGCCAGTCCAGGAAGTTAGGCCCAGTCAGTTTGTTTGAATCCAAAATATTGCGCAAATTCAAAGACATCATGATCAATCAATTGACCTAGAAATACAAAACGAGCATATATGAGAAAATGTTTTTTAAAATGCATCAATATACATTTATAAATCCCATTCATTTTTTGAATTTCAAAAACCCCAAAATCACTTCAGGAGATCATAGGTCCATCTCCGAATGGGCTGATATACATCATAGATATGAACAACCTTGGAGAGAGTCCAACAAGCCATTCATAACTACGACGGTAGGTATCAACTATACTGATTGCATATCACGTATATGCAACTATCACAATGTGCTATCAACTAATTGAATATTCACACATACATCGGGTTGTTAACACATTAACAAGTATGCATCATATGCATAGCACCCAACTTCACCTCCCTTTACATCGACCTTGGAGAGAGTCCAACAGGCCGATGCTCCAGGTTAAAGCTAACCCATTAATCGAGAAATAGTTTTAATATGGTTAGAGCGCATTCAACCAATTAGCCCAGCTTGGAGAGAGTCCAACAACCAAAGCTAATGATTGACCTCTGACTCTTACCATATTAGTATTAAACTATTCCATGGTTTGAACATGTTCGGGTTCGAGCCGGGCTTGGAGAGAGTCCAACAACCCAAACAAGAAACGGAACTCTGGTTCTAACCATATTAATGGAAGGTGTAGGCTTTAATATTGTTTAAGGGTTTTTATGTCTCATCCTCTTTGCATGCAAATAACTATTATCTACATGGCATGACATAAATGACATACATCTACATGTCACGACACGCATGACATTATGATATGCATCTAATGCAATTACATGACATATAATTATGTCATGTACATAATTTCCTTATATGTCATAACTATTTATAGAAATAAAATATTTTTAAGATTTGATTCTCCAAATCAAATTATGATTAAATTAGGAAACAAATTTCCAAATCTAATCACATATTTTATTTGTGGAAATAGTTGATTAAGGAAAGTCAATTTAGGAAACCAATTTCCTAAATCATCAAAACTACTTATGGAAATAAAATATTTAAAGATTTGATTTCCCAAATCAAATCATGATTAAATTTGGAAACAAATTTCCAAAATCTAATTAAATATTTTATTTATGGAAAATATCAATTTACATAAATACTTCTAACTTTCTAAAAATGGAAGATTTACACAAATACTTCTAGACTTTCCAAAATTGAAAAATTTCCATAAATACTTCTAACTTTCCAAAAGTAGAAAATTTCCAGAAATATCATTATGACTATCACAAAACCATTTTACGATTATGTCGAAACACAACCTGGGCTCTGATACCACTGTTGGGTTTCCGGCACCGCGGCGAGTGTGTGTTCGAACATGTTTCGTAAACAAGTGCACAGCGGAAGAAATAAAATAATAAATCTACATTTATTACAACACACACATCACATGCATGCATAGTATAACATGTGTAGACATAACCGTAAATTTAAATTTTTGAAATAAAAGGAAATTTAACTACATATACCTTTCGTATCACGTGTAGCGGGAACGGCATCAACCGGAACGATCCTCGCTAGAATCGTCTCTATCCGTATCCACGCCGAGTATCTTCGGGATGACTTCACAAAGACACGAGCTTCATCTTCGTACGGGTTACTAGCCTCGTGTTGAAGACGACGTGATCGAGAGAGGATCACGATCCGAATCCAAATTCGGATCCAAAGACGAGTCCTCAAAACTCGCTTCTCCGGAGAGGAATTCGTCAACCGTTTGACGAATCCTTTGTCCTCCACCTATGAGGATTACCGGAGATCGAATCCCCGGTAAGTTAGGCACTGTCGGATCTCCAAACGTCGTCCAAACGACGCTCCGACGAGAAGGAAACAAGCTGTCCAGAAAACTGGACAGCTTTGGTGGAGACCTTGCGCTGGCCAAATAAGGAAAGCGGCTTGCTCACCTTGTCGCCGGAGCCAAGGAGGATCACCAGAACTCTTCCGGCAGCAGCTCGACGTCGGTAATGGGAGAAGATGGCAGCAGCTGGTGGCCGATTGGAGAAGATGGGCGGCGGCCTAGGGTTGGCGCCGAAATCTCCAAGGGGAGGAGGTGGGCGGCAACTTAAGGCTAGGGTTTTTGAATTAGGACTTAACAAACCCTTAAGCCCTCTTTTATAGAGAACTAATTCTTTTAATGGTTATTGGATCATAACCATAAGGCCCGTTAACCCGCTCCATTAATATAAGTTAAAATAAACCAAACCATGATGGTTTATTTTAAGTTAAAACGAACCGAACCAACTTTTGGTTCATTCGTTTAAAATAAACCAAACTCTTTAGTTTATTCTCCTCCATTGGATTAGAACCAAACCATTTCGGTTCATCCATTATGTCTTCATAAGACACGGCCCATCCACGCTTCCATTGCGACTGAAATGATTTCATGCTCGCTTCTTGTTTGGTCCAACCAAACCTAGTTTCTCTCGGTCTGAGAATCCCATTCTCAAACTTGTTTTAAATCCTTCGGATTACGCCCATTGTGCGTGTGACCAAATAGGTTCTCGGTTTATGTTCGCCGTCTATAATTAACCATTAATTATAGAATGATCATGAGTGGCACCTAGTAGTACATCATGATCCCCAATTAACCGAAAAGATCAACGGTTGATCCAGAACTATTTCTGAAACCCTTCAGCAGCTCAAATGAATCATGCCCTATTCCCTTCACTCATCTTATACCCACTTGGTTCAGGACATGGTCTATAGTGTCAGTCCCCACTAGGCTGACTATGTCATACCTAGCCCAAGTATCATTTCCTCGTCCTACGGATTCTAGTTACTCCACATGTATCGAAGAGTACCTTACTCTAAACATGTAATGCTTTGGCCAAAGACTTTAGTAACAATCCGACGAGAGGCTATGGGTTTCCAAGATCACAAGGCGTGTGTGTTCGATCATGTTTCGTAAACATGAGCACAGCGGAAGCAATTAAAAATAATAAATCTATATTTATTACAACACACACAACACACGCATGCATTTACAACAAGTGTAGACATAACCGTAAATTCGGTATGCTTCGTTCAGTTACGTATTGCTAGCTCAAACCTATTCTTTACATGAACCCTTCACCGAGCCACCATCACGCGCTTGAATAGTTTTCCTGATTTCAACGGGTTACTGGATGATTATCCAAACAGCCAAAACATATAAATATACAAGGCATTGTTGCAACAATCTCCACCCTCGTGTTGAAGACGACGTGATCGAGAGATGATCACGATCCGAATCCAAATTCGGATCCAAAACGAGTTCTCAAAACTTGCTTCTCCGGAGAGGTATTCGTCAACCGTTTGACGAATCCTTCGTCCTCCACCTCAGAGGATTACCGGAGATCAAATCTCCGGTAAGTTAGCCGCTGTCGGAGCACTAACCGTCGTCCAAACGACGCTCCGACAAGGAGAAAAAGCTGTCAGAAAACTGGACAGCTTTGGTGGAGAATAAGCGCCCGGCCAAAACAAGGAGACAAAAGCTCACCTTGATGCGAACCTAGGGATCACGGAGGTCGCGGAGGAGTTCACGGCTGGAGCTTGGGCCTTGGCAAAGGGTCTTGACGGCGGTTGGCACCAATCAAGTGGGGCGGCAAGGAGGTTTATAGAGAACTAATTCTCTTAATGGTTAATGGATCATATCCATAAAGCCCGTTAACCCGCTCCATTAAGATAAGTTAAAATAAACCAAACCATGATGGTTTATTTTAAGTTAAAACGAACCGAACCAACTTTTGGTTCATTCGTTTAAAATAAACCAAACCCTTTGGTTTATTCTTATCCATTGGATTAGAACCAAACCATTTTGGTCCATCCATTATGTCTTCATAAGACACGGCCCATCCACGCTTCCATTGCGACTGAAACAATTTCATGCTGCTTTATGTTTGGTCCAACCAAACCTAGTTTCTCTCGGTCTGAGAATCCCATTCTCAAGCTCGTTTTAAATCCTTTGGATTACACTCGTTGTGCGTGTGACCAAATAGGTTCTAGGTTTATGTTGGCCGTCTATAATTAACCATTAATTATAGAACGATCATGAGTGGCACCTAGTAGTACATCATGATCCCCAATTAACCGAAAAGATCAACGGTTGATCCAGAACTATTTACGAAACCCTTGATGCTTCGAATGAATCGTGCCCCATTCCCTTCACTCATCTTATACCCACTTGGTTGAGGACATGGTCTATTGTGTCGATCCCCACTAAGTACGACTCGTCACACCTAGCCCAAGTATCATTTCCTCGTCCTACGGATTCTAGTTACTCCACATGTATCGAAGAGTACTTTACTCTAAACATGTAATGCTTTGGCAAAGACTTTAGTAACAATCCGACGAGAGGCCATGGGTATACATCTCCTCGCAAGGAGTGGTGAATCCTTTATAGGCTATTCAAACACCTTCGATCACTTCGACTTATACCCAATCATCCCGGGTCCACATCTCCTTAGAGATGTTTGCTTAAGATGTCAAAGCATAAGTCTCCATGATCAAGATGACTTGAATACTGCAAGTCAAAGGAACATCGCACTTAAGCCACAGTAAGAACTTCATTGACATATCTATATATGCAGAGAACCATATGAAGTCTTACGGATGATCACTCCAATGAACTAGTTACCATAACTAGCATCCACGATTAACTCCGGACATCACAATGTCTCGGCCCGGTGAGAATCGGTGCTTGGATACACCAAGGAGTATACCTCGTGCTAGTCTCGGCAGAATTGATGGTGTCGGATCCATCAATTCATCGACTAGGGATAATTAGATACATCACAATTACACATGTAGAGATACTCACTAGTTGTGATCCAATCACAAATTCTCTCATCTTTGTGAATCGTATCGTGGACATTCTGATAAATGAGTTTAAGATCCAATCAAATACATAAAACATGTATACTCAAATAGTGAATCTTCATTTATCATATAAATGGTTCATACATAAGGCGATTGCCTTAGGACATCTCTCATATATTACTAACAAGGCCATGGGTATACATCTCCTCGCAAGGAGTGGTGAATCCTTTATAGGCTATTCAAACACCTTCAATCACTTTGACTTATACCCAATCATCCCGGGTCCACATCTCCTTAGAGATGTTTGCTTAAGATGTCAAAGCATAAGTCTCCATGATCAAGATGACTTGAATACCGCAAGTCAATGGAACATCACACTTAAGCTACAGTAAGAACTTCATTGACATATCTATATATGCAGAGAACCATATGAAGTCTTACGGCTGGTCACTCTAATGAACTAGTTACCATAACTTGCATCCACGATTAACTCCGGACATCACAATGTCTCCAGCCAGTGAGAATCAGCTGCTTGGATACACCAAGGAGTATACCTCGTGCTAGTCTCGACAGAATTGATGGTGTCCAAATCCATCAATTCATCGACTAGGGATAATTCCGATACATCACAATTACACATGTAGAGATACTCACTAGTTGTGATCCAATCACAAATTCTCTCATGCTGTATATCGTATCATGGACATTCAGTAAATGAGTTTAAGATCAATCAAATACATGAAACATGTATACTCAAATAGTGAATCTTCATTTATCATATAAATGGTTCATACATAAGGCGATTGCTTTAGGACATCTCTCATATACTACTAACATCTAGGACCAAACATATAGAGGTCAAACACCATTTCATTCGAGAACATGTGGCCAACGGAGCCATACAACTCGAATATGTCGAATCGAAGTCTAACTTAGCAGACCTATTTACTAAACCCCTACCCGAAGCCGAATTTAGTCTATTAAGATGAAAATTGGGCATGTGCGTAGTAGAATAGGAACTTGCAAATTATATTTTCTTACTACTATTTCTTAATTTTAATTTTTATGGAACTAGCATAGGACATACCTAAGATATCATGCACCTATAGATTTAAGGAGCCAGTACATCTCACAACACATAAGACTAATGTGTTTGTGTACTTAGCCACGTAGATGGGCATGAGATGTTAAGACCTTACTCCTGGTTCTAGATGTAGAGCTAGTGCATCGCCATGAACCACGGAGTATAATCATACATACTAACCGACTCTGACCAGGACTGGTTGATCTTTCATATCAATCAAGCCAAATATGAGTCGAACATTTTATAGATGAACTTACTTTCAGTATATTATTTTCAAAATAATGTGGAACATTTTCAAATTAATACTTATTTTTTATTCCACACACTCTTTTCGATATAGGGCAAAAGGGAGAGAAAAAGGCCAATGTTAAGGGATAATTAAAAAGGCCAAAGTTAAGGGATAATTTTTTTAACTTGTTCGTGTTAACAAAACGGAAAGGTTTACTTAACTTTAAGTTAACTTGTTAACAAAACGGAAGTAAAGGCCAAGGTTAAGAATCAGTTTTTTGATTTCTTAACTTAAAACTTATTTTAAACACTATGGCCAATATTAAGTAATTGCGGTTACTTAATTCTTTTGTTTAGTAGCAAACATCAAGGGGGAGAGTTAAAACTCTTTCTCAAGTACTCACCCTCGGTCAATGGGGAGGATTCCTCAAGGGGGAGCACTTGAAAAAAATTTTTATATACTCCTTCTCATTAATGCTTTTTTATACTACTGCTCATTCATTCATATCTCTTGCTCATTTTGCTTAATGCACTTAATATATTTTTCTTAACTTTGTATGTGGGTTTGCCATAAATCAAAAAGGGGGAGATTGTTGGTGCAGTAGGCACCTAAGTCGAACCTGAGTTTTGATTATAGCAAATGATACAAAGTTAAGCTCATGTCGTTATCTCACGAGCTGAATTGAGTGTGCAGAAAATTGCTATAGCTGGAGCTGAAGGCTAGCGACACCCGGAGGAAGCCACGGTGGTCGGGCGACACTCGAGTGACTTCGGAGGGAGCCGAAGAAATCAAGTGGAAGGCCGGAAGCAAAAGCGACATAGTAAGTATCGAGGTAAGCTTGAGAGAGTAAAGTGAAGTGAGGTCGTGTCCTATGTACGGGGACGTCCTTAGGTGACGATCCGACCCAAGACTTCCCATGGAAGGTCTATGTTGAGATCGGACGGCAAGTGGCTGTCGAATTCACTTATATTTTGAGCTAACTCTTTATTGTAGTCAAAAATCTTGGCCATCAGTTCAACCGGCCAGTTCAACCGGAGCAGTTCAACCGGCCAGTTCAACCGGGCCAGTTCAACCGATGGTCAAAAATCAGCCTCGAGGAGTCAAGCTTTATCACCATTTTTCAAGGAGTTTTGTGCCCAATTCCTATTGGTTGAAGACCCATTCGATGAGAGGCTTAAAGGCTATAAAAGGAGGGCTTCTCCTAGGTTTTTTATCATCTCTAAGTGCTCACAAACCTCCACAACTCTGTGATTTTCCGACGACTCTACGACGAAGTGCTGTCAACAACCCAAGTTTACTTTCTACTCTTTTAGTTGTTGATATTCTTATTTTGTCATCTCTTTAAATATTGCAATTCCTTTTATTAATCGAGGTTTTCTATCGTTGCACTTTACATTAATAGAAGAGAGGGTTTGCCTCTCTATCTTTTCTTTCGAAGTTTTTTTTGTAATCGTCAAACTCCTACCTCCAATGAGGAGGAGTGTTTTTAGTGAATTGCCCTCCGTGCGTGATCAAGGATCACTAGGGTCTTGGAGTAGTAGCCAAAGGCTACGAACCAAGTAAAAAAACATTTGTCTCATTTATTTATAGTTTATCTTTCCGCTGCAATTATGTTAGTAATATATGAGAGATGTCCTAAGGCAATCGCCTTACGTATGAACCATTTATATGATAAATGAAGATTCACTATTTGAGTATACATGTTTTATGTATTTGATTGGATCTTAAACTCATTTACTGAATGCCCACGATACGATTCACAGCATGAGAGAATTTGTGATTGGATCACAACTAGTGAGTATCTCTACATGTGTAATTGTGATGTATCGGAATTATCCCTAGTCGATGAATTGATGGATTTGGACACCATCAATTACGTCGAGACTAACTTACGAGGTATACTCCTTGGTGTATCCAAGCGGTGATTCTCCTTGGTGGAGACATAGTGATGTCGGAGTTAATCGTGGATGCTAGTTATGGTAACTAGTTCATTGGAGTGACCCGGTAGTAAGACTTCATATGGTTCTCTGCATATATAGATATGTCAATGAAGTTCTTCTTGTGGCTTAAGTGCGATGTTCCTTTGACTTGTATTCAAGTCATCTTGATCATGGAGACTTATGCTTTGACATCTTAAGCAAACATCTCTAAGGAGATGTGGACCCGGGATGATTGGGTATAAGTCGAGTGATCGAAGGTGTTTGAATAGCCTATAAAGGATTCACCACTCCTTGCGAGGAGATGTATACCCATGGCCTCTCGTCGGATTGTTACTAAAGTCTGCCAAAGCATTACATGTTTAGAGTAAGGTACTCTTCGATACATGTGGAGTAACTAGAACTGTGAGGACGAGGAAATGATACTTGGGCTAGGTGTGACGTAGTCACTTAGTGGGATGACACTATAGACCATGTCCCAACCAAGTGGGTATAAGATGAGTGAAGGAATGGGGCACGATTCATTCGAGCCATCAAGGGTTTCGTAAATAGTTCCGATCAACCGTTGATCTTTTCGGTTAATTGGGGATCATGATGTACTACTAGGTGCCACTCATGATCGTTCTATAATTAATGGTTAATTATAGACGGCCAACATAAACCGAGAACCTATTTGGTGACACGCACAACGAGTGTAATCCAAAGGATTTAAAACGAGCTTGAGAATGGGATTCTCAGACCGAGAGAAACTATGTTTGGTTGGATCAAACATAAAGCGAGCATGAAATTGTTTCAAATGCGCAATGGAAGCGTGGATGGGCCGTGTCTTATGAAGACATAATGGATGGACCAAAATGGTTTGGTTCTAATCCAATGGATGAGAATAAACCAAAGGGTTTGGTTTATTTTAAACGAATGAACCAAAAGTTGGTTCGTTCGTTTTAACTTAAAATAAACCATCATGGTTTGGTTTATTTTAACTTATCTTAATGGAGCGGTTAACGGGCTTTATGGATATGATCCATTAACCATTAAGAGAATTAGTTCTCTATAAAAGAGGGCTTAAGGGATTGTTAAACCCTAACTCGGCGCCAACCCTAGCGCCGCCGCCAGCTTGTGCAGCCGCATCCAAGTCTTTGCCGGCGCCCAAGCTTCAGCCGGAGAACCTCCTCCGCGACTCTCCGTGATCTCCTATAGGTTTGGCATAAGGTGAGCTTCCATCTTTCCTTGGCCGCCTCTATTCCTCCACCAAGCTGTCCAGTTTTCTGGACAGCTTGTTTCTTTGTTGCCGGAGCGCCGCTTGACGACGGTTAGTGCTCCGACAGCGCTAACTTACCGGGATTTGATCTCCGTAATCCTCTGAGGTGGAGGACGGCGATTCGGCCAAACGGTTGACGAATACCTCTCCGGAGAAGCGAAGTTTTGAGAACTCGTTTTAGGATCCGAATTTGGATTCGATCGTGATCATCTCTCGATCACGCCGCCTTCAACACGAGGCTAGTAACCCGCATTTAAGACGGCTCGTGACTTAGCGGTCATCCCGAGGAGCTCGGCGTGATACGGATAGAGACGATTCTACGAGGATCGCTCCGCTGATGTCGCTCCGCTACACACGCCATACGAAAGGTATAACGAGATAAATTTCTTTATTGCAAATTTTAATTTACGGTTATGTCTACACTTGTTGTAATATGCATGCGCAGTGTTGTGTGTGTTGTAATAAATATAGATTTATTATTTTTAATTGCTTCACTGTGCTCATGTTTACGAAACATGATCGAACACACACACGCCATGCCAAAACCCAACAAAGGGTATCAGAGCCCAGTGTTGTGTTTCACATAATCGTAAAATGGTTTTGCGATAGTCATAATGTATTTCTGAAATTTTCTAATTTTGGAAATTTAGAAGTATTTATGGAAATTTTTCAATTTTGGAAAGTCTAGAAGTATTTATGGAAATCTTCCACTTTTGAAAGTTGGAAGTATTTATGGAAATTGATATTTTCCATAAATAAAATATTTGATTAGATTCTGAAATTTGTTTCCTAATTTAATCATGATTTGATTTGGGAAATCAAATCTTAAAATATTTTATTTCCATAAGTAGTTTTAATGATTTAGGAAATTGGTTTCCTAAATAGATTTTCCTTAATCAAATAATTCCATGAATAAAATATGTGATTAGATTTGGAAATTTGTTTCCTAATTTAATTATGATTTGATTTGGAGAATCAAATCTTAAACATATTTTATTTCCATAAATAGTTATGACATATAAGGAAATATATACATGACATAATTGTATGCCATGTAATTGCATTAGATGCATAACATTATGCCATGCGTGTCGTGACATGTAGATGTATGCCATGTATGCCATGCCATGTAGATAATAGTTATTTGCATGCAAAGAGGATGAGACATAAAACCCTTAAACAATATTAAAGCCTACACCTTCCATTAATATGGTTAGAACCAGAGTTCCGTTTCTTGTTTGGGTTGTTGGACTCTCTCCAAGCCCGGCTCGAACCCGAACATGTTCAAACCATGGAATAGTTTAATACTAATATGGTAAGAGTCGAGGTCAATCGTTAGCTTTGGTTGTTGGACTCTCTCCAAGCTGGGCTAATTGGTTGAATGCGCCTAACCATATTAAAACTATTTCGATTAATGGGTTGGCTTTAACCCGAGCATCGGCTTGTTGGACTCTCCAAGGTCGATGTAAAGGGAGGTGAAGTTGGGTGCTATGCATATGATGCATACTTGTTAATGTGTTAACAACCCGATGTATGTGTGAACATTCAATTAGTTGATAGCACATTGTGATAGTTGCATATACGTGATATGCAATCGGTATAATTGATACCTACCATCGTAGTTATGAATGGCTTGTTGGACTCTCTCCAAGGTTGTTCATAACTATGATGGATATCAGCCCATTCGGAGATGGACCTATGATCTCCCGAAGTGATTTTGGGGTTTTTGAAATTCGAAAAATGAATGGGATTTATAAATGTATGTTGATGCATTTTAAATCATTTTCTCATATATGCTCGTTTTGTATTTCTAAGATTGATCATGATGTCTTTGAATTTGCGTTCCATTTTGGATTCGAATAAATTGACTGGGCCGAGCTTCTTGGATCGCTTAGAAACTTGAGAATTGTTCTCAAGGTTGAAAAGCTTGCAAATGTCCTCGCGCCTCTTCCCGCTGTCTAGTGACGATGCAACTCGGACCAATTGTTGGCCTATCGTAAACATGTGAGTGATTCTCAACAAATGAGTTGCATCAAGCTACGATGGAAGCAAAGATTAGCATATGGATGCTCATATCGTAGTCCTTCATCTTTGTGAGTTGGTTGATGAGCAAGTGAGATTCGAAAGGTTCAAGTCTCAAAGCTCCTCTTCACCTCCGAGATGCTAAGAAGGTTCATCTGTGGTACTGCCAATATGTCAAGACTGTGGAGTCTTCCGAGAAGCATGAGCAGGGGACGTGTTAGTTGATTCCTCAAGAAAGGTTCTAAGAGAGTCAAGGAACAGAAGGGAAGAAGAAGAAGGGCTAGAAGGTAGAACTAGCACAAAGGAAACTTGCCATCATTATGGCAAGGAGAGCCATTCTTGAAGAAAGTGCAAGATTTATCTTGAGTCGTGAAGAAGGATAAGGCATCGGATGCCCCATCTTCTTGATATCTTCTTTATTGATTGTCATTCTATTTCCTCAAACACTTGGGTATTGGATCTGGGTGTGGCTCACATATATGTAATGACATACATGGGCTAAGGAATAGAAGAAGACTTCGTCGAGGAGAGTCAAATTTGCGTGTTGGGAATGGAGCAAAGGTTCTTTGCTTTTCGCCATGGAGCGCATTTGTTGAAACTCCCTACGAGGACTTGTCTTAGAAGGGACAATTGCTTTTATGTTCCTTCGTTGATAAAGAACATCATTTCTATTTCTTGTTTAAATAGAAATGGGTACCATTGACTTTTAGTAACAATTGTTGTTACATAACTTTGAATGGAGTTCTTTATGGAATTTGGAACTTTAAGCAATGGTGTTTATCGTTGGGCGTATCGGTGACATTTTCAATATCGAAGCGAGCAACAAAGCGTGCTCGAAGGATAATCAAATAGACTCCTATGTGGCATTGTCGTCTTGGCCATATAAGCAAGAAATGCATGTCGAATTACACGATGTGGAATTACTGGAATCGTTGAATTGGATTCATACGATACATGCGAATCATGCTTAAAGGCAAGATGACTAAGTTACCTTTCTGGAAAGGTGAGCAGTGGGAGAGTTACTAGGTCTAGTACATCTTGATGTATGTGGACCTATGTCAACTCAAGCTTTAGGAGGCTATAGCTACTTCATTACCTTCAGATGATCACTCACGGTTTGGGTATGTGTTCTTGATGAAACACAAGTCGAAGCCTTTGAAAGGTTCAAAGAATTCAGAAATGAAGTAGAGAAACAACATGACAAAGTATTAAAATACTTGATCGGATCGAGGTGGTGAATACTTAAGTCAAGAGTTTCTTGATTATCTAAGAGACAATGGCATATTGTCTCAATGGACTCCGCCCTATACACCATGACATAATGGTGTATCGAGAGGCGTAAGGACCTTGTTGGACATGGTCGGTCAATGATGAATCATGCGACTCTTCCCAAGTCCTTTTGGGGTTATGCACTTGAGACATATTTACTTGTTAAGCAGAATGCCTACCAAGGTAGTCTCAACTACTCCATATGAGATATGGAATGGTAGAAACCTCATGTATCTTACTTGAAGATATGGGGTTGTCTGCTTATGTGAAGCGGTGTATCGGACAAATTGGATGCTAAGTCGATAAATGTCTATTTATTGGATACCCTAAGGAAACAAGGGGTTACCAATTCTATCATCTGTGGAACAAAGGTGTTTGTTTCAAGGCATCTTTGTGTTTCTAGAGAAAGAGTTTCTCTTGCAAGAAAGCGATTGGGAGTGTCGTCGGTTTGAGGAGGCTCGAGACTCAAATAGACATTGATGAGATACCCGGTGAAGCACAACAAATGACAACTCATAGTGATGAGCAATCTACGGACCTATTGTAACACCACATCTTCGTAGATCCGCAGAACACGCAAATATTCCCGAGAGATATGGATTTCTCGTAAGTGAATCGAACGACGTGTTACTCATTGATGATGAGGAGCCTACCAGCTTATGAAGAAGTGGCCGACAAGTTCAGAAGGGATAAGTGGCTTGGTGCCATGAAGTCGAAATGGATTCCATGTACGAAAACCAAGTTTGGAACTCGTTGACCCACCAAGGCATAAAGCCTATAGGGTGCAAGTGGGTTTTCAAGAAGAAAACCGACATGGATGGTAATGTGATTACCTATAAGGTTAGATTGGTGGCGAAAGGATATCACAAAACAAGGTGTTGATTATGACGAAACCTATTCGCTCGTAGCTATGCTTAAATCCATTCGATGCTCGCCATAGCTCATTATGATTATGAGATATGGCGATGGATGTGAAAACAATTTTCCTTAATGGAAACTCGCCGAGGACGGTATATATGATACAACTGAGGGTTTCACATCGGCTGATAAAACCAAGGTATGCAAATTATGACGATCCATTTATGGATCAAGCAAGCATCCAGAGTCGAATATCCGCTTTGATGAGACGATCAAAAAGTTTGATTTCTCACAAAATCCGCATTTAACCTTGTGTGTACAAGAAGGTTAGTGGGAGGCAAATGTTTCCTAGTATTGTATGTCGATGACATATTACTTATAGGAAACGATGTGTCAATCTTACAACAAGGCTTAAGGTTTGGTTATCCAAGACATTCTCCATGAAAGACTGGGAGAAGCAACCTACATCCTGGGATTAAGATCTATAGAGATAGATCAAACGGTTGCTTGGTCTTTCGCAGCCTACATATATATAGACCGAAAAGCAAAGAGGTTTAGCATGTCGAATCCAAGAAAGGTTATCTACCCATCGTGCATGGGGTACACCTTTCAAGTCTATGTGTCCGCGCACGTAAGACGAGAGGATTTGCATGAGTAAGATTCCCTATGCATCCGCACAGGATCTATCATGTATGCTATGTTATGTACGAGGCCCGATGTATCGTATGCTCGAGTGTCACGAGCAGATACACCGATCCAGAATGGATCATGGATCATTGTTAAGACGATCCTTAAGTACTTGAGAAGAACTAAGGATGTGTTCCTAATATATGGAGAAGGGGACATCAAGGATGATTCCGTGTCTCACCGATACGTGTTCACCTTGAATGGGGGTGAGTTGGAAAAGTTCCAAACAAGAGATCAGAGCGGATTCTACCACCGAGGCGAAAGGAAGCGGTTTGGATCAAGAGTTCGTCATGAACTTGGTGTGATTCGCCATTATTGAAGCAATACCGGCCATCATGACAACAATGGAGCAATTGCACAAAGTAAAGAGCCAAGGTCTCATCAACGATCCAAACATGTGCTTCGCCGCTATCATCTTATCGTAGAGATCATCGTGAGGAACGAAATAAATACAAATCGAGAAAATTCTAACGAAAGGAACTTAGCGGATCCTCGACTAAGCATTACCTCAAAATAAGTTTGAGGGTCATGTTCGAGCTTATGGTATTGATACCGTAGCGATTGGCATTAGGCCAAGTGGGAGTCCGTTAGTAATATATGAGAGATGTCCTAAGGCAATCGCTTTATGTATGAACCATTTATATGATAAATGAAGATTCACTATTTGAGTATACATGTTTTATGTATTTGATTGATCTTAAACTCATTTATCGAATGTCCACGATACGATTCACAAAGATGAGAGAATTTGTGATTGGATCACAACTAGTGAGTATCTCTACATGTGTAATTGTGATGTATCTAATTATCCCTAGTCGATGAATTGATGGATTTGGACACCATCAATTCCCGAGACTAGCACGAGGTATACTCCTTGGTGTATCCAAGCACCGATTCTCACCGGGCCGAGACATAGTGATGTCCGAGTTAATCGTGGATGCTAGTTATGGTAACTAGTTCATTGAGTGACCACCGTAAGACTTCATATGGTTCTCTGCATATATAGATATGTCAATGAAGTTCTTATGTGGCTTAAGTGCGATGTTCCTTTGACTTATGTATTCAAGTCATCTTGATCATGGAGACTTATGCTTTGACATCTTAAGCAAACATCTCTAAGGAGATGTGGACCCGGATGATTGGGTATAAGTCAAGTGATCAAGGTGTTTGAATAGCCTATAAAGGATTCACCACTCCTTGCAGGAGATGTATACCCATGGCCTCTCGCCGGATTGTTACTAAAGTCTTTGGCCAAAGCATTACATGTTTAGAGTAAGGTACTCTTCGATACATGTGAGTAACTAGAACTGTAGGACGAGGAAATGATACTTGGGCTAGGTGTGACGAGTCACCTAGTGGGACCGACACTATAGACCATGTCCCAACCAAGTGGGTATAAGATGAGTGAAGGGAATGGGGCACGATTCATTCGAGCCATCAAGGGTTTCGTAAATAGTTCGATCAACCGCTGATCTTTCGGTTAATTGGGGATCATGATGTACTACTAGGTGCCACTCATGATCGTTCTATAATTAATGGTTAATTATAGACGGCCAACATAAACCGAGAACCTATTTGGTCACACGCACAACGAGTGTAATCAAAAGGATTTAAAACGAGCTTGAGAATGAGATTCTCAGACCGAGAGAAACTATGTTTGGTTGGACCAAACATAAAGCGAGCATGAAATTGTTTCAGTCGCAATGGAAGCGTGGATGGGCCGTGTCTTATGAAGACATAATGGATGAACCAAAATGGTTTGGTTCTAATCCAATGGATGAGAATAAACCAAAGGGTTTGGTTTATTTTAAACGAATGAACCAAAAGTTGGTTCGGTTCGTTTTAAGTTAAAATAAACCATCATGGTTTGGTTTATTTTAACTTATCCTAATGGAGCGGGTTAACGGGCTTTATGGATATGATCCATTAACCATTAAGAGAATTAGTTCTCTATAAAAGAGGGCTTAAGGGATTGTTAAACCCTAACTAATCCAAACCCTAGCCCCCCCTTGAGTTGCCGCCCACCTCCACCTTGGAGTTAATTGGCACCAACCCTAAAGCTGCCGCCGCCCAGCTTGTGTGCAGCCGTCCAAGTCTTTGCCGGCGTCCAAGCTTCAGCCGGAGAACCTCCGGCGACCCTCTGGCGATCTCCTTTGGGTTCGGTGATAAGGTGAGCTTCCATCTTTCCTTAGCCGGCCTCTATTCCTCCACCAAAAGCTGTCCAGTTTTTCTGGACAGCTTGTTTCTTTGTTGTCGGAACGTCGTTTGGAAGACAGTTAGTGCTCCGGCAGTGGCTAACATACCGGGGATTTGATCTCCGGTAATCCTCTGAGGTGGGGGACGAAGGATTCGTCAAACGGTTGACGAATACCTCTCCGGAGAAGCGAGTTTTGAGAACTCATTTTAGGATCCGAATTTGGATTCGTATCGTGATCATCTCTCGATCACGTCGTCTTCAACACGAGGCTAGTAACCCGTACGAAGACGAAGCTCGTGACTTAGCGAAGTCATCCCGAGGAGCTCGGCGTGGATACGGATAGAGACGATTCTTACGAGGATCGTTCCGGTTGATGCCGTTCCCGCTACACGTCATACGAAAGGTATAACGTAGATAAATTTCTTTTATTGCAAATTTTAATTTACGATTATGTCTACACTTGTTGTAATATGCATGCGTGTGTTGTGTGTGTTGTAATAAATATAGATTTATTATTTTTAATTGCTTCCGCTGTGCTCATGTTTACGAAACATGATCGAACACACACACGCCGCGGTGACGGAAACCCAACAAATTAACTGTCTACTTGAGTTTTAACGAACGAATTAAAAAAAGGTTTATCGCTATTCACCCCCCTCTTGAGATCCGCTTCGATCCAACACACGAGAGATCATGTTATCAGCTCCTTGTAAAGTATAAGTAAAGGCTCACAACCGAGATGACTTTGGACAAACCATCGTAATGGTTGTAGTGTGATTTGGTATTGGTTTGTCTTGACCATAGAATCACACTAGTGCACTTTGTGTGTATTGAGCAGGACCGACTTAAAGGTGATTCGATTTATTATTGACTACATAATTGAATCAGACCTCAAATATTATTTTGTACATGCTCTTAATCCCGATATAATAACGGGCACATATACTTAGTATTCATCTCTTTGATTTACCAATGGGCGAGATTTATAGGTTAAATTGATAGGCTCGGTAAGTTGGGAAATGATATTATTTATATGGTGTGCCGTTGATTATAGGAGGAAACCGTGTCCTATATATTAGGATGATGATGTCCCCTTGAGGAGCTCATAAGGTTCATCATGTAAACCCTGCAGGTGGACTTGGTCCGGCATGATGAAAAGGTTGAGTGGTACTACTCATGGAGTTAGATGATGATTAATTAATGGTCAGTAAATTAATTAATCGACAGACATTCGAGATCTTAAACACGGGGAGAAAATGTACAAATAATATATGGAGCCCATATTATCTTATGGGGGTTGGTGAGGTAGATCAATGATAATCCTTTAGTGGATTGGATTATCATTAATGGGTTGGACTTTATGTGGGCTTGATCCATGGGTGGCCAAGATCCAACTCCTCCTCATGGTCCCTATTGTAGCCTATTAACACCTCATGAAGCTTAGATCCAATTGATGACAACAAAACTCTAGATCCAAAGGTAGTGATTAAATCTCTAGATCCGACGGTTGAGATTAAATCTCTAGATCCGACGGTTGAGATTAAATCTCTAGAACCAATGGAGAAGATTAAAACAAGGCTTGAGCCCAACTCTATAAATAGAGCATTAAGGTGGGCGGCAAGGCTTGATGGATGAGGATTAGGGTTTGCTTCCCTTGGGTGGCAAGGAATCCTAGTTAGGTTAGGATTAGAAGTGGGCGGCTAGGGTTAGGGTTTGGGTGTTGGTTGTGGGCGGCAACAAGTGGAGGAGGACTCTTCTTCTTCTTCCTAAGGTTTGGCCGGTTCATATCCCTTCTTCCCTCTACCTTGGCCGGTGCTCATCCTATCTTCTTCCCCTCATCCTTGGCCGGAAATTAGGGGAGCTAGGTTTAGGGTTTGGGCGGCAACAAGGAGAAGGATTGCTTTGCTTTCTCTTCTCCAAGTGTTGGCCGACGCCCATGCCTTCATTGATTCTCCTTTGGCCAGCTCCCATACTTCATGTTCTCTTCCTTGGCCGGCGGCAACATCGAGTTTATTGACTTGGTGGACGGTTCTAGATAGGAAGAAGAGTTTTGTTTTATGATCTTCCTTTGTTCAGAGTGAACAAGGAAGGAAGATTGGCGATCTAGGAGCTTCGACTTTTTGAAGATCGTCGCCCACACGACGTCCAAAAGGAGGAAGGACATACAATAGAAGATCAAGAGGTATAACAAGAGGTATAATCTTGTTTATTTTGATTAGTGTTCTTTTGTATTATGTTTATAATTGCTTTTTAATTATATGCATGTTTTGTGTGGATGTTTACTTTATGTATGTGGCTAAATAATACTTGGATTCCGAACATAAACACGAAAGTCGGTGATCTGGACATCGTCTATTCCACGGCTACTCGTTGAATAGAGGTTGGTCGCTTGAACAAGAAGTTTGTTCAAGTGACCTCTCTAAACGAATAGCACGACGATGACTTGGTTGTTTGGGCAATCCCTTTTGTCTAGGATTAATTTTTTTTTAATCCGGGGACATTGATGGGATCGCCATGAACAAGCGACCGAGGTGAAGTGGGAAGGGAAATTTCCCCTCACGGATCAACCCTTCACTTTTTATATACTCTAGTATTTATTTCTCTTTTCATGTTAATGGAACTAGCTTAGGGCTTACCCTAGATATCATACACCTATAGATTTAAGGAGTCAATACATCTCGCAACACATAGGACTAATATGTTTGTGTACTTAGCCACGTAGATGGGCTTGAGATGTTAGGACCTTACTCCTGATTCCAGATGTAAAGCTAGTGCATCAACATGAACCACGGAGTATAATCATATATATTAACTGACTCTGACCAGGACTTATTGATCTTTCATATCAATTAAGTCAAATAAGAGTTGAACATTTAATAGATGAGCTTATTTAGTATATTATTTTCAAAATAATATGGAACATGCTTGGACTTGGAACTTAAACTTAATACTTATATTTTTCAAAACTCCTCTTTTCAATTTATGGCAAAAGGGGGAGAAAAAACCAAAGTTAAGGGATCATTTTTTTTGATAACTTAACTTAGTAACTTAATTCTATATTCTTATGGCCAAACGTTAATGTTTTACTTGAGAAAGGGGGAGAAAGGCCAAGTTAAGAAATATTCTTAACTTAAACTTATTTTTTAATACTAAGGTCAACTTTAAGTAATTGTTAATTACTTAAATAGCAAACATCAAGGGGGCGGGGGGATTAAGATCTTCTTTCAAGACTCACCCTCGGTCAATGGGGAGGTTTCCTCAAGGTCTCTATTACTCCTACTTAATCTTTGATTCTTCATGCATATTATTTCCTTAACTTTCTATAGGTTTGACATAGATCAAAAGGGGAAGATTGTTAATGCAGTAGGCATCTAAATCGAACCTGAGTTTTGATTATAGCAAACGATACAAAGTTAAGCTCATTTTGTTATCTCACAAGCTAAATCAAGTGTGCAGAAAAGTGCTAAAGCTAGAGCTGAAGGTCAGCGACACTCGGAGGGAGCCGTGGTGGTCGGGCGACACCGGGATGAATTCGGAGGAAGCCAAAGGAATCAGGTGGAAGACCGAAAGCAAAAGCTATAAGGTAAATGTTGAGATAAGCTCGTGTGAGTGAGCACAAGAAAGGTCGTGTCCTTTGTACGGGGACGTTCTTAGGTGACGATCCGACCAAGACCTTCCATGGAAGGTCTAAGTCGATATCGGATGGTATATGACCATTTAATTTGCTTGTATTAATTGTTTTTTTGAGATAACTCTTTGTTGCAGCTAGAAAACCTACCATCAGTCGACTGAGGGCTTGTATGAGTCGACTCATCCATCAGCAATCGACTGGTAAGGGTAGCAGTCGATTGTTGGTCAAGGATCAGCTTCGAGGAGAGTCAAAGCTTATCTCCATTTTTGAAGGGATAGAAGGCTTGCTCTCATTGGTTGAAGATGTGAATGTCTAGGGTTTGCAAGGCTATAAAAGTAGGGTTCTCCACCATATTTCCATCATCAAAAGCTCCCCAAAAAGCTTCTGCTACGATACTCTTCTACGATAACCTTACGACGACGAAGTGCTATCGTATCTTTGACGACAAGTGCCTACCTTTCATTAATTTAATAGTCACCGGTATTCCTTCTTATTGTCATCTTAAATTATATTTTTAATTGTGCATTAATCATAATAAGGAGAGGGGGAGCGTCCCTCTACCTTGAGATTTTTCATCGATTGTATTCGCTTACTCCTTCCTCTAACAAGGATAAGTGTTTTTAGTGTTTTGCCCTTGGTACGTGATCTAAGACCGTTAGGGCCTTGGACTAGCAACCGAAGGTTGTGAACCAAGTAAAAACAAATGAGTATTATTTTTTTTCCGCTGCATTTACTCTTACTTGCATTTTATATCGAACAAACGAACGAAGAGAATTTTGCGCTATTCAGCCCCCTCTAGCGCTCTAAACGATCCAACATTGAGTGCATCCTTTGCCTTACTCCGAGTGACACCAACTTACAAGCTTAGACCATGATGAGAACTTTCAAACACTAAGGTCCGCTCCAAACAATTAAAGTTCACTGGACAAACCAATAATCTAATATCAACACCTATGGGATCAATAGTTTTTTATTACTTGATGACAACCATGCACTTGCAGGGTTGAGCCAAGCCAATCTTTGGCCTCAAGGTTAGAGATTCGGTTTGTATGCATAAAGTTTTTTGGCATATTTGCCAAGGACTTGAGGCCACTTTTGGGGCATCATTATCCTTGGAGAAAGAGGTTAATAGTGAATTTCACATAAAAAACGATCAATGTGAGTGCAGGCCTTGAAATGGCAGCTTTAGCTGTGAATTAAGTAAACAAGAATTGTGTCTTTCTTGTCTTGTTTTATTTCCACTGCACAAATTCCAAAATTGAACGTTTTAGCAATATTCACCCCCCCCCCACTCTATCATTTTTTTCGATCCAATAATTAACTTGTAAAATGTTTCTTCACCTCTTGAAGGTTTTCAAAAAAGGGAAAGTTTAGCGGCTTGTGATCAAGGTACATGTCATGGAGTAGAAATCCTATGAGATTGTCGAATCACATAAATTCTTGTGTTTGTATTTTTTTATTTACTTTATTATTCCACTGAATCCTAATTTAGACAAGAATTATTCGCCACCCCTATAGCGCATTTGATCCTACACGTACACTAGTTGATTATGATGTAGGGGCATCTAACAGCATACAAAGTTTTCTTCTCCTCCCTACACTGAAGACCCAGATTTTAGCACATCCAAACCATGTCACCCAACACACCCATGCCATCCAACACACCCCTGCCATGTCATCCGACACACTCATGTCAGACCATCAACCACATTTGCAAAATTAGCCATGCCTCCGCCGTGTAGCCCGACACGCTCGTGCTAGCCAACACATCTCGATCTGTTGGGTAAATGATCATCGCTAGAGGGGGGGGGTGAATAGCATGTTTGTTCGAAGATAGAATTCGATCATGTTCATCTCTACAAAACTTATTAACACAGCGGAAATATGAAATACAATACAACTATGAAGACGAATACACAATCACACAAAATACGCAAGCGATATAATGTGGTGCGGAACCTCAAGGTTCCTACTCCACGGGTTGGGCTCGAACGAGCCCTAGTGATGCAAATGACACCACTAAAAAATAATGCTCCTTCTCGACAACACGTCGGAGGTGGAGAAATCTCGTACAATGATTACAATAGTAATACAAAACAAATACAAGAAAATACAAAGTGAAATACACAAAAGAATGAAAGAACACTTTACAAATACACTTTTGGATGCTTGCTTTTTTGGTTGCTTGAGTTGTACTTGGAGACATTGAATTGCACTAGCAAATCGCTCTAGAAATCGATGCCAAAATCCATCTCCACGAGCTGCTTTTATATTAGACATTCGGGCTGGATTTCACCTATTAGTCGACTGATCGAGACCATCAGTCACAACGGCTCGAGCTACATTGGATAAGTTCCAACGGATAGGCCATCAGTCGACTGATCATGCCCATCAGTCGCCTGATAGAGCCATCACTCGACTATCAAACCCTAATAGTCGACTCTGGAACCTTCTATGCCCGCGACATCGACCATCATTCAAGCGCACCATATCGATTGGTGAGCAGGACCGATCGATTTGCGGACCATTTCCTACAGTCAAACTCCAGTGACTCCCATCAGTCGACTAGGCATAGTCCCAATCGACTGATACAAGTGGACTCGATTGCCAACTGTCAAAACACTTGACCAGTCGACTGGTCCATAACCCTACTCAACTGTTAAACCTCAAACATGAGGTTTAACTTCAAGTATGATGCCCTCATACTTTCTAGACCACCCTTAGCCTAGACCTAAGCCTTCTAGCCACCTTCGTCAGCCTCACGCCTATCGGATCCCTCTAAGTCATCCATGACTTGTTCATCTATACACTAGCCTTCAAGTGCTTCCATCAGCTATTGTCATGCTAAGTTGGTCTATACTGCCATGGCACATTGGGGTTACTCTGCTAAGACTACGGCTTAGACTTTACGTCGCCAACCATTGGACTTATGCTGCCAAGACTCTACCCTTGGACTTTACGCCGCCAATATCACCCCTTGGACTTCCCTTGCCAACCCATGTTGGACTTTCCATTTGCCAAGACTCAAGCTTGGTCTTTTCCTTGCCAAGACCAATGCTTGTACTTTCCATGCCAAATACACAAGACTTGGACTTCTCCATCATATGGTCAACCCATGTCAACCATATAGTCAAACAATGGTCAAACCATCGTTAAACATCAAAATACCACTCGAGTCAAACTCGAGTCCGGTCACTCATAACCCAGGTCGATTGCACCAACAATCTCCCCAAAACATTGTTAAACATCAAAATACTACTCGAGTCAAACTCAAGTCTGGTCAATTGTGACCTGGGCCGATTGCACCAACAATCTCCCTTTTTTTGATGTTTGACAAAAACCACAAAACCATTGAGTTAGGTTACCTAACTCAAATCTCCTTACCAATTCTCCCAAATTTGTAATCCCATAAATTCTCCCCCTTTTTGACATACATCAAAAAGGTTCTATCCCTAAGGAGGTCAATGTCTCATATCCCAATGAGATCTTACAATCTCTCCCTTGGTCCAAAAACATCTAGGATGCCTTCACTCTTCCTAGTGATAAGTTCCATATCACTAAAGAGAGGCACTCCTTCAAACTCTCCCAATTTCCAAATTGGACATCTCACATTCTCCCAAAATTCTCCCCCTCATGAGGAAGAACACATCCATCATCCCATGATGGATAACCTCCCGCCTAAAGGATTGCTCCCCCTTGACCATTGCACCAACAATGTCCTTGGAGAGTCCCTAAGTGTATAGGAACACTAACTAATCAAAATTAAGGGCAAAGATTCAACATTGAACTTTCACCTCCCTTAAAATTCGATATACACCCCAAAAACTCTCCTAATCCATATCCAATGGATTTTCACCCTTTACAATTCTTTCCAAAGCATATCCTAGGGTTTGGAGTTGTTAGGGTAATCTAACATAGCTGAAACATGAGCTAAACATCCTTGTTTAACCAAAATCAGCTCTAGCAGTTGACTCTTATAGTCACCAATCAACTAACCTATGCATCAGTCGACTTCCATCAAGCAGTAGTCGACTGATTTATGTAAAATGTAGAAATTTGAAATTAGAATCAAATTTTAGAAATTCATAAGTAATTAAACATAATACAAAAATTCACAAAAATTCATATGTATAATACTTATGACAAATACAATCGGTGAAAAATATTTGAAAATTAATTTACCCATAAAATAATGTGATTGACACAAAGTTCAAAACCATTGAAAAGTTCAATGTTTTAGCTTTACTTTGTATCAACTCTCTCAATGGTGATTGCTATCAAAAGATAGACTTCACCAAGGTTTTCTAAAATGATTTTAAAATATTTTTGAAAACTGATATTGGATCATGATCAACGGGCTCAATGCACATGACTTGCACATTAGCTTTCCCCATGATTCACTCATGATATACGATGAGTTTGAGTTCATCTAGATGCAAAAACTATGCACCTTAAACTTAACTCATTTCCTAGCATCTCACATGTGTCTAGGGTGTTTGAAAACACACACATGTAAATGTAATGTGAGATGTGGGTTTTGGTTATCCTAATCTAGGGTTTCATGCATTTTCTAGGCACCATTAGTTGATTCCCTTATACATGGGACTTCAAGTTATGTCAGTCCTTAGATCAATTTTAATTAATGCATGAATGATCATGGCATAAATGATAGCATAAATAAGCATGACCAATGATCATGATGTCATGGCATAAATGATAGCATAAATAAGCATGACCAATGATCATGATGTCATGGCATAAAAATGAACCTAAGCACTCATGACAAAAAAACTAAAACCTAAGCATAATCATGACATTTTATATGATAAAAATAAAAATGATGTCATGACATGACATATGACAAATAAAGCATGGAAAATAAAATATAAAGGGTATATAATACCTAAATTTTAGTATTAATTACCATTTGTTAGAATTAAACCCATTTTGCCATATTATCACTAATCCCCCAAGTGTGCCAAAAACCCAAAATGACACACCATGACTCTATGACCTAAATTTTACCAATTTGATTGATTTTTCATAGTTCTCAAAATATATTGGCACATCCTAAAATTCTTTAGGATATATGATCAAACCTATTTCTAAGGTATCCATAACCTTGAAAATGACCTAAAGTGTCACCTTTACCATGGTCAGGTTAACTACCCATCCATTTAAAGTTGGCACAACCTTAACTCATTTAGCGTGAGTCAATCACTCTCTTAGGAACCCAAAACCTATTTGAGCTCCTTGGGTTAACTAGGTATTCCTTAGGGATGACCTCCCAAGATACCCTCCTAATGACCCTTTTAGGCTTGGTAGCCTTGGTCATTGTGGTCTTGCCTAGGTTAACTCTAGGGGTGACTCCCCTTGTAACCTTCTTAGTGGCTTCCTTAGGATTCTTCGAAACCCTAGCCACTAGGCACCTACCATGGTCAACTCTAGGGATGACTTCCCTTGTGACATTGGTTTTCCTAGACCTAGGTTGTGTTCCATAATCAAATGGAAAACTATGATAGGTAGGCTTATTTACCTTGGACCTAGGCTTGTGGCTCAAGCCTTTCTTGCCCAAAGATGAGCCTTGCCTCATAGACTCTAAACTTTGACCATTTGACCCTTTAATTTGATTTTGCATCCTTGCAAGGGTCTTCTCCAACTTCTCAAGCCTTGACCTCAAGGCTTGATTTTCAAGCTCTAATTTCTAAAATTTTGTGGGCCCATTATTTCTTTGGGTAGGGTTATTCTTTCTAGGCATATGCCGATGATTTTTGAAATTAATGCCTAGATGGACTTCTATCTTCCTAATACTTTCCTTAGGTAGAGTTTTTCTAGGGACATTAGTCCCAAATTTCTCCTTAGTTCTAAGGTTGACATGTTTATCACCTAGGCAATAAAATCTATTTCTAGCATGCTTTTATTCATAAGTAATAGCAATACAATTCCTAGCATGCTTTTGCCTATTTATTAAGGAGGGAACATAATTAGAGGTTACCTTAGGGTTTGCCTTAGCTCCCCCTACATGTGTAGCTCCTCCTTGCCCTAGCTCCCCCTACATGTGTAGCTCCTCCTTGCCCCTTCTACTTCCCCCTAGGGCATTCACTCCTATAATGCTCTCTTTGATGGAATTTGAAGCACACCACATGCTCCTTGCTCTTAATGGTTGGGGCTCTAGCATCCTTTGAGATTTTTTGAGGTTTTGGTGCTGGTTGACTTTTCTTGACCTTCTTAGGGCACTTGCTCTTGTAGTCCCCATATTCCTGTTAGTAATATATGAGAGATGTCCTAAGGCAATCACCTTATTTTTGAACCATTTATATGATAAATGAAGATTCACTATTTGAGTATACATGTTTTCATGTATTTGATTAGATCTTAAACTCATTTACTAAATTCCACAATACGATTCACAACATGAGAGAATTTGTGATTGGATCACAACTAGTGAGTATTTCTACATGTGTAATTGTGATGTATCGGAATTATCCCTAGTCGATGAATTGATGGATTTGGACACCATCGATTCTGTCGAGACTAGCATGAGGTATACTCTTTAGTGTATCTAAGCAGCTAATTCTCACTGGCTGGAGACATTGTGATGTTCGGAGTTAATCATAGATGCTAGTTATGGTAACTAGTTCATTGGAGTGACCAGCTGTAAGACTTCATATGGTTCTCTGCATATATAGATATATCAATGAAGTTCTTACTGTAGCTTAAGTGTGATGTTCCTTTGACTTGCGGTATTCAAGTCATCTTGATCATGAAGACTTATGCTTTGACATCTTAAGCAAGCATCTCTAAGGAGATGTAGACCCGGGATGATTGGGTAAAAGTCGAAGTGATCGAAGGTGTTTGAATAACCTATAAAGGATTCACCACTCCTTGCGAGGAGAAGTATACCCATGGCCCCTCGTCGGATTGTTACTAAAGTCTTTGGCCAAAGCATTACATGTTTAGAGTAAGGTACTCTTCGATACATGTGCAGTAACTAGAATCCGTAGGATGAGGAAATGATACTTGGGCTAGGTGTGATGTAGTCAGCCTAGTGGGGACTGACACTATAGACCATGTCCTGAACCAAGTGGATATAAGATGAGTGAAGGGAATGGGCCACGATTCATTCAAGCTGCTGAAAGGTTTCAGGAATAGTTCTGGATCTACCGTTGATCTTTTCGGTTAATTGGGGATCATGATGTACTACTAGGTTCCACTCATGATCGTTCTATAATTAATGGTTAATTATAGACGACCAACAAAAACCGAGAACCTATTTGGTCACAAGCACAACGAGCATAATCCGAAGGATTTAAAACGAGCTTGAGAATGAGATTCTCAGACCGAGAGAAACTAGGTTTGGTTGGACCAAACTTTGAGCGAGCATGAAATCGTTTCAGTCGCAATGGAAGCATGGATGGGCCGTGTCTTATGAAGATATGATGGATGAACAAAATTGGTTTGGTTCTATTCCAATGGAGGAGAATAAACCAAAGCGGTTTGGTTTGTTTTAAATGAATAAACCAAAGTTGGTTTGGTTCGTTTTAGCTTAAAATAAACCATCATGGTTTGGTTTATTTTAACTTAAATTAATGGAGCGGGTTAGCGGGCTTTTGGTTATGATCCGATAACCATTAAGAGAATTTGTTCTCTATAAAATAGGGATTAAGGGTTTTTGTTAAGCACTAATCCAAATCCTTGCAACCCTAATTGTTGCCGCCCCTCCTTCTCCTTGTGAAGTCGGCGCCAACCCTCTTGCCGCCGCCCACCACCACCCAATCTCCTTGCTGGCGTCCAGCAGCTGCCATCCTCTCCCCTTGCCAGCGTCGAGCTACTGCCGGAGGAGCTTCGGTGATCTCCTTTGGGTTCGGCAACAAGGTAAGCTTCAACCTTCCTTTTTGGCCGACCCCTATTCCTCCACCAAAGCTGTCTAGTTTTTATGGACAGCTTGTTTCCTTCTCGTCGGAGCATCGTTTGGACGATGTTTGGAGCTCCGACAGAGGTAGCCTTGCCGGGGATTCGATCTCCGGTAATCCTCATAGGTGGAGGACGAAGGATTCGTCAAACGGTTGACGAATACCTCTCTAGAGAAGCGAATTTTTGAGGACTCGTTTTAGATCCGAATTTTGATTCGGATCGTGATCTTTTCTCGATCACATCGTCTTCAACACGAGGCTAGTAATCCATACAAAGACGAGGCTCGTGACTTTATGAAATCATCCCGAAGATACTCGGCGTGGATACGGATAGAGACAATTCTAGCGAGAATCGTTCCGGTTGATGCCTTTCCCGCTACATGTGATACGTCAGGTATACGTAGTATAAATTTCCTATTATTGCAAAATTTGAATTTACGGTTATGTCTACACATGTACTATGCATGTGTGTGTTGTAATAAATTATATTTATTATTTTATTCCTTTCGCTGTGCACATGTTTACGAAACATGTTCGAACACACACTCGCCGCGGTGTCGGAAACCCAACAGTGGTATCAGAGCCCAGGTTGTATTTCGACATAATCGTAAAATTGTTTTGCGATAGTCATAATGATATTTCTAGAAATTTTCTACTTTTGAAAAGTTAGAAGTATTTATGGAAATTTTTAATTTTGGAAAGTCTAGAGGTATTTATGGAAATCTTCTACTTTTGGAAAGTTGGAAGTATTTTTGGAAATTGATATTTTCCATAAATAAAAATATTTGATTAGATTTTGGAAATTTGTTTCCTAATTTAATCATGATTTGATTTGGTAAATCAAATCTTAAAATATTTTATTTCCATAAGTAGTTTTGATGATTTAGGAAATTAGTTTCCTAAATTGACTTTCCTTAATCAACTATTTCCACTAATAAAATATGTGATTAGATTTGAAAATTTATTTTATAATTTAATCATGATTTGATTTGGAGAATCAAATCTTAAACATATTTTATTTCCATAAATAGTTATGACATATAAGAAAATTTTGTACATGACATAATTGTATGCCATGTAATTGCATTAGATGCATATCATTACACCATGCGTGTCGTGACATGTAGATGTATGTCATGTATGTCATGCCATGTAGATAATAGTTATTTGCATGCAAAGAGGATTAGACAAAAAAACCCTAACTCAATATTAAAGCCTACACCTTCCATTAATATGGTTAGAACAAGAGTTCCGTTTCTTGTTCGGGTTGTTGGACTCTCTCCAAGCCCGGCTCGAACCCGAACATGTTCAAACCATGGAATAGTTTAATACTAATATGGTAAGAATCAGAGGTCAATTGTTAGCTTTGGTTGTTGGACTCTCTCCAAGCTGGGCTAATTGGTTGAATGCACTCTAACCATATTAAAACTATTTCTCGATTAATGGGTTGGCTTTAACCTGGAGCATCAGCTTGTTGGACTCTCTCCAAGGTCGATGTAAAGGGAGGTGAAGTTGGGTGTTATGCATATGATGCATACTTGTTAATGTGTTAACAACCCGATGTATGTGTGAACATTCAATTAGTTGATAGCGCATTGTGATAGTTGCATATACGTGATATGCAATCGGTATATTTGATACCTACCATCGTAGTTATGAATGGCTTGTTGGACTCTTTCCAAGGTTCATATCTATGATGGATATTAGCCCATTCGGAGATGGACCTACGATCTCCCGAAGTGATTTTAGGGTCTTTGAAATTCAAAAAATGAATGGGATTTATGAATGTATATTGATGCATTTTAAAATCATTTTCTCATAAATGCTCATTTTGTATTTCTAGGTTAATCGATTGATCATGACGTCTTTGATATTGTGCACTATTTTGGATTCAAACAAATTGACTGGGCCTAAATTTCTGGACTAGCTTAGAAACCTGAGAATTGTTCTCAAGGCTGAAAAGCTAGCATATGTCCTTGAAGAGCCTCTTCCCAACCGTCCTAGGGACGATGCAACACCAGACCAAATGTTAGTCTATCAGAAGCATGTGTAGATTACGAGCGCGAGTTGCATCATGCTAGCCTGATGGTACTGAGACATGCAAAAGCGACATGAGCATATATGCTAATACCATGGTCTTCCATCTTCATGAGTTGTTTGATGAGAAAGCAAGATCCGAAAGGTTCGAAGTCTCCAGGCTCCTATTCACCACGAAGATGCAAGAAGGTTCGTCTGTAGTACAGTTTGTGCTAAAGATGAATGGGTACATCGAGCGGCTAGCCACCCTCGGGTTTGTGATGGATCATGAATTAAGTATTGACTTAATTCTGCATTGTTTGCCCAAGAGTTTCTCACAATTTGTGATGAACTATCGGATGAACAAATTAAAATCCACTATTCTTGAGCTCCTCAATATGCTGAAGACTGTGGAGCCTTCTGTGAAGCATGAGGAGAAGGCAGTTCTGTTAGTTGATTCCTCAAAGAAAGGTTCTAAGAGGAAGACAAAGGAACAGAAGAAAGTGAAGAACAAGAAGGCTAAGAAGGCAGAACCAACACAAAAGGGCACTTGCCATCATTGTGGCAAGGAACGCTACAGGCGAAGAAACTGCAAGATTTATCTTGAGTCCATGAAGAAGAAGAAGGCATCTGATGCCCCATCCTCTTCAAGTATCTTCGTTATTGATTGTCATTCTATTTCCTTAGAAACTTGGGTAATAGATACTGGGTGTGGCTCACATATATGTAATGACATACAGGGGCTAAGGAATAAAAGAAGACTCGTCAAAGGGGAGTCAAATTTGTGAGTTGGCAATGGAGCAAAGGTTGCTGCGGTCGCCATCGGAACTTATTTGCTGAAGCTCCCTAGTGGACTAGTCTTGGAACTGGACAATTGCTATTGTGTTCCTTCTCTAATAAAGAACATTGTTTCTATTTCCTGCTTAAATAGAAATGGTTACCATTTGACGTTTAGTAACAATTGTTGTTATATAACTTTAAATGGCGTACTTTATGGAACTGGAACTTTGAGCAATGGCATTTATACGTTGGACGTATCCAGTGACATTTTCAATATCGAAGCGAGCAACAAGCGTGCTCGAAAGGATAATCAATTAGACTCCTACATGTGGCACTGTCGTCTTGGCCATGTAAGCAAGAAACGCTATCTGAATTACACCGATGTGGAATTCTAGAATCGTTTGAATTAGATTCATACGATACATGCGAATCATGCTTAAAAGGCAAGACTACTAAGTTACTTTTTACAGGAAAAGGTGAACGAGTGGGAGAGTTGCTAGGTCTAATACATACTGATGTATGCGGACCTATGTCAACTCAAGCTTTAGGAGGCTATAGCTACTTCATTTCCTTCACCGATGATCACTCACGGTTTGGGTATGTGTTTTGATGAAACACAAGTCTGAAGCCTTTGAAAGGTTTAAAGAATTCAGAAATGAAGTAGAGAAACAACATGACAAGAGTATTAAATTACTTCGATTGGATCGAGGTGGTGAATACTTAAGTCAAGAGTCTCTTGATTATCTAAGAGACAATGGTATATTGTCTCAATGGACTCGGCCATATACACCACATCATAATGCTGTATCTGAGAGGTGTAACCGGACCTTGTTGGACATGATCAGGTCAATGATGAATCATGCGATTCTTCCCAAGTCCTTTTGGGGCTATGCACTTCAAACATCTGTTTACTTGTTAAACAGAATGCCAACCAAGGTAGTCTCTACTACTTCATATGAGATATGAAATAGTAAGAAATCTCATGTATCTTACTTGAAGATATGGGGTTGTCCTTCTTATGTGAAGCGGGTTGTATCAGACAAATTGGATGCTAAATCTGATAAATGTCTATTTATTGGATACCCTAAGGAAACAAGGGGTTACCAATTCTATCATCCTGTGGAACAAAAGCTGTTTGTTTCAAGGCATGCTGTGTTTCTAGAGAAAGAGTTTCTCTTGCAAGAAAATAGTGGGAGTGTCGTCGAGCTTGAGGAGGCTCGAGAGACTCAAATATACATTGATGAGATACCTGGTGAAGCACAACAACCGATAACTCATAGTGATGAGCAATCGGCTGGACCTATTGAAACACCACATCTTCATAGATCTGGTAGAACACACAACATTCCTGAGAGATATTGATTTCTCGTAAGTGAATCGAACGACGTGTTACTCATTGATGATGAGGAGCCTACCAGTCATGAAGAAGTTCTGACAAGTTCAGAAAGGGATAAGTGGCTTGAAGCCATGAAGTCATAAATTGATTCCATGTATGAAAACCAAGTTTGGAACTTGGTTTACCCACCTGAAGGCATCAAGCCTATAGGGTGCAAGTGGGTTTTCAAGAAGAAAACCGACATAGATGGTAATGTGATTACCTATAAGGCTAGATTAGTGGCGAAAGGATATCGTCAAAAGCAAGGTGTTGATTATGACGAAACCTATTCGCCTGTAGCTATGCTTAAATCCATTCGGATGCTCCTAGCCATAGCGGCTCATTATGATTATGAGATATGACAGATGGATGTGAAAACAACTTTCCTTAATGGAAACCTGCTCGAGGACGTGTATATAATACAGCCTGAGGGTTTCACATCGGTTGATAAAACCAAGGTATACAAATTGCGACAGTCCATATATGGATTGAAGCAAGCATCTAGGAGCTGGAATATCCATTTTGATGAGACAATCAAAAGGTTTGATTTCTCACAAAATCCAGTCGAACCTTGTGTGTATAAGAAGGTTAGTGGGAGTGCAGTCGTATTCCTAGTATTGTATGTCGATGACATATTACTTATAGGAGACGATATTTCTGTCTTACAGTCACTTCAGATTTGGTTATCCAAGACATTATCCATGAAAGACCTGGGAGAAGCAACCTACATTCTCGGGATTAAGATCTATAGAGATAGATCGAAACGGTTGCTTGGTATTTCATAGTCTACATATATAGACCGAGTGCTAATGAGGTTTAGCATGTCGGAATCCAAGAAAGGTTTCTTACCCATCAGGCATGGAAAACACCTTTCGAAGTCTATGTGTCCGCGCACAGAAGACGAGAGGATTTGCATGAGTAAGATTCCCTATGCATCTGCAATAGGATCTATCATGTATGCTATGTTATGTATGAGCCCCGATGTATCATATGCTCTGAGTGTCACGAGTAGATACCAGTCTGATCTAGGAATGGATCATTGGGTGACTGTTAAGACGATCCTTAAGTACTTGAGAAGAACTAAGGATGTGTTCCTAATATATGGAGAAGGGTACATGGTGATAGGTGGGTATACAGATGCCAACTTCCAGACAGACAAGGATGATTCCAAGTCTCAGTCTTGGTATGTATTCACCTAAAATGAGGCACAATCAGTTGGAAAGGTTCCAATCTTGACACAATAGCGGATTTTGCCACTAAGGCAGAATACATACCCAGACGATCCTTATGTACTTAAGAAGAACTAAGGATGTGTTCCTAATATATTGAGAAGGGTACATAGTGATACATGGGTATACGGATGCCAGCTCCAGACAGACAAGGATGATTCCATGTCTCAGTCTGGGTATGTATTCACCTAGAATGGAGGCGCAATAAGTTGGAAAGGTTCCAAGCTTGACACTATAGCGGCTTCTGCCACTGAGGCAGAAAACATTGTAGCTTTGGAAGCAGCAAAGGAAGCAGTTTGGATCAAGAAGTTCATCTCTGAACTTGATGTGGTCTCATCAATGATCCAAACATGTGTTTCACCGCTATCATCTAATCAGAGAGATCATTAGTAGGAAGGAAATACAAATCGAGAAAATCCCCACTGAAAAGGAACTTAGCGGATCCCTTGACTAAGGCATTAACTCAATGTAAGTTTGAGGGTCATGTTAGAGCTCATGGTATTGGATACCATAGCGATTGGCATTAGGCCAAGTGGGAGTTTGTTAGTAATATATGAGAGATGTCCTAAGGCAATCGCCTTATGTTTGAACCATATATATGATAAATGAAGATTCACTATTTGAGTATACATGTTTTCATGTATTTGATTAGATCTTAAACTCATTTACTGAATGTCCACGATACGATTCACAGCATGAGAGAATTTTTGATTGGATCACAACTAGTGAGTATCTCTACATGTGTAATTGTGATGTATCAGAATTATCCCTAGTCGATGAATTGATGGATTTGGACACCATCGATTCTGTCGAGACTAGCACGAGGTATACTCCTTGGTGTATCCAAGCAGCTGATTCTCACTGGCTCGAGACATTATGATGTCCAAAGTTAATCGTGGATGCTAGTTATGGTAACTAGTTCATTGGAGTGATCAGTCGTAAGACTTCATATGGTTCTCTGCATATATAGATATGTCAATGAAGTTCTTACTGTAGCTTAAGTGCGATGTTCCTTTGACTTGCGGTATTCAAGTCATCTTGATCATGAAGACTTATGCTTTGACATCTTAAGCAAGCATCTCTAAGGAGATGTGGACCCGGGATGATTGGGTATAAGTCGAAGTGATCGAAAGTGTTTGAATAGCCTATAAAGGATTCACCACTCCTTGCGAGGAGAAGTATACCCATGGCCTCTCATCGGATTGTTACTAAAGTCTTTGGCCAAAGCATTACATGTTTAGAGTAAGGTACTCTTCGATACATGTGTAGTAACTAGAATTCCTAGGACGAGGAAATGATACTTGGGCTAGGTGTGACGTAGTCAACCTAATGGGGACTGCCACTATAGACCATGTCCTGAACCAAGTGGGTATAAGATGAGTGAAGGGAATGGGGCACGATTCATTCGAGCTGCTGAAGGGTTTCAGAAATAGTTCTGGATCAACTGTTGATCTTTTCGGTTAATTGGGGATCATGATGTACTACTAGGTTCCACTCATGATCGTTCTATAATTAATGGTTAATTATAGGCGGCTAGCATAAATCGAGAACCTATTTGGTCACACGCACAACGAGCGTAATCTGAAGGATTTAAAACGAGCTTGAGAATGAGATTCTCAGACCGAGAGAAACTAGGTTTGGTTGGACCAAACATAGAGCGAGCATGATATCGTTTCAGTCGCAATGGAAGCGTGGATGGGTCGTGTCTTATGAAGACATGATGGATGAACCAAATTGGTTTGGTTCTAATCCAATGGAGGAGAATAAACAAAAGGGGTTTGGTTTGTTTTAAACGAATGAACCAAAGTTGGTTCGGTTCGTTTTAACCTAAAATAAACCATCATGGTTTTGTTTATTTTAACTTAAATTAATGGAGCGGGTTAGCGGGCTTTTGGTTATGATCCGATAACCATTAAGAGAATTTGTTCTCTATAAAATAAGGCTTAAGGGTTTTTGTTAAGCCCTAATCCAATTCCTTGCAACACTAATTGTTGCCGCCCCTCCTTCTCCTTGCGAAATCGGCTCCAACCCTCTTGCCGCCGCCCACCACCACCCAATCTCCTTGCTGGAATCCAGCAGGTGCCATCCTATCGTCTTGCCGGCGTCGAGCTACTGCCGGAGGAGCTCCGGTGATCTCATTTGGGTTCGGCAACAAGGTGAGCTTCAACCTTCCTTTTTGGCCGACCCCTATTCCTCCACCAAAGCTGTCCAGTTTTCTGGACTGCTTGTTTCCTTCTCGTCGGAGCGTCATTTGGACGACGTTTGGAGCTCCGACAGAGGTAGCCTTGCCGGAGATTTGATCTCCGGTAATCCTCATAGGTGGAGGACGAAGGATTCGTCAAACGGTTAACGAATACCTCTCCGGAGAAGCGAGTTTTTGAGGTCTCATTTTGGATCCGAATTTTGATTCGGATCGTGATCTTCTCTCGATCACATCATCTTCAACACGAGGCTAGTAACCCGTACGAAGATGAGGCTCGTGACTTTGTGAAGTCATCCCGAAGATACTCAGCGTGGGTACGGATAGAGACGATTCTAGCGAGAATCATTCCGGTTGATGTCTTTCCCGCTACACGTGATACGTCAGGTATACGTAGTATAAATTTCCTATTATTGCAAAATTTGAATTTACGGTTATGTCTACACATGTTGTACTATGCATGTGTGTGATGTGTGTGTTGTAATAAATTATATTTATTATTTTATTCCTTCCGCTATGCACATGTTTACGAAACTTGTTCGAACACACACTCGCCGCGGTGCCGGAAACCCAACAATTCCTTACACTCAAAGCAAATTATATTATTTTTATTTTTAGCTAAATTGCTTGAGTTACCTAGGTCAATGGTGGTGGAATTTTGAGCTTCCTCTTGTTCTTGACTAGAAGTAGAAGCTTCTTCTTGATTCTCTGGAGTGGATGGTCTCTCCTCCCCCTCAATCCTAGAGGTGGAAGCTTCTTCCACTTCTTCCACCTCTTCTGATATGGATATTGATTCTCTATCAACCTCCGAATCCTCAAGCTCTTGGGATGAAGATGTGCTTGCTTCTTCTTAAGCTTGAGAGGATGAGCACTCCTCCTTGGACTCCTCTTCTACTTCATGTGTCAGTGATGGGTTTTCATGATATTTTGCCAACTTGATCCAAAGCTCCTTGGAATCTTTACAATCTCCTATCTTGATCAAAATATCGTTAGGAATTACACTAAGTAGTATACCCATTACCTTATTTTTTGTATTGAAGTATCAGAGTTGCTCTTTGCTCCAATTCTTCTTCTTGAGTTTTCTTCCTTCTTCGTCCTTTGGAGTGTCAAAACCTACTAGGACACTAATCCAATTATCAAAATCGCACATAAGAAAGTGCATCATTCTACCTTTCCAATACGCGAAATCTTCACGGTTGAAGGACGAGGGAATGTTGATGTCATCACCCAATCTTTCTTGAAGATCCATCTTCTTCCCTCTAATGTGCTCCCTCGGATGTGAAGCCGGTGTAGAGCGACCCGCTCTGATACCAGTTGTTGGGGAAATGACCATTGCTAGAGGGGGGGGTGAATAGCGTGTTCATTCGAAGATAGAATTTGATCGTGTTCATCTCTACAAAACTTGTTAACGCAGTGGAAATATGAAATACAATACAACTATGAAGACCAATACACAATCACACAAAATACACAAGCGATATAATGTGGTTCGGAACCTCAAGGTTCCTACTCCACGGGTTGGGTTCGAACAAGCCCTAGTGATGCAAACGACACCACTAAACAATAACGCTACTTCTCGACAACACGTCGGAGGTGGAGAAACCTCGTACAATGATTACAATAGTAATACAAAACAAATACAAGCAAATACAAAGTGAAATACACAAAAGAATGCAAATAACACTTTACAAATACACTTTTGGATGTTTGCTTATTTGGTTGCTTGAGTTGCACTAGGAGACCCTGAATTGCACCAGCAAATTGCCCCAAATCGCTCTAGAAACCAATGCCAAAATCCATCTCCATGGGCTACTTTTATAACCTACATTCAGGCTGGATTTCTCCTATCAGTCGACTGATCGAGACCATCAGTCGACTACTCCTATAGTCATTATCTCACAATGACTCGAGCCACGTTGGATAAGTTCCAACGGATAGGCCATCAGTCGACTGATCATGCCCATCAAGTGACTGATAGAGCCATCACTTGACTATCAAACCCTAACAATCGACTCTGGAATCTTCTATGCCCACGACATCAACCATCAGTCGACTGTCAGCCATATCGATTGGATCGGCCAAAGCATCACGATCGACCAATTTCGCATTTGATCGCCAGACATTTCTTGATAAACTCCAATCGACTCCCATCAGCCGATTAGGTATAGTCCCAGTCGATTGATACAAGGACATTTCTTGCAGTCAAACCCCAAGTACGATGCCCTCATACTTTCTAGACCACCCTTAGCCTAGACCTAAGCCTTCTAGCCACCTCCGTTAACCTCACGCTTATTGTTGGAGTATTGGGAATACAATCAAAGTCCCACATTGGTAAGACATGGAAAAGATCATGTGCTTATAAGATGAAAAGATATCTCCATTGGTATGAGGCCTTTTGGGTAAAGCCCAAAAACAAAACCACAAGGGCTTAGGCCCAAAGTGGACAATATTATACCATTGTGGAGATATGTATAGTGACTAACAATTGTTATCAGAGTCATGGTCCATGTCAAGCAATGAACCTCAAACGAAGGAAGTTGAGCTCCCATGTCTGGATCAAGAGAACCAGACACTAGGCAGGAAGTCCAGTTGGGTCGGGAGGATCGAACAACTGGCAGAAAGTCCAGCTGGGTCAGGAGGACCAGACAGTTGGCAGGAAGTCCTGGTGGCTTGAGATCGGACATCAAGCAGAGGATGTCCTTCAAGGACAGATAGGCTTGGGGGGGATCAATGTGGTCCTTCGTTTGAGGGGGGGATTGTTGGAGTATTGGAAATATAATCAAAGTCTCAGATTGGTAAGACATGGAAAAGATCATGTGCTTATAAGATGAAAAGATATCTCTATTGGTATGAGGCCTTTTAGGTAAAGCCCAAAAACAAAACCATGAGGGCTTAGGCCCAAAGTGGACAATATCATACCATTGTGTAGATATGTGGATCTTATAGGGACTAACACTTATCGAATCCCTCCAAGTCATCCATGACTTGTTCATCCATACGCTAGCCTTCAGGTGCTTCCATCGGCTATTGTCATGCTAAGTTGGTCTATACTGCCAAGGCACATTAAGCTTACGCTGCCAAGACTACCGCTTGGACTTTACACTGCCAACCATTGGACTTATGCTGCCAAGACTCCATCATTGGACTTTACGCCGCCAATATAACCCCTTGGACTTCCCTTGCTAGCCCATGTTGTATTTTCCATTTGCCAAGACTCAAGCTTGGACTTTCCCTTACCAAGACCCATGCTTGGACTTTCCATGCCAAGTACACAAGACTTGGGCTTCTCCATCATATGATCAACCCCATGTCAACCATATAGTCAAACAATGGTCAAACCATCGTCAAACATCAAAATACCACTCGAGTCAAACTCGAGTCCAATCAATCATAACTCGAGTCGATTGCACCAACAATCTCCCCAAAACATTGTCAAACATTAAAACACTACTTGAGTCCAACACGAGTCTGGTCAATTGTGACCTGGGACGATTGCACCAACATGATCATGTTGCCCAACATGCCCGTTGGAGACCTTCAACACCAATTCTAGAACTTGGAACGACCCAACCGTGTCGCCTAACATGCATGTGTTAGACCATCAATACAATTTCAAAACTTAGTACACCCCGACCCTGTCTCTCAACACACCCATGGTTCGGCGTCATCGTGGTTGATCAATTAGGGGTTTTCTTCCTTTTTCTTGATTTCTTTTGAATTTTATTTTTATTTTTGTTATTTATGACTTTTTATATCTTTCTTTTCTATTTAAACATGAGCTATGGCTCATGTCAAGGTTCTTTTTTATTAACAAAGTTATTTTAGACTTGTTAAACCCTAGAAGCGAGTCCTTTATTTTTTTGAGTTCCCTTTTCTTATGTTCTCCCACCATATCTCTTCTAACCTTGCACGTTGAAGGGATAGCCCATCCACTATCCCACCTACATCAATTGGTATCAGAGTCCCATATCCATGGAAGGTCGATGAGGGCATGGTCGTGGTCATTGTAAGCAGGTTTCGATTGATGAAGTCGTAACCCAAGATCAAAATCCCCAAGAAACCATCGAAGATCTATGGAGGCAAGTCGCAAAGATAACCCAGTTACTAGCTACGTGGCATTTGGGATATTGTAAGGTATTAAATCGACACTCTACCTTGAGTCTTGACAACCTATACCTTTGAGACCAGCATGGGTGTGTTGAACAGTATGGAGACCTTAGTTTTCACATCGATCTCCATAAGTTTTCTAGAACATTACACGCAGAGATTTTATTGATTGGCTTGATGAAATTGAATGAATTTTTGAATATAAAGAAGTTCATGACTGTATTAGATTAAAACTTATTGCCCTTAAGCTCAAGGGTTGAGCATCATCTTGGTGGGAACAACTCAAAGGTTCACGTGAGAGGCAAGCAAAGACCAAGATTACCACTTGGGACAAGATGAAGAAGCAATTGCAAGGTCACTTCCTTCACTTTTGCTATACACAATTATTGGTTTTGCATCTTCATAACTTAAGATAGGGTGTCCAATCTATCAATGATTATATGGAGGAATTCTACCAACTTGTTGCTCAGAATGATCTATATGAGATGGACAATCAACTAGTCGCATGATATTTTGGAGGCTTGAGATTAAACTTTCAGGATAGCCTTAGCTTGCACTTTTTTTTTATTGTTTCTAAATCTCATCAGCGTGCCTTGGTACTTGAGAGGCAACGAAGTTAGAAAGCCCCAATTCAAGTCAATTGAGCTATCCACCCTTGGGAATCTCATCCCACACCATAGGTTCCTCCTAAATCTACGATCAAATGTTAACATTATGGTGAACCAAGACATATGCTTCCGAATGTAAGAGATTCACCAACCTCAAAGGAAAAAAACATGCTAATTGAAGAAGAAGATGATGAGGTAACGAACAAACCAACATATGGGCAAGATAATGATGATGAGATCCTCTATGGAGATGGACAAGAAACACTAGTTGTTTGTAAGCCACTTCTCACCCCTAAAGATGAAGCTAAGGATGATTGGCTTAGAACGAATATTTTTCACACTACATGCACCATTGTAGATAAAATATGCAATATGTGTTGGATTGAAAGCAAGCTAGAGGGGGGGGGGTGAATAGCGAGCTTAAAAACTTATTTTCGTTTCGATAAAACTAAAGTAATGTAGCAGAATTAAAGTAAAGGACACTTTGTTTTTACTTGGTTCACAACCTAACAGTTTCTACTCAAAGGCCCTACGATCCTGGACTGCGTACGAAGGGAAATTCACTATATATCTCCTCCTCGTTGGAGGTAGGAGACAACAAATACAATAAATGAAAAGCTCGAGGTAGAGGCACAATCCCACCTCTCCTCTTTACAACAAAAAGCTCGAAGATGAAACGCTCGAATACAATATAGAGAGAATGAAGTAACAATTAAAAGATACTGATGAAAAAGGAACTTCAATTCTTGTTGCGTCGTCGGCGTTACGATAATGTTTTGGCAGTGTAGAGTAGTTGTTAACGGTGCGGTGTTGTGGGACCAAACCCTAGCTCGTTGAGATTCAAATTTGGTCAAAGGGACACCTCACCACAAGATAAGGGGATCTTATCTTGACCTTCATTGAGCTGGACAGTTTGAATAGTAGTCGACTGTTCACCCTTTCGCAATGATCGATGCCGATCACCGACCGCCACTAGCCATCAAGAATCAAGCAATCGCTTTCAACTTCAAGAAAGAGTTTGCATGAAAACACAAGTGATAGTAAATTTGATGGCTACTTACCGTCCGATCTCGACCTAGACCTTCCACTGGAAGTCTTCGTTGGATCGCCACCGAAAGTCATCCCCGTACAGAGGACCCTCACCTCACCATTACGCACACTCATGCTTATCTCTGGTCCTTTGCGACTTGTCACTTAGCTTCCGGTCTCCACCTGGGTTCTTCGACTCCATCCAAAGTTCTCCCAGTGTCGCCCGACCACCACGGTTTATCGACTCGAGATTCTTCGGGTGTCGCTGAGCTTCAGCTTAGCTTAAACACTTCTGCACACTTAACAATAGCTTATGAGATAAAGATAACACCTTAACTTTGAGCCTTTGCCATGATCAAAACCTAGGTTCGATTATTTGGTGCCCCTGCACCAACAATCTCCTCCTTTTTGATCTATGGTAAACCAACACAAAGTTAAGAAGAAAATTAAGCATAAAACAAAGTAAACAATACGATTAAATGCTTTTTCAAAATCTCCCCCTTGAGGCTACCTCCCCCTTAACCCTAGATGAGTTTTGAAAAAGATACTTTAAATTTAAAAAAATTATGTTACTCCCCCTTAACTTTCTCTTTTCTCCCCCTTTTTCCATAAATCAAAAAAGTAAAAGTTTGGTTGTATATATAAGAAAGGGGTTTTAAAGAAAACATTATAAGTATAGCATGCGTCTAGAATTATTAAAGACCGAAATCAAATATGAGTCCAAGCATATGTCTCTACTTAGTTAAGTAGATTGGTTAGAGGTATATCCCTCTGCACCAACGATTGTAAAACTAAAGTAAGTTTTTAAAACATAATTTCAAAATACCATAAGTTCATTTTCAAAAATACTTTAAAAGTTTGTAATATAACCTTTAAGGTCAGTTTTCTCCCCCTTAATTAAATGCATAAGGTATAAAAGATTTAGGGGGCACTAAACTTGGCCTAGAGAGTTATATATTTAGTATTGGCCAAAAATAACTATATGTTAAATGCAAAAATCAAGAAAATAAGTAGTTTTGAAAGCATTTCGAAGTAGTTATGTCATTCGTATTTCAATTATCCTTAACATCTCACCCACTCTATGTGTCTCAAAACATGTTCAGCTTATATATTTTATGAGATGATTTTAACTTGATTGAAGCTAGTCAACCTTGGGTTAGATTCGGATTTAACCTTTAGATCATTAAGTAGACTTTTCAAGAATATGGCTTCTAGGTCGTGGAGAGGAATAGCGGCCTTCTTTGATCAGAACAACGACCACTTTCTTAGACAAAGCCAATTTTAAGAAAATATTTACTTAAGTCACTTAGGGTTACTTCCTGGTCTAACTAGTTTAGGATACGATGAGATAGCTTCAGCTAGTTCAACTTAGCCAAGTGCACCAAGCTAGATACACCTTATCTAGCTCGAATACACAAGACCTCGTTTCTCTAATGCACTATCATATCGCCACGTCCTAATACTATGTTATCAATATTGACTAACTATTAGTCTTATCTAGCCATTCTAAAAATTAAAACAAAAATTAACTAAGCATGCAAAACTTTTACTAAGAAAGTGGGTATACTATTTTAGTACTTGCTCCCCCTGGACAATTGAACCGATATGGTCTATCCACATAATGGACTTGATCCTGGGGAATCCAATACTTATTGGTCCTTATATGTGAATTCAAAAGAATTTTAGGGACCCATCCTTGGACTCTTTGATGACTATGATTTACAATAGATATGTATGATTTGTTCGTAGTCGTTGACCTAAATCCGAGTCCGACTTTCTTGTACATGACTCTTTGGGTTCCAAGAAGACGGTTAAGATTCTTGGATCCCAATGTGAACCTTTCCAACCTAGCCTCGAGCTCTTGAACTCGCCCTTTCAAGAGAGAATTCTCCTCCTCATGTTTTTCAACTTGAGTTGAGTTTCCCTCTTGAACTCGATTAGTTGAAGAGGTTAGAGTAGCCTCTTGCTTGATGATTTCAACCTCCTCAAGCAATGACTCAACTCGAGACTTGGACTTAGTTAATTTTCTATTTAACAACTTAATATCATGATACAAATTTTCAATTAGTGAATGACTTACCTTAATCTTTTCTTTTGACCTGGCTTTGAGTCTTGTCTCGAATTCGTCCTCGGAGTCGAAGTCGGGGTTGGATTCGTAGTCAGACTCGGACTCGGACTCGGACTCTATCAGTTTCACCATGAAAGCCAAGTTGTCACCTAGCTCTTCTTCTTCCTCCCACGTCGCTTGAAATGCTTGCTTTGGCTGCTTGTGTTTTGGCTTAATTTTTGGGCAGTCAAATTTGTAATGCCCCTTCTTGTTGCACCCATAGCATTTGTAGGTCTGTGATGTTTCTTGTTCTTCAATTCCACCTTTTTCTTTTTGATTATTCTCTGAACTAGATTAACTAGTTCGGCCTCCATCTCTTCTTCAGATTCTGATTTTGATTCCCCTTCCAATTTGGATTCTTCTTCTTCGGGAGGTATCTTACTCCTTTCTCTTCGTCTTTGCCCTACAAAAAACGCCATACCTTTCTCGATCGGAACCGCGTTTGTCTATTCATTTAGTTCAAATTCCAAAAAGAATTCATCTAATCTAATTTTAGATAAATATTTAGATACATTATAGACATCAACCATGGACACATCTTGATTTTTGACTTTCTGTCCGATTGAGTGGAGGTCGCTCATAATGTCATGTATTCTTGCGTGAAATTGTGTAGAGGTCTCATGTTCCTATATTTTTAGATTAAAATGCTTATTTAAAAGGTCTCTTTTACATACTTTCATGTCGACGGTTCCTTCATGATGCTGGATGAGCTTATTCCAAAGGTCTTTCATGCTTATGAATGGATTGATGTAGTTGAGCTCCTCCTTGGATAGACTGCATTATAGGATTTGGGTTGCCTTTGCATCAGCCTCTACTTGACGGTCCATGGCATTGGTCCACTTGTCGCAGTCTAGGAACTCGTTGTCTTCATTGGTAGGTTGCGAGAATCCATTTTGAATCATGATCCACATCTCTACTAGGGTTTTTAAGTAGCACTCCATCCGACGCTTCCAGTAACGAAAGTCATCTCCGTTGTAAAACGGAGGTCAGGGGTGTGAAACCCTTCGAGATGGGCCATTAAAAACTAACCTTACACAAAAACAAAAAGGACACAAAAAAAGGTTGCCAAGACTCTAGTCTTGGATTAGTAGTGCGAGAAGATAATTAACATAAAGTTTAAATTTTAAAGAAAGTACGAAAAGAAAACCAAAGATAAAATGCTAAATTGGTAGTTGCACCAAATATTAACACACAAAATCTTAGCGCCCCTGCTCTGATACCAATTGTTGGATCGAAAGCAAGCTAGAAGGGGGGGGGGGTGTGAATAGCTAGCTTGAAAACTTCTTTTCATTTTGATAAAACTAAAGTAACACGTGGAATAAAAGTAAAGAACACTTTGTTTTTACTTGGTTCACAACCTAACGGTTTCTACTCCAAGGCCTTATGATCCTGGACCGCGTATGAAGAGAAATTCATTATAGATCTCCTCCTCGTTGGAGGTAGGAGACAACGAATACAATAAACAAAAAGCTCGAGGTAGAGGCACAATCCCACCTCTCCTCTTTACAACGAAAACCTCAAAGATGAAACACTCAAATAAAATATAGAGAGAATGAAGTAACAACTAAAATATATCGACGAAAAAGGAACTTCAATTCTTGGCACATCATCGACGTTGCAGTAGCATTTCGGCGACGAAGAGTAGTCGTTGATGGTGCAGTGTTGTGGGAGCACTTGGAGAGAAATTATTACGATGCCAAAGGATGAAACTCCCCTTCATTTATAGCCCTCCAAACCCTAGCTCGTTGAGATCCAGATCTGGGTCAAAGGGACACCTCACACGAAGATAAGGGGATCTTATCTTGACCTTCATTGAGCTGGACAGTTTGAATATAAGTCAACTATTCACCCTCAACAGTCGACTGCCAATAGCCATAAGTCGACTATTGTACTGTTTTCTCAACATCAAGAAAGAGTTAGCACGAAAACACAAGTAATAGTAAATTTGATAGCTACTTACCGAATGATCTCGACCTAGACCTTCCACTGGAAGTCTTAGTTGGATCGCTGCCTAAAGACATCCCCGTACAAAGGACCCTAACCTCACCATTACTCACACTCGTGTTTACCTCTTGTCTTTTGCGACTTGTCGCATAGCTTCCAGTCTGTTGGATCGAGAAGCATCGCTAGAGGGGGGGAGGAATAGCGAGGGTAAAACTTTTCTTTTTGTTCGTTCGATATACGAGCAAGCATAGTGGAAAAATAAAAAGGACAAGTTTATTTTTACTTGGTTCACAATCCAGCGGATGCTAGTCCAAGGCCCCGCAATCCTTGACTGCGTATGAAGGGCAATCCACAATAAAGTCTCCTCCTTGTTTGACGTAGGAGACAACGAACACAAAATCGAGAGCACGAGGATGAGGCAACAAGCCTAACTCACCTCGTTACAATTAAAACAAAAAATATAGTAAACAAAAATATTACTTTCTACTGTTGCCGATGAAGAAGATGAAAGCTTGACGTCGCGTCGGCGTTATGACAGTGTTGGAGCTTTGGCGTTGTAGGAGCACTTAAGAATAATCTTGATGTTTTTTTTTTGGGTTGGAGTCCTCCCCTTGTTTTATAGAGTTTTTCCATGGAATAAGTCTCCTCATCTTTTGGAACTGATCACGAGGTGGTACCATATTTTATCGCGAAGTGGCCACGTCAAACATTATCCATTTTGACCTAGCACAAAAGGCTGATTCATCACCATCAGTCGACTAATGCCTTCCATCATTCGACTGATGTGCATCAGTAGACTGCCCAATGGCCAGCAGTCGACTGCCAGCCTAGCCACTTCCTTGCAGTAAGAGGTTAGCATGGAAAATGGTAAATGTGACAGTTTCTTACTGTTCCATCTCGACCTAGAACTTCCACAGGAAGTCTAAGTCGGATCACGACCTACGATCTTCCCCGTACAGAGGACACAACCTTACCATCTCTCACTCACACGAGCTTACCTCTGGTTCTTTATACCTGTCGCTTTGCTTCCAGTCCTCCACCTAGGTTCTTCGACTCCCATGAAGTTCCCTCGGTACCACCCAACCACCACAGTTTCCAGACTCGGGATTCTTTGGGTGTTGCTGACCTTCGGCTTAGCTTAACCATTTCCTTCACACTTAATTCAGCTCATGAGATAACAATATGACCTTAACTTTGGATCTTTTCCATAATCAAAACCTAGGTTCGATTATCTAGTGCTCCTGCACCAACAATCTCTCCCTTTTTGATCTATGACAAACCAATACAAAGTTAAGGGAAAAATTAAAGCATAAAACAAGTAGAGTAAATGATGAATGTCATTTTCAAAAACTCCCCCTTAACCCTAGGTGAGTTTTGAATTAGATAATTTAATTTTCAAAATTAAATTTGGTTTTACTCCCCCTTAACTTGCACTCTTCTCCCCCCTTTGGCATAAATCAAAAAAAAAAGTGGGATTTTTTTTATATAAAATAGGGGTTTAAAAACAACATTGTATATGCATGCATCTAGATAAATCAACTATGAGTCCATGCATGCGTCTAGCAGTAGTTAGATTGATTCGAGGTGTGTTCCTCTGCACCAATAATCTAAAGGTTTGTAATATAACTCTTAGGGTTAGTTTTCTCTCCCCCTTAGTCAAATATATGAAGTATAAGAGTTGTAGGGGGCGCTAAACTTTTTTCTAGAGAGTTGTAAATAGGCGTTAAGTACAATAGTTGAGAAAGTAAGTAGAATTTTGAAAAGGTTATATTTCAATTATTCTTAACATCTCACCCATTCTATGTGTCTCAGAATTTGTTCACTTATATGTTATGTGAGATGATTTGAAATCGATTAAAGATAGTCAACCTAGGATTAGATTCAGATTTAACCTTTAGATCGTTAAGTAACTTTTCGAGAAATTGGCTTCCAGGTCGTGGCGAGGCACAGGGGCCTTCTTTGATCGGAACAATGACCACTTCCTTAAACAAAGCCAAATTCAAGAAAATATCACTTAAGTCACTCAGGGTTACTTCCTGGTCTAACTAGTTTAGAATACGACAAGGTAGCTTTAGGTAGTTCCACTCGGTCAAGTGCACCAAGCTAGATACGCCTTATCTAGCTTGAATACACAAGACTTTGTTTTTCTAACGTACTATCATCTCATTGCATCCTGATACTATGTTATCAAGAGTTGACTAACTATTTTCCCTATCTAGTCGTTCTAAAAATTAAAATAAAATAACTAATCATGCAATAGTTTTGCTAAGGAAGCGGGTATACTATTTTAGTGTTTGCTCCCGTGGACCATTGAACCAATATGGTCTATTTAAATAATGAACTTGATACTGGGGAATCCAATACTTATTAGTCCTTATATGTGAGTTCAATAAAATCATTGGGACCCATGCTCGGACCTTTAATGACTACGATTCACAATAGACATGTAAGATCTATTCGTAGTCGTTGACCTAAATCCGAGTCCGGCTTTGTTGTACACGGCTCTTTGGGTTCCAAGTAGCTGGTTAAGGTTCTCAGATCCAGTAGAGATATATACTGAAAAGTCTATCTTTTGTATGAACATCTTTATTTTGAAATAAGAATCACATGATCATTGTTTGCAGATTTTTATGGTTATGCAATATTGTCTCATACTTTACATTGTAGATAACATGGTGTGTGGTGTCACACAGGAGATCATGTTATCGGCCCCTTGGAAAGTATAAGTAAAGGCTCACAACCGAGATGACTTTGGACAAACCATCGGAATGGTTGTAGTGTGATTTGGTATTGGTTTGTCTTGACCATAGAATCATACTAGTGCACTTTGTGTGTATTGAGCAGGATCGACATAGAGGTGATTCGATTTATTGCTGACTACATAATCGAATCGGACCTCAAATATTATTTAGTACATGCTCTTAATCCCGATATAATAACGGGCATATATACTTAGTACTCATCTCTTTGATTTACCAATGGGCGAGATTTATAGATTAAATCGATAGACTCGGTAAGTTGGGAGATGATATTATTTATATGGTGTGCCGTTGATTATAGGAGGAAACCGTGTCCTATATATTAGGATGATGATGTCCCCTTGAAAATCTCATAAGGTTCATCATATAAACCCTGCAGGTGGACTTGGTCCGGCATGATGAAAAGGTTGAGTGGCACTACTCAAGGAGTTAGATGTTGATTAATTAATGGTCAGTAAATTAATTAATTTACGGACATTCAAGATCTTAAACACGGGGAGAAAATGTACAAATAATATATGGAGCCCATATTATCATATGGGGGTTGGTGAGGTAGATCAATGATGGACCTTTAGTGGATTGGATCATCATTAGTGGATCGGACTTTATGTGGGCTTGATCCATGGGTAGCCAAGACCCAACTCCTCCTCATGGTCCCTAATGTAGCCTATTAACACCTCATGAAGCTTATATCCAATGGATAGAAACAAAACTCTAAGATCCATTGGTAGAGATCAAATCTCTAAGATCCGACGGTTGAGATTAAATCTCTAGATCCGACGGTTGAGATTAAATCCCAAGAACCAATGGAGGAGATTAATTCATGACTTATCCCTAACTCTATAAAAGGAGGGCATGGGGAGTGGTCGTGGATTACATGATGAATAGGAGGAGAGCTAGGGTTTGGGCGGCAAGGAGCAATCCTATTTGAGATAGGATTGGGATTAGGGTTTTGAGGCTAGGGAGGCACCAAATAAGGAAGGTTCTTTCTCTATTCTTCTTCCTCTTTGGGCCAACGTACAGCAGCCTTTTCCATCTCTTTTCCAGACTTGGCCGGGACCCAAAGTCCTCTTCTTCTTCTCCTTAGGTGGTGGAAACAAGATATAGGGGTTCCCTTGGTGTCTTGGTAGTTTTCCACCATCTCCTTCTCCTTCTAGTTGGCCGGCGGCAAGGGCTTTGATAGCTCTTTGTTGGTTGAGTTTTGGAAGGAGAAAAACATTGTTTCTTTTCTTCCTCTTGCTTGGGAAAAGCAAGGAAGGAAGTTTTGCGATCTAGGAGCTTCGACTTTTGGTGGATCGTCGCCCACACGACGTCCAAAAGGAGGAAGGTCATACATTAGAAGACCAAGAGGTATACCTATTCATCTTTCTCTTTTATTCATTGCTTGTTTTTGTTTTACAAATATAAGCATGTTATATTTCTGTAAATGGATAAATAATACTTGGATCCCGAGTATAAACACAAAAACCGGCGATCCGGACATCGTCTATTCCGCGGCTACTTGTAGAATAGAGGAAGGTCACTTGAACAACTAGTTTGTTCAAGTAATCTCTCTAAACGAATAGCATGACGATGACTTGGTTTCTTTGGGAATCCCTTGTGTCTAGGATTAAATTTTTTAATCCGAGGACATCGAAGGGATCACCATGGTCAAGCAACCGAGGCGAAGGGGAAGCGAAGTTTCCCCTCACAGACTCGACAAGGGAAATCCCTTCAATTGGTATCAGAGCCAAGGTTTCCGGTTTTGTTTGTTTAGGATTCGATTAATTTTTATGCACTTTTTTATATATTATATGTGCCTGATAATAGTAGGATATGCGTAGTTTAACTCTTTGGTTCCAGGCATAAGATCCGACTATTATGGCCATATGTGTGTATGTGATTGTATGTGTGTAAATATTTATTTTGTTGAATTCTCGGGGTTGACGAGGCTAGTATTTAGTTTTTGTAAATTAAATACGGCATTGTTTAGCCACTCTTTATTTTATTTTACTTTCGATCTAGATTTCATGTACACTCCCTCGTGGAGTATAGGATCGATGGATGTAAATTAAAATAGGTTTTAGTCTCGGCTCGGATCTCCGGATGGCTCGTACATGGCGTAGGAGGAGCGGACGAGATGGCGATGCGACGGGAGTCATATTGAAGACAAAAGCCATAATAGTTGGAAAATAATTTATTTTTCATATTTATTTCTTTTTGTTTGATATGCATGTCGTAGGCTAGGAAAATTCCTCAATTTCAAATTACTAAGTGGGAGAGGGATATTTTTATAAATTCCCGCGGCCTCCATTACAATTTGACAAGTGATGCAAACAAACTTGCGCGTCGGCTCTGAGTGCCTTCCTCCCTGCGGATGGGTTTGTTTGCGGATCACTAGGTAAAATAATGGTTATAGGAAATTATCTAGGAGCGTGTGTACTTCCACAGCGGTAAGGCACATAATCCGAAATAATTCCCTTAGTATCGTGTAATGGTGCACACTTAGATGCAAATAAAAGTATCCTCCACATCGGAGTCACTGCTTTTATTTGTAGGGCAAAAGAGGAACCAACTATTAATTTTATTTGTCAAAAAGTAAGGTTGACAAGATAATAAAATTAATGGGTGAAACCTCCTCTTGCAAATGTAGAATTCGTATACGTCCACACTGCATGGCATTCGATATTCTCGGTGTTTTGAGGTGTTGGTTGATTTCAGAATTTTATTGTTTTGAGGAATCAATAATATTTGAAATCTAATATTTTAATCATTGTGATTCTTAGGATTTTCAAATGGCTTTCAACCCACTTGTTGTGATATTAAAAGAAATAAACTTACTGCACCCAAATAATATTGATTGGAAAAGAAATTTGGATAGTGTCTTCACTGTCGATGAGTGTCCTCCTAGGCCTGCGGATGATTCTGGGGAAAAGGAACTTTTCAGATACCAGAATCGGGCTGCTAGGCAGGAAGCCATGGTTGCTCAGAAGGTTTCTACTTCTAAGCTGAAAGGCAAGAAGAAGAAGAAACAAGGTGGAGAAAAAATGGCGGGTGGACCTCAGGGAGGAGTGAAGAAGCCGAAAGGCAAGTGCTTCACTTGCAAACAGACTGGACATGGGAAGAAAGACTTCCCCAACCTAAAGCAGAAAAAAGGTATATCTTCTTCCTTTGTCATTGAAACATGTTTAGTGGTGTTATCTACCGGTACCTGGTGTGCAGATACGGGAGCCACTGATCATGTCTGCAATTCTTTGTAGGGGTTCCAGGAAACTCGACGACTAGCTGAAGGAGAAATTACCGTCTACATGGGCAATGCTACAAAGGTAGCGGCTATTGCAGTGGGAGACGTTCATTTATCGTTTGATAGAAATAAAGTTTTGGTTTTGAGAAATTGTCTTTATGTACCTACATTTAGAAAGAATTTGATTTCGGTTTCTAAATTGATTATGGATGGATATTCTATTTCTTTTAATGACAGAGTTGTTATAAAAAGAAATAGAGAGATTATCTGTTCAGGTACATTGGTTGGCAATTTGTATACTCTTGAACCAAAAGCTCCCATGATGCATATAGAAGTAAATAACTCATCTTCTAATTCCAATAAGAGAAAAGAACCTCCGAAGATGAACCAGACATATCTTTGGCATCTAAGGCTTGGTCATATTAACTTGAGTAGAATTCAAAGGTTGATAGCTGATTGACCTTTGGGTTCATTAGTGGTGGAGGATCTCCCAACCTGTGAATCTTGCTTGGAAGGTAAAATGACCAAGAGGCCTTTCAAGGCCAAGGGGTATAGAGCCAAAGATGTGTTAGAATTGGTTCATACTGATTTGTGTGGTCCTATGTCTATCCAGGCTAGAGGTGGTTTTGAATATTTTGTCTCTTTTATAGACGATTATTCAAGATATGGATGCATTTACTTGATGCGCCGCAAGTCTGAATGCTTTGACAGGTTCAAAGAATTCAAGGCTGATGTGGAGAACCGTCAAGGTAAAAGTATCAAGACCCTACGATCTGATCATGGTGGTGAGTACCTCTTGGGAGAGTTTAGGAATTACTTATCAGAGGCTGGGATTCAATCCCAATTGTCTGCACCTGGCACACCCCAGCAGAATGGTGTAGCGGAGCGAAGGAATAGGACTATTATGGAGATGGTTAGATCGATGATGAGTTATTCTGTGTTGCCAGATTCGTTCTGGGGGTATACGCTGGATACGGCAATGTATATTCTGAACTTGGTTCCATATAAATTAGTGCCTTCTACCCCCGTAGAATTATGGACTGGGCGAAAGCCTAGTCTAAGACACATTCGGATATGGGAGAGTCCATCACATGTGCTGAAGGGAGATGCTGGTAAGTTGGAATCTCATACAGAAGTACGCTTGTTTGTTGGCTACCCTAAGGGAACGAAGGGTGGTTTGTTCTATAGTCCTAGGGATCAGAAGGTGATCGTGAGTACGAATGCAAGATTTCTAGAGGAGGACTATGTGATGAACCACAAGCCCACTAGTAGGATTGTTCTTGAGGAGCTAAAAGGGGAAGTCACTTCTTTAGTACCACCGGTAAGAGAGGATATACCACATGTCACTGCACTGCGTGTCACAGAGGATACACAAGTGATACCTCGTCGTAGTGGGAGGGTTGTGAGACAGCCTGATAGATTCATGTTCTTGGGAGAATCTTCTGATTTGGTCCCTGGCGAACATGAACCTGATCCCTGGACATATGATGAGGCAATCCAAGATAAAGATGCAGTATCTTGGCAAAGTACAATGAATGCTGAGATTGAATCTATGGATTCAAATCAGGTCTGGGAGCTAGTAGAACCACCCGATGGTGTAAAAACCATTGGATGCAAGTGGATCTACAAAAGAAAGAGAGGAATAGATGGGAAGGTTGAGACCTTCAAAGCGAGGCTTGTTGCGAAGGGGTATAATCAGAAATAGGGTATCGATTATGAGGAGACCTTTTCGCCGGTAGCCATGCTTAAATCTATCCGGATTATCTTATGCATAGTAGCTCATATGGATTATGAGGTGTGGTAGATGGATGTCAAGACAGCTTTCCTTAATGGAAGTCTTGAGGAAAACATCTACATGAAGCAACCAGAGGGATTCATTGCTAAGAGAAAAGAGCATCTTGTATGTAAGCTTAATCGGTCCATTTATGAATTGAAGCAAGCTTCGAGGCCTTGGAACATCCAGTTTGATGAAGTGATCCAGTCTTATGGATTTATTCAAAGTCCGGATGAGTGTTGTGTATACAAGAGATGTGACGGAAACGTAGTGGTATTTCTTGTACTATGCGTAGATGATATTTTGTTGATTGGCAACAATATCAAGGTGTTATCGGACGTAAGGGCATGGTTGTCCAAACAGTTTGATATGAAGGACTTGGGAGAGATGGGACACATCCTTGGGATCAAGGTTATAAGGGATCGCAGGAAAAGGATGTTGTGCTTATCCCAAGCTTCATACATAGACACGATTATGGAGCGTTTTAGCATGCAGAACTCCAAGAAGAGTTTTCTACCTTTCAGGCATGGAGTTCCTTTATCTAAGGAGATGTGTCCTAGATCATCTGAGGAGATAGAGGAGATGAAGGTGGTTCCTTATGCTTCAGCAGTAGGAAGCCTCATGTATGCGATGCTCTGTACGAGACCAGATATCTGCTTTGCCATGGGCATGGTCAGCAGATATTAGAGTAATCTAGGACAGGGACATTGGACTGCGGTAAAGCATATATTGAAGTACCTAAGAAGGACTAGGGATTAATGCTGGTTTACCGGACAGACCAATTACTCCCTGTGGGTTACACGGATTCCGACTTCCAATCTGATAGGGATAACAGTAAGTCTACCTCAGGTTTTGTGTTTACTTTGGGAGGTGGAGCTATTGTATGGAGGAGTGTCAAGCAAAAGTGCGTGGCAGACTCCACCATGGAAGCTGAGTATGTGGCGGCCTCTGTGGCGGCCAAAGAAGTTGTATGGCTCAGGAACTTCCTGATGGACTTGGATGTGATTCCTGGTTTGCCCAGAACTATCACAATTTATTGTGATAATAGTGGTGCAGTTGCAAACTCGAAGGAACCACGAGCCCATAAGGCTAGTAAACACATAGAGCGCAAGTACCACCTGATACGAGAAATCGTAAAGAGAGGAGAAGTTGTTGTGGCCAAGATTGCATTGGAGGATAACCTGGCAGATCCTTTCACTAAGGCCCTTCCGATGAGAGCTTTTGATAGGCATGTGGAGGGAATGGGGATCAGATGTATGGCACTTTGAGAACAACATAGTCTTTTAGTATAAGTGGGAGATTGTAGGGATGTATACTGAAAAGTCTATCTTTTGTATGAACATATTTATTTTTAAATAAGAATCACATGATCATTGTTTGCATATTTTTATGGATATGCAATATTGTCTCATACTTTACATTGTAGATAACATGGTGTGTGGTGTCACACAGGAGATCATGTTATCGGCCCCTTGGAAAATATAAGTAAAGGCTCACAACCGAGATGACTTTGGACAAACCATCAGAATGGTTGTAGTGTTATTTGGTATTGGTTTATCTTGACCATAGAATCACACTAGTGCACATTGTGTGTAATGAGCAGGACCGACATAGAGGTGATTCGATTTATTGCTGACTACATAATCGAATCGGACATCAAATATTATTTAGTACATGCTCTTAATCCCGATATAATAATGGGCACATATACTTAGTACTCATCTCTTTGATTTACCAATGGGCGAGATTTATAGATTAAATCGATAGACTCGGTAAGTTGGGAGATGATATTATTTATATGGTGTGTCGTTGATTATAGGAGGAAACCGTGTCCTATATATTAGGATTATGATGTCCCCTTGAGGAGCTCATAAGGTTCATCATGTAAACCCTGCAGGTGGACTTGGTCCGGCATGATGAAAAGGTTGAGTGGTACTACCCAAGGAGTTAGATGTTGATTAATTAATGGTCAGTAAATTAATTAATCGACGAACATTCGTGATCTTAAACATGGGGAGAAAATATACAAATAATATATGGAGCCTATATTATTATATGGGGGTTGGTGAGGTAGATCAATGATGGACCTTTAGTGGATTGGATCATCATTAGTGGATCAGACTTTATGTGGGCTTGATCCATGGGTGGCCAAGACCCAACTCCTCCTCATGGTCCCTAATGTAGCCTATTAACACCTCATGAAGCTTAGATCCAATGGATAGAAACAAAACTCTAAGATCCATGGGTAGAGATCTCTAAGATCCGATGGTTGAGATTAAATCTCTAGATCCGACGGTTGAGATTAAATCCATAAAATCAATGGAGGAGATTAATTCATGACTTATCCCTAACTCTATAAAAGGAGGGCATGGGGAGTGGTCGTGGATTACATGATGAATAGGAGGAGAGCTAGGGTTTGTGCGGCAAGGAGCAATCCTATTTGAGATAGGATTGGGATTAGGGTTTTGAGGCTAGGGGGGCACCAAATAAGGAAGATTCTTTCTCTCTTCTTCTTCTTCTTTGGGACAATGTCCAGCAGCCTTTTCCATCTCTTTTGCAGCCTTGGCCGGTGCCCAAAGTCCCCTTCTTCTTCACCTTAGGTGGTGGAAACAAGATATAGGGTTTCCCTTGGTGTCTTGGTAGTTTTCCACCATCTCCTTCTCCTTCTAGTTGGCCGGCGGCAACGGCTTTGATAGCTCTTTGTTGGTTGAGTTTTGGAAGGAGAAAAACATTGTTTCTTTTCTTCCTCTTGCTTGGGAAAAGCAAGGATGGAAGTTTTGCGATCTAGGAGCTTCGACTTTTGGTGGATCGTCGCCCACACGACGTTCAAAAGGAGGAAGGTCATACATTAGAAGACCAAGAGGTATACCTATTCTTCTTTCTCTTTTATTCATTGCTTGTTTTTGTTTTACAAATATAAGCATGTTATATTTCTGTAAATGGATAAATAATACTTGGATCCCGAGTATAAACACAAAATCCGGCGATCCGGACATCGTCTATTCCACAGCTACTTGTAGAATAGAGGAAGGTCGCTTGAACAACTAGTTTGTTCAAGTAACCTCTCTAAACGAATAGCACGACGATGACTTGGTTGCTTTGGGAATCCCTTTTGTCTAGGATTAAATTTTTTAATCCGGGGACATCGAAGGGATCACCATGGTCAAGCAACCGAGGCGAAAGGGAAGCGAAGTTTCCCCTCACGAACTCAACAAGGGAAATCCCTTCAAATCCCAATGTTAACCTTTCCAACCTAGCCTTGACCTCTTGAACTCGATCTTTCAAGAGAGAATTCTCCTCTTCAAGTTTTTCAACTTGGGTTGAGTTTCCCTCTTGAACTTGACTAGTTGAAGAGGTTAGAGTAGCCTTATGCTTGAGGGTTTCAACCTCCTCAAGTAACGACTCAACCCTAGACTCGGACTTAGTTAATCTCCTAGTAAGCATTTTAATTGTAAGGTAAAGTGTATTAATTAAAGAGCGGCTAACCATGACTTTCCCTTTTGGTCTGGCTTTGAGTTTCCTCTCGAAGTAGTCTTCGGGGTCGGAGTCGGAGTTGTAGTTGGACTCGGCTTCGGATTTTGACTCGGACTCCTCTGGTCTTTCCATGTAAGATATGTCGACTCCTTCTTCTCCATTGTCCCAAGTTGAATGGAAGGCTTTCCTTGCTCCCTTTTGCTTTGACCACCTCCTTGACTTGAATTGCTCTTGGTTCTCGTTCTTCAATTGCCTTCTTTCTTGTCAAACTATTCTCTGCACCATGTTGACTATTATGGCCTCCTCTTTGGATTCGGATTCATCCTCTTCCTTGGGGGGTGGTTTGTTTGCGACCTTCTTCTTTGAACCTGCAAATAAGACAATACCTTTCTCGGGAGACGAATTAGACTGTTCATGGAGTTCAAATTCAGAAAATAATTCGTCCAATCTAAGTTTAGAAAGATCCTTAGAAACCTTATAGGCATCAACCATGGATGCCCACAATATAGTCCTAGGGAAAGCATTTAAAGCATACCTTATAAGGTCCTGGTTCTATACGGCTTGCCCGATTGAGTTAAGATCGTTGACAATGTCTTGGATCCGCGCATGTAGTTGGGTGGCGGTCTTGCATTCCTACATCTTTAGATTGTATAGTTTATTTAAAAACAAATCCCTTTTACATACCTTAGCATCATGTGTTCCTTGGTGTAGCTCAATTAATTTGTTCCACAGGTCCTTTCTACTGATGAAGGGTCCGATGTGGTTGAGCTCCTCTTTGGATATACCGCACTGCAACATTTGGGTCACCTTTGCATCGGCTTCGATTTGCTTCTTGGTTGCTTTGGTCCATTTGTCGAAGTCCAAGGGGTCGCCATGATCATTGGTGGGTAGAGCAAAGCCGGTTTGGATTATTATCCAAGTCTCGACTTGTGTTTTTAGAAAACACTCCATCCGACCTTTGCAATAACGGAAATAAACTCCATTAAAGAACGGAGGTCGGGTGGTGTTGTACCCCTCAATGTGAGCCATTAAATATCTTGCAAAACATGAATAAAAATCAAAAGGAATTCCAAGACTTGGTCTTGGATTAGTAATGCGGGAAATAATAAGAAATAAATAAAAAGAATAAGAAACTAACAAAAACTAGAAACTTACGACCTTTGATGTCCCCGAAAGGGTAATAAACATTGGTTTTTGAGGATGAAGACAACTTGTTAAAAGGGTAAACCCTAGTAAGAAGTGTAGATCTCTCAGAGAGCCTCGATTTGGTAGGTAGATTGTTTCGTGAGTCCACTTGTGTAGAAATTTATGGCCATTTTACCATCGGCTACTCCAAAAGAGAATACTTACAAACACACAACCAAAAGAAAAGTACCAAGACTTCGTCTTGGATTAGTAGTGCGGGAGAAAAAAAAATCCTTAAAAAACACGAATCGAAATATACGAAAAGAAAGCGAAAAAGTGCTAGATTGGTGGTCTCACCAAATCTTAGTGCCCCCGCTCTAATACCAATTATTGGATCGAGAAGCGTCTCTAGAGGGGGGGTGAATAGCGAGCGTAAAACTTTTCTTTCGTTCGTTCGATATACAAGAAAGCATACTAGAAAAATAAAAAGGACAAATTTTATTTTTACTTGGTTCACAACCCAGCGGTTGCTACTCCAAGGCCCCGTGATCCTTCACCGCGTATGAAGGGGCAATCCACTATAAGGTCTCCTTCTCATTGGAGGTAGGAGACAACGAACACAAAACCGAGAGCACGAGGATGAGGCAACAAGCCGACCTCACCTCGTTACGATTAAAATAAAGAATACAGAAAACAAAAATATTACTTGCTGCTATTGCCAATGAAGAAGATGAAAGCTTGACATCGCGTCAGCATTATGATAGTGGTGGAGCTTTGGCGTTGTAGGAGCACTTAAGAATAATCTTGATGTTTTTTTTTGTTGGAGTCCTCCCCTCCTTTCATAGAGTTTTTCCTTGGAATAAGTCTCCTCATCTTTTGGAACTGATCACGAGGTGGTACGATATTTTATCACGAAGTGGCCGCGTTCAACATTATCCATTTGACCTAGCACAAAAGGCTGATTCGTCGCCATCATTCGACTGATGCCTTCCATCAGTCGACTGCCAGCCTGACCACTTCCTTACAGTAAGAGGTTAGCACAGAAAATGATAAATACGATGGTTTCTTACCGTCCAATCTCGACCTAGAACTTCCACAAGAAGTCTAAGTCGAATCGTGGCCTACGGTCGTCCCCGTACAGAGGACATGACCTTACCATCTCTCACTCACACGAGCTTACCTCTGTTCCTTTATGACCTGTCTCTTTGCTTCTGGTCTTCCACCTAGGTTCTTTGACTCCCACGAAGTTCCCTCGGTGTCACCCGACCACCATGATTTCTCGACTCGGGATTCTCTGGGTGTCGCTGACCTTCGGCTTAGCTTAACCATTTCTTGCACACTTAATTCTTCTCATGAGATAACAATATGACCTTAACTTTATATCTTTTCCATAATCAAAATCTAGGTTCGATTATTTAGTGCCCCTGCACCAACACAGTCTCCACCTGGGTTCTTCGACTCCATCCGAAGTTCTCTCGGTGTCGCCCGACCACCACAATTTCTCGACTCGAGATTCTCTGGGTGTCAGTGACCTTTAGCTCAGCTTAAACACTTCTGCACACTTAACAGTAGCTTATGAGATAAAGATAACACCTTAACTTTGACCTTTTCCATGATCAAAACCTAGGTTCGATTATCTGGGGCCCCTGCACCAACAATATGATCATTGATAGTGGTAACTATGAGAATGTGGTATCTAGAGGTACTGTGCATAGGTTACAATTGAAGACGAATTGTCATCCTAAACCATACAAGCTAACTTGGCTCAATAAAGAGAATGTGGTAAAAGTTGATCAACGATGCCTTATTTCATTTTTCCATTGGTAGCAAGTACTTCAATGAAGCATGGTGTAGCATCATGTCATTGGATGCATGCCATATACTATTGGGATACCATAGCACTATCCATGATGGATGAGAAAACACTTATACCATTCATCTCAGAGGGAAGAAGATCAGACTAGCCCCATAATGAAAAGATTTTCCACCCATTCTAGTATCCCCTAGCTCTTCTCTCCTCTCCATATCCAGATTTCTTGATATGGTAGCCCAAGAAAAGGTCCTCTATGCCTTACTACCTCACCCAAGTGATATGATGGACTCTATACCAGATTTTCTAGTAAAGGTGTAGAATTTACTTGAGGAGTTTTTGGACCTATTGTGTTGGACTCTCCGAGCCGCAAAAACTACTTTTTGCGTTGCGAAAACCTCAGAAGTCGACCACGGATCTGTGCGAAGATAAACAAAATTACATGTACATGTTTAGAAAACCTAGATATACCTTAGATCTACATGAAATAAGTGTTACCCTTGATGCAATGCCCTTCGCTTATCCCGCTCGTCCAAACGGCTTGCCAGAACTCGAGAGTGTCAAGTGTACACTCCTCTATCAGTATCCACACGAGCAATAGGTGGAGAAAAGCAACCTAGAGTGTGCTAGAACCCTTAGAAGCTCAAGGCAAGGATGAGGGGGAGAGATCATGAGAGGAGAGGAGGAAGAAGATGAAGTTACTACACTTAACTTCCCACTAATGCACCCACATTGAAGTGGCCGACCACTTCATGGAGGGTTATATACTTGCATGTAATACCAAGAGCCATGGCTCTTGGTCTCCCTCATGAGGTGGCACCCCATGATGTGTCCATGATGATGTGGAACATCATTATTGGCTGTCCCAAGCCAAGTCATCATGACATGGCATTTGGTCAAGTCAAACTTGAACTTTTATCTTCCCTCTCAAATCAAGTCAAACTTGACCTCTTATCTCCCATGGTTGATCAAATCAAACCATTTGATTCAAGTCAATTTAATTTAATGAATCTCTATTCATTAGTTTAATTCACTCGATGAATCAAATCTAAATTAGACTCATTCAACACTTGAATCAAATTGAGTCCAACTCAATTAGTCTAATTTAGATTACTCTTAATCCAATTTGGTTAATCACATGAACCTAATCCTCATGGTCCATCATATGAACCTAATCTCCATCTAATTTCCCTTTGTGTGTGACCCTATAAGTTCTTGTAACATTGGAAATCCTCCTAAACCGATTTAGGAACATAAGCAATGAGCGGTATCTAGCAACACATCATTGCTACCCAAGTTACAAGAATATTGAGATCCAACATCACCTTTGTAACTACTAATTGTGACTCTCACAATATGTGACAATGTACCTCTATTCTTGATATCTAGATTGACCAATTGAGGCTTAGACCGTGTCATCCTCGGTACAATCTATATCTTGAACTCCATGTAGACTCACTCTAATCAAATGAGCTCAATATCTCATATTGACTCATTTGGGCATGACCATGCACTTAGTGGTCTCACTCTATCAAGAATCATGATGTCACTCCCGTCATATAGGTGGCATAGATCCCATCTACATCACTCACATCCCTCCGCATAATTTGTTACATACCCAGTAATCGCCTTTATATTCAACCCATTTGTAGGGATGTATACTGAAAAGTCTATCATTGGTATGAACATCTTTATTTTGAAATAAGAATCACATGATCATTGTTTGCATATTATTATGGTTATGCATATTATCTAATACTTTACATTGTAGATAACATGGTGTGTGGTGTCACACGGGAGATCATGTTATCGGCTCCTTGAAAAGTATAAGTAAAGGCTCACAACCGAGATGACTTTGGACAAACCATCGGAATGGTTGTAGTGTGATTTGGTATTGGTTTGTCTTGACCATAGAATCACACTAGTGCACTTTGAATGTATTGAGCAGGACCGACTTAGAGGTGATTCGTTTTATTGCTGACTACATAATCGAATCAGACCTCAAATATTATTTTGTACATACTCTTAATCCTGATATAATAACGGGCACATATACTTAGTACTCATCTCTTTGATTTACCAATGGGTGAGATTTATAGATTAAATCGATAGGCTCGATAAGTTGGGAGATGATATTATTTATATGGTGTGTCGTTGATTATAAGAGGAAACCGTGTCCTATATATTAGGATGATAATGTCCCCTTGAGGAGCTCATAAGGTTCATCATGTAAACCCTGCAGGTGGACTAGGTTCGGCATGATAAAAAAGTTGAGTGGTACTACTCATGGAGTTAGATGTTGATTAATTAATGGTCAATAAATTAATTAATCGACAGACATTCGAGATCTTAAACATGGGGAGAAAATGTACGAATAATATATGGATCCCATATTATCATATTGGGGATGGTGAGGTAGATCAATGATAATCCTTTAGTGGATTGGATTATCATTAGTGAATCGGACTTTCTGTGGGGTTGATCCATGGGTGGCCAAGATCCAACTCCTCCTCATGGTCGCTAATGTATCCAATTAACACCTCATGAAGCTTAGATCCAATGGATAGAAACAAAACTCTAGATCCATAGGTAGAGATTAAATCTCTAAGATCCAACGGTTGAGATTAAATCTTTAGATCCGACGGTTGAGATTAAATCCCTAGAACCAATGGTAGAGATTAAAAGGAGGCTTATCCCTAACTCTATAAAAGGAGCTTGATGGGTTAGTGTGGAGGATAATCCATGGAGAGATAGGGTTTTGGGCGGCAAGAGAGAAATCCTAATTAAGATAGGATTAGGGTTTTGGAGGCTTGGGCGGCACCAAATAAGGAAGTTTTCTTCTTCTTCCTTCAACTTGGTCGGCATCCAGCAGCCTCTCCAGCCCCTTTCTTGCCCTTGGCCGGTGCCCAAAGACTCTCCTCTCTTCTCCTTGAGTGGTGGAAACAAGACTTAGGGGTCTCCCTTGGTGTCTTGGTCGGTTTCCATCATCATCTCCTCCTCCTAGTTGGCCGGCGGCAAGGATTCCTTTTGTTCCTTGTTGGTTGGTTATAGGGAGGAGAAGAACCTTGTTTCTATTCTTCCTTTTGCTTTGGAAGAGCAAGGAAGGAAGATTTATGATTTTGGAGCTTTGACTTTTGGTATATCGTCACCCACGCGACGTTCGAAAGGAGGAAGGTCATACATTAGAAGATCGAGAGGTATACCTATTCTTCATTCTCTTTTGTAACATGTTTGTTTTTGTTTTTCAACTATGAGCATGATATAAATCTGTATATGGCTAAATAATACTTGGATTCCGAACATGAACACAAAAACCGGCGATCTAGACATCGTCTATTCCGCGGCTACCCGTAGAATAGAGGATGGTCGCTTGAACAACGAGTTTGTTCAAGTGACCTCTCTAAACGAATAGCACGACGATGACTTGGTTGTTTGGGCAATCCCTTTTGTCTAAGGTTAATTTTTTTTTTAATTCGGGAACATCGAAGGGATCGCCATGATCAAGCAACCGAGGTGAAGTGGGAAGCGAAGTTTCCCTTCACGGATCAACGATAAGCTAAACCCTTCAATTGGTATCAGAGCTTCCGGGCAAAAGCTTAAAGTGGTATCAGAGGCAAGGTTTCCGATTTTGTGTGTTTAGGATTCGATTAATTTTTTTGAACTTTTCATATATTATATGTGTCGGATAATAGTAGGATATGCGTAGTTTAACTCTTTGGTTGCAGGCATAAGATCCGACTATTATGGCCATATGTGTGTATGTGATTGTATGTGTGTAAATATTTATTTTGTTGAATCCTCGGGGTTGACGAGGCTAGTATTTGATTTTTTGTAAATTAGATATGGCATTGTTTAGCTACTCTTTATTTTATTTTACTTTCGATCTAGATTTCATGTACACTCCCTCGTGGAGTATAGGATCGATGGATGTAAATCAAAATAGGTTTTAGTCTCGGCTCGGATCTCCGGATGGCTCGTATATGGCGTAGGAGGAGCGGACGAGATGGCGATGCGACGGGAGACATATTGAAGACAAAAGCCATAATAGTTGGAAAATATTTTTTTTTCATATTTATTGCTTTTTGTTTGATATGCATGTCGTAGGTTAGGAAAATTCCTCAATTTCAAATTACTAAGTGGGAGAGGGAAATTTTTTTTAAATTCCCACGGCCTCCATTACGATTTGACAAGTGATGCAAACAAACTTGCGCGTCGGCTCTGAGTGCCTTCCTCCATATCAGATGGATTTGTTTGCGGATCACAAGGTCAAATATGGTTATAGGGAATTATCAAGGAGCGTGTGTACTTCCCCATCGGAAGGCACATAACCCGAGATAATTACCTTGGTACCGAATAATGGTGAACACTTAGATACAAATATAAGTCTCCTCCCCATCAGAGTCACTGCTTTTATTTGTAGGGCCAAAGAGGAACCAACTATTAATTTTACTTGTCAAAAAGTTAGGTTGACAAGATAGTAAAATTAATGGGTAAAACCTCCTCTTACAAATGTAAAATTCGTATACATCCACACTATCGTGACATACGATATTCTCGGTGTTTTCAAGTGTTGGTTGATTTTAAAATTTTATTGTTTGAGGAATCAATAATGTTTTGAAATCTAATGTTTTGATTTATGTGATTCTTAGGTTTTCTTTTCAAAATGACTTTCAACCCACTTACTGTGATACTAAAAGAGAACAAACTTACTAGACCCAACTATGTTGATTGGAAGAGGAATCTAGACATTGTCTTGACTGCTGAGGAATACAAATATGTACTCCTCGAAGAGTGTCCTCCCAAGCCTGCAGATGATTCTGGGAAAAAGGAGAGAGAGAGATATAAGAAGTGGATCAAGGCCGATGAGATGGCACGGTGTTACATTTTGGCATCTATGTCAAATGTACTCCAACATCATCTTCAAGCCATGCCCACTGCTTATGATATGATGCTCAATCTCAAGGAGCTTTTCGGACACCAGAATTGGGCTGCGAGGCAAGAGCCATGAGAATCTTGATGACGACCACCATGATCGAGGGAACACCCATGAGGGATCATGTTCTCAAGATGATGGCTCATTTGAATGAGCTGGAGGTCCTTGGAGCTGAGATTGATGGGGAAACCCAAGTTGATATCATACTCCAGTCTCTATCTAGGAGTTTTGAGCAGTTTCACCTGAACTACAACATGAACAAGAGGTTGTATTCGTTGGCGGAGCTTCTGACAGAACTCCAGGCGGCAGAGGGGCTATTTCGTCAGAGTGCTCAGGCACATGCCATGGAGACCCAAAAGGTTTCTACTTCTAAGCCGAAAGGCAAGAAGAAGAAGAAACAAACTGAGGCAAAGGTGGCGGGAGGTACTCAGGGAGGAGTGAAGAAGACGAAAGGCAAGTGCTTCACTTGTAAGCAGACTGGACACTGGAAGAAGGACTGCCCCAACCGCAAGAACAAAGGTATATCTCTTGGTCTAGTCGTTGAAACATGTTTAGCGGTGTTATCTGCTGGCACTTGGTGTGTAGATACATGAGCCACCGATCATTTCTGCAATACTTTATAGGGGTTCCAGGAAACCAGTCAACTGGCTGAGGGGGAGATTATCGTGTACTTGGGCGATGCCATGAATTTGGCGACTGTTGCAGTGGGAGATGTTCATTTATCTTTTGAGAAAAATAAACTTTTGGTTATTAAGAATTGCCTTTATGTACCCTTATTCAGAAAGAATTTAATTTCAATTTCTAAATTGTTTATGGATGGATATTCTATTTCTTTTAATGACAGAGTTGTTATAAGAAGAGATAGGGACATTATCTGTTCGTGTACATTGATAGGAAATTTGTACACACTTGAACCAAAACCTCCCACGATGTATATTGAAATTAATAACTCATCTTCTAATTCCAATAAGAGAAAAGAACCTTCGAAGATGAACTAAACATATCTTTGGCATCTTAAGCTTGATCACATTAACCTAAGCAGAATTCAAAGGTTGATAGCTGATGGACCTTTGGGTTCATTAGTGGTGGAGGATCTCCCAACCTACGAATCTTGTTTGGAGGGTAAGATGACCAAGAGGCCTTTTAAGGCCAAGGGGTATAGAGTCAAAGATGTGTTAGAATTGGTTCATTCTGATTTGTGTGGTCCTATGTCTATCCAGGCTAGAGGTGGTTTCGAGTATTTCGTCTCTTTTATAGACGATTAATCGAGATATGGATACATTTACCTGATGCGCCAAAAGTCTGAATGCTTTGACAAGTTCAAAGAATTCAATGTTGATGTGGAGAAACGTTAAGGTAAAAGTATCAAGACACTACAATCTGATCATGCTGGTGAGTACCTCTTGGGAGAGTTTAGGTACTACTTATCAGAGGCTGGGATTCAATCCCAATTGACTGCACCTAGCAAACCCTAGCATAATGGTGTAGCAGAACGAAGGAATAGGACTCTTATGGAGATGGTTAGATCGATGATGAGTTATTCTGAGTTGCCAGATTCGTTCTGGGGTATGCTCTAGATATGGCGGTATACATTCTGAACTTGTTTCCATTTAAATCAGTGCCTTCTACTCCCACAGAATTGTGGACTGGGCGAAAGCCTAGTCTAAGTCATATTCGAATATGGGGGAGTCTGACACATGTGTTGAAGGCAGATACTGGTAAGTTGGAACCTCGTACAGAAGTACGCATGTTCATTAGCTATCCTAGGGGAACGAAGGGTGGATTGTTTTATAGTCCTAGAGATCAGAGGGTGATCGTTAGCACGAACGCCAGATTTCTAGAGGAAGACTATGTGATGAGCCACAATCCCAAGAGTAAAATTGTTCTATAGGAGTTAAAAGGGGATGTCACTTATTTAGTACCACCGGTACAAGAGGATATACCACATGTCACTGCACCGCGGGTCACAAAGGATACACAAGTGATACCTCGTCGTAGTGGGAGGGTTGTGAGACAGCCTGATAGATTCATGTTCTTGGGAGAATCTTCTGATTTGGTCCCTGGCGAACATAAACCTGATCCCTGGACATATGATGAGACAATCAAAGATAAAGATGCAGTATCTTGGCAAATTGTAATGAATGCTGAGATTGAATCTATGGATTCAAATCAGGTCTGGGAGCTAGTAGAACCACCCGATGGTGTAAAAAACATTGGATGCAAGTGGATCTACAAGAGAAAGAGAGGAATAGATGGGAAGGTTGAGACCTTCAAAGCGAGGCTTGTTGCGAAGGGCTATACTCAGAAAGAGGGTATCGATTATGAGGAGACCTTTTCGTCGGTAGCCATGCTTAAGTGTATCCGGATTCTCTTATGCATAGCAGCTCATATGGATTATGAGGTGTGGCAGATGGATGTCAAGAGAGCTTTCCTTAATGGAAGTCTTGAGGAAAACATCTACATGAAGCAACTAGAGGGATTCATTGCTAAAGGTAAAGAACATCTTGTGTGTAAGCTTAATCGGTCCATTTATGGATTAAAGCAAGCTTCGAGGTCTTGGAACATCCGCTTTGATGAGGTAATCCAGTCTTATGGATTTATTCAAAGTCCGGATGAGTCTTGTGTATACAAGATATGTGACAGAAATGTAGTGGTATTTCTTGTACTATACATAGATGACATTTTGTTGATTGGCAACAATATCAAGGTGTTATCGGATGTAAGGGTATGGTTGTCCAAACAGTTTGATATGAAGGACTTGGGAGAGGTGGGACACATCCTTGGGATCAAGGTTATAAGGGATCATAGGAAAAGGATGTTGTGCTTATCCCAAGCTTCATACATAGACACGATTATGGAGCGTTTTAGCATGCAGAACTCCAAGAAGGGTTTTCTACCTTTCAGGCATGGAGTTCCTTTATCTAAGGAGATGTGTCCTAGATCATCTGAGGAGATAGAGGAGATGAAGGCGGATCCTTATGCTTCGGCAGTAGGAAGCCTCATGTATGCGATGCTCTGTACGAGATAAGATATCTACTTTACCGTGGGCATGGTCAGCAGATATCAGAGTAATCCAGGATAGGGACATTGGACTACGGTAAAACATATATTGAAGTACCTGAGAAGGACAAGGGATTATATGCTGGTTTATCGGGCAGACCAATTACTCCCTGTGGGTTAAACAAATTCCGACTTCCAATCTGATGGGGATAACAGTTTGTCTACCTCAGGTTTTGTGTTTACTTTAGGAGGTGGAGCCATTGTATGGAGGAGTGTCAAGCAAAAATGCGTGGTGGACTCCACCATGGAAGCTGAGTATGTGGCTGCCTCTGAGGCGGGCAAAGAAGCTGTGTGGCTCAGGAACTTCCTGATGGACTTGGATGTGATTCTTGGTTTGCCGAGAACTATCACAATTTATTGTGATAATAGTGGTGCAGTTGGAAACTTGAAGGAACCACGAGCCCATAAGGCTAGTAAACACATAGAGCGCAAGTACCACCTGATACGAGAAATCGTAAAGAGAGGAGAAGTTGTTGTGGCCAAGATTGCATCGGAGGATAACCTGGCAAATCCTTTCACTAAGGCCCTTCCGGCGAGAGCTTTTGATAGGAATGTGGAGGTAATGGGGATCAGATGTATGTTAGTTTGAAGACAGCATAGTCTTTTAGTATAAGTGAGAGATTGTAGGGATGTATATTGAAAAGTCTATCTTTTGTATGAACATCTTTATTTTGAAATAAGAATTACATGATCATTGTTTGCATATTATTATGGTTATGCATATTGTCTAATACTTTACATTGTAGATAACATGGTGTGTGGTGTGTCACACGGGAGATCATGTTATCAGCTCCTTGAAAAGTATAAGTAAAGGCTCACAACCGAGATGGCTTTGGACAAACCATCGGAATGGTTGTAGTGTGATTTGGTATTGGTTTGTCTTGACCATAGAATCACACTAGTGCACTTTGTGTGTATTGAGCAGGACCGACTTAGAGTTGATTCGTTTTATTGCTGACTATATAATCGAATCAGACCTCAGATATTATTTTGTACATACTCTTAATCCCGATATAATAATGGGCACATATACTTAGTACTCATCTCTTTGATTTACCAATGGGAGAGATTTATAGATTAAATTGATAGGCTCTGTAAGTTGGGAGATAATATTATTTATATGGTGTGTCATTGATTATAGGAGGAAACCGTGTCCTATATATTAGGATGATGATGTCCCCTTGAGGAGCTTATAAGGTTCATCATGTAAACCCTGCAGGTGAACATGGTCCGGCATAATGAAAAAGTTGAGTGGTACTACTCATGGAGTTAGATGTTGATTAATTAATGGTCAGTAAATTAATTAATCGACGGACATTCGAGATCTTAAACATGGGGAGAAAATGTACAAATAATATATGGATCCCATATTATCATATGGGGGTTGGTGAGGTAGATCAATGATAATCCTTTAGTGGATTTGATTATCATTAGTGGATCAGACTTTATGTGGGGTTGATCCATGGGTTGCCAAGATCCAACTCCTCCTCATGGTCCCTAATGTATCCTATTAACACCTCATGAAGCTTAAATCCAATGGATAGAAACAAAACTCTAGATCCATAGGTAGAGATTAAATCTATAAGATCCGACGGTTGAGATTAAATCTCTAGATCCGACGGTTGAGATTAAATCCCTAGAACCAATGGTAGAGATTAAAAGGAGGCTTATCCCTAACTCTGTAAAAAAAGCTTGATGGGTTGGCGTGCAGGATAATCCAAGGAGAGCTAGGGTTTTGGGCGGCAAGAGAGGAATCCTAATTAAGATAGGATTAGGGTTTTGGAGTCTTGGGCGGCACCAAATAAGAAAGTTTTCTTCTTCTTCCTTCAACTTGGTCGGTGTCCAGCCGCCTCTCTAGCCCCTTTCAAGCCCTTGGCCTGTGCCCAAAGATTCTCCTCTCTTCTCCTTGAGTGGTGGAAACAAGACTTAGGGGTCTCTCTTGGTGTCATGGTCGGTTTCCATCATCATCTCCTCCTCCTAGTTAGCCAGCGGCAAGGATTCGTTTTGTTCCTTGTTAGTTGGTTTTAGGGAGGAGGAGAACCTTGTTTCTATTCTTCCTTTTGCTTTGGAAGAGCAAGGAAGGAAGATTTGCGATCTAGGAGCTTCGACTTTTGGTAGATAATCGCCCACACGACGTCCGAAAGGTGGAAGGTCATACATTAGAAGATCGAGAGGTATACCTATTCTTCATTCTCTTTTGTAACATGTTTATTTTTGTTTTTCAACTATGAGCATGATATAAATCTATATATGGCTAAATAATACATGGATCCTGAACATGAACACAAAAACCGGTGATCCGGACATCGTCTATTTTGTGGCTACTCGTAGAATAGAGGATGGTCGCTTAAACAACGAGTTTGTTCAAGTGACCTCTCTAAACAAATAGCACGACGATGACTTGGTTGTTTGGGCAATCCCTTTTGTCTAGGGTTAAATTTTTTTTAATCCGGGGACATCGAAGGGATCACCATGATCTTGCAACCGAGGTGAAGTGGGAAGTGAAGTTTCCCCTCACGGATCAACGATAAGCTAAACCCTTCAATTGGTATCAGAGCTTCCGGGCAAAACCTTCACCATTTACGGGTGATGTTTGACGAAACCAAAGTATGCAACTCCTTATGTAGGGAACCATGGTGACTTTATGTCCAAGGACTAATAGTCATACTAATAGTCATACTAATAGTCATATGAGAAAGTATATGACACTCATATAACGATCCATGGTACTTTCTCATGGCGGGTCATTCAGTATACATTCTCCAATGCATACCCATGTGTCAACTTGATATCTCATATCCATGTCATGTTAGATCAAGTCATCGAGTTGACCTACATGCTAGTCTTATAGCATTAACATTGTCCCTGAATTTTAATACTTGACTAGGAATGATTAAGAGTAGTGTTCTCTATATCATTTCATTATCGATTCAACCAATCGATTGATATAGATAAGAACCTTCTACTCAAGGGCGTTATTATACTTAGTTATTTGGCACCAATACAAGTAAGTATAATAACCATAAAGAAATTCCTTTATAAATAGGAATATGATACAACAAAGTCCATACAACAATCATCACATGATTGGCTCTAGGGCTTTCACTAACAATCTCCCACTAGCACTAGTGCAAATCATTGTAGTATCTAATACCCAATGACCTAGTGTGGCCATCATACTTTTTTTGTGCCAAAGCCTTGGTCAAGGGATCTGCGACATTAGCCTCTATGGGTACTCTGCAAATCTTCACATCTCCTCTATCGATAATCTCTTGAATGAGATGGAAGCGCCGTAGTATGTGTTTAGTTTGCTGGTGTGAGCGAGGTTCCTTAGCCTACACAATCGCTCCATTGTTGTCACAATAGAGCTGTATAGGATCTGCTATGCTAGGAACCACCCCAAGCTCAGTAATAAACTTGTGGATCCAAACTGCCTCCTTTGCTTCCTCTGATGCACCAATATACTCGGCCTCTATTGTAGAATCAGCAACTGTGTTATGCTTCGAACTCTTCTAGCTCACAGCGCCACCATTCAAGAAAAACACGAACCCTGACTATGATCTATAATCATCCTGGTCAGTTTGGAAGCTGACATCACTGTAACCCTTTACATCTAGCTCCTCATCGCCTACAAATATCAAGAAATATTCTTTAGTCCTTCTCAAGTACTTAAGAATATTCTTGACTGCTATCTAGTGACGCTCACCTAGATCTGACTGGTATCTACTCGTCATGCTTAAAGCATACGAGATATCAGGACGAGTACATAGTATGACGTACATGATAGATCCTATGTCATATGCATAAGGGATCTTATCCATGCGGTCTCTCTCCTCTCTAGAAGAGGGACTTTGAGTATTCGAAAGACTCACACCATGTGACATCGGTAGAAGTCCCTTCTTGGAATTCTTCATGGCAAACCATAGTAATACCATGTCAATATATGTACTTTGATTTAGGCCAAGCAATCTCTTAGATCTATCTCTATAGATCTTGATGCCTAGAATACAGGCTGCTTCACCTAAGTCCTTCATTGAGAAGCATGTCCCTAGCCAAGTCTTCACAGACTGTAGCGAAGGGATGTCATTCTCAATGAATAGTATGTCATCCACATACAATACAAGGAAGATAACTGTGTTTCCATTAATCCTCTTGTAGACACAGGGTTCATCTTCATTCTTGATGAAACCAAACTGTTTGATCGCATCATCGAATCGAAGATTCCAACTCCGAGAAGCTTGCTTTAGCCAATAAATGGACCTTTGCAGCTTGCATACTTTGCCAGTATGCAATGGATCTACAAAAACCTCAGGTTGTGTCATGTACACATTCTCGAGCATGTTTCCATTCAGAAACATGATTTTGACATCCATCTATCAGATCTCATAATCGTGGTACGCTGCAATAGCAAGCATTATCCGAATGGACTTAAACATCGTAACTAGAGAAAAGGTTTCATCATAGTCAATACCATGAATTTGCTTGAAACCTTTAGCTACCAATCGGCCCTTATAGGTATGCGTAAGTCCATCCATGTCAGTCTTTCTCTTAAAGACTCACTTACACCCAATGGGTTTAATGCCTTCAGGTGGATCAACCAAAGTCCATACTTGGTTGGTATACATGGATTACATCTCGGATCTCATGGCTTCTAGCCATTTCTCAGAATCTGGGCTCATCACAGCTTCCTGATAGGAGGTAGGTTCATTCTTAATGAGCATAACGTCATCATGGTCAGACAAGAGAAATGAGTATCTCTCAGGCTGACGACGTACCCTATCAGACCTGCAAAGAGGTAGGTCTACCTGAACAGGTTGTTGTTCCATAACTCTTTGTGCAATAATCTCATCACCCACAACACTTTGTGGTTCCTATTCAATCTCTATCTCGGCCTCAGTGTTATGGTCCTTATCTTGAATTTCTTCAAGATCGAACATACTCCTACTAGTTTTTCTAGAAAAAAAATCCCTTTCTAGAAATACCCCAGTCTTTACCACAAACACTTAGTGCTGACTAGAAATGTAGAAGTAATAACCCTTCGTCTCCTTGGAATATCCAATAAAATAACACTTATCGAATTTGGGTCCCAGTTTATCTGAGACTTAACGTCGAACGTAAGCCTCACAACCCCAAATCCTCATGAAAGACATCTTTGGATTTTTCCCTATCCATATCGTATATGGTATCTTTATCATAGCCTTGGATGGTAAACGGTTAAGTGTGAAGGCTGTTGTATCAAGAGCATATCCCCAAAAGGATATAGGAAGATCTGTGTGACTCATCATAGATCGTACCATATCTAATAGGGTATGATTCCTCCTTTCGGATACACCATTCCACTGTGGTGTTCCAGGAGGAGTGAGTTGGGATAGAATCTCACACTCAGTTAGATAGTCACGAAACTCATGGCTAAGGTATTCACCACCTCGATCTGATCGAAGTATCTTAATACTCTTGCCAAGTTGGTTTTGTATTTCATTCTTGAATTCTTTGAACTTTTCAAAGGATTCTGACTTATGTGTCATCAGATACACATAACTATATCTACTGAAGTCATCAGTAAATGTAATGAAGTACCTATAACCACCTCTAGCAGCAACATTGAAAGGGACACATACATCACTATGTATAAGTCCTAACAAGTCTTTTGCTCTCTCGCTGTGTCCACTAAAGGGAGTCTTGGTCATCTTGCCTAGAAGGCAAGACTCGCATGTTTCATATGATTCAAAATCAAATGAGTCTAGTAGCCCATCCTTATGGAGCTGGGATAAGTGACTCTCATTTGTGTGACCTAAGCGATAATGCCAGAGATAGGTTTGGTTCAACTCATTTGACTTGAACCTTTTGGTACTTATGTTATAGATGGGGCTCTCTAAGTCTAGAATGTAGAGTTCGTTCATTAGTGGTGCACTACAATAGAACATATCATTTAAATAAACTGAACAACATTTGTTCTTTATTATAAATGAAAAGCCTATCTTGTCTAAACAAAAAACTGAAATTATGTTCTTAGTCAGAGAAGACACATAACAACATTCATCTAGTTCTAGTACATGCCCAGAGGGCAAGGATAGATAATAAGTTCCTATAGCAACAACAACAATCCTTGCTCCATTGCCTACTCGTAGGTCCACCTCGCCCTTCGTCAATGCCCTGCTATTTCTCAGTGCCTGCATATTAGTACAAATGTGAGATGCACATCCGGTATCTAATACTCATGATGAAGAAATAGATAGATTGACTTTTATGACATATATACCTGAAGTAGAAGTCTCACTTATCTTCTTCTTAAGATTTTCTAGGTATGCTTTGCAGTTACGCTTCCAGTGTCTAACTTCCTTACAGTGGAAGCAAGTCCCTTCCTTGGCCACCCCTCCTTTCGGTTTCAGTGCCTTGCCTTTGCCCTTGGCTTGGGACTTTCCCTTACCTTTAGGCTTGACCTTGCCTTTCTTCTTTTGCACCATCAAAATGGAGTCGAGTTTTCCCTTCTTAAGGTTGAGCTCAGCAGTTCTCAACATGCTAAGCATCTCAGGCAGTGACTTATCAATTTCATTCATGTTGTAATTCATGACAAATTGATTGTAGCTTTGTGGCAAAGATTCCAAGATCAAGTCAGTGCCCAGCTCTTGGCCAAGTGGGAATCTCAACCTATGTAGGTTCTCTATGTACCCAATCATCTTGAGTACATATGGACCTACGGGAGTCCCATCTTGCATCTTGCACTGAAACAATGCCTTAGAGATCTCATATCTCTCGTGTCTTGCTTGTCCTTGATACAGTTGATGAAGATGTTCAACCATATCAAAAGCATTCATGAACTCACATTGCTTCTGATGCTCAGAGTTCATGGTCACAAGCATGAGGCATGACACATCTAATGCATCATCTTGATGTTTCTTGTAAGCATCTCGGTCAGCTCGCGAGGCAGTGGCAGGAGGTGCTTCCGGAATGGGCTGCTCCAGGATGTACAATTTTCTTTCTTGAGTGAGAACAATTCTCAGATTCCTGTACCAGTCCATGAAATTAGCTCCATTGAGCTTGTCCTTCTCAAGGACCCAACGCAGGGAGAGAGTGTTCGTGTTTGACGACATGTCAATCTACAACATAAATAAAGTAGAAAGTAAATATCATATTCCATTTATCATTTAATTAGGCCTTTAATTAAATGATGCTCCCACTGAATTATAGGACTTTTGTAGAATCGAGTCCTGGATGTGGTCAAACCACATTACTAGATTCATAAAAACTAGCTATAATTATCGCGACACAAGATCCACATCATACTACAGCTTGAGTTAGCTTTGGATAAATCACCCAAGACTTAGTATGATCAGTAGGTAACAAATTACCGATTACATCTATTTGAAACTCTTGTTTATAGGATCAAGATCTACATTTACAAAAGATCTTGAGTTAGCTTTGGCTAAATCGCCCAAGATTTAGTGTAAATGTAATCTTATCCTACCTTTCCAATGGTTGGAATATGCCTATAGTTTTACTCGATCCAATTGAGTTAACTAGTTTTACTCAATCTAATTGAGTTTATTCCCACCCAAGCTATTATAGGCGGGACAAAGATTGTCCCTCCATAGGCATTTTCGAGTTGATTCGATTAAGATCTAATCTAATCGTGAATGTGTATCATATATACATTAAGGCCTTAATTACTCTACACTAGCATGCATCACATACATACAAGCAAAATATACTAGCATGCATCATATACATACAAGCAAAATATCCTAGCATGCATCATATACATACAAGCAAAATTTACTAGCATGCATCACATACATACAATCAAAAACAAATATATATATATATATATATATATATATATATATATATATAAATTGTGATGAGGTCATGACCCTACTATGATCTTCTAAAGCCATTGAGAAGATCGGATGGTCAACCTAGGGTTAGCAGCTTCTCTAAGCACCTCCTTTGACCGCCATGTGTCATCGGCACCCTCCTCGTAACTCCGTCTACTAGTGGACCTTCCACCGCTCCATTTTTGTACATTACAAACATGAAACTTGAGTTACATTCAAGTCTAAAACTATTTACAACTGGAATATTAAAAAGAGAGGCACGACGCACAGGTCGCATACATTATACAACATGCACAACACAAAAATGATGCACAAGCCATATTATGAATTACAACACATTTTATCCAATTACATTGGGGTTCTTGGGCCATGACCATCATAGTATTATACATAATTCTAAATTATATATTTTACAGAAATTTTTATAATTTTTCCTATTTTGTTTCAATTTTATGAGTCACATCTCCGTAACGGTCCCGCTAAGCGATTTTCGGGCGCGATCGCGGGACAATGCCCCTTGAGGGATTAAGGGTAGCGCCCCTTCTCGCAAATATCCTATCTTGATCTTACAGTGCCTTAAGTCACTTTCCAAAAATACTAGAGCGAGAATTCACTGTTTCGGAGAGTTTTTCTCGATAGTTGAAGCCTACTAGTGTCCCAACACTTGTTGCTTTGACTCTTCGAGAAAAATACTCAAAAAATCTATAAAATAGGAAATTTACAGAAACATAAAGATCTGTAATTTTTTATATCTAATAAAAAAATTACAAAACTAAACACATACATGCTTCGAACGTGGCTCTGATACCACTGTTGGACTCTCCGAGCCGCAAAAACTGTTTTTTGCATTGCGGAAACCTCGGAAGTCGGCCACGTATCCATGCGAAGATAAACAAAATTACATGTACGTGTTTAGGAAACCTAGATCTACCTTAGATCTAGATTAAAGAAGCATTACCCTTGATGGTACGCCCTTCGCTTATCCCACTCGTCCAAACGACTTGCCGGAACTCGAGAGTGGCAAGTGTAAACTCCTCTATCGGTATCCACACGAGCAATAGGTGGAGAAAAGCAACCTAGAGTGTGCTAGCACCCTTAGAAGCTCACGGCAAGGATGAGGGGGAGAGAAGGAAGAAGATGAAGTTACTACAATTAACTTCACACTAATGCACCCACATTGAAGTGGTCGGCCACTTCATGGAGGGTTATATACTTGCATGTAATACCAAGAGCCATGGCTCTTGGTCTCCCTCATGAGGTGGCACCCCATGCTGTGTCCATGATTATATGGATCATCATTATTGGCCGACCCATGCCAAGTCATCATGACATGGCATTTGGTCAAGTCAAACTTAACCTTTCATCTTCCCTCTCAAGTCAAGTCAAACTTGACCTCTTATCTCCCATGGTTGTTCAAATCCAACCATTTGATTCAAGTCAATTTAATTTAATGAATCTCTATTCAATAGTTTAAATTTACTTGATGAATCAAATCTAAATTAGACTTATTAAACACTTGAATCAAATTGAGTCCAACTCAATTAGTCTAATTTGGATTACTCTTAATCCAATTTGGTTCATCACATGAACCTAATCCTCATGGTCCATCATATGAATCTAATCTCCATCTAATTGCCCTTTGTGTGTTCCTATAGGTTCTTGTAACGTTAGTAATGCTCCTAAACTGATTTTGGAACATAAGCAATCAGCGGTATCTAGCAACACTTCATTGCTACCCAAGTTACAAGAATGTTGAGATCCAACATCACCTTTGTGACTACTAATTGTGACTCTCACAATATGTGACAATACCCCTATCCTTGACAGTGTACTTCGTTCAGTTACGTATTGCTGAGACCTGCACGACCTACGATGTTAAGGGAGTTTGGTTAAAGGAGCGTTTTAGACCAGCATTCAATATCTCATATTAACTCATTTGGGCATGACCATGAACTTAGTGGTCTCACTCTATCAAGAATCATGATGTCACTCCCGTCATATAGGAGGGATAGATCTCATCTACATCACTCACATCCCTCCGCATAATTTGTTACATACCCAGTAATCGCCTTTATAGTCCACCCATTTACGGGTGACGTTTGACTAAACCAAAGTATGCAACTCCTTATGTAGGGAACCATGGTAACTTCAGGTCCAAGGACTAATAGTCTTACTAATAGTCACATGAGAAAGTAAATGACACTCATATAACAATCTATGGTACTTCCTCATGGTGGGTCATTCAATATACATTCTTCAATGCATACCCATGTGTCAACTTGATATCTCATATACATGACTTGTGAGATTAAGTCATCGAGTTGACCTACATGCTAGCCTCTTTGCATTAACATTGTCCTTGAATATTAATACTTGACTAGGAATGATTAAGAGTAGTGTTCTCTATATCATCTCATTATCGATTCAACCAATCGATTGATATATGTAAGAACCTTCTACTCAAGTACGTTATTATACTTAGTTATTTGGCACCAATACAAGTAAGTATAATAACGATAAAGAAATTCCTTTATAAATAGGAATATGATACAACAAAGTCCATACAACAATCATCACATGATTGACTCTAGGGCTTTCACTAACATATTGTTGACAGATCTTCCTCCCGAACTACCACCCGTGAGGGACCTCCAGCACCAGATTTATCTTATCCCATGATTGAGCTTGCTTAATTGGCCAACTTTTTGCTTTAGTCCTAAAAAGGCTCAAGAGTTACAATGACAGATGGTGGAGCTCTTTGAACGAGGATACTTTCAAGAAAGCTTGAGCCCTTGTGTTGTACCTACCCTACTTGTTCCGAAGAAGGATGGATCATGGCATATGTGTGTAGACAACCACGTTGGATCATGTGGTATTTTAAAGCTCTATCTAACAAAGCTTAGATACCAATGTTGCAACATGTGGTATCCTCAAGCTCTATCTAACAAACCTCTGATACCATTGTTGGTGCTAGCATACGGTATCCTCAAGCTCTATCGAACAAATCTCTGATATCAGTGTTGGATAACATGTTATATTTCTATACCCCTATGTGCAGTGGAAGTTTAAAATGTTATTTATGATTTAACCATTAAATCAAAGGAGTCTTTGTCACGCCTCGAGATCATGTTGAGCCGAAAATCAAACAGACGACGTCTCCCCTGTACGTGGCAACATTTCGGGTTAATACAAGGTCCGTAGGCCCACAATAACAACAATATATATAACAATATCACCAAACCACAACAACATAACAAACTACTACAACAAATACATAGCGGAAATGATACCCCAACAATACAATCCCACACATGCATACCGGTATGACTAAACCAGAACACAAAGAAAACCTCGACAAAACCCGCACCAACATGTGCGTACATCACATAATACATAACATCACGAAAATTCTGAGCCTCGAAGGTGAGATGAGACGTCAGCCAGCGGTACTCCAAGCTATCACGAAGTCTTCTACCTGTTACCTGGGCTACAGAAAAACCCAGGGTCCGTGGGGGTGGTGAGTAAAACTCAGCAGGTAATAGAAAAAATATGTATATATATGCCATATCACATGTATTTTCAACAACATACTCTAGAGATACAACAGGTATATTAGCATAGTATATAAATACAAGCATATACCGTCTAACCAAATAAACAACATAAAAATGCAGACATACCTGAAGTCTGTCACGCTACTCTGATCCAACCTGAACATATATCAAACATATATATATATAACAGGAAGAGTAGATCAACTCACAATATACTCTAGCTACAGGCCAAGGTATCTAATGGTTTGTCCAACCCATACCAGTATCCGACACAATCATATAACAAATGCAAGAAACATGCATGAATATGATGTACACCCAAATGCAGCAAGCATAGTACAATCAAATGCAACATCACAATAATCATATATACATATACTGTATCTATATATATATTAATCTCAACCATCCATATATATATATATACATACATATATGTATCTATATATGGTAATATGCAAAACGCCATAAGATATGGCAATGCAGCATGGATGGTCATGCCTACTCACCCCTACTCGCTACCACGACCTCAGTGTGGCCTAGGTGGCACGACATGACAACTGTCCCAACTCACACCAACCACTGGTATAAAGTGGCCGAGTGGGCAGTATGATCAAGTAGCATATGAGCGTAAAGAGCTCGCTACACAACGGGGGTCCCTGCTGCTAGCCACTCCGACTAACACTACCAATGAGTGGTCGAGTACCACACACCCAGGACAACTGCACGCAACTCCAACTACCACCGTCTATAGTGGTAGAGTGCGGCACAAAAGATGCTCTTCCCTCACACTAGTTACTCCTCGGGGAGTGCTCTAGGAGGCAAGATGATTGACGACTCTCTCAACCCCAAGGGAGACTGTGTCGTCAGAATGCATGCAAATGACATGTGTATGCTGTCACACGTACAACCATCTACGACAGACTCTCTGTTCAGCAAAGAGTCATACTCATCTAATCAATACTCTCTATCATGTAGAGAGTTATACTCAACAGATCGACGGACTCTCTATCCTGTAGAGAGTCGTACTCAACTGATCATAACTTTCTATCCAATAGAGAGTCGTACTCAACTGATCAACGCACTCTCTATCCTGTAGAGAGTCATACTCGACTGATCATAACTCTCTCTCCAATAGAGAGTCGTACTAGACTAATCATATCAAGCTAGGACCATCGGTCCGTAGCGACACACTAATCACCTTTCACTTAACCATTACACAACTCATGGTTGGTAATAGTATGCAACATACGGGTATTGGAAATAAATCCTACATTTAGGGCATTACCTACCCACAGATGCCCTTTTTGCCAATTTATAAATTGGGTCATCACCCGTACTGACATTTACACCCTACTAAACATCTAGGCCAATTTACAACGCATCTATAACTCCTAAATCATGATAGGGTATATGTGATATCAACAATTGAGCATAAATATATCCAACGATAAGTTCAAGCATACGATAATAAGAGCAGGGTCAAGGTAATATGAACACCTAACATGCTCATATCTATGACTAAATCTGAATGCAATACATCTACCCAGACCATGTAGGAAATTACCCACCTTCTGTCAATGCTCGTAGTAATAAACTCCTCATGGCCGTAGACCCGTCTCGTATCCACGCCCTGCAAATATCATCAATTTTCATTCAGTGAAAGCATACAACAATAATATGATTAGCTACTATGTTATCCATACCAACAAAGAACACAAAATCAGAGATACTCGCTACCCACCAGAATGCTCAATCACGTTGGTGAACAAGGTCAACTCAAGCTCATTTGCTACGGTGAACTGGGGTAAATCAACTCCCATTGTAGCTGGGAGCTGAGATGAACCCAGCAACCTACCTCACGACACTGCCTTTCCCTCTCCTAGAACAACATCACCCTTCACAACCGGCCATTTTCCTTTACTAGGCCATGGACAAAATACTCATAACCCCCTGTTCACCGACAAGAAACCACTGCCCAAAATAGATTGAGCTTCTCACAACCCACACAACCCAGTTACAACTCAATTTTCAGCCATAAACAATCACCCAGCAGTAATTCGATATTAAGAACCCCAATCCAACAGTTTGCACTGAACTGACAGAACACAATTAAAAATAGAGGGGGATTGTGCTTACCAACAATTGAAGCTCCATCGGCAATTAAATCCTCACCGACATCAACTCCACAGAACCGATAATTATTCCCGCTACCCCTGTTCACCGGAAACCTTTGCCCACCATACAGCCATCACCACATGCCATCTTTACCGTAAGAAATTCACAGAACAAAACAAAGAAAGTTTTTCTTCCTTACTAGATGTTGAACCCCATCGGCAGCCAAGTCCCCAACAACCGACAGCCAACATTTCACTATCCCCTGTTTGCCGACCCACCTCCTGCCCAAATCCAACCCAATCCCGGCGGCGATCCTCCCCAGCTTCTCTATTCACCGACAGAAAATCGACGCTCAACCAAGGAAATCAAAGCAAACCCTAAAATCTCATTAAAGATCAGGGAGCAGTTGTTACCTTGCTCGACAAAGATCCCAACCCCAGATCAGAATGTGGTGTTGTCACTGCTGCTTGCCACGAGGAAGGGAAGAGTGATCTTGAGAAGATGGAGTGCGGCGGTAGCGACATGGCAATGACGACTGGCACAACGGTGGTGCGGTGTGATGGATGAGAAGCGGCGATGACTGGCCGGTTGGGCAAGGGGGAAATCAAGGCGGCGACAGGGCGAGCCCGCTCAGCAGCCACAGTGGAGAGGGGAATCGTGCAGGGGGAGCGCCATCGGGCGGAGGAGGAGAAACGGCGACCGAGACGCGGTTGGGGTGAGGAATCGCGCAAGAATATGAGAATTGGGATCGGGAGGAAAATGAGGAGGAGAAAACGGTCAATCGGGGAAAATAAAGAGGAAATCGGCTAGAAACGGTTTCGATCTTTAATGAAAACGGATCGGGTTTTAGATTAAATCCAAATTTGATTAAATCCATTCCTTTAAACCTAGGTTCAAACAATTAACCTAATAGACCTTGAACCTAGGTTAGGTTTAAATTAACTACTAACCATGCCTCATCAAGATTTAATTTATCCCAAACAGGCTTTTCCAAAGCCTATTAAATCTTTCCCCACGATTGTCATAGAAATTTCCATTTAAGTCTAGAAAAATTTCTAAAATTCCTGACAAAATTCCATAGGGTGTTTTCCTAATTAACAAGCATTTTTTTTCTGCAGTATTTTACATGCTCCCCCACTTATAAAAATTTGGTCCCCAAATTTTGTACTAACATGCAAAAATTTACTTCAAGCAAGTTTCCGAAAGGACCACATATCTTCCTCAAGTGACCAGATGAGACTATCGAGCTTGGATAGTATCTTCCAGCTCCGACATAGCCTCCTCATTGGTATGATGCTGTCATCCAAACTTTACGAGTCAGATGGTTTTCGTCCCACTACTGTCGCTCCTTGCGTCCCAGGCTCCACCCTGGAATCACCTCGTAAGTCGCATTAGATTGTGGTAGAATCGGAACCTCTTTCAGAATATGGTCAACATGTGACATGTATTTCCTCAGTATAACAACAGGAAAATACGTTGTGAGCACCCACAAGTGTCGGAGGTAAAGCCAACCGATAAGCTACACCTCCATAATCCATGACACAAGATCTGAATAGATCCTCCAATGTTTGAATGTCATGCTCAGATAGTCCATCAGTCCACGGACGAAATGTTGCACTAAGACGAAGCTCTGTGCTCATAGTCTGGTGCAGACTCTGTCAAAATAGTGAGGTATATCATGAATCTCTATCCGATAGGGTACTTAAGAGTTCCCCACGCAATCTGATAATCTTTCGGTAATACAACTCTACCGAATGATCCAACAAGTACGACCCACGAATAGAAAGGAACTGAGCTGATTTGGTCAGTCAATCCATACTCACCCAAATCGCATCATGTCCTTTACGGGTCCTAGGCAATCCCGTAACACAATCAATCGTGATATTCTCCCACTTCCATTCTGGAATCAGAATTTTCTAGAGCAATCCATCGAGTTTATGATGTTCAGCCTTCACCTACTGGCATACTAAACATCGAGCAGCAAAATCTGCTATAACTCTCTTTATACCATTTCACCAATATAAACGTTTCAACTCTCAGTACCTCCAAGTACCACCAAGGTACATAACCCATCTCGAATGATGTGCTATCTGTAACGACTCTTCCATGATTGGTCGTGTGTCCGGAACACACTATCCTTATCAGAGAAGGAGAATTATCTTCTCACAAGAGAAGTCCATCTACCGTCCAAAATCCACTCTACCACACACTCTGTAAGTGCATGGAAGATTATAGCGATCAATCTCACTGGTTACAACTGTTTACGTACCAGCAACTCTATAGTAGCTACCCAGTAGCTAGTCAAAACTCCATGAGCACTTCTGCTTCATATCACTACAAATCCAAATAATAACTACTAAAGTCACATCATGCATATGATAGACTATCTCCTAGTTTCTTAACTGACGTAGGCATAAGATATGCCTCATTCAACTGCATCGGAATCGTTCCGATCCCTGAAATGATACATTTGAGTACAACATCCTTTTATCCACTCCAGAAGGATTAACTAGTACTCGTGTAAAAGTTAATCGCCATCTAGATCTTGTAAACTGGTTTCACCAGCTTCCGACTAAATGATTTACAACATCACCTAAGTCAAACAAAACAAGTCCGTGGTATAGTAATGCTAAGACATTCTATCAACATCTACAATACTTACCAAACCATACAAGGAAAACCACCATCTACGGTGGTCGAGTGCGCAACTCCAACTACCACTATCAACAGTGGCCAGGTTACGCAACTCCAACAACCCCAAACTGATCCAATCGTGTCCAGGATACACGATTCTCAAATCCAGTGGCGACTAAATCGTTAATTAGTCTAACAACTTAATCAAAACTCATACAATTCATACCAAGTATGAAATTGTCGTCTCTACACACCTGCATCCCCTTTACTCTAGGTTGATGATATATCAATCATCACGACAACAATGATAATTATATGACACCATGTCACTACAATATCAATCCTCCAGTCGTAAACCAACCCTAGAGTCTACATAGGTGTCTTTGGCTGATCTCAATAGATCATCTATCCACAACGAAGGATATTCTTCACAACAACTACTGTATTCCATCATCGATAATCGATGCATACTTTCAAAGGTTCATCTCTCTTGCAACAAAGAGTTCCGGATCTTCTCAAGGAGGAATACTGGGATAGATAAATATCCCCTCCAATATCTCCTATAATCGCAACTCACGTTCTTCCAATTCTTTTATAGTGTTTAACAATACTGATACAAATAAAAATATCACTCGATATGTGATCTTCGATACTGAACTATTTCCACAATCATTTCGATTGCCTACTCCACTTGCCTATACAATGGCAAACCTTGGAGTTCATCCGAAACAACATCCGAATACTCTCATATTATATGCACATCCGAGAGCATATCGTACCATACTACCAACAATTTGACCATCCGTATGGATATGTCTAATAAAAGTATGTCTATCAAAGTTTAAGGACCTCCCTTGACTTCTTAATTGTTGGTCCACTTCTCACTTGACGGTAGAGATACCACCGGCCCACAAGTCCATGTAAAGGACCCCTTTTTAATCCAAATTAAGAATGTTCTAGATACAGATACCTGTAACTACAAGCATCTCTCAACATATTAACTCAGAGGGTAAACTAGAGTAATACCCTGAACGATCAAATATCTGTTGATCCGATCCAAAGGCTCCCCGCAAGTCTCCACCTTTCTCCGAAGAGAACAAGATCAGATCCAACAGTCCGTGACCAAAGTGGTTGCATTTCTACGATGAATGCCTCAAAATTTTTTTTTTCCTAGATCATTTGATCCATCCCTAAATCCTACGAGCTACAACTGTAGAATACCGAATAGATATGACCATCGTCGTATACTCTCTCCTCTGTACTAAACAAATCATATCTGGGGGTATGTTGTTGTTGTCTGCTGAATCTTCTATGATGTCTTATGCTGATGCTGCTTCTGTGCTGATCTCTGCTGATAAGGAGTATCAAGGAACTCCAACCACGCCTGAGGTAGTAGGTTGATGCTGATAAGGTAACCCACATCTTCTGTGCTGATCTCTACTATCGAGACGGTGCATCATCCTCCCGGAACACCCTTGGTAGTCTTCAACTAAGTCTTCAAAGTACACCTCCTCCACGGTACTGGTTGCTTACAATAGCAACAGCTGAACTAATCCAACATATAATCTGACTTCGCGTGTCTTCGTGATCCGCACTGCACGGACACAATCCCTTCATAGTCTTTGTTCTGATTTTTCTGATATCCACGAGAACATCCTGATGATCTCTGGTTGGTCTTCTATAATCGGAAAATAGCTCAAAGCCTATGAATCCAATCTTGCTCCTTTTATCAACAGTCGGAGACTTCTAACTCTATTTAGTTGACCTGCAATATTTGCTTATCGGTCTCCAACTCTTAAACTCTTATACGGAGTCATTTTTAAACTCCTGTCTCAATCCAACATCTTCCAACAGGATCTGGTAGAAGATCCTGGCATCCTAATCCAACTATAAGCCAATAACTCTGGGTGGCTTAAATCATACATTCATCTTCTTGAGCTATTAGGTGGTCGTAACCTCCGCAAGTCTCACGACTCTGCACAATATACTATTACTAACCGATCACCCTTCCTTGAAGCTCAAGAATTCCTTACAATGTGTCACTAAAAGTGACACGGGAAAATATTCTCTTTCAACATCACTAAACCATGATCAAGTGAAATATTATTTCCCGAAGATTATTTTCTGCATTTTATCACCAAATACTGGCTTGATCCCGATAATGGTATGCAAACCACTCTTCTTTCTTGGTATAACATGAGTTAAGTACTCAAAAGTACTCTCAAAGTTATACATCTCAGTATGAACAACTCAGGGATAAAATCCCTATGAAACACCGTAACCTAGCCTTCCGCTATCTGCATCACAATAGTCTACAAGTCTGTTCATTACCCACAGGTAGTGATCTGACTAGCACCGTTAGTGAAAATCTCTAAGGCTGAAATCTTTGATTTCAACCATAATAAATGTGATGACTTGGCCCATGTTTTCTGACTCGGTATCAGTCGGCTCTCAGAGGTAAATCACCTCCTGGACACAGGTTCAAGACTCACAGACTCAAACAGGTCATTCCCGTGGTCAACTCATACCACAGTTACGAATAATAACCAACACACTACAGGTTATTCCAAGGTATAAGCATCTAAATGCATAGACAACATAACCGGGAGTATAAACCCTAAAGGTCACTCCGGTTGGTTGCCTCGGTGGACGACCCCTACTATAAGTCTGCACAGGTGTCATAACTCTATTGTATACACCTACTAATCAAGTTTAGATAAATATCTACTAAACCATAAGTTATCAGGAATTCTTACATCGTGCTGCTTGGAGCTCAGGCCGCTGTCCATCTCATCTCAGAAAACCAAAACCGAATAAATCGACTCCCGAGAATCCAAGAATCGACACAAAAACAACATTGTATAGCATTGCAGAACCTTGGGCTCTGATACCAGTAAAGTTGTCACATCCCGAGAGCATGCCGAGCCGAAAATCAAATGGACGACATCTCCCCTGTACGTGGAAACATTTCGGGTTAATACAAGGCCCGTAAGCCCACAATAACAACAATATATATAACAATATCACCAAACCAAAACAACATAACAAACTACTACAACAAATACACAGCGGAAACGATACCCCAACAATATAATCCCACATATGTATACCGGTATGACTAACTCCAGAACACAAAAAAAACCTCGACAAAACCCGCACCAACATGTGCGTACATCACATAATACATAACATCACGAAAATTTTGAATACATAACACGGCGGATGCAAAGCCCGAAACCAATATGGGAGCCTCGGAGGTGAGATGAGACGTCAGCCAGCGGTACTCCAAGCTATCAAGAAGTCTTCTACCTGTTACCTGGGCGACAGAAAAACCCAGGGTCCGTGGGGGGGTGAGTAAAACTCAGCAGGTAATAGAAAAAATATGTATATATGTCATATCACATGTATTTTCAACAACATACTCTAGAGGTACAATAGGTATATCAATATAGTATATAAATATAAGCATATACCGTCTAACCAAATAAACAACATAAAAATGCAGACATACCTGAAGTCTGCCACGCTACTCTTATCCAACCTGAACATATATCAAACATATATATACATAACAGGAAGAGTAGATCAACTCACAATATACTCTAGCTACAGGTCATGGTATCTAATGGTCTGTCCAACCCATACCAGTATCCGACACAATCGTATAACAAATGCAAGAAACATGCATGAATATGATGTACACCCAAATGCAGCAAACATAGTACAATCAAATGCAACATCACAATAATCATATATATATAGACTGTATCTATATATATATTAATCTCAATCATCCATATATATATATACATACATATATGTATCTATATATGGTAATATGCAAAGCGCCATAAGATACGACAATGCAGCATGCATGGTCATGCCTGCTAACCCCTACTCGCTACCACGACCCCAGTGTGGCCTAGGTGGCACGACATGACAACTGTCCCAACTCACACCAACCACTGCTATAAAGTGGCTGAGTGGGCAATATGATCAAGTAGCATATGAGTGTAAAGAGCTCGCTACACAACGGGGGTCCCTACTGCTAGCCACTCCGACTAACACTACCAATGAGTGGTCGAGTACCACGCACCCAGGACAACTGCACGCAACTCCAACTACCACCGTCTATAGTGGTAGAGTGTGGCACAACAGATGCTCTGCCCTCACACCAGTTACTCCTCGGGGAGTGCTTTAAGAGGCAAGATGACTGACGACTCTCTCAACCCCAAGGGAGACTGTGTCGTCAGAATGCATGCAAATGACATGTGTATGCTGTCACACGTACAACCATCTACCACAGACTCTCTATTCAACAAAGAGTCATACCCATCTAATCAATACTCTCTATCCTGTAGAGAGTTGTAGTCAACAGATCGACGGACTCTCTATCCTGTAGAGAGCCGTACTCAACTGATCATAATTCTCTATCCAATAGAGAGTCGTACTCAACTGATCGACGCACTCTCTATCCTGTAGAGAGTCGTACTCGACTGATCATAACTCTCTCTCCAATAGAGAGTCGTACTAGACTAATCATATCAAGCTAGGACCACCAGTCCGTAGCGACACACTAATCACCTTTCACTTAACCATTACACAACTCATGGTTAATAATAGTATGCAACATACGGGTATTGGAAATAAATCCTACATTTAGGGCATTACCTACCCACAGATGACCTTTTTGCCAATTTATAAATTGGGTCATCACCCGTACTGACATTTACACCCTACTAAACATCTAGGCCAATTTACATCACATCTATAACTCCTAAATCATGATAGGGTATATGTGATATCAACAATTGAGCATAAATATATCCAACGATAAGTTCAAGCATACGATAATAAGAGCAGGGTCAAGGTAATATGAACACCTAACATGCTCATATCTATGACTAAATCTGAATGCAATACATCTACCCAGACCAGGTAGGAAATTACCCACCTTCTGTCAATGCTCGTAGTAATAAACTCCTCACGACTGCGGACTCGTCTCGTATCCACGCCCTGCAAATATCATCAATTATCATTCAGTGAAAGCATACAACAATAATATGACTAGCTACTACGTTATCCACGCCAACAAAGAACACAAAATCAGAGATACTCGCTACCCACCAGAATGCTCAATCACATTGGTGAACATGGTCAACTCAAGCTCATTTGCTATGGTGAACTGGGGTAAATCAACTCCCATTGTAGCTGTGAGTTGAGATGAACCCAGCAACCTACCTCACGACACTGCCTTTCCCTCGCCTAGAACAACATCACCCTTTCACAACCGACCATTTTCCACTACCAGGCCATACACAGAATACTCATAACCCCTTGTTCACCGACAAGAAACCACTGCCCAAAATAGATTGAGCTTCTCACAACCCATACAACCCAGTTACAACTCGATTTTCAGCCATAAAAAATCACCTAGCTGTAATTCGATATTAAGAACCCCAATCCAACATATTGCACTGAACTGACAAAACACAATTAAAAATGGAGGGGGATTGTGCTTACCAACAATTGAAGCTCCACCGGCAATTAAATCCTCACCTACAGCAACTCCACAGAACCGACAATTATTCCCGCTACCCTTGTTCACCGAAAACCATTTCCCAACATACAGTCATCACCACATGCCATCTTTACCGTAAGAAATTCACAGAACAAAACAAAGAAAGTTTTTCTTCCTTACCAGATGTTGAACCCCGTCGACAGCCAAGTGCCCAACAACCGACAGCCAACATTTCACAATCCACTGTTTGACGACCCACCTCCTGCCCAAATCCAACCCAATCCCGGCGGCGATCCTCCCCAGCTTCTCTATTCACCGACAGAAAATCGACGCTCAACCAAGAAAATTAAAGCAAACCCTAAAATCTCGTCCAAGATCAGGGAGCAGTTGTTACCTTGCTCGACAAAGATCCCAGCCCCAGATCAGAATGCAGTGTTGTCACTGCCGCTTGCCACGATCAAGGGAAGAGCACTCGTGAGAAGATGGAGTGTGGCAGTAGCGACATGGCAACGACGACTGGCACAACGGTGGCGCGGTGTGATGGCTGCGAAGCGGCGATGATCGGCTAGTTGGGCAAGGGGGAAATCAAGGTGACGACAACCGGCGATAGGGAGAGCCCGCTCAGCAGCCACAGTGGAGAGGGGAATCGTGCAGGGGGAGCGCCATCGGGCGACCGAGATGTGGTCGGGGTGAGGAATCGCACGAGAAAATGAGAATCAGGATCTGGAGGAAAATGAGGAGGAGAAAACGGTCGATCGGGGAAAATAAAGAGGAAATCAGCGAGAAACGGTTTTGGTCTTTAATGAAAACGGATCGGGTTTTAGATTAAATCCATTCCCTTAAACCTAGGTTTAAACAATTAACCTAATAGACCTTGAACCTAGGTTAGGTTTAAATTATCTACTAACCATGCCTCATCTAGATTTAATTTATCCCAAACAGGCTTTTCCAAAGCTTATTAAATCTTTCCCCACAACTGTCATAGAAATTTCCATTTAAGTCTAGAAAAATTTCTAAAATTCCTGACAAAATTCCATAGGGTATTTTCCTATTTAACAAGCATTTTTTTTCTGCAGTATTTTACAGTCTTCTTATGGATTTTTCAAAGAAAACATAAGCATGGTATTTTAATCTAAGTATGCAATACTTTCTAACTTTTATAGCAAGATCTTAAATGCATGACAAAGGTAAACTATTATGTGATTGAACATCTAATGTCAATCTAATCTTTTTATTTAGACATGCTAAACTATCTAAAACAAATATCTTAGATCATTTAAGCATAACCTAAATAAAACTTTTATTACATGGATCAAGATATATATGAGCCAATAACATAAGCATTGATATATACCTTCCAAACTATCTTAGTTTGTGATGTCTTTATCTTGTGCTTCCTTTGTCTAATCTGGTCCACGATTGGAAACCCTTTTCCATTGCTTGATCACACTAGAGATCAAGTTCCCTTTTTTATCGAGAACAAGGTGTATTCCTCGAATATGAGGAAAGTGTTGTCAAATTCTCCCTTCACAAGGGGCTACCCAAAATCCCTCAATAAGGGGTTGTACCTACATCGACTTTGCAAGGTGATGAGCGATAAATATTCTCTCAAGAAGAGAAGAGATGAGAATGAGCTTGATCCCTTTAGATGGAACCTAAGAAGAAGATCTCCTATCTTTTCTTCTCTTGATGAGATCCGACCACCGCTTGGAGAAGATGAAGAGGGGGCTACTACAAAACCTCAAGGAGGAGAGGAGGAATAAATTTGTGGTTTCAAGAATACAAAAGACTCCTTTTTCACTCTTGATCCTCTCCTCTCACTCTTGTGTATATAAGGTCACAAGAACTCTCATATTCTTCCTCATCCCTAACACGACCATGGCACATTTACACCATTGTCTTGGTTTGGCCGAGTTAGGGTTTTTGAGGATTTTCTTACTAAACTTATATGATAATTATGGTAAGATTAATTCCGAAAAAGGATCCAATGAACCCTAATCAAGAAATTATAAATATATCTCTTGATGCAAGAAGTTGGAGATCTTCCCTTGATTCTTTTGAAGTTTAGGTGAGCCGTCATCTTCCTCCTCCTCCTCTCTCTCTCATCTCTATCGATTGGCTAGCACCAACCAGAGACGAAAGCTCATTGCTCGTAGAGTTATCTCGAACGAAACCTGATGTGGATATTATTGGTGCAATCAGCGTTAGGTCAATGTTGACCAAGCTCGAGTGAGACTCGAGAAGTGTTTTAATATTTGACAATACATTTGACAATATATATGATAGTATTGTTGGGTTTCCAGCACCGCGGCGAGTGTGTGTTCGAACATGTGTCGCAAACATGTGCACAGCGGAAGAAATAAAAATAATAAATCTACATTTATTACAACACACAAATCACACGCATGCATAGTACAACATGTGTAGGCATAACCATAAATTTAAATTTGCAATAAAAAGAAATTTAACTACGTTATACCTTTCGTATCACGTGTAGCGGGAACGGCATCAACCGGAACGATCCTCGCTAGAATGGTCTATATCCGTATCTACGCCGAGTATCCTTAGGATGACTTCGGTAAGCCATGAGCTTCGTCTTTGTACGGGTTACTAGCCTCGTGTTGAAGACGACGTGATCGAGAGATGATCACGATCCGAATCCAAATTCGGATCCAAAGACGAGTCCTCAAAACTCCCTTCTCCGGAGAGGTATTCGTCAACCGTTTGACGAATCCTTCGTCCTCCACCTCAGAGGATTACCGGAGATCGAATCCCCGGTAAGTTAGGCGCTGTCGGAGCTCTAACCGTCGTCCAAATGACGCTCCGACGAGAGGAAAACAAGATGTCCAGAAAACTGGACAGCTTTGGTGGAGGAGTAGGAGCCGGCCAAGAAAGGGAAGCCAAGTGCTCACCTTATCGCCGAAGCCTAGGAAGATCACCGGAGGATCGCTGGAGGATCACCGGCTGAATCTTGGATGCCGGCAACAAGTTGGACGGCGCCACAAGGGGCTGGGCGGCAATGGAGGTTGGCGCCGAGAATCTCCAAGGAAGGAGGTGGGCCGCAACATAGGGCTAGGGTTTTGGATTAGGGCTTAACAATCTCTTAAGCCCTCTTTTATAGAGAACTAATTCTCTTAATGGTTAATGGATTATAACCATGAGACCCGTTAACCCTCTCCATTAATATAAGTTAAAATAAAGCAAACCATGATGGTTTATTTTATGTTAAAACGAACCGAACCAACTTTTGGTTCATTTGTTTAAAATAAACCAAACCCTTTGGTTTATTCTCCTCCATTGGATTAGAACCAAACCATTTTGGTTCATCCATTATGTCTTCATAAGACACAACCCATCCATGCTTCCATTGCGACTAAAACGATTTCATGCTCGCTCCAGGTTTGGTCCAACCAAACCTAGTTTCTCTCGGTCTGAGAATCCCATTCTCATGCTCGTTTTAAATCCTTCAGATTACGCTCGTTGTGCGTGTGACCAAATAGGTTCTTGGTTTATGTTGGCCGTCTATAATTAACCATTAATTATAGAATGATCATGAGTGACACCTAGTAGTACATCATGATCCCCAATTAACCGAAAAGATCAACAGTTGATCCAGAACTATTTCTGAAACCCTTCAGCAGCTCGAATGAATCGTGCCCCATTCCCTTCACTCATCTTATACCCACTTGGTTCAGGACATGGTGTATAGTGTCAGTCCCCACTAGGCTGACTACGTCACACCTATCCCAAGTATCATTTCCTCGTCCTACGGATTCTAGTTACTGCACATGTATCGAAGAGTACCTTACTCTAAACATGTAATGCTTTGGCCAAAGACTTTAGTAACAATCCGACGAGAGCCATGGGTATACATCTCCTCGCAAGGAGTGGTGAATCCTTTATAGGCTATTCAAACACCTTCAATCACTTCGACTTATACCCAATCATCCCGGGTCCACATCTCCTCAGAGATGCTTGCTTAAGATGTCAAAACATTAGTCTTCATTATCAAGATGATTTGAATACCACAAGTCAAAGGAACATCGCACTTAAGCTACAGTAATAACTTCATTTACATATCCATATATGCAGAGAACCATATGAAGTCTTACGACTGGTCACTCCAATGAACTAGTTACCATAACTAACATCCACGATCAACTCCGAACATCACAATGTCTCCAGCTAGTGAGAATCAGCTGCTTGGATACACCAAGGAGTATACCTCGTGCTAGTCTCGACAGAATTAATGGTGTCCAAATCCATCAATTCATTGACTAGGGATAATTCCGATACATCACAATTACACATGTAGAGATACTCACTAGTTGTGATCCAATCACAAATTCTCTCATGCTGTGAATCGTATCGTGGACATTCAGTAAATGAGTTTAAGATCCAATAAAATACATGAAACATGTACACTCAAATAGTGAATCTTCATTTATCATATAAATGGTTCGTACATAAGGCGATTGTCTTAGGACATCTCTCATATATTACTAACAGACTCCCACTTGGCCTAATATCAATCGCTACGATATCCAATACCATAAGCTCTAACATGACCCTCAAACTTGCTTTGAGGTAATGCCTTAGTCAAAGGATCCGCTAAGTTCCTTTGAGTTTGGATTTTCTCGATTTGTATTTCCTTCCTACTGATGATCTCTCAAATAAGATGATAGCGGCGAAGCACATGTTTGGATCATTGATGAGACCACATCAAGTTCAAAGATGAACTTCTTGATCCAAACCGCTTTCTTTGCTGCTTCCAAAGCTGCAATGTTTTCTGCCTTAGTGGCAGAAGCCGCTATAGTGTCAAGCTTGGAACCTTTCCAACTTATTGCTCCTCCATTCTAGGTGAATACATACCCAGACTGAGACATGGATTCATCCTTGTTTGTCTGGAGCTGGCATCCGTATACCCACGTATCACCATGTACCCTTCTCCATATATTATGAACACATCCTTAGTTCTTCTTAAGTACTTAAGGATCGTCTTAACAGTCACCCAATAATCCATTCCTGGATCAGACTGGTATCTGCTCGTGACACTCAGAGCATACGATACATCGGGCCTCGTACATAACATAGCATACATGATAGATCCTATTGCGGATGCATAGGGAATCTTACTCATGCAAATCCTCTCGTCTTTTGTGCATGGACACATAGACTTCGAAAGGTGTACCCCATGCCTGATAGGTAGGAAACCTTTCTTGGATTCCGACATGCTAAACCTCTTTAGCACTCGGTCTATATATGTAGACTGTGAAAGACCAAGCAACCGTTTCGATCTATCTCTATAGATCTTAATCCCGAGGATGTAGGTTGCTTCTCCCAGGTCTTTCATGGAGAATGTCTTGGATAACCAAACCTTAACTGACTGTAAGATTGAAACATCATTTCCTATAAGTAATATGTCATCGACATATAATACTAGGAACACGACTGCACTCCCACTAACCTTCTTGTACACACAAGGTTCGTCTGGATTTTGTGAGAAATCAAACTTTTTGATTGTCTCATCAAAACGGATATTCCAGCTCCTGGATGCTTGCTTCAATCCATAAATGGACTGTCACAATTTGCATACCTTGGTTTTATCAACCGATGTGAAACCCTCAGGCTATATCATATACACGTTCTCGAGCAGGTTTCCATTAAGGAAAGCTGTTTTCACATCCATCTGCCATATCTCATAATCATAATGAGCCGCTATGGCCAAGAGCATCCGAATGGATTTAAGCATAGCTATAGGCGAATAGGTTTCGTCATAATCAACACCTTGCTTTTGACGATATCCTTTCTCCACCAATCTAGCCTTATAGGTAATCACATTACCATCCATGTCGGTTTTCTTCTTGAAAACCCACTTGCACCCTATAGGCTTTATGCCTTCAGGTGGGTCAACCAAGTTCCAAACTTGGTTTTCATACATGGAATCCATTTCTGACTTCATGGCTTCCAGCCACTTATCCCTTTCTGAACTTGTCAACACTTCTTCATAACTGGTAGACTCCTCATCATCAACAAGTAACACGTCGTTTGATACACTTACGAGAAATCCATATCTCTCAGGAATATTGCGTGTTCTACCAGATCTACGAAGATGTGGTGTTACAATAGGTCCAGCCGATTGCTCATCACTATGAGTTGTCGGCTGTTGTGCTTCACCAGGTATCTCATCAATGTCTATTGGAGTCTCTCGAGCCTCCTCAATCTCGATGACACTCCCACTGTTTTCTTGCAAGAGAAACTCTTTCTCTAGAAACACAGCATGCCTTGAAACAAACACCTTTTGTTCCACAGGATGATAGAATTGGTAACCCCTTGTTTCCTTAGGGTATCCAATAAATAGACATTTATCAGACTTAGCATCCAATTTGTCTGATACTGTCCGCTTCACATAAGCAGGACAACCCCATATCTTCAAGTAAGATATATGAGGTTTCTTACTATTCCATATCTCATATGGAGTAGTAGAGACTACCTTGGTAGGCATTCTGTTTAACAAGTAAACACCTGTCTGAAGTGCATAGCCCCAAAAGGACTTGGGAAGATTCGCATGATTCATCATTGACCTGACCATGTCCAACAAGGTCCGGTTATGTCTCTCAAATACACCATTATGCTGTGGTGTATATGGCGGAGTCCATTGAGACAATATACCATTGTCTCTTAGGTAATCAAGAAACTCCTGACTCAAGTATTCACCACCTCGATCCGATCGAAGTATTTTAATACTCTTGTCATGTTGTTTCTCTACTTCATTTCTGAATTCTTTGAACCTTTCAAAGGCTTCAGACTTGTATTTCATCAAGAACACATACCCAAATCGTGAGTGATCATCGGTGAAGGTAATGAAGTAGCTATAGCCTCCTAAAGCTTGAGTTGACATAGGTCCACATACATCAGTATGTATTAGACCTAGTAACTCTCCCACTCGTTCACCTTTTCCAGTAAAAGATAACTTAGTCATCTTGCTTTTTAAGCATGATTCGCATGTATCGTATGAATCCAATTCAAACGATTCCAGAATTCCACATCGGTGTAATTCGGACATGCGTTTCTTGCTTACATGGCCAAGACGACAATGCCACATGTAGGAGTTTAATTGATTATCCTTTCGAGCATGCTTGTTGCTTGCTTCGATATTGAAAACATCACTGGATACGTCCAACGTATAAATACCATTGATTAAAGTTCCAGTCCCATAAAGAACTCCATTCAAAGTTATGTAACAACAATTGTTACTAAAAGTCAAATGGTACCCATTTCTATTTAAACAAGAAATAGAAATGATGTTCTTTATCAACGAAGGAACTTAAAAGCAATTGTCCAGTTCTAAGACAAGTCCTGAAGGGAGTTTCAACAAATACGTTCCGATGGCGAGTGCAACAACCTTTGCTTCATTCCCAACACGTAAATTTGACTCTCCCTTGACGAGTCTTCTTCTATTCCTTAGCCCATGTATGTCATTACATATATGTGAGCCACACCCAGTATCCAATACCCAAGTGTTTGAGGAAATAGAATGATAATCAATAACGAAGATATCTGAAGAAGATGGGGCATCCGATGCCTAGTTCTTCTTCACGGACTCAAGATAAATCTTGCAATTTCTTCGCCAATGGCCCTCCTTGCCATAATGATGGCAAGTGCCCTTTTGAGCTGGTTCTGCCTTTTTAGCCTTTTTCTTCTTCCCCTTCTGTTGTCCCTTTGACTCCCTCTTAGAACCTTTCTTCGAGGAATCAACTAACAGCACCGTCCCCTACTCATGCTTCTCAGAAGGCTCCACAGTCTTCAGCATGTTGAGCAGTACCACAGATGAACCTTCTTACATCTCAGAGGTGAAGAGGAGCTTGGAGACTTCGAACCTTTCGAATCTCACTTGCTCATCAAACAACTCATAAAGATGAAGGACTATGGTATGAGCATCCATATTATCATGCTGCTCCCGCAGCTCAGGTACCATCGTGGCTAGCATGATCCAACTTGCCATTTTAGAATCAGTCACATGTTTCTGATAGGCCAACAATTGGTCCAGAGTTGCATTGTCACTAGGACGGGTGGGAAGAGGCACTTCGAGGACATACGCAAGCTTTTCCACCTTGAGAATAATTACGAGGGCTGATATCCATCATAGATATGAACAACCTTGGAGAGAGTCCAACAAGTCATTCATAACTACGACGGTAGGTATCAACTATACCGATTGCATATCACGTATATGCAACTATCACAATGTGCTATCAACTAATTGAATGTTCACACATACATCGGGTTGTTAACACATTAACAAGTATGCATCATATGCATAGCACCCAACTTCTCCTCCCTTTATATCAACCTTGGAGAGAGTCCAACAAGCCGATGCTCCAGGTTAATGCCAACCCATTAATCGAGAAATAGTTTTAATATGGTTAGAGCACATTCAACCAATTAGCCCAGCTTGGAGAGAGTCCAACAACCAAAGCTAACGATTGACCTCTGACTCTTACCATATTAGTATTAAACTATTCCATGGTTTGAACATGTTCGGGTTCGAGCCGGGCTTGGAGAGAGTCCAACAACCCAAACAAGAAACGAAACTCTGGTTCTAACCATATTAATGGAAGGTGTAGGCTTTAATATTGAGTAAGGGTTTTTATGTGTCATCCTCTTTGCATGCAAATAACTATTATCTACATGGCATGGCATACATGGCATACATCTATATGTCACGACACGCATGACATAATGATATGCATCTAATGCAATTACATGGCATACAATTATGTCATGTACATAATTTCCTTATATGTCATAACTATTTATGGAAATAAAATATGTTTAAGATTTGATTCTCCAAATCAAATCATGATTAAATTAGGAAACAAATTTCCAAATCTAATCACATATTTTATTTGTGGAAATAGTTGATTAAGGAAAGTCAATTTAGGAAACTAATTTCCTAAATCATCAAAACTATTTATGGGAATAAAATATTTTAAGATTTGACTTCCCAAATCAAATCATGATTAAATTAGGAAACAAATTTCCAAAATATAATCAAATATTTTATTTATGAAAAATATCAATTTCCATAAATACTTCTAACTTTCCAAAAGTGGAAGATTTCCATAAATACTTCTAGACTTTCCAAAATTGAAAAATTTCCATAAATACTTCTAACTTTCCAAAAGTAGAAAATTTCCAGAAATATCATTATGACAATCGCAAAACAATTTTACGATTATGTCGAAACACAACCTGGCTCTTATACCACTGTTGGGTTTCCGGCACCGCGGCGAGTGTGTGTTCGAACATGTTTCACAAACATGTGCACAGCAGAAGAAATAAAAATAATAAATCTACATTTATTACAACACACACATCACACGCATGAATAGTACAACATGTGTGGACATAACCGTAAATTTAAATTTTCAATAAAATGAAATTTAACTACGTTATATCTTTCGTATCACGTGTAGCGGGAACGACATCAACCAGAACGATCCTCGCTAGAATCGTCTCTATCCGTATCCACGCCGAGTATCCTTAGGATGACTTCGCTAAGCCACGAGCTTCGTCTTCGTATGGGTTACTAGTCTCGTGTTGAAGACGACGTGATCGAGAGATGATCACGATCCGAATCCAAATTCGGATCCAAAGACGAATCCTCAAAACTCGCTTCTCCGGGGAGGTATTCATCAACCGTTTGACGAATCCTTCGTCCTCCACCTCAGAGGATTACCGGAGATCGGATCCCCGGTAAGTTAGGCGCTGTCGGAGCTCTAACCATCGTCCAAACGACGCTCCGACGAGAGGAAAACAAGCTGTCCAGAAAACTGGACAGCTTTGGTGGAGGAGTAGGCGCCTGCCAAGCAGGGGAAGCCAAGTGCTCACCTTATCGCCGAAACCTAGGAAGATCACCGGAGGGTCGCTGGAGGGTCACCGGCTGAAGCTTGGATGCCGGCAACAAGTTGGACGGCGGCACAAGGGGCTGGGCGGCAATGGAGGTTGGCGCCGAGAATCTCCTAGGAAGGAGGTGGGCGGCAACTTAGGGCTAGGGTTTTGGATTAAAGCTTAACAATCCCTTAAGCCCTCTTTTATAGAGAACTAATTCTCTTAATGGTTAATGGATTATAACCATGAGGCCCGTTAACCCGCTCCATTAATATAAGTTAAAATAAACCAAACCATGATGGTTTATTTTAAGTTAAAACGAACCGAACCATCTTTTGGTTCATTTGTTTAAAATAAACCAAACCCTTTGGTTTATTCTCCTCCATTGGATTAGAACTAAACCATTTTGGTTCATCCATTATGTCTTCATAAGACACGGCCCATCCATGCTTCCATTGCGACTGAAACGATTTCATGCTCGCTCCATGTTTGGTCCAACCAAACCTAGTTTCTCTCGGTCTGAGAATCTCATTCTCAGGCTCGTTTTAAATCTTTCGGATTACGCTCATTGTGCGTGTGACCAAATAGGTTCTCGGTTATTGTTGGCCGTCTATAATTAACCATTAATTATAGAACGATCACGAGTGGCACCTAGTAGTACATCATGATCCCCAATTAACCGAAAAGATCAATGGTTGATCCAGAACTATTTCTGAAACCCTTCAGCAGCTCGAATGAATCGTTCCCCATTCCCTTCACTCATCTTATACCCACTTGGTTCAGGACATGATCTATAGTGTCAGTCCCCACTAGGCTGACTACGTCACACCTAGCCCAAGTATCATTTCCTCATCCTACGGATTCTAGTTACTGCACATGTATCGAAGAGTACCTTACTCTAAACATGTAATGCTTTGGCCAAAGACTTTAGTAACAATCCGACGAGAGGCCATGGGTATACATCTCCTCGCAAGGAGTGGTGAATCCTTTATAGGCTATTCAAACACCTTCGATCACTTCGACTTATACCCAATCATCCCGGGTCCACATCTCCTCAGAGATGCTTGCTTAAGATGTCAAAGCATAAGTCTTTATGATCAAGATGACTTGAATACCGCAAGTCAAAGGAACATTACACTTAAGATACAATAAGAACTTCATTGACATATCCATATATGCAAAGAACCATATGAAGTCTTACGGCTGGTCACTCCAATGAACTAGTTACCATAACTAGCATCCACGATCAACTCCGGACATCACAATGTCTCCGGCCAGTGAGAATCAGCTGCTTGGATACACCAAGGAGTATACCTCGTGCTAGTCTCGACATAATTGATGGTGTCCAAATCCATCAATTCATTGACTAGGGATAATTTCGATACATCACAATTACACATGTAGAGATACTCACTAGTTGTGATCCAATCACAAATTCTCTCATGCTGTGAATCGTATCGTGGACATTCAGTAAATGAGTTTAAGATCCAATCAAAAAATGAAACATGTACACTCAAATAGTGAATCTTCATTTATCATATAAATGGTTCTTACATAAGGCGATTGCCTTAGGACATCTCTCATATATTACTAACAATTATGACTAGTGGATGGTTTGAGGCATCCAAGGTCATATGAGGGAGATTGTTTGGAGTAGATTGTTGAAGCAATCAATCTCAGGTTAAGGTTGACTAAGCTTGAGTAAGACTCGAGTGAAAGTCCAAGTATGAATACTTGGCAATGGAGAAGGTTAAGAATGGATTCTTGGCATGGGAAGTCACATTTTGGGGACTTGGTAAGGAAAGTCCAAAAATGGATTATTGGCAAGGTAAATCCAAGTATGGAGGCTTGGCAAAGGAATTCCAAGTTTGAAGACTTGGCAAGGGAAAGTCCAAGTATGGATACTTAGCAATGGAAAACTCCAAGTGTGTAGTCTTGGCAGCAAAACTCCAAGTATGGATATTTGGCAAAGGAAAAGTTCAAGTGTGTCGTCTTGGTTGTGTTTGTCCAAGTGTGTAGTCTTGGCGGCATAAGTCCAAGTGTAACTTGGAAATTGAAGTCCTGGAGGCACAACCTCTTGGCAAAGGGTACCCAATAGCAGGACAAAATCAAAGGAAGTGTTTGAAGACTAGTGCAAGGGTGAGGAGTTGTGGACACAAACCAAATGCGTGAGGCTGATTGAAGTAGCTTGAAGGCTTAGGTCTAGGGTAAGGGTGAGTGTCAAGTATAAGAGGATTATACTTGTGGTAAACCTTAGTTTTGAGGTGTACTAGTTTATTTGTGGTAAACCTTAGTTTTGAGGTGTACTTGAGGTAAATTTTAGTTTTAGGATTCAAGAAATTTTTAAGGACAAGAAGGGTTTGGGTAACAAACCTAAATCCAAGGAAATCATGCCTTCCTGCCATAATGTTCCATTTAACTATGGAACTAATCCTAGGTCTTGGAATATCAAGGTTACAAGGGAAGTTATCATTAGAGGTAACCTTGACAAGAGTCAAGTGACTAAGGTTTCAAAGAAATCTAGAAGAGTCACTAAGAAGGTTACAAGGAAAGGTATCCCTAGAGTTAACCTAAATGAGCCCACAATGACCAAGACTTTTAAGAAGCCTAGAAGAGTCATTATAAAGGTATCAAGGAAAGTTATCCCTAGTGAATACCTAGCAAACCTATGGAGCTCAATACTTATCGAGTTCCTAGAAGTGTGATTCCCTCACGCTAGATAGCTATAGGGTATGTTAATGTTAAATGGAAAGGTAGTTAACCTAACCATAGTGAAGTTAACACTTTAGAGCATTTTCATGGTATATTGATACTTTGAAAATTAATGTAGAATTATATCCTAAAAAGTTTTAGGATGTGAAAATAGAAATAATGGAAGTTTGAAAAGTTGATCACAACGACTAGGTTATGGTCAATAGTGTACCAAGTTGGGGCTTTTGGCACTCTTGAGGGAGTTGGGTTGTCATTATGGAAAAATTGGTATTTGATATAATTTTACCAAATGACAATTAGGTTCAAAACATAGGTATTTCTATACCTTTATATTATAAAATTTGTCATGCATTATTTATTGTGTCATGTCATGACATCATGTATCACATGACTATTTAAAATGTCATACTAATACTAAGGTTATGCTTATTATGTCAGGACATCATGAATCATTGGAAAATATTTTTAAATTATGCAATCAATATATTCCATGATCATATTCATGCATTTAATAAATTGAATTTAAGGACAAATGACATTATTTGACATCTTAGGTAAGGAGATCAAATAGATATGCCTAGATAAAAATGCATGATCGCTTAGTTTAATGAAGAATCAAAACTCACATCTCACAAAGACTATTGGATGATATATGTGTGTATTGAAACACCTTAGACACATGTGAGATGCTAGGAAAATGAGGTTCAATGGTTTTAAACTTTGTATTATTCTTGGAAAACAATGGGTATTTTCACATAAAATTATTTTTCAATCAAAGTATTTAGCATAAGTAATATGTGCATGAAATTTAAAGATTTTTTGAAAATCTTAGAATTACTCATGAATTTCTAAATATCATTTGAAAAATCTCGATTTCTGCAAATGCAGAAACTAGTCGACTGTTGAAGGTTTCAGACGACTAGTCACTAACAGAGTCAACTGATGAACCTGATTTTGGCTGAACAAGCTCTGTTTAGCTATTTATCAGCAACACCAAGTACCCTAACCACTTATAACCATATGATATGCTTATACAAGCATTGAAAGGGTGATATTTTCATCAAAAATGATTAGAAGAGTTAATTAGGGAGAAAATTGAATTTTAAGGGATGTTAAAGTTCAAGTTTGATCTTTTACCCTTATGTTTGATTGTTTTGATTTCCTTTAGGCTTAGGAACTCTCCAAGGATATTCTTTATTTAAAAAATTTCTCATCACTTCCTGTACTCGAAAATACCCGCATCGCCTTCTCTACTTAATTTAGAAAACACTCAAGGTCCATATGTACATCACTTGGGAAATCAACATACTGCTCGGGAAATACACTGACTACTCGAGAAATACACTAACTGCTCAGGGAAAATACATACATCTCGGGGAATACATAGACAGATCAAAAAAACCCAACTCATCAATTGTAACACCCGCCCTTATCTGCTCTCAGGGCGGCGCTATTTTTTTTTTTTTTATAACATGACATATAGGGATCATTTCACAATCTACATACTTAGACATGTTATCATGACCTAAACCTTCTTTTATGCATGCATCACACATCATATTCATAATTAGCATGTTAACATATCATAGCTTCTTTTATAACATGCATCACATTTCATATTCATAATTTGGCAGTTTCCATATCCTATCTCATTTTACCACATGCATAACATGAAGATCTATTCATGAGTTCTATCAAATCAAACTTTTATAAGTAATTGAACAGTAACATAACTAAGCAACATTCAACATGGTACTAATAAATCTCAAGTCTTATAAGCGGAAGCAAATGTCTTAAGGTGTTCACTGAGCATATAAATATAAGAAGATAGTAATAGGGTCATTTTCCACCATGCCACTATCACACACACTTGGCCCCTCCTGCTACTTCCTCATAGTTCATGTTTCCTTTATCTGCAGTATATGGACAACATAAACTATAAGCATATAGCTTAGTAAGATTCTTGCCTACTCACAAAAGCCACAAACTTCATCAAACAAATAGAAAACAGAAGCATACTAGCATAAATAGCATAAGTATTTCATAACAACACTATGCATCAACTTACCAACGTAATGAGAACATAAGCATGGCATACAATTTACATAGCATGCTAAACATAATTAAATCTAAGCAGGGCATAAATTAAACCATAAGGATTCATGGCATCATCAACCCCAAACATGCATAAAGGACATAATCATAAGCATTCTTAAACTTGACATAAGCATTCATAATTTCCTCAATTCTAACATGCATAAAGGAAATAATCATAAGCATTCTTAAACTTAACATAAGCATTCATAATTTCATAAATCATAAACAAGCATCAGGGACATAATCATAAGCATTCTTAAACTTAACAAAAGCATTCATAATTTCATAAATCATAGACAAGCATCAGGGACATAATCATAAGCATTCTTCAACTTAACATAAGCATTCATAAAAGTCCTTTCTTTTCAAAACATATACATATAGGTACTTTAACATAATCATAACTTGAATGGGGGCCCCAGGTTAAGTACCACATAATGCGCGTTCCCTAATAGGCTGGGGTAGCGAGCCACCAGACCTACTAGAGCAAGACCTCTTACGTCTTCTTATGTCCCTATGGATTTGATTAACGACCACCTGACGGGTCGGGTACTTAACCTCTTACAAAGTAAAATACTTAATTCCTTTCTTTCTTGTCAAATCATAAAGAATTCTCTTAATCCCCAACATAAACAGGGAAGCATCTCAATCTTGTCTTATCATAAGGAGAGCTCTTAATCCCTACTTGAAAGGGAAGCATCTCCATCTTATCTTATCATAAGGAGAGCTCTTAATCCCTACTTGAAAGGGAAGCATCTCCATCTTAGAAATTTCAAAACATACATGCATTCATAACATAAGAGTACCCAAAAGGGGTCCTAAAGCATAAACATGTTTATCACATAAGCATATTTCAGAGGCATATTCATGGCATATTAAATCATAAAACATGATCATCTCAAAGGCATATTTCATGGCATATTACATCATAAACATGTTCATCACATAGGCATAATTCATGGAATATTATAATCATCCACATAACATATTTCATGGCATATAAAAATCATAATCATGTTCATCACATAAACTTATTTCATGGCACATAAAAATCATAATCATGTTCATCACATAAACATATTTCATGGCATATAAAAATCATAATCAGGTCCCTCACATAAACTTATTTCATGGCACATAAAAATCATAATCATGTTCATCACATAAACATATTTCATGAAGGCATACAACCTAATACAACTTCATAAGGGGTATTTTCATGAAACCCTAACCCTAAACCTAATGTTGGTCGAAACATGTAGGGCACCATTTTTTTTATTTTTGTTACATAAACTCCTACTTGAAGGCATACCACCTAATACAACTTCATAAGGGGTATTTTCATGAAACCCTAACCCTAAACCAATGTTGGCCGAAATATGTAGGGTACCAAAATTTGATTCTTGTTACATAAATTCCTACATGAAGGCATATGACATAACATAACTTCATAAGGGGTATTTTCATGAAACCTTAACCCTAAAACCATTGGTGGGCGAAACATATAGGGGCACAAAGCTTGGATTTTTGTCACCTAAAAATTTCTACATGAAGCATACAACAAATCAAAATTTCCTTAGAAGCATTTTCATGCAACCCTAGCCCCAAAAACCTTGGTTGGCCGAAACTTGTAAGGGCGCCAAGACTTGTATTTTGTCCCTAAAATTCCTACATGAAGCATTCAACATATCAAAGTTTTTCTTAGAAGCATTTTCATGCAACCCTAGCCCAAAAATACTTGGTAGGCCGAAACTTGCAAGGGCAACAAGACTTATATTTTGTCCCTAAAATTCCTACATGAAGCATACAACATATCAAAGTTTTTCTTAGAAGCATTTTCATGCAACGCTAGCCCAAAAATACTTGGTTGGCCGAAACTTGCAAGGGCAACAAGACTTGTATTTTGTCCTTAAAATTCCTACATGAAGCATACAATCTATAAAATATCTTAGAATCATTTTCATGCAACCCTAGCCCCCAAAAACCTTGGTTGGCCGAAACATGTAGGGTATCAAGCATCCTATTGCTTTCATGTATCATGTCCTACAAGAACTAATATACTGCAGGTGAGGGAATCTTACATCCTTCGCTTGCTTTTAGTTGGTAGATGACCTAATGGAAGCCAAGAACTAGCCTTCCCTTGCTTGGATGAGGTTCGGCCAAAGGGTGAAAATGGAGAGGGGGAGAGATGGTTTTCGGTGAGGAAGAAGAAGAGAAGAAGAAGTGGCCAAGTGGAAACTTCCCTCTTCTTTGTAAAGGGAGGAAGAGAAGTTTCTCTTCTCTTTTCCATGCCTCTTCATTTACCCCCATCACACTTATCTACAATTTTCCCCCCTTCCTCTAATGATCTAATCCTATTGGGCTTCTGGTTAGTGGGTGCATCTATAGGGCTTGGCTATCTCTAGAGGTTTGGGGTTCAATTCCTAGGCCTTGCATCTCTTTTTGGCTTATTTTCCTTTTATTTTCGAAAAGGCCCACATAAAGCCCATCATCGTAAAGCCAAAAATTCTCGTAAAATTGCTAGAAATTTTACGGGCGTTACAATCCTCCATACCTTGTAAAAGTTTCGTCCTCGAAACTTAAAACAGTTCTGGGTACTTCTGCTTCATGTCCTCCTCGTACTCCCAGGTAGCTTCCTCGTATCGTTGATTTTGCCACAGGACCTTCACTAAGGGCACCTCTTTGTTCCTTAGCCTCTTGACTTCTCGGTCTAATATCTGGATAGGCCAACTTTCCATACTCAGGTCCTCTTGAACTTGTACTGTTTGTGGCTCGATCACTTGGTCCGCACTGGATATGCATTTCTTGAGCACAGAGACATGGAACACGTTGTGTATAGCCGACATCTCTTGAGGCAGCTCCAGCTTGTAAGCTACCTTGCCAACCCTCTGCAATATCGGATACGGTCCCACGTAGCGTGGACTCAATTTACCCTTTCTTCCGAATCTCATTACTCCCTTCATAGGAGCCACCTTGAGGAATACCAGGTCCCCGACTTCGAATTCTAACGGTCTACGCCACATATCCGCATAGCTCTTTTGTCGGCTCTGAGCAGTTTCGATTCTCTGATGAATATTCTGTATAGCTCGGGTGGTATCGTCAATAATATCGGCCTGAAGACCCATTTCCCTCCTTTCACCACCCTCATACCAACAGATAGGAGACTTGCATTTTCTCCCGTATAGAGCTTCATATGGTGTCATTCCAATAGTAGCCTGGTAATTGTTGTTGTAAGCAAACTCTGCCAAGCACAAATATCGACACTAACTCCCCTTAAAGTCTAAGGCACAAGCCTGCAACATATCTTCCAGCACCTGGTTCACTCTTTCTCATCTGATCATTGGCCGAGGATGGAAACAAGGATCTTGAATCTCAACTTAGTGCCAAGAGCCTTTTGAACACATTCCCAGAAATGGGAGGTAAAACGGCCATCACGATCAGAAATAATAGCCTTAGGCACTCCATGTAATCTGATAATTTCCTTGGCATATAATTGAGCTAGCTGCTCAACCAAATAGGTCATCTTAATTGCCAGGAAATGGGAAGACTTTGTCAACCGGTCTATGATTACCCATATAGCATCATAACCATTTGTTGTTCTGGGTAATCCCGAGATGAAATCCATAGAAATTTCTTCCCATTTCCACTCTGGAATCTGTATTCGCAGAATCCCCGGGTTTACGGTGTTACGCCTTAACCCTCTGGCGGTCGACAGTCTTTGACGTCGAGCCACATCCCTTTCCATGCCGGACAACCAAAATTTATCTCTTAAGTCCTGATACATTTTTGTAGATCCAGGATGCATGGTATAAGGTGTTCCGTGGGATTCCTCGAGTATCTTCTTCCGAAGTTCCGGATCATCCGGAATACATAGTCGGTCCCGGAGGTATAATAGTCCGCTGTCGGAAATGCGGAATCCATTATCCCTTCCTTCTAGGACTTCCTGTTTGATCTTCTGGATGTCTGAATCACCATCTTGCTTTCCCAATATATCGTCGAACAATGTCGGCGCTATCGTCATGGTGGAAAGTTGTCCAGAAATAATCTCTATTCCGTAATTCATTATTTCACTTTTCTAGGGCAGAGATAGCATTAATAAGGACATCAAAGTGGCACAGGACTTTCTGCTAAGTGCATCTGCAACTTTGTTGGCCTTTACGGGATGATAGAATATCTCACAATCATAATCCTTGACTAGCTCGAGCCATCTGCGTTGCCTCATATTTAGGTCTTTCTGAGTGAAGAAATATCTCAGACTCTGGTGGTCTATATAAATCCTGCACCGAGCTCCGTATAAGTAGTGCCTCCATATTTTCAGAGCGAATACCACGGCTGCTAGTTCTAAGTCATGGGTAGGATAATTTCTTTTGTGCTCCTTGAGTTGTCTAGAGGCGTAAGCGATAACCTTGCCATTTTGCATAAGTACAGCTCCGAGCCCCAGTTTAGAAGCGTCACTATACATATCGAAGCTTTCATTATCTTCAGGGAGAGTCAGAATGGGAGCGCTGGTTAGTCTCCTCTTCAGTTCCGTAAAACTCCTCTCACAGTCCTCAGTCCATTTGTATTGCTGGTCCTTTCGAGTGAGGGTCGCATAGGGCGCAATTCTAGAGAAGTCCTCTACAAACTTTCTATAATAGCCTGCTAGCCCGAGAAAACTTCTGATTTCACTCGCATTCCTTGGCCTATTCCAGTTCCTCACAGCTTCAATCTTTATTGGGTCTACCATGATTCCTTCTTTAGAGATGACATGACCCAAGAATGCCACTTGATCGAGCCAGAACTCACATTTGGAGAATTTCGCATATAGTTGCTCTTTTTGAAGAATCTGTAGTACTGTCTTCAGATGTTCAGCATGCTCTTCTTGGTCTCTCGAGTAGATAAGAATATCGTCGATGAAAACGATTACAAATTTGTCGACGAAGGCCGAGAATACTCGATCCATCAGGTCCATGAACATCGCAGAGCATCACATTCAAGGCATAACTACGAACTCATAAGTAATTTCGAAAGAAACGAACTTATCATCTCTTATTCATACTTTCATACCAGAAGGAAAAATGTTAACATATAACATTTCTTATTTCTAATCTAAACCACAACTACTTGAGAAGATAGTTCATTACGACTCCCACTAGGACAAACCCTAGTGCAGTTGTAATTATTTTTAGTCCTATCTTCCTTGGCCTCACTAGGGTAGTTTCAGGCTGGCCAATAAGTTGACTATTTATAGAAATCTCTTCATTCTTCTCAAGGCCAGCTACCACCGGATTCTCTACCACGGGCTTCTCTGTAACCTTGTGCTCCAGTAGTTCCCAACATAACTCATCATATGTTATCCGCCCTTCATAGCGGCCCCATACGTGATGTGCAACTACCATGAAATCATTTGGCAGAGAGCGTACCAAGGACCATATCCTATAATTGTCCAGTAACGAAAACTCCTGCTGCTCGAGTCTCCTTAAAAGACCATCGAGCCTTCTCATGTGTCTGATGACCCCACCATCAGGTTTATAAACTATCTCTTCAATAGCTTCCCTCAGTCGGTTTCGTAACACATCATGACGGGTCATGGTGGTCATCGTCCGTGCCATCTGAAATTGAAAATGAAGTCAGTACAAAACCGACTAACCCGTACGAAACCGGCTTAATTCAATTCATATGAGCATAGACCTTACCCAAATAATTACGAAAATCAAATCTTCGTAATTTTAGGAGTTTTTTTTTTTCTAGTGGTATTTCTGGGTTAGAGATATGTTTCCCATCATATAAAGCTTGGTAAGGTATCATTACTATCTAAGTCACAAGTAGGGTTCTATTCTACTAAAACATGACGAGGTATTATTTCTATCTAAATCACGAGTGTGATTCCATTCTACTAAAACATGATGAGGTATTATTTCTAACTAGATAGAAGACACTCTTCATTATAAAAGAAACTTAGGTATGCATAAAGTTACTTACTTGGAAATAGCAGGAAGGAGGCTTGATTTGTGATAGTGGAAAGGTAAACCCGCTCTGATACCAACCTGTAACACCCGCCCTTATATGCTCTCAGGGCGGCGCTACTTTTTTTTTTTTTTTATAACATGACATATAGGGATCATTTCACAATCTACATACTAAGACATGTTATCATGACCTAAACCTTCTTTTATGCATGCATCACACATCATATTCATAATTAGCATGTTAACATATCATAGCTTCTTTTATAACATGCATCACATTTCATATTCATAATTTGGCATGTTCCATATCCTATCTCATTTTACCACATGCATAACATGAAGATCTATTCATGAGTTCTATCATATCAAACATTTATAAGTAATTGAACAGTAACATAACTAAACAACATTCAACATGGTACTAATAAATCTCAAGTCTTATAAGCAGAAGCAAATGTCTTAAGGTGTTCACTGAGCATATAAATATAAGCAGATAGTAATAGGGTCATTTTCCACCATGCCACTATCACACACACTTGGCCCCTCCTGCTACTTCCTCTTAGTTCATGTTTCCTTTATCTGCAGTATATGGACAACATAAACTATAAGCATATAGCTTAGTAAGATTCTTGCCTACTCACAAAAGCCACAAACTTCATCAAACAAATAGAAAGCAGGAGCATACTAGCATAAATAGCATAAGTATTTCATAACAACACTATGCATCAACTTACCAACGTAATGAGAACATAAGCATGGCATACAATTTACATAGCATGCTAAACATAAATAAATCTAAGCAGGGCATAAATTAAACCATAAGAATTCATGGCATCATCAACCCTAAACATGCATAAAGGACATAATAATAAGCATTCTTAAACTTGACATAAGCATTCATAATTTCCTCAATTCTAACATGCATAAAAGTCATAATCATAAGCATTCTTAAACTTAACATAAGCATTCATAATTTCATAAATCATAGACAAGCATCAGGGACATAATCATAAGCATTCTTAAACTTAATATAAGCATTCATAATTTCATAAATCATAGACAAGCATCAGGGACATAATCATAAGCATTCTTAAACTTAACATAAGCATTCATAAAAGTCCTTTCTTTTCAAAACATATACATATAGGTACTTTAACATAATCATAACTTGAATGGGGGGCCCCAGGTTAAGTACCACATAATGCGCGTTCCCTAATAGGCTGGGGTAGCGAGCCACCAGACCTACTAGAGCAAGACCTCTTACGTCTTACCAAGGCAAAACTTCTTACGTCTTCTTATGCCCCTATGGATTTGATTAACGACCACCTGACGGGTCGGGTACTTAACCTCTTACAAAGTAAAATACTTAATTCCTTTCTTTCTTGTCATATCATAAAGAATGCTCTTAATCCCCAACATAAACAGGGAAGCATCTCAATCTTGTCTTATCATAAGGAGAGCTCTTAATCCCTACTTGAAAGGGAAGCATCTCCATCTTATCTTATCATAAGGAGAGCTCTTAATCCCTACTTGAAAGGGAAGCATCTCCATCTTAGACATTTCATAACATACATGCATTCATAAAATAAGAATACCCTAAAGGGGTCCTAAAGCATAAACATGTTTATCACATAAGCATATTTCAGAGGCATATTCATGGCATATTAAATCATAAAACATGTTTATCTCAAAGGCATATTTCATGGCATATTACATCATAAACATGTTCATCACATAGGCATAATTCATGGCATATTATAATCATCCACATAACATATTTCATGGCATATAAAAATCATAATCATGTTCATCACATAAACTTATTTCATGGCACATAAAAATCATAATCATGTTCATCACATAAACATATTTCATGGAATATAAAAATCATAATCAGGTCCCTCACATAAACTTATTTCATGGCACATAAAAATCATAATCATGTTCATCACATAAACATATTTCTTGAAGGCATACAACCTAATACAACTTCATAAGGGGTATTTTCATGAAACCCTAACCCTAAACCTAATGTTGGCCGAAACATGTAGGGCACCATTTTCTTTATTTTTGTTACATAAACTCCTACTTGTAGGCATACCACCTAATACAACTTCATAAGGGGTATTTTCATGAAACCCTAACCCTAAACCAATGTTGGCCGAAATATGTAGGGTACCAAAATTTGATTCTTGTTACATAAATTCATAGATGAAGGCATATGACATAACATAACTTCATAAGGGGTATTTTCATGAAACCCTAACCTTAAAACCATTGGTGGCCGAAACATATAGGGGCACAAAGATTGGATTTTTGTCACCTAAAAATTTCTACATGAAGCATACAACATATCAAAATTTCCTTAGAAGCATTTTCATGCAACCCTAGCCCCAAAAACCTTGGTTGGCCGAAACTTGTAAGGGCACCAAGACTTGTATTTTGTCCCTAAAATTCCTACATGAAGCATACAACATATCAAAGTTTTTCTTAGAAGCATTTTCATGCAACCCTAGCCCAAAAATACTTGGTTGGTCGAAACTTGCAAGGGCAACAAGACTTATATTTTGTCCCTAAAATTCCTACATGAAGCATACAACATATCAAAGTTTTTCTTAGAAGCATTTTCATGCAACCCTAGCCCAAAAATACTTGGTTGGCCGAAACTTGCAAGGGCAACAAGACTTGTATTTTGTCCCTAAAATTCCTACATGAAGCATACAATCTATAAAATATCTTAAAATCATTTTCATGCAACCCTAGCCCCCAAAAACCTTGGTTGGCCGAAACATGTAGGGTATCAAGCATCCTATTCCTTTCATGTATCATGTCCTACAAGAACTAATATACTGCAGGTGAGGGAATCTTACATCCTTCGCTTGCTTTTAGTTGGTAGATGACCTAATGGAAGCCAAGAACTAGCCTTCCCTTGCTTGGATGAGTTTCGGCCAAAGGGTGAAAATGGAGAGGGGGAGAGATGGTTTTCGGTGAGGAAGAAGAAGAGAAGAAGAAATGGCCAAGTGGAAACTTCCCTCTTCTTTATAAAGGGAGGAAGTGAAGTTTCTCTTCTCTTTTCCATGCCTCTTCATTTACCCCCATCTCACTTATCTACAATTTTCCCCCCTTCCTCTAATGATCTAATCCTATTGGGCTTCTGGTTAGTGGGTGCATATATAGGGCTTGGCTTTCTCTAGAGGTTTGGGGTTCAATTCCTAGGCCTTGCATCTCTTTTTTGGCTTATTTTCCTTTTATTTTCGAAAAGGCCCACATAAAGCCCATCATCGTAAAGGGGAAAAATTTCATTAAATTGCTAGAAATTTTACGGGCGTTACAATCCTCCATACCTTGTAAAAGTTTCATCCTCGAAACTTAAAATAGTTCTGGGTACTTCTGCTTCATGTCCTCCTCGCGCTCCCAGGTAGCTTCCTCGTATCGTTGATTTTGCCACAGGACCTTCACTAAGGGCACCTCTTTGTTGCTTAGCCTCTTGACTTCTCGGTCTAATATCTGGATAGGCCAACTTTCCATACTCAGGTCCTCTTGAACTTGTACTGTTTGTGGCTCGATCACTTGGTCCGCACTGGATATGCATTTCTTGAGCACAGAGACATGGAACACGTTGTGTATAGCCGACATCTCTTGAGGCAGCTCCAGCTTGTAAGCTACCTTGCCAACCCTCAGCAATATCGGATACGGTCCCACGTAGCATGGACTCAATTTACCCTTTCTTCCGAATCTCATCACTCCCTTCATAGGGGCCACCTTAACGAATACCAGGTCCCTGACTTCGAATTCTAACGGTCTACGCCTCATATCTGCATAGCTCTTTTGTCGGCTCTGAGCAGTTTTGATTCTCTGATGAATATTTTGTATAGCTCGGGTGGTATCGTCAATAATATCGGCCTGAAGATCCATTTCCCTCCTTTCACCATCCTCATACCAACAGATTGGAGACCTGCATTTTCTCCCGTATAGAGCTTCATATGGTGCCATTCCAATAGTAGCCTGGTAACTGTTGTTGTAAGCAAACTCTGCCAAGCACAAATATCGACACCAACTCCCCTTAAAGTCTAAGGCACAAGCCCGCAACATATCTTCCAGCACCTGGTTCACTCTTTCTGTCTGACCGTCGGTCTGAGGATGGAACCCAGTGCTGAATCTCAACTTAGTGCCAAGAGCCTTTGAACACATTCCCAGAAATGGGAGGTAAAACGGCCATCACGATCAGAAATAATAGCCTTAGGCACTCCAAGTAATCTGATAATTTCCTTAGCGTATAATTGAGCTAGCTACTCAACCGGATAGGTTATCTTAATTGCCAGGAAATGGGCAGACTTTGTCAACCGGTCTATGATTACCCATATAGCATCATAACCATTTGTTGTTTGGGTAATCCCGAGATGAAATCCATAGAAATTTCTTCCCATTTCCACTTTGGAATCTGTATTGGCTGCAGTAATCCCCCAGGTTTCTGGTGTTCTGCCTTAACCCTCTGGCGGTCGAGCCAGTGTCGGCATCTTGAGCCACATCCCTTTTCATGCCGGACTACCAAAATTTATCTCTTAAGTCCTGATACATTTTTGTAGATCCAGGATGCATGGTATAAGGTGTTCCGTGGGATTCCTCGAGTATCTTCTTCCAAAGTTCCGGATCGTCCGGAATACATAGTCGGTCCCGGAGGTATAATAGTCCGCTGTCGAAAATGCAGAATCCATTATCCCTTCCTTATAGGACTTCCTGTTTGATCTTCTGGATGTCTGAATCACCATCTTGCTTTCCCAATATATCGTCGAACAATGTCGGCGCTATCGTCATGGTGGAAAGTTATCCAGAAATAATCTCTTTTCAGTAATTCATTATTTCACTTTTCAGGGGCAGAGATAGCATTAATAAGGACATCAAAGCGGCACAGGACTTTATGCTAAGTGCAGCTGCCACTTTGTTGGCCTTTTCGGGATGATAGAATATCTCACAATCATAATCCTTGACTAGCTCGAGCCATCTGCGTTGCCTCATATTTAGGTCATTCTGAGTGAAGAAATATCTCAGACTCTGGTGGTCTATATATATCCTGCACCAAGCTCTGTATAAGTAGTGCCTCCATATTTTCAGAGCGAATACCACGGCTGCTAGTTCTAAGTCATGGGTAGGATAATTTCTTTCGTTCTCCTTGAGCTGTCTAGAGGCGTAAGCGATAACCTTGCCATTTTGCATAAGTACACCCGAGCGTCACTATACATATCGAAGCTTTCATTATCTTCAGGGAGAGTCAAAATGGGAGCGCTAGTTAGTCTCCTCTTCAGTTCCGTAAAACTCCTCTCATAGTCCTCAGTCCATTTGTATTGCTGGTCCTTTCGAGTGAGGGCTGTCATAGGGGCTGCAATTCTAGAGAAGTCCTCTACAAACTTTCTATAATAGCCTGCTAGCCCGAGAAAACTTCTGATTTCACTCGCATTCCTTGGCCTATTCCAGTTCCTCAATCTTTATTGGGTCTACCATGATTCCTTCTTTAGAGATGACATGACCCAAGAATGCCACTTGATCGAGCCAGAACTCACATTTGGAGAATTTCGCATATAGTTGCTCTTTCTGAAGAATCTGTAGTACTGTCTTCAGATGTTCAACATGCTCTTCTCGGTCTCTCGAGTAGATAAGAATATCGTAGATGAAAACGATTACAAATTTGTCAAGGAAGGCCGAGAATACTCGATCCATCAGGTCCATGAACATCGCAGGAGCATCGGTTACTCCGAAGGGGATAACTACGAACTCATAAGTAATTTCGAAAGAAACGAACTTATCATCTCTTATTCATACTTTCATACCAGAAGGAAAAATGTTAACATATAACATTTCTTATTTCTAATCTAAACCACAACTACTTGAGAAGATAGTTCATTACGACTCCCACTAGGACAAACCCTAGTGCAGTTGTAATTATTTTTAGTCCTATCTTCCTTGACCTCACTAGGGTAGTCTCAGGCTGGCCAATAAGTTGACTGTTTATAGAACCCTCTTCATTCTTCTCGAGGCCAGCTACCACCGGATTCTCTACCACGGGCTTCTCTTGAACGTTGTGCTCCGGTAGTTCCCAACATAACTCAGCATATGTTATCCACCCTTCATAGCGGCCCCATACGTGATGTGCAACTACCATGAAATCATTTGGCAGAGAGCGTACCAAGGCCTATATCCTATAATTGTCCAGTAACGGAAACTCCTGCTGCTCGAGTCTCCTTAAAAGACCATCGAGCCTTCTCATGTGTCCGATGACCCCACCATCAGGTTTATAAACTATCTCTTCAATAGCTTCCCTCAGTCGGTTTCGTAACACATCACGACGGGTCATGGTTGTCATCGTCCGTGCCATCTGAAATTGAAAATGAAGTCAGTACAAAACCGACTAACCCGTACGAAACCGGCTTATTTCAATTCATATGAGCATAGACCTTACCCAAATAATTACGAAAATCAAATCTTCGTAATTTTAGGAGTTTTTTTTTTCTAGTGGTATTTCTAGGTTAGAGATATGTTTCCCATCATATAAAGCTTGGTAAGGTATCATTACTATCTAAGTCACAAGTAGGGTTCTATTCTACTAAAACATGACGAGGTATTATTTCTATCTAAATCACGAGTGTGATTCCATTCTACTAAAACATGATGAGGTATTATTTCTAACTAGATAGAAGACACTCTTCATTATAAAAGAAACTTAGGTATGCATAAAGTTACTTACTTGGAAATAGCAGGAAGGAGGCTTGATGTGTGATAGTGGAAAGGTGAACCCGCTCTGATACCAACCTGTAACACCTGCCCTTATCTGCTCTCAGGGCGGCGCTAATTTTTTTTTTTTTTTATAACATGACATATAGGGATCATTTCACAATCTACATACTTAGACATGTTATCATGACCTAAACCTTCTTTTATGCATGCATCACACATCATATTCATAATTAGCATGTTAACATATCATAGCTTCTTTTATAACATGCATCACATTTTATATTCATAATTTGGCAGGTTCCATATCCTATCTCATTTTACCACATGCATAACATGAAGATCTATTCATGAGTTCTATCAAATCAATCTTTTATAAGTAATTGAACAGTAACATAACTAAGCAACATTGAACATGGTACTAATAAATCTCAAGTTTTATAAGCGGAAGCAAATGTCTTAAGGTGTTCACTGAGTATATAAATATAAGCAGATAGTAATAGGGTCATTTTCCACCATGCCACTATCACACACACTTGGCCCCTCCTGCTACTTCCTCTTAGTTCATGTTTCCTTTATCTGCAGTATATGGACAACATAAACTATAAGCATATAGCTTAGTAAGATTCTTGCCTACTCACAAAAGCCACAAACTTCATCAATCAAATAGAAAGCAGGAGCATACTAGCATAAATAGCATAAGTATTTCTTAACAACACTATGCATCAACTTACCAACGTAATGAGAACATAAGCATGGCATACAATTTACATAGCATGCTAAACATAATTAAATCTAAGCAGGGCATAAATTAAACCATAAGCATTCATGGCATCATCAACCCTAAACATGCATAAAGGACATAATCATAAGCATTCTTAAACTTGACAGAAGCATTCATAATTTCCTCAATTCTAACATGCATAAAGGTCATAATCATAAGCATTCTTAAACATAACATAAGCATTCATAATTTCATAAATCATAGACAAGCATCAAGGACATAATCATAAGCATTCTTAAACTTAACATAAGCATTCATAATTTCATAAATCATAGACAAGCATCAGAGACATAATCATAAGCATTCTTAAACTTAACATAAGCATTCATAAAAGTCCTTTCTTTTCAAAACATATACATATAGGTACTTTAACATAATCATAACTTGAATGGGGGGCCCCAGGTTAAGTACCACATAATGCGCGTTCCTTAATAGGCTAGGGTAGCGAGCCACCAGACCTACTAGAGCAAGACCTCTTACGTCTTACCAGGGCAAGACCTCTTACGTCTTCTTATGTCCCTATGGATTTGATTAACGACCACCTGACGGGTCAGGTTCTTAACCTCTTACAAAGTAAAATACTTAATTCCTTTCTTTCTTGTCATATCATAAAGAATGCTCTAAATCCCCAACATAAACAGGGAAGCATCTCAATCTTGTCTTATCATAAGGAGAGCTCTTAATCCCTACTTGAAAGGGAAGCATCTCCATCTTATCTTATCATAAGGAGAGCTCTTAATCCCTACTTGAAAGGGAAGCATCTCCATCATAGACATTTCATAACATACATGCATTCATAACATAAGAGTACCCTAAAGGGGTCCTAAAGCATAAACATGTTTATCACATAAGCATATTTCAGAGGCATATTCATGGAATATTAAATCATAAAACATGTTCATCTCAAAGGCATATTTCATGGCATGTTACATCATAAACATGTTCATCACATAGGCATAATTCATGGCATATTATAATCATCCACATATCATATTTCATGGCATATAAAAATCATAATCATGTTCATCACATAAACTTATTTCATGGCACATAAAAATCATAATCATGTTCATCACATAAACATATTTCATGGCATATAAAAATCATAATCAGGTCCCTCACATAAACTTATTTCATGGCACATAAAAATCATAATCATGTTCATCACATAAACATATTTCTTGAAGGCATACAACCTAATACAACTTCATAAGGGGTATTTTCATGAAACCCTAACCCTAAACCTAATGTTGGCCGAAACATGTAGGGCACCATTTTCTTTATTTTTGTTACATAAACTCCTACTTGAAGGCATACCACCTAATACAACTTCATAAGGGGTATTTTCATGAAACCCTAACCCTAAACCAATGTTGGCCGAAATATGTAGGGTACCAAAATTTGATTCTTGTTACATAAATTCATACATGAAGGCATATAACATAACATAACTTCATAAGGGGTATTTTCATGAAACCCTAACCCTAAAACCATTGGTGGCCGAAACATATAGGGGCACAAAGCTTGGATTTTTGTCACCTAAAAATTTCTACATGAAGCATACAACATATCAAAATTTCCTTAGAAGCATTTTCATGCAACCCTAGCCCCAAAAACCTTGGTTGGCCGAAACTTGTAAGGGCACCAAGACTTGTATTTTGTCCCTAAAATTCCTACATGAAGCATACAACATATCAAAGTTTTTCTTAGAAGCATTTTCATGCAACCCTAGCCCAAAAATACTTGGTTGGCCGAAACTTGCAAGGGCAACAAGACTTATATTTTGTCCCTAAAATTCCTACATGAAGCATACAACATATCAAAGTTTTTCATAGAATCATTTTCATGCAACCCTAGCCCAAAAATACTTGGTTGGCCGAAACTTGCAAGGGCAACAAGACTTGTATTTTGTCCCTAAAATTCCTACATGAAGCATACAATCTATAAAATATCTTAGAATCATTTTCATGCAACCCTAACCCCCAAAAACCATGGTTGGCCGAAACATGTAGGTTATCAAGCATCCTATTCCTTTCATGTATCATGTCCAACAAGAACTAATATACTGTAGGTGAGGGAATCTTACATCCTTCGCTTGCTTTTAGTTGGTAGATGACCTAATGGAAGCCAAGAACTAGCCTTCCCTTGCTTGGATGAGGTTCGGGCAAGGGGTGAAAATGGAGAGGGGGAGAGATGGTTTTCGGTGAGGAAGAAGAAGAGAAGAAGAAGTGGCCAAGTGGAAACTTCCCTCTTCTTTATAAATGGAGGAAGAGAAGTTTCTCTTCTCTTTTCCATGCCTCTTCATTTACCCCCATCACACTTATCTACAATTTTCCCCCCTTCCTCTAATGATCTAATCCTATTGGGCTTCTGGTTAGTGGGTGCATCTATAGGGCTTGGCTATCTCTAGAGGTTTGGGGTTCAATTCCTAGGCCTTGCATCTCTTTTTTGGCTTATTTTCCTTTTATTTTCGAAAATGCCCACATAAAGCCCATCATCGTAAAGCCAAAAATTCTCGTAAAATTGCTAGAAATTTTACGGGCGTTACATCAATGTGCTCTGAACTATCGGCATTGCTCTTCATACTGTGCACAGGAAATACCTTTATCACTCAGGAAACAAACTGACTGCTCAGTGTTGGAGGATTGTGGCCTGGCTAGAAAGGGGGGGGGGGGGGGTTGAATAACCCAAATCGTGCTCGATGGACTTCGTTCGTTCGTCGTGTGCTTGTCTACAATACTCGTTAATATGCATAGTGGAAATATAAATAATGAAACAAATACAAGAGATAATCACAACACACACAATACACGGTGATATTTGTGGTTTGGAACCTTAGGGTTCCTACTCCACGGGGTGAGCTCGACGAGCTCTAATGATTAACACACCACTAATAAAACTCCTTTTCGACAACAAGTCGAAGGTGGAGAAATCTCGTACAAGCAATTACAAAGTAATACAAAAACGTACAAGAAAATACAAAGATAAAATGAAATAAATAAAGAACACTTTACAACAAATGACTTTGAACTCTTGCTTGTTGCTTGCTTTGGTTTGCTCTTGATGGTCTAAAATGCAGCAACAATTCCCCTTCAAAATCTCCCCAAAAATGGTTGTTGAAATCCTCCCCAAGCTCCTCCTTTTATGCTTGTCTCAGGCTGATTCTGTGCCTAGCAGTCAACTGCCAAAAATAAGGCCCCAGTTGACTGCTCTTGTAGCTGTTGTGAAACAACTGTTAGTAATATATGAGAGATGTCCTAAGGCAATCGCCTTATGTATTAACCATTTATATGATAAATGAAGATTCACTATTTGAGTATACATATTTTTTTGTATTTGATTGGATCTTAAACTCATTTACTGAATGTCCTCGATACGATTCACAGCATGAGAGAATTTGTGATTGGATCACAACTAGTGAGTATCTCTACATGTGTAATTGTGATGTATCGGAATTATCCCTAGTCGATGAATTGATGGATTTGGACACCATCAATTCTGTCGAGACTAGCACGAAGTATACTCCTTGGTGTATCCAAGCAGTTGATTCTCACTGGCTGGAGACATTGTGATGTCCGGAGTTGATCGTGGATGCTAGTTATGGTAACTAGTTCATTGGAGTGACCAGCCGTAAGACTTCATATGGTTCTCTGCATATATAGATATGTCAATGAAGTTCTTACTGTAGCTTAAGTGTGATGTTCCTTTGACTTGCGGTATTCAAGTCATCTTGATCATAGAGACTTATGCTTTGACATCTTAAGAAAGCATCTCTAAGGAGATGTGGACCCGGGATGATTGGGTATAAGTCGAAGTGATCGAAGGTGTTTGAATAGCCTATAAAGGATTCACCACTCCTTGCGAGGAGATGTATACCCATGGCCTCTCGTCGGATTGTTACTAAAGTCTTTGGCCAAAGCATTACATGTTTAGAGTAAGGTACTCTTCGATACATGTAGAGTAACTAGAATCCGTAGGACGAGGAAATGATACTTGGGCTAGGTGTGGCGTGAGTCACCTAGTGGAAATATAGACCATGTCCTGAACCAAGTGGGTATAAGATGAGTGAAGGGAATGGGGCACGATTCATTCGAGCTGTTGAAGGGTTTTCAGAAATAGTTCTGGATCAACCGTTGATCTTTTCGGTTAATTGGGGATCATGATGTACTACTAGGTACCACTCATGATTGTTCTATAATTAATGGTTAATTATAGACGGCCAACATAAACCGAGAACCTATTTGGTCACACGCACAACGAGCGTAATCCGAAGGATTTAAAACGAGCTTGAGAATGGGATTCTCAGACCGAGAGAAACTAGGTTTGGTTGGACCAAACAAGAAGCGAGAATAAAATCATTTCAGTCGCAATGGAAGCGTGGATGGGCCGTGTCTTATGAAGACATAATGGATGAACCGAAATGGTTTGGTTCTAATCCAATGGAGGAGAATAAACCAAAGGGTTTGGTTTATTTTAAACGAATGAACCAAAAGTTGGTTCGGTTCGTTTTAACTTAAAATAAACCATCATGGTTTGGTTTATTTTAACTTATATTAATGGAGCGGGTTAATGGGACTCATGGTTATAATCCAATAACCATTAAGAGAATTAGTTCTCTATAAAAGAGGGCTAAAGGGATTGTTAAGCCCTAATCCAAAAACCCTAGCTAGAGTTGCCGCCCACCCCATTGAAGGAGTCGGCGCCAACCCTAGTGCCGCCGCCCCACCTCTTCCAACCGGCATCCAGAAGGAGCCTTCCTTCCCCCTCGCCGGCGTTGAGCTGCTGCCGGTTGGTGCTCTGGTGATCTTCCTTGGGTTCGGTAATAAGGTGAGCTTCCACCTTTCTTTTGGCCGGCCCTTACTCCTCCACCAAAGCTGTCCAGTTTTCTTGACAGCTTGTTTTCTTCTCGTCGGAGCGTCGTTTGGAAGACGTTTGGAGCTCCGACAGTGCCTTACTTACCGGGTATTCGATCTCTGGTAATCCTCTAAGGTGGAGGACGAAGGATTCGTCAAACGGTTGACGAATACCTCTCCGGAGAAGCGAGTTTTGAGGACTCGTTTTTGGATTCGAATTTGGATTCGGATCGTGATCATCTCTTGATCACGTCGTCTTCAACACGAGGCTAGTAACCCGTATGAAGATGAGGCTCGTGACTTAGCAAAGTCATCCTGAGGATACTCGGCGTGGATACGGATAGAGACGATTCTAGCGAGGATCGTTCCGGTTGATGTCGTTCCCGCTATACGTGATACGAAAGATATACGTAGTTAAATTTCTTTTTATTGTAAATTTAAATTTACGGTTATGTCTACAAATGTTGTACTATGCATGCGTGTGATGTTTGTGTTGTAATAAATGTAGATTTATTTTTTTTATTTCTTCCGTTGTGCACATGTTTACGAAACATGTTCGAACACACACTCGCCGCGGTGCCGGAAACCCAACAACAACGACCTAATCCACATTGGCATTGAGCCAAGAGATACACTGCAGTCGACTTCCGGTCGTAGTAGTCGATCGATCGCCGCTACCGAAGCGTTCTATGCTCGCGTCCTCGACCAATCGATCATTCATCCATGGTAGTCGATCAAAGCCATCACCAATCGCCAATGATGGCAATAACCGCCATGACATTCGACACTAACGCTAGTCGACTAGTGACTCTCACTAGTTGACCACCATACCATCAAGAAACATCAAACACAAATTGTTTGAGCATCCGACTATCGGGTAAAACCTCAAACAACATGTTTGAGCATCCAACACACCCTTAGCCTAGACCTAAGCCTTCTAGCCACCTCTACTAGCTTTCGTGCCTATCAGATCTCTCCAAGTCGTCCATGACTTGTTCATCCATGCGCGGATCCCTCCAAGTCATCCATAACTTGTTCATCCATACGCTAGCCTCCAGGTGCTTCCTTCGGCTATTGTCATGCTCTCGGTGTCTATACCAAATGCCAAGTCTCCATAACTTGGACGTTCACCGCCAAGTCTATGGACTTACGTGGCCAAGGCTACACACTTGGACTTCCCATTGCCTATGCCAACCCATGTTGGACTTTCACCACCAAGGCAACACACTTGGTCTTACGTGGCCAAGGCTACACACTTGGTCTTCCCTTGCCAACTCCATGTTGGACTTCCAACACCAAGCCCAATGCTTGGGCTTTCATCGCCAAGGCTACACATTTGGACTTACGTGGCCAAGGCTACACACTTGGTCTTTCCATGACAATCACATGTCATATGTTTTGTCTAACATCAAAATACTACTCGAGTCAAACTCAAGACCAGTCAATCGTGACCTGGGTCGATTGCACCAAAACTTGAGAATTACAGATATCAATTGGGAAACACACATACTGCCCTGCCAATATAATATGTAGCTTTGAGTGTAACTACTCTGCTCACCCCCACTCATCTCAGGAATTACATATGCTGCTCGGGAATTGTAGGATCAAGTAAGCCAAGAGAGGGGGGTGAATCTCGGTGTTTAACAATTTTATCTAATTTTTATTATTAATTATCTAATAGAAGTATGCAACAAAAATTAAAAACAATTAAAGACACAACAGTTTACTTGGTTCACAACCTTGACTGGGTTGCTACTCCAAGACCCGTAGCTCTCCCGCGAGCTACCTCGATGGCCAATTCACTAAATACCCTCGACATCGAGAACTCTCGACTTCGGAGGGAGTTCGCTTTTTACAAATATAAGAGAAGAGTAACAACCTACCCTCTCTTGAAATTAAATATACAAGCGAAATAAAAAGAGATTAACGACTACTTTATACCGACACAATATGTAGTATAGGATGTAGCACAATGTGTCGGAAAAGAGTCCTTTTGAATGGTTGAAGCTCTTGTGATCGTGAGGAAATTTTGACAGCGCTTCGACGTTGATTAAATTCAATAATTGGATCTGGTCGAGCACAACTTTTATAAACTCTTTCCAGTGGACTCAACATTAGCCCATCGATATGGAATTCATGGTCTTCCAGTCGACTGAATCCTCTTCAGTCGACTCTACGTCACTCGGCTCCGCATCAGAAATTTTTCCTCTTCAGTTGACTCAAGCCCTTTCCATCTGCGTTCCACGATCTCCGATCGATCACCAGCTGATCCTGCCAAATAGGAATCCAGTCGATTGATACAACTCCAGTCAACTGGATTTCAGTCAACTTGAATCCATCCAGTCGACTATTCTCTCCAAAATAGGATTAGTACAAGATATGAAATACAATAGCAGTAGTATTACTACTCGATCTCGATTACTACGTCCCATACAGACTTTTCTTTGGATCGATGCCTAACTTTATCCCCCTAAAGAGGACTCGGCCTCACCTCTTCACTCGAGGCTTACTTGTCGGCTACCTGCTGTCCGATCTGCCTAACACAGCTAAACTTTTTGCTGATTATTCGCTCTCCTGACCCAACCAGTCTTCATGCTAAATGTCTGGTCCACGTGACCCATCTGGACTTCATGCCTAGTGTCCGATCCTCTTGATTTGTCAAGATATGTGCCTAGTATCCGGTCAACACAACCTACAAGGACTTTCTATTAAGCCTGCACACTTAACACTTATATTAGATCATAAGTGGATCCTAACTCTTAACTGTGGTTCATACACTAAAATTAAGGAGTGATGCTTACTCCATCAACAATCTCCCCATTTTTAATGTATGACAACACATCAGTTAAAGTTAGGAGAATCAAATACCAATCTCCATATTTTGACATGTATAAGAAATGAACTAATAACTTTTGTCATGAATAAATTTAACCATGTTTAAGATGCATAGGTCCTTATCAAATTTTTGCATTCTCTTAACTTTTTAAGTGTATAATTTTATTTCTCTTCTCTCCCCCCTTTGGCATACATCAAAATAAGGATTGAGTTAAAAAATACGCCAACTTAATGTAGTGGATATTTAAAATTACAAATTTACAAGCTCAAAAATTAAGTTTTAAAACTTTCACCTACGAATTTGAATACAAATTTTTTTAAAATTTTCCCCCTGAATAATTTTTTTTTAATTTTTCAACTTTTTCAAAAACTCCAAAATCTCCTCCTAAATAATTCAAAGATTTTTTAAAAATCTCAAAATTTTCAAATTTTTCAAAAACTCCAAAATCTCCTTCTAAATAAATAATTTTTTTTTTAATTTTAAAATTTTCAACTTTTTCAAAAACTCCAAAATCTCCTCCTGAATAATTCGAAGATTTTTTAAAATTTTCAAAATTTTCAACTTTTTCAAAAACTCCAAAATCTCCCCCTGAATAATTCAATATTTTTTAAAAAAAAATGTTCAAAATTTTCCACTTTTTCAAAAACTCCAAAATCTCCCCCTGAATAATTCAAAGATTTTTTAAAATTTTCAAAAAGTCTAATGCAAAAGTGATAGGGAATAAGTCCAAGCATGAATTCCTAAATATTAAATTTAAATATTGAAAATACACTTCTAAAAATTATCCTTAAAGAAAATGTCCAACTCTTTACTAGCTCAAATGATATAGAATTAATCATCAAGCTTTGAATTAGAGTTACAGAAGTGATTGATTTGCTCTTGTAAATCCCATGTTCGTTCATGTCGATGCAATTGATCTACATCTGGAATCAAGGTTGTAGTCATAACATCTCACACCCATCTTCGTGGCTCAATACACAAACAGGTAATCCTAGGTGTTTGTGAGATGCAAAGGCTACCTAGATCTATAGGATCATGAAGTCTAGATTAACCTAATCTAGATTAATTTTCAATTTTCGTAAAAATATAATATTACTTTTAAAAATAATTTGGAATGATAAGCCCGAAAAATTCCTAATCTACCAAGCATAAACCTAATTGTCTTTTAAGCATACTAAATTCTGCTTCCGGAAGTGGTTTAGTGAATATGTCGGCAAGGTTTGATTTGGACTCAACATAGTTGAGTTCAATATTACCTTTCGCCACATGATTCCTTACAAAATGATGTTTAACATCAATGTGTTTAGTACGTGAGTGATGAATTTGATTTTTAGTTAAATTTATTGAACTTATGTTATCAACTAAAATTTTTACATTTTTGTAATCTAGTTCAAAATCCTTAAGTGTGGTCATCATCCATAATAGTTGTGTTACACATTCACTTAATGATATGTATTCTACTTCAGTTGTGGAAAGTGCAACACAATGTTGCTTCCTACTAAACCAGCTTACTAAGCAAGATCCTAAGAGCTAACATGCTCCACTAGTACTTTTCCTATCTAGTTTACATCCTACATAGTTTGAGTAAGAATATCCTATTAACTCAAAAGTACTAGATCTTGGGTACCACATTCCTACATTAATTGTACCTTTAATGTATCTTAATATTCTTTTAACATGTGTTAAATGTGACTCCTTAGCACATATTTGATATCTAGCACACATACTTACTGCAAATAGTATGTTGGGTCTAAATGTAGTTAAGTAAAGTAAACTACCTATAGCGTTCCTATAGTACTTTAGATCTACAGATTTTCCTTCTTTGTCTTCATTTAATATAACATTCGTAGCCATAGTTGTTTTAATGTCTTTTGCATTTTCCATACCAAATTTCTTAATTAACTCTCTTGCATATTTATTTTGGTATATATAATTACCTTCTCTTGTTTGTTTTATTTGTAAACCTAGGAAGAATTTTAACTCACCTACTAAACTCATTTCGAATTCTTGTTCCATTAGGGTTATAAATTCCTTTGAAAAATTTGAATTTGTTGATCCAAAGACTATATCATCTACGTATATTTGAGCAATAGAAATGTCTTTGTTCAAGGTTTTTACAAAAAGCGTTGAGTCAATTCGACCTTGTCTGAACCCTTTAAAACTTAAGTATGATGATAGTCTTTCATACCAGGCTCTAGGAGCCTATTTTAATCCATATAATGCCTTTTTTAATCTATATACATGATTAGGGTATTCTAGGCTCTCAAAACCAGGGGTTGACCTATGACACTTCTTCTTTTATTACTCCATTTAAAAATATAGATTTTACATCCATTTGGTATAATTTAAATCCTTATTTGCCGCATATGCTAGCAACATTCTAATTGACTCAAGTCTAGCTACTAGGGAATAAGTTTCATCATAGTCTAGCCCTTTTACTTGACTAAACCCCTTAGCTACTAATCTAGCTTTATTCCTAATGATTTCTCCTTAGTCGTTTAATTTATTTCTAAACACCCATTTAGTGTCTATTATTGATTTATTTGCAGGTGGAGGTACTAGGTTCCACACTTCATTTCTATCGAATTGTGCAAATTCTTTTTGCATGGCTATAATACAATCAGTGTCTGTAAGGCCTCCTCTATTGATTTTGGTTCTATTTTTGATATTAATGCGATTTGACTTAAGTTTCTTAGAGTTGATCTAGTTTGAACTCCTAAAGTTGGATTTCCTAATACTTGATCTAGCGGATGATTAGGATTAATTCTAGAAGTCTTTAAGTTTTCTTCACATTGGTTAGTATTAATTTGTTCTTCTTCATCATGTGTAATTTTATTTAGCTCATTTTGATTATCTTTCAATGTATTTGATTGTTTATTAGTGATATCTTCCTCATCAAATTTTACATTTGTTGTTTCTTCAATTTTTAGATTTTTATTATTATAAATCCTATAGGCTCTACTAGTGTTTGAGTACCCTAAAAATATCCCTTCATCGGTTTTTGAAGAGAATTTTTCTAAATGGTATTTCGTATTAAAAAAAAATACTTTACAACCAAATACCTTTAAATATTTAATTGAAGGTATTTTATTATTAAAAATTTCATAAGAAGTTTTGTTATGTATTTTATTAATTATTACTCTATTTTGCACATAACATGCAGCGTTTATTACTTCGACCCATAAATAACTAGGTAGATTATATTCATTTATCATTGACCTAGCGGCTTCTTCTAGAGTTCTATTTTTTCTTTCTACTATTCCGTTTTGTTGAGGTATTCTAGGACATGAATATTCATGATGATATCCATTTTCTGAATACATTATTGTAAATTTTTCATTTTTAAACTCTCCTCTGTTATAACTTCGTATTCTTTTTATCTTACGACATTTTTCGTTTTCTATTTGTTTACTAAAATTTTTAAATACTTCAAATGTTTTATCTTTATGTTTTAAAATTTTTACCTATGTAAATCTAGAGTAATCATCTATTATTACTAAACAATATATATTACCACTTAATGATTTTACTCCATGTGAATCGAATAAATCTAAGTGAATTAACTCGAGTATTGAGCTTGTTAGATCTTAATCAGTTAATTTATGTTGAGACTTAGTTTGTTTTCCTTATTGGCAAGCATTACAAACTTTGTTTTCAATATTTTTAAGTTTAGGCAACCCTCTAACTAGATTAGTTTCACTTAACTTCGTTATAGTTCTAAAGTTGGTGTGAGCAAGTCGCCTATGCCACAACCAACTCTCCTCTTGCCATGTTATATGACACTTAATTAAGGATCTTTCTAAATTTATTGAATATATATTTTTATCCCTAACTCCCTTAATAATATTTTTGAATTTTCAATACCGTTAATCAAACATTCATTAGATAAAAATTTTACTATATAACTAGCATCACACAACTGACTTATACTAAGCAAATTAAATTTAAAATTATCTACGAGCAAAACTTTTTGTATAAAAAATTAGATTATAATTCAATGTTACATGATCCAATTACCTTAAGTTTGCCATTGTTTCCAAAGGTAACTGTTCCTAGGTTCTTGTAGCTTAATTCCGATAACTTTTGACTATCTCCAGTCATATGTCTGGAGCAGCCACTATCCAGAATCCATTGATCCATTCTGGAGTCCTACATGAATTAAATTTTTTTTAAGATAATTCAAACATTGAGTAGGATGAATTTTCTTAAATTCTATTTAAGTTGTAAATTTGTTAAGCGAGTAAATTTATTAAATTAATTATAGTTGGATTAAGTTTTGCTAATTTAATTTGTTTTAGTTAGGTATATTTGTTTAGTTTATGTATAGTACATTAGGTTGAGTTAAATTAAGTTAAGTTTAATTAAGGTAAATTGTTAATATAGATTAGATTGAATTAATCTAAATTAAACTTAATTAAGTTCTAAATCATCTCACCCAAGCTAGGTTTTCAATACACTTATCCCCATGTGTTTTGTGAGATGAATATTTCTTTTATCTTAATTGAATTTTATGAGAAATTTCAAAGTGTTTAAACTTGTGTTAGATTCAAGCTTGATTTTAGCTAGTCAAGTAGGTTTTTCCAGTATTAACTTCCAGGTCGTGGCGAGGCACATGACCTTCTTGGTTATCGGAGCAACGACCACTTCCTAGACAAAGTCAATAAAGGAATAAAGTACTTGATTCACTTTAGACTAAGCCTTGGTCTAACTAGTTAAAGACTTAGTGAGTTTGCTTCGGCCAGTTCCACTCGACTTAGTGCACCAGGTAGTGGCGAGGCACATGGACTTCTTGGTTATCGGAGCAATGACCACTTCCTCGACATGCACTTCGAAGAGCTTCCCTAACTTACTATCAGTTCACTTGTCTTAGTACTAGGTTGTTCAAGTTTAAACTACTTTGTTTCCTATCTAGTCCATTCTAAATTAAGCAAGTAAACTAAATTAACACATATAAGTGTTTAACTAAACCAACGAAAGTAAACTAAAGCATTCAAGTGTTTAACTAAAACAAGAAAACAAGCAAGGTGTTAGCTCCCCCTAAATGGTAGCTAGTTTGAGTTTTGTTCATTAAGTGAACTTGACTCTTGGGAACCCAAAATAGATTTGGTCCAATTTGGTTGACTAATCTAGACTTAGGAACCCAAGCTTGGACTCTATTCTTAGCATTTTGGCTAAGTAATGACATGTATGATTTATAGGTGGACTTAGCCTTATACCCGAGTCTGGATCTGTTGTACACAACTCGCTGAGATCCAAACATCATGTTGAGATACTTGGAACCCGAAGTGGACCTTTCTAAAGATTTGGTCAGGTCTTTTACTTGCCTTTTCACGACTGAGTTCTCTTCCTCAAGCATTGCAACTTGAGTTGAGTCTCTATCCTTAATTCGACAAGTCGAAGTCTTCGAGTTTACTTGCTCCTTAAGTACTTGGACTTCCTTAAGTAGCGAGTCGACCCAATTCTTGAACTTAGCTAATTTCCTACCTAAGCATGCAATAATAGGAAAAGCTCACACACCACAATAGTTAGTAGCAGCCAGCAAATGATAAACAAAATGGAATTGATCAAAGTTAATCCTGTTGTTGATACAATAGTTACTGCAAGGGGAAAACATGCTGAAATTGGCATGCAGCAGTCTCAGCTATTTTTAGCTGAAATACAGACTAAAACCATTGTTTCAGATTGGGAGAAGACCTGTAGCATAGAGAAGTCTAATGCAGGGAGACAAGGAGATACAAAAAGGGTTAGGGCATCAAAGGCTGATGGACTAAACGGGACAAGTCAAGCAAGTAGGGGTCAAGTTTTGCAACCAATTAAGCAATCTGGAAACTTTCAGAAACCTACAGACAATGCTGAATTTCAGACCAATAAACGGCAGAATCCAGTTTCACCAAACCCAAATAATAGGAAAGGTCCACAAGCTACTACTACAGCAGAACACACCAAACAACAGAGGATTTATCAAATGAAATTGGTTAATGTTATCCCAGTAGTTAACACAGCTGATACTGCAAAAGGAAAACAAGCTGATTTTGGCACACTGCAGTCTCAGCAGCAGTTGGCTACAATCGCATCTAAAATTGGCTGCTCAGGTGGAGGGAAGGACTATAACATAGATAATATCATGGCAGGGAGAAAAGGTAATACACAAACCATAGGGAAGTTAAAGGGTACAACAAATATGATCAGTAACACACTTAAGGCAGGGAAATCAGATCTGGTTGCTAAAATCAAGCTGACAATTTTAGGCCCTAAAGCAGATTCAACTGTGGCAAGACCTCAACAATTATCAGGAATAAATACATATCAATCACAACAAACCCCTGACAAAAGGACATGGCTGGAGTATCAAGAAGTTGATAGGGAATATTGTATCCCATCTAGAACAATGAAGCAAATTCAACAAAGGGAACCTAATGACATGGGCTCAAAAGGTTGTGGAATAGAACCTGTTTCTGAATAGCAAATGGTAGTATCAGATGATCGGGATATGCTGCCACCTGATAGCAAGATGTTATCCAATACAGAACACTCAAGGGCACAACTTCAGGCTGAAAAAACTAACAAAGCTGATAAACTTAGCCACACTGTAGACCAAGGTGCAAATACATCTCAATCAGGCCAACAAATGGGAGAAAAGACAGATATGGAATTGAGGAAGGTCACTACAAAACCAAATTTAGCTTTAAGCATTGGTGCACAAGCCATAGTATAGGAGGACAGAAGAGTATCAGCTCCAGGTTCAGCTAGAATTCCAGTTTCAATTGTAGCCTCAGTGGACAGTTTGGACAGCCAAGAAAGAATAGAAATGCAGGAGAGTGAGACAACCCAAGTAGCATAGGCTCTTCTGCAGGCCCAAGTAATCATCAACAGACCCTATTGTTGGGTTTCCGGCACCGCGGCGTGTGTGTGTTCGATCATGTTTCGTAAACATGAGCACAGCAGAAGCAATAAAAATAATAAATCTACATTTATTACAACACACACAACACACGCATGCATAGTACAACAAGTGTATACATAACCATAAATTTAAATTTGCAATAAAAGGAAATTTAACTACGTTATACCTTTCGTATTACGTGTAGCGGGGAGCAGCGTCAGCGGAGCGATCCTCGTAGAATCGTCTCTATCCGTATCACGCCCGAGCTCCTCGGGATGACTTCGCTAAGTCCACGAGCCGTCTTCGTGCGGGTTACTAGCCTCGTGTTGAAGGCGGCGTGATCGAAGATGATCACGATCCGAATCCAAATTCGGATCCTAAAGCAGTCTCAAAACTTCGCTTCTCCGGAGAGGTATTCGTCAACCGATTGGCGAATCGCCGTCCTCCACCTCAGAAGGATTACGGAGATCGAATCGGTATGTTAGCGCTGTCGGAGCTCTAACCGTCGTCCAAGCGGCGCTCCGGCGAGGAGAACAAGCTGTCAGAAAACTGGACAGCTTTGGTGGAAGATAGCGCCCGGCCAAAACAAGGAAGCCAAGTGCTCACCTTGATGCCAAACCTAAGGAGATCACGGAGGATCTTGGCAGCAACTGGCGCTGCCGGCGAGTTGGAAGCACTTCACAAGGGTTTTGGTTGGCTAACTTAAGCCCTCTTTTATAGAGAACTAATTCTCTTAATGGTTATTGGATCATAACCATTAGGCCCGTTAACCGCTCCATTAAGATAAGTTAAAATAAACCAAACCATGATGGTTTATTTTAAGTTAAAAAAGGAACCAACTTTTGGTTCATTCGTTTAAAATAAACCAAACCCTTTGGTTTATTCTCCTCCATTGGATTAGAACCAAACCATTTTGGTTCATCCATTATGTCTTCATAAGACCACGGCCCATCCACGCTTCCATTGCATTGAAACGATTTCATGCTCGCTTTATGTTTGGTCGACCAAACCTAGTTTCTCTCGATGCGAGAATCCCATTCTCAAGCTCGTTTTAAATCCTTTGGATTACACTCGTTGTCGTGTGACCAAATAGGTTCTCGGTTTATGTTGGCCGTCTATAATTAACCATTAATTATAGAACGATCATGAGTGGCACCTAGTAGTACATCATGATCCCCAATTAAGAAAAGATCAGCGGTTGATCAGAACTATTTACGAAACCCTTGATGGCTTCGAATGAATCGTGCCCCATTCCCTTCACTCATCTTATACCCACTTGGTTCAAGGACATGGTCTATAGTGTCGATCCCCACTAAGTGACTCGTCACACCTAGCCCAAGTATCATTTCCTCATCCTCTGATTCTAGTTACTGCACATGTATCGAAGAGTACCTTACTCTAAACATGTAATGCTTTGGCCAAAGACTTTAGTAACAATCCGACGAGAGGCCATGGGTATACATCTCCTCGCAAGGAGTGGTGAATCCTTTATAGGCTATTCAAACACCTTCGATCACTTCAACTTATACCCAATCATCCCGGGTCCACATCTCCTTAGAGATGTTTCTTAAGATGTCAAAGCATAAGTCTCCATGATCAAGATGACTTGAATACCGCAAGTCAAAGGAACATCGCACTTAAGCTACAGTAAGAACTTCATTGACATATCTATATATGTAGAGAACCATATGAAGTCTTACGGCTGGTCACTCCAATGAACTAGTTACCATAACTAGCATCCACGATTAACTCCGGACATCACTATGTCTCCAGCCAGTGAGAATCAGCTGCTTGGATACACCAAGGAGTATACCTCGTGCTAGTCTCGACGAAATTGATGGTGTCCAAATCCATCAATTCATCGACTAGGGATAATTCCGATACATCACAATTACACATGTAGAGATACTCACTAGTTGTGATCCAATCACAAATTCTCTCATGCTGTGAATTGTATCGTGGACATTCAGTAAATGAGTTTAAGATCAATCAAATACATAAAATATGTATACTCAAATAGTGAATCTTTATTTATCATATAAATGGTTCATACATAAGGCGATTGCCTTAGGACATCTCTCATATATTACTAACAGACTCCCACTTGGCCTAATGCCAATCGCTACGGTATCCAATACCATAAGCTCTAACATGACCCTCAAACTTACTTTGAGGTAATGCTTTAGTCAAAGGATCCGCTAAGTTCCTTTCGATTGGGAATTTTCTCGATTTGTATTTAGTTCCCTCGATGATCTCTCGATAAGATGATAGCGGCGGCACATGTTTGGATCGTTGATGAGACCTTGGCTCTTTCGCTGCAATTGCTCCATTGTTGTCATGATGAGCGGTATTGCTTCAACAATGGCCGAAATCACACCAAGTTCATGAACAAACTTCTTGATCCAAACCGCTTCCTTTACTGCTTCCGAAGCTGCAATGTATTCTGCCTCAGTTGTAGAATCCGCTACAGTCTCTTGTTTGGAACTTTTCCAACTCACTGCGCCCCCATTCAAGGTGAACACATCGGTGAGACACGGAATCATCCTTATGCATGGGAAGCTGGCATCCGTATACCCGCGTATCACCATGTCCCCTTCTCCATATATTAGGAACACATCCTTAGTTCTTCTCAAGTACTTAAGGATCGTCTTAACAACCACCCAATGATCCATTCCTGGATCGGACTGGTATCTGCTCGTGACACTCAGAGCATACGATACATCGGGCCTCGTACATAACATAGCATACATGATAGATCCTATTGCGGATGCATAGGGAATCTTACTCATGCAAATCCTCTCGTCTTAAACGTGCGCGGACACATAGACTTGAAAGGTGTACCCATGCACGATGGGTAGAAACCTTTCTTGGATTCGACATGCTAAACCTCTTTGCTTTTCGGTCTATATATGTAGGCTGCGAAAGACCAAGCAACCGTTTGATCTATCTCTATAGATCTTAATCCCAAGGATGTAGGTTGCTTCTCCCGAGTCTTTCATGGAGAATGTCTTGGATAACCAAACCTTAAGCTGTAAGATTGAAACAGTTTCCTATAAGTAATATGTCATCGACATACAATACTAGGAACACATTTGCACTCCCACTAACCTTCTTGTACACACAAGGTTAAATGCGGATTTTGTGAAATCAAACTTTTGATCGTCTCATCAAAGCGGATATTCCGACTCTGGATGCTTGCTTCAATCCATAAATGGACCGTCGCAATTTGCATACCTTGGTTTTATCAGCGATGTGAAACCCTCGGTGTATCATATACACGTCCTCGGCGAGTTTCCATTAAGGAAATTGTTTTCACATCCATCTGTCATATCTCATAATCATAATGAGCGCTATGGCGGGAGCATCGAATGGATTTAAGCATAGCTCTGGCGAATAGGTTTCGTCATAATCAACACCTTGTTTTTGGCGATATCCTTTCGCCACCAATCTAGCCTTATAGGTAATCACATTACCATCCATGTCGGTTTTCTTCTTGAAAACCCACTTGCACCCTATAGGCTTTATGCCTTGGTGGAGTCGACCAAGTTCGAACTTGGTTTTCATACATGGAATCCATTTCCGACTTCATGGCACCAAGCCACTTATCCCTTCTGAACTTGTCGGCACTTCTTCATAAGCTGGTAGGCTCCTCATCATCAATGAGTAACCGCGTCGTTCGATTCACTTACGAGAAATCCATATCTCTCGGGAATATTGCGTGTTCTACGGATCTCTGAAGATGTGGTGTTACAATAGATCCGACCGATTGCTCATCACTATGAGTTGTCATGTTTGTGCTTCACCAGTATCTCATCAATGTCTATTTGAGTCTCTCGAGCCTCCTCAAGCTCGGCGACACTCCCCACTATTTTCTTGCAGAGAAACTCTTTCTCTAGAAACACAACATGCCTTGAAACAAACACCTTTTGTTCCAGGATGATAGAATTGGTAACCCCTTGTTTCCTTAGGGTATCAATAAATAGACATTTATCGGACTTAGCATCCAATTTTTACGATACGTTCCACTTCACATAAGTAGGACAACCCCATATCTTCAAGTAAGATACATGAGGTTTCTTACTATTCCATATCTCATATGGAGTAGTTGAGACTACCTTAGTAGGCATTACATTTAACAAGTAAACAATTGTTTATGCGAAGTGCATAACCCCAAAGGACTTGGGAAGAGTGCATGATTCATCATTGACTGACCATGTCCAACAAGGTCGATTCGCCTCTCGGATACACCATTATCTTGTGGTGTATAGGCGAGTCCATTGAGACAATATACCATTGTCTCTTAGATAATCAAGAAACTCTTGACTTCAAGTATTCACCACCTCGATCCGATCAGTATTTTAATACTCTTGTCATGTTGTTTCTCTACTTCATTTCTGAATTCTTTGAACCTTTCAAAGGCTTGGACTTGTGTTTCATCAAGAACACATACCCAAACCGTGAGTGATCATCGGTGAAGGTAATGAAGTAGCTATAGCCTCCTAAAGCTTGAGTTGACATAGGTCCACATACATCGGTATGTATTAGACCTAGTAACTCTCCCACTCGTTCACCTTTTCCTGTAAAAGGTAACTTAGTCATCTTGCCTTTTAAGCATGATTCGTATGTATCGTATGAATCCAATTCAAGCGATTCGAATTCCACATCGGTGTAATTAGGACATGCGTTTCTTGCTTATATGGCCAGAACGACAATGCCACATATAGAGTCTATTTGATTATCCTTTCGAGCAGCGTGTTGCTAACGCCGATATTGAAAATGTCCTTTGGATCGTCCAGCGTATAAATGTCATTACTCAAGTTCGGTTCCATAAATGCGCCATTCAAAGTTATATAACAACAATTGTTACTAAACGTCAAATGGAAACCATTTCTATTTAAACTGTAAATAGAAACAATGTTCTTTATTAGAGAAGGAACATAATAGCAATTGTCCAGTTCCAAGACTAGTCCACTAGGGAGCTTGACAAATAAGTTAGATGGCGGTATGACCTTTGCTCCATTGCCAACTCACAAATTTGACTCCCCTCTGACAAGTCTTCTTCTATTCCTTAGCCCGTGTATGTCATTACATATATGTGAGCCACACCCAGTATCTAATACCCAAGTGTCTAAGGAAATAGAATGACAATCAATAACGAAGATACCTGAAGAGGATGGGGCATTGGATGCCTTCTTCTTCTTCATGGACTCAAGATAAATCTTGCAGTTTCTTCGCTAGTGGCCTTCTTTGCCACAGTGATTGCAAGTGCCCTTTTGCGCTGGTTCTGCCTTCTTCGCCTTTTTGTTCTTTCCTTTCTTATATTCTTTTGCCTTCCTCTTAGAACCTTTTTTTGAGGAATCAACTAACAGAACCTCCTTCTCCTCATGCTTCACAGAAGGCTCCACAGTCTTCAGCATATTGAAGAGCTCGGGAATAGTGGATTCTAATTTGTTCATCTGATAGTTCATCACAAATTGTGAGAAACTCTTGGGCAAACAATGCAGAATTAAGTCAATACTTAACTCATGATCCATCACAAAACCGAGGGTGGCTAGCCGCTCGATGTACCCGTTCATCTTTGGCACAAAGCACTCTGAGCGAACCTTCTTGCATCTTCGTAGTGAAGAGGAGCCTAGAGACCTCGAACCTTTCGGATCTCGCTTGCTCATCGAACAGCTCATGAAGATGGAAGACCATAGTATTAGCATCCATATACTCATGCTGCTTTTGCAGCTCAGGTACCATCGCCGCTAGCATGATGCAACTCGCCAGCTCAGAATCACTCACATGTTTCTGATAGGCCAACATTTGATGCAGGTTGCATCGTCCTTAGGGCCCGATCGAGGAAGAGGCTCTTCAAGGACATATGCAAGCTTTTCCGCCTTGAGAACAATTCTCAGGTTTCTAAGCTAGTCCAGGAAGTTAGGCCCAGTCAGTTTGTTCGAATCCAAAATAGTGCGTAAATTCAATGACTTCATGATCAATTTATTGACCTAGAAATACAAAACGAGCATATATGAGAAAATAATTTTAAAATGCATCAATATACATTTATAAATCCCATTCATTTTTTTGAATTTCAAAAACCCCAAAATCACTTCGGGAGATCGTAGGTCCATCTCCGAATGGGCTGATATCCATCATAGTTATGAAAAACCTTGGAGAGAGTCAACAAGCCATTCATAACTCGACGGTAGGTATCATCTATCTGATTGCATATCACATATATGCAACTATCATAATGTGCTATCAACTAATTGAATGTTCACACATACATCGGGTTGTTAACACATTAACAAGTATGCATCATATGCATAGCACCCAACTTCACCTCCCTTTACATCGACCTTGGAGAGAGTCCAACAAGCCGATGCTCCAGGTTAAAGCCAACCCATTAATCGGGAAATAGTTTTAATATGGTTAGAGCGCATTCAACCAATTAGCCCAGCTTGGAGAGAGTCCAACAACCAAAGCTAACGATTGACCTCTGACTCTTACCATATTAGTATTAAACTATTCCATGGTTTGAACATGTTCGGGTTCGAGCCGGGCTTGGAGAGAGTCCAACAACCCAAACAAGAAACGGAACTCTGGTTCTAACCATATTAATGGAAGGTGTAGGCTTTAATATTGTTTAAGGGTTTCTATATCTCATCCTCTTTGCATGCAAATAACTATTATCTACATGGCATGACATACATGGCATACATCTACATGTCACGACATGGCATAATGTTATGCATCTAATGCAATTACATGGCATACAATTATGTCATGTACATAATTTCCTTATATGTCATAACTATTTATGGAAATAAAATATGTTTAAGATTTGATTCTCCAAATCAAATCATAATTAAATTAGAAAACAAATTTCCAAATCTAATCACATATTTTATTCATGGAATTATTTGATTAAGGAAAATCTATTTAGGAAACCAATTTCCTAAATCATTAAAACTACTTATGGAAATAAAATATTTTAAGATTTGATTTCCCAAATCAAATCATGATTAAATTAGGAAACAAATTTCCAAAATCTAATCAAATATTTTATTTATGGAAAATATCAATTTCCATAAATACTTCCAACTTTCCAAAAGTGGAAGATTTCCATAAATACTTCTAGACTTTCCAAAATTAAAAAATTTCCATAAATACTTCTAAATTTCCAAAAGTAGAAAATTTCCAGAAATACATTATGACTATCTAAAACCATTTTTACGATTATGTGAAACACAACAGCTCGATACCCTTTGTTGGGTTTTAGACCCGCGTGTGTGTGTTCGATCATGTTTATAAACATGAAGCACAGCAAGCAATAAAATAATAAATCTACATTTATTACAACACACACAACACGCATGCATATTACAACAAGTGTAGACATAACGTAAATTTAAATTTGCAATAAAGGAAATTTAACTCGTTATACCTTTCGTATGGCGTGTAGCGGAAACGGCATCAGCGGAGCGATCCTCGCTAGAATCGTCTCTATCTATCCGTATCACGCCCGAGTATCCTTGGGATGACCGGCTAAGCCACGAGCCGTCTTAAATGCGGGTTACTAGCCTCGTGTTGAAGGCGGCGTGATCGAGAGATGATCACGATCCGAATCCAAATTCGGATCCAAAGCGAGTCCTCAAAACTCGCTTCTCGGAGAGGTATTCGTCAACCGTTTGGCGAATCGCCCGTCCTCCACCTCAGAGGATTACGGAGATCAAATCCCGATAAGTTAGCCAGCTGTCCGGAGCTCTAACGTCGTCAAGCGCGCTCCGGCGAGGAGAACAAGCTGTCAGAAAACTGGACAGCTTTGGTGGAAGAGATAGGCGCCCGGCCAACAAAGGAAGCCAAGTGCTCACCTTTTCACCAAACCTAGGAAGATCACGGAGGGCCAGGAGGATCACCGGCTGAAGCTTGGGCGCCCGGCAAGGAGCTAGCAACGGCACAAGGGGCTGGGCGGCAAGCTAGGGTTTGTAAGCCCTCTTTTATAGAGAACTAATTCTCTTAATGGTTATTGGATCATAACCATTAGGCCCGTTAACCGCTCCATTAAGATAAGTTAAAATAAACCAAACCATGATGGTTTATTTTAAGTTAAAACGAACCGAACCAACTTTTGGTTCATTCGTTTAAAATAAACCAAACCCTTTGGTTTATTCTCCTCCATTGGATTAGAACCAAACCATTTTGGTTCATCCATTATGTCTTCATAAGATATGGCCTATCCACGCTTCCATTGCGACTGAAACGATTTCATGCTCGCTCCTTGTTTGGTCAAACCAAACCTAGTTTCTCTCGGTCTGAGAATCCCATTCTCAAGCTCGTTTTAAATCCTTTGGATTACGCTCGTTGTGCGTGTGACAAAATAGGTTCTCGGTTTATGTGGGCCATCTATAATTAACCATTTATTATAGAACGATCATGAGTGGCACCTAGTAGTACATCATGATCCCCAATTAACCGAAAAGATCAACGGTTGATCCAGAACTATTTCTGAAACCCTTCAGTAGCTCGAATGATTAGGTACCCCCATTCCCTTCACTCATCTTATACCCACTTGGTTAGGACATGGTCTATAGTGCCGGTCCCACTAGTGTCACAGCCACCTAGCCCATGTATCATTTCTCATCCTCAGTTCTAGTTGCACATGTATCGAAGAGTACTTTACTCTAAACATGTAATGCTTTGGCCAAAGACTTTAGTAACAATCCGACGAGAGGCCATGGGTATACATCTTCGCAGGAGTGGTGAATCCTTTATAGGCTATTCAAACACCTTGATCACTTCGACTTATACCCAATCATCCGGGTCCACATCTCCTTAGAGATGTTTTAAGATGTCAAAGCATAAGTCTCCATGATCAAGATGACTTGAATCACAAGTCAAGAACATCGCATAAGCTATAGTAAGAACTTCATTGACATATCTATATACGAGAACCATATGAAGTCTTCTACGGTGGTCACTCGATGAACTAGTTACCATAACTAGCATCCACGATTAACTCGGACATCACAATATCTCGGCCCGGTGAGAATCGGTGCTTGGATACACCAAGGGTATACCTCAGTTTAGTCTCGACGAATTGATGGTGTCAAATTCATCCGATTCATCGACTAGGATAATTGATACATCACAATTACACATGTAGAGATACTCACTAGTTGTGCTCAATCACAAATTCTCTCATCTTTGTGAATCCATCGTGGACATTGATAAATGAGTTTAAGATCCAATCAAATACATAAAACATGTATACTCAAATAGTGAATCTTCATTTATCATATAAATGGTTCATACATAAGGCGATTGCCTTAGGACATCTCTCATATATTACTAACAGACTCCCACTTGGCCTAATGCCAATTGCTACAAAGGGAACCTAATGACATGGGCTCAAAAGGTTGTGGAATAGAACCTGTTTCTGAATAGCAAATTGTAGTATCAGATGATCGGGATATCTGATAGCGATGTTATGTTATAACACTGAGCCTGACTTGGTGAAAAAGTAAAATGATAAAGAAACTTAGCCTGCATGTAGACCAAGGTGCAAATACATCTCAATCAGGCCAACAAATGGGAGAATAGACAGATATGGAATTGAGGAAGGTCACTACAAAACCAAATTTAGCTTTAAGCATTGGTGCACAAGCCATAGTATAGGAGGACAGAAGAGTATCAGCTCCTGGTTCAGCTAGAATTCCAGTTTTAATTGTAGCCTCAGTGGACAGTTTGGACAGCCAAGAAAGAATAGAAATGCAGGAGAGTGAGACAACCCAAGTAGCATAGGCTCTTCTGCAGGCCCAGGTAATCATCAACAGACCCTATGTCAAGGTGACACAACCCAACATAACCCCAGCTTTTCGGTAGGCAAGTTGCACACTCATGACAAACAGGAGCATCAAGCTAGGGAGCTTCACAATGAAACAGTGCAAACTCAAAGCATTCCTGCATTTCCAGTCTCAGTTTTAATCCCAGGATATAAGCAGCAATTTCTGCAGAAGTCTGAGAAAATTCAGGATAGCAACCCATGGAAAATTCAAACTAGATCCAGAGCACAGCGAAACAAGAAAGCAAATGACATTGCTCAAGCAGTAGACTCTCTAGAAGAGGGAGAGTTCAGACGTATGGATGATAAGCAGCCTCAGATTTCTATAGATGTGCAGGAAATTGGAGAACCAAGTCATCACCACCCCATTATTATTGGCTTGCCTGCTATCAATCGGTTCAGAACTAAGTACATAGAGAAGGGGGATACAAGACTGCAGGCAATTTGTAAACAAGATAAAAAGGATGATAAACCAAACAAGCTAAAGAGCCAGCAAGTGATGGCCAAGGTAACATGAATATAGGAGCATGGAATATAAGAGGCCTTAAGAAAGGTCTCAAACAGAAGGAGGTGTTGCACCTTCTCAACTCATAGTCACTCAATGTTTTCTGCATTATGGAGGCCAAACTGTTAGTAATATATGAGAGATGTCCTAAGGCAATCGCCTTATGTATGAACCATTTATATGATAAATGAAGATTCACTATTTGAGTATACATGTTTCATGTATTTGATTGGATCTTAAACTCATTTACTAAATGTCCACGATACGATTCACAACATGAGAGAATTTGTGATTGGATCACAACTAGTGAGTATCTCTACATGTGTAATTGTGATGTATTAGAATTATCCCTAGTCGATGAATTGATGGATTTGGACACCATCGATTCTGTCGAGACTAGCACGAGGTATACTCCTTGGTGTATCCAAGCAGTTGATTCTCACTGGCTGGAGACATTGTGATGTCCGGAGTTGATCGTGGATGCTAGTTATGATAACTAGTTCATTGGAGTGACCAGCCGTAAGACTTCATATGGTTCTCTGCATATATAGATATGTCAATGAAGTTCTTACTGTAGCTTAAGTGCAATGTTCCTTTGACTTGCGGTATTCAAGTCATCTTGACCATGAAGACTTATGCTTTGACATCTTAAGCAAACATCTCCAAGGAGATGTGGACCCGGGATGATTGGGTATAAGTCGAAGTGATCGAAGGTGTTTGAATAGCCTATAAAGGATTCACCACTCCTTGCGAGGAGATGTATACCCATGGCCTCTCGTCGGATTGTTACTAAAGTCTTTGGCCAAAGCATTACATGTTAAGAGTAAGGTACTCTTCGATACATGTGCAGTAACTAGAATCCGTAGGACGAGGAAATGATACTTGGGCTAGGTGTGACGTAGTCAGCCTAGTGGGGACTGACACTATAGACCATGTCCTGAACCAAGTGGGTATAAGATGACTGAAGGGAATGGGGCACGATTCATTCAAGCTGCTGAAGGGTTTCAGAAATAGTTCTGGATCAACCGTTGATCTTTTCGGTTAATTGGGGATCAGGATGGACTACTAGGTGCCACTCATGATCGTTCTATAATTAATGGTTAATTATAGATGGCCAACATAAACCGAGAACCTATTTGGTCACACGCACAATGAGTGTAATCCGAAGGATTTAAAACGAGCTTGAGAATGGGATTCTCAGACCAAGAGAAACTAGGTTTGGTTGGACCAAACAAAAAGCGAGCATGAAATCGTTTCAGTCGCAATGGAAGCGTGGATGGGCCGTGTCTTATGAAGACATAATGGATGAACCGAAATGGTTTGGTTCTAATCCAATGGAGGAGAATAAACCAAAGGGTTTGGTTTATTTTAAATGAATGAACCAAAAGTTGGTTCGGTTCATTTTAACTTAAAATAAACCATCATGGTTTGGTTTATTTTAACTTATATTAATGGAGCGGGTTAACGGGCCTTATGATTATGATCCAATAACTATTAAGATAATTAGCTCTCTATAAAAGAGGGCTTAAGGGATTGTTAAGCCCTAATCCAAAAGCCCTAAACCTAGTTGCCGCCCACCCCATTGAAGGAGTTGGCGCCAACTCCATTGCCGCCCCCTCTTCTCCTCCAACCGCGCGCCCATGAGCTTTCTTTCCTCGCCGCGCCGAAGCTGCTGCCGGGTTGGTGCTCCGTGATCTCCTTGGGTGTGGCGATAAGGTGAGCACTTGGCTTCCTTGGTTGGCCGGGCGCTACCTTTCCACTCAAAGCTGTCCAGTTTTTTGGACAGCTTGTTTTCCTCTCGTCGGAGCGTCGTTTGGACAACGGTTAGAGCTCCGACAGCGCCTAACTTACCGGGAATTTGATATCCGGTAATCCTCTGAGGTGGAGGACGAAGGATTCGTCAAACGGTTGACGAATACCTCTCCGGAGAAGCGAGTTTTGAGGACTCGTCTTTGGGTCCGAATTTGGATTCGGATCGTGATCATCTCTCGATCACGTCGTCTTCAACATGAGGCTAGTAACCCGTACGAAGACGAAGCTCGTGGCTTAGCGAAGTCATCCTAAGGATATTCGGCATGGATACGGATAGAGACGATTCTAGCGAGGATCATTCCGGTGGATGCCGTTCCCGCTACACGTGATACGAAAGGTATACGTAGTTAAATTTCCTTTATTGCAAAATTTAAATTTACGATTATGTCTACACATATTGTAAATGCATGCGTGTGATGTGTGTGTTGTAATAAATGTAGATTTATTATTTTTATTTCTTCCGCTGTGCACATGTTTGCGAAACATGTTCGAACATACACTCGCTGCGGTGCCGGAAACCCAACACAAACTAACCACACGCAGATATCAAGAGCTGCAGAAAACAATTCTGCATCATTTGGGAAGCTATCAGGAGGTTGGAGATAGGGATAGAAGCCGCATGCTACTAATTTGGAACCCTCAAGTGGATAATCTCATAGTCCAACAATCGGAGGACCAATTTTGGCACACAATTATTCAGAGCAAAGTGACTAGCCAACAATATGTAGTGACCTTCATTTATTGATAGCTCACCATCCTATCTAGGAAAACATTATGGGATGGCCTTAATCAAATATCAAGTAACATGCAGCTGCCTTGGCTTCTCATTGAGGACTTTAACTCACCTCTCACGGCTGGAGACAAGAAGGGGGGAATGGATGTCACCTCCTATGCTACAACAGACATCCAGCAGCTTGTCTCTATGGCTGGAATTGAAGACCTTAGATCCATGGGCTACTATTACACGTGGACAAATGGAAAAGTGGTGAGCAAGATTTATAGAGCCATGGTGAATAGATTATGGTTGGAGTAGGAAAACAGTTCATATGTAGAATTCAGGCCCCCAGGAGTTCACTCAGACCATGCTACATGCTTTGTCTCATTACTTGACAAAAGAAGCCACAAAAATAGGCCTTTCAAATTCTTCAACATGTGGACCACTCATCCCAACTTTAAAAATCTGGTCCAACAACTTTGGGCTCAAGCAAATAGCTATATTTCAGTGGGGACAGTGCAATACAAGCTGAAACAAAGGCTACACATGCTCAAAAGGGGCCTAAGGCAGCTCAATGAATAAAGCTTTGGGCATGTGGAAATCCGGTCTTGAATGGCACAAAACCATTTGGAGGAGATGCAACAAAGGGGATTTTTGCATGGCACTATGAAGGACCAATATAAAGAGGCTAAAAAGGATGCAGACCGATTGGCCCAAGTAGAGTATCTCTTTTATCTCCAAAAGGCTAAGCATAAGTATTTCAAGGAGGTTGACTGCAACACCCCTTTTTTCCACTCATTGGTCAAGAGAAATTACAAAAGGAGGGAGATTGTGGTGGTTGAAAAGAGTGATGGGGAAATTACAACCAAGGTAGAGGAAGTGGCCAAAGAATTCACTGATTATTTTCAGGCACACTTGGGGGTTCAACATGAGCATTTCCTATTCCAGGAGGAGTGTCTGCAACATGGGAGGGTTCTTACTGCGCACCAACAAGAATAACTCACCCGCATTCCCACAACAGAGGAAATCAAGAAAGCCTTATTCGATATTGGCGACCTTAAAGCCCTGGGGCCTGATGGTTATGGATCCCGGTTCTACAAGGAAGCTTAGGATACAGTTGGATAGGACTTTCTTGCTACAGTTCTGGAATTCTTCAGGAATGGACAATTACTCAAGGCTTGGAATCACACATTTATTGCCTTAATTCCCAAAATTGAGAATGCTACCAAAGTCCAGGACTACAGACCTATTTCCTATTGCACGGTATTCTATAAGGTTATTTCCAAGATTTTGGCTGCATGATTGGCAGAGGTCTCAGATCACCTACTCCACCCTGCACAGACTGCCTTTGTCCAGGGGCGTACTATCACAGATAGTATACAGTTATCCCAAGAGCTCCTTCATAGCTACTCCAGGAAAAATATATCCCCTCGATGCATGCTCAAGGTGGACTTACAGATGGCTTTTAACTCAGTGCACTGGGACTTCTTACAAAATGTCCTACATGCCTTGCATTTTCCCCCCGTTTACATCGCATGGATCAGAGAGTGTATCACAACTTCCTCATTCTCTGTAGTGATTAACGGGAGCATGTATGTGTTGGATCGAGAAGCGTCGCTAGAGGGGGGGGTGAATAGCGATCGTAAATCTTTTCTTTTTCGTTCGTTCGATACACAAAGTAAGCACAGCGGAAAATAAATGAACACGTTTATTTTACTTGGTTCACAACCCAGCGTTTGCTACTCCAAGGCCCTATCGGTCCTAGACCGCGTACGGAGGGCAAAGCACTAAAACGTCTCCTCCTCGTTGGAGGTAGGAGACAACGATTACAAAAACCGAATATACGAGGATGAGGCAACAAGCCTACCTCACCTCGTTATGAAGATAAAAATACAGAATATAATATCAAAAATATTACTTGAATCTGCTGCCGACGAAGAAGATCAAAACTTGGCGTCGCGTCGGCGTTATGACGGTGTTGAAGCGTTGGCGTTGTAGGAGCACTTGATGAATAATTGATGTGATTTGGAGATGAATCCTCCCCTCCTTTTATAGACTTTAGCCTCTGAATTTGTCTCCTATTTCTTTGGAACGGATCATGAATTTTTCCAAATTTTATCGCGAAGTGGCCGCGTCAAACATTATCCGTTTTGACCTAGCGCAAAAAGTCGAGTGCCGCCATCGATCGATCGATGACTCCCATCGATCGGTGATGGACATCCGATCGGCTGCTATGTGTCCGGTGATTGCCCGACAGCCACTTCCCTGCAATAAGAGATTAGCTCGAAAAATGATAAATGCGACGGTTTCTAACCGTCCGATCTCGACCTAGACCTTCCACAGGAAGTCTTAGTCGAATCGTCGCCTACGGTCGTCCCCGTAAAGAGGACACGACCTTACAATCTCTCACTCACACGAGCTTACCTCGATAGTAGCTCTCGCTTCCGGCCTTCCACTCGATTCCTTCGGCTCCCTCCGAATTCACTCAAGTGTCGCCCGACCACCACGGCTTCCTCCGGGTGTCGCTAGCCTTCAGCTCCAGCTTTAGTACTTTTCTGCACACTTGATTTAGCTCGTGAGATAACAATATAAACTTAACTTTGTGTCTTTGCCATAATCAAAACACAGGTTCGATTATCTAGTGCCCCTGCACCAACAATCTCCCCCTTTTTGATCTATGGCAAACCAACACAAAGTTAAGGGAAATTAAAGCATAAAACACATATAGTAGATGATGAATGCCATTCCCAAAAACTCTCCCTTAACCAAAACTCCCCCTTAACCCTAGGTGAGTTTTGAAAGAGATAGTTTTCAAAAACAAATTTTGTGTTTCAAAATGAAATTTCAAAATGAAATTTTGTGTTACTCCCCCTTAACTTTCGCTCTTCTCCCCCTTTTGCCATAAATCAAAAAAGAGTGTTGGGGTTTTTGTATAAAATAGGGGTTTAAAACAATGTCGTTTATGAATGCATCTAGATAAATCAAATATGAGTCCAAGCATGCGTCTAGCAATAGTTAGATAGATTGGTTCGAGGTGTGTCCCTCTGCACCAATAATCTAAAGATTTATAATATAACCCTTAAGATTAGTTTGCTCTCCCCCTTAGTCAAATATATGAAGTATAAGAGATGTAGGGGGCGCTAAACTTTGGCCTCAGAGTTGTTAAGTACAATAGTTGAGAAAATAAGTAGTATTTTGAAGGGATTGTTTCAAGTATATTTCAATTATCCTTAACATCTCACCCATTCTATGTGTCTCATAATTTGTTCACCTTATATATTTTGTGAGATGATTTTAAATTGATTAAAGATAGTCAACCTTGGGTTAGATTCAGATTTAACCTTTAGATCGTTAAGTAACTTTTCGAGAACGGCTTCAGTGTCGTGGCGAGGCACAGGGGCCTTCTTTGATCGGAACAACGACCACTTCCTTAGACAAAGCCAAATTCAAGAAAATATCACTTAAGTCACTTAGGGTTACTTCCTGGTCTAACTAGTTTAGGATACGGCGAGGTAGCTTCAACTAGTTCCACTCGGTCAAGTGCACCAAGCTAGATACGCCTTATCTAGCTCGAATACACGAGACTTTGTCTCCATAACGTACTATCATCTCGCCGCGTCCTGATACTATATTATCAACAGTTGACTAACTATTTATTTATGAAAAGAGGCTCCCGAGGCTCAATCTTTTCAAGGATTTTAGTTGGTTATACGTATTCTAAGTAAGTTCACAAGTTAATGTAAATTCTAAGCATGCAATGGTTGTGCTAAGTAAGCGGGTATACTATTTTCGTGTTAGCTCCCCCTAGACCATTGAACCAATAAGGTCTATTCAAATAATGAACTTGATCCTGAGGAATCCAATACTTATTAGTCCTAATATGTGAATTTAATAAAACCTTTGGGACCCATGCTTGGACTCTTTGATGACTACGATTTACGATAGACATATAAGACCTATTCGTAGTCTTTGACTTAAATCCGAGTCCGGCTTTGTTGTACACGGCTCTTTGGGTTCCAAGTAGTCGGTTAAGGTTCTTAGATCCCAACGTGAACTTTTCCAACCTAGCCTCGACCTCTTGAACTTGGTCTTTCAAGAGAGAATTCTCCTTCTCAAGTTTTTCAATTTGGGTTGAGTTTCTCTCTTGAACTTGACTAGTTGAAGAGATTAGAGTAGCCTCTTGCTTGAGGGTTTCAACCTCCTCAAGTAACGACTCAACCCTAGACTCGGACTTAGTTAATTTCCTATTAAGCAGTTTAATTGTACTGTAAAGTGTACTAATTAAAGAGAAATCAACCTTAACTTTCCCTTTTGGTCCGGCTTTGAGTTTTCTCTAAAATAATCTTGGGTCGAGTCGGAGTTGTAGTTGGACTCGGCCGGATTCGACTCGGACTCCTCCGTTCTTGCCATGTAAGCTATGTCTTCTCTGTTGTCCCAAGTTGCATGGAAGGCTTTCCTTGCTCCCTTTTTCTTTTGGTTCTCATTCTTCAATTTCCTTCTTTCTTGTCGAACTATTCTTCGCACAATATTGACTATTATGGCCTCCTCTTCGGATTCGAGTTCATCTACTTGCCTAGTAGGTGGCTTGCTTCTTTGTCCTGCAAGTAGAGCAATACCTCTCTCGGCCCGGATCACGTTAGTTTGCTCGTGAAGTTCAAACTCGGAAAATAATTCATCTAACCTAAGCTTCGATAGGTCCTTAGAGACCTTGTAGGCATCGACCATGGATGCCCACAAGGTAGTCCTAGGAAATGAATTAAGAACGTACCTTAGTAGGTCACGGTTTTCGACCTTGTGTCCGATGGTGTGTAGGCCATTGACAATGTCCTGGACGCGGGCGTGTAGTTGCGTTGCCGTCTCGTGTTCCTGCATCTTGAGGTTATACAACTTATTGAAAAGAAGGTCACGTTTACATACCTTAGCATCGGACGTTCCTTCGTGTAGCTCAATTAATTTATTCCAGAGGTCCTTGGCGCTAATGAATGGTCCGATGCGGTTGAGTTCCTCCTTGGACAAGCCGCATTGCAATATTTGGGTTGCTCTTGCATCGGCTTCGATTTGCCTCTTGGTTGCATTTGTCCACTTGTTGAAATCCAATGGCTCTCCTTGATCATTGGTGGGTAAAGCAAAGCCAGTTTGGATTATTATCCAAGTCTCGACTTGTGTTTTCAAGAAACACTCCATCCGACCTTTCCAATAACGGAAATCATCTCCGTTAAAGAACGGAGGTCGGGTGGTGCTATATCCCTCAATGTGAGCCATTAAGTATCTTGCAAAACACAAATAAAAACCAAAGAGAATTCCAAGACTTGGTCTTGGATTAGTAATGCGGGAAATAATAGGAAAAAAAACAGAAATAAATAAGGAGGATAAGAAACTAACAAAAATTTGAAACTTACGACCTTCGATGTCCCCGAAAGGGTACTAAACGTTGGATTTTGGGGCTGGAAATAGCTTGTTACGGGGGTAAACCCCCGGTAAGAAGTGTAGATCTTTCAAAGAGCTTCGATTTGGTGGGTAGATCGTTTCGTGAGTCCACTTGTAGCAAAAGTTATGCTCGTTTGATCGTGAGGTACTCCGAAGGAGATTAGTACTTGCAAAAACACAACAAAAAACTATGTACCAAGACTTGGTCTTGGATTAGTAGTGCGGGAAACAAAAACCTAAGAAATATACGAATCGAAAAATACGAAAATAAAACCAAAACGTGCTAGATTGGTGGTTTCACCAAATCTTAGCGCCCCCGCTCTGATACCAATTGTTGGATCGAGAAGCGTCGCTAGAGGGGGGGGTGAATAGCGATAGTAAATCTTTTCTTTTTCGTTCGTTCGTTACACAAAGTAAGCACAGCGGAAAATAAATGAACACGTTTATTTTACTTGGTTCACAACCCAGCGGTTGCTACTCCAAGGCCCTATCGGTCCTAGACCGCGTACGGAGGGCAAAGCACTAAAACGTCTCCTCCTCGTTGGAGGTAGGAGACAACGATTACAAAAACCGAATATACGAGGATGAGGCAACAAGCCTACCTCACCTCGTTATGAAGATAAAAATACAGAATATAATATCAAAAATATTACTTGAATCTGCTGCCGACGAAGAAGATCAAAACTTGGCGTCGCGTCGGCGTTATGACGGTGTTGAAGCGTTGGCGTTGTAGGAGCACTTGATGAATAATTGATGTGATTTGGAGATGAATCCTCCCCTCCTTTTATAGACTTTAGCCTCTGAATTTGTCTCCTATTTCTTTGGACTGGATCCTGGATTTTTCCAAATTTTATCGCTGGCGCGTACAAGCGTTATCCGTTTTGACCTAGCGCAAAAAGCTGAGTCGCGCCATCGATCAATCGATGACTCCCATCGATCAGCGATGACTCCCATCGATCGACCGATGGACATCGATCCGATGCTATGTGTCCACGATCGGCCAGCTTGGCCACTTCCCTGCAATAAGAGATTAGCTCGAAAAATGATAAATGCGACGGTTTCTAACCGTCCGATCTCGACCTAGACCTTCCACAGGAAGTCTTAGTCGAATCGTCGCCTACGGTCGTCCCCGTAAAGAGGACACGACCTTACAATCTCTCACTCACACGAGCTTACCTCGATAGTAGCTCTCGCTTCCGGCCTTCCACTCGATTCCTTCGGCTCCCTCCGAATTCACTCAAGTGTCGCCCGACCACCACGGCTTCCTCCGGGTGTCGCTAGCCTTCAGCTCCAGCTTTAGTACTTTTCTGCACACTTGATTTAGCTCGTGAGATAACAATATAAACTTAACTTTGTGTCTTTGCCATAATCAAAACACAGGTTCGATTATCTAGTGCCCCTGCACCAACAGTATGGACATTTTAGGGGAAGGCGAGGATTACGATAGGGTGACCCCCTTTCTCCCTACCTGTTTGGTATCTCTATGGAGTTAATATCCAGATTCCTTGCCATGGCCACTACGAGATCAGATTTTCACTTTCATCCAAGATGTGGATACTTGGGGATAGCACACATAGTATATGTTGACGACTTATTACTGCTATCGCATGGTGATGTATCCTCAGTCTCTAGATTGGTCTCCATTTTATCATAGTTTTCTTAGATGGCAGGACTCACAGCTAACCTCAGCAAATCCAACATCTACATGGCAGGGGTCGATGACCGAACGAAGGAGAGACTCCTAGCTATCACAGGGTTTAGTGAGGGGGATATGCCATTCAGATATCTAGGAATCCCACTGGCCTCACAGAAACTAAAAATCACACAGTACAGTATGTTGTTGGATTCTATAGCTGCGAGGATAAACTCCTGGCCAAGGCACACCATCTCATATGCGGGGAAGGCACAACTCATTGCATCAGTACTGCAGGGAGTGGAGTGTTATTGGATGTCCATATTCCCCCTACAAAGCGGAGTGATCGATCGCATTCACAGTATGTGCCAGGCTTTTATGTGGACATTACGTAACCCCCCTATAGCATGGTCGGAGTTATGCAGGCCGAAGGAGGAGGGTGGTCTTGGCTTGAGGGATCTGAAAGCAAGGAACCTTGCTTTGCTAGCAAAGGTCCTATGGTGCATTCAGGACAAGCAAGACACCCTATGGCTCTGGTGGGTGCATCACACATATCTACAGCAGGTGAGGATATGGGAGTGGCAAGCTAAGCATGTAGATTCCCCATTGATTAAATCGCTTCTACACATCCGGGATAGTATCCTTAGCGCACACACTAGCCATGTGGTTCGACTGGAGTAAAGCAGGGGTGAGAGCGGCTTAAGATCACTTCAGGGAGAGCAAGCCAAGGAAGGTTTGGGCAAGGACGATTTGGTAGAGTTATCTCCAGCCAAGCCATCAGTTCACACTTTGGCTACTCGCTCACCGAAAACTCCCTACCCGGGACAAGCAGGAGTACCTAGAGGATCGGGTTTGTGTTTTTAGTAGAGGTGCTTTAGAGTCACTAGACCACCTCTTTTTCAGATGCCAACTGATCAGCCTGCTGTGGAGTCAATTGAGATCATGGTTGCACATGAGACCCGCGATGATCACATATCAGTGGATGTTTTGGACTTTCAGGAGCCATTATAGAGGGACTTCTACCATGACCAGGGCACGACACTTGGCTATAGCCGCCATGGTACATTTTTTTTGGCGGGCGAGGAATAGCCTTAGGTTTGATGGAGCGTAGTGGGATCTAGAGTTAGTGTTGCGGAGTATCCAGATCCATGTATATCACTCTCTAGAGAGCAACTTTGATGTACACTAAAAAAAAACTGATAGAGTTAGGGTTCCAAAACCCTAACCATCTTATTTTAGATTTTGAGTTAGGGTTTAGGGTTAGGGTATCCAAATCCTAACCCTCATTCTTAGATTTAGGGTTTAGGGTTAAGGTTTCCAAACCCTAACCCTCATTTTTGAAGGTTTGGAGTTAGGGTTTAGGGTTAGGGGTCCCAAACCCTAACCCACATTTTTGGATTTAGGGTTTAGGGTTAGAGTTTCCAAACCCTAACCCTCATTTGGGAGACAAAAAAAAACGGGTGGAAAAAGTGCCCTCTCCCTAGTTAAAAAATAAAAGTGCACGGATGGATATAGTGCCCAGGGCACTATTCCCCCCATTACCCATTTATCCCAAAAAAAAAAAAGTGCACGGGTGGAACGACACTATTTCCCCCCCCCCCCAGGCACTATTCCCCCCATTTCCCATTTATTCGAGAAAAAAAAGTGCACGGGTGGAAATAGTGCACAGGGTGTAGGGGGATCGAACGGCCGGCTAGAGGGGGGTGAATAGCCCTCGTACGATGGATGTCGTAATTCGTTTGTTCTCGTGTGCTCGTCTACAATTGTCGTTAATATACGCAGCGGAATAACAATAGAAATAACAATAATACTAACAACAATACAATCACACCAAATACGCAAGCATATACGTGGTTCGGAACCGAATGGTTCCTACTCCACGGGCGAGCTCCTCGAGCTCTAGAGATGCACACGGCAATACTCAAACTCCTTCTCGACAACACGTCGGAGGTGGAGAAACCTCTCACAAGCAATTACAATGTAATATAGAAATACAAGAAAATACATAAATACAATACACAAGAAAACTTTCACCGATTGCTTTGCTTGTTGCTTGCTTTGATTGGCTCTTGAAGGACTGGAATACAGCAGCAATTCCCCTCCAATAGCTTCACAAAAACCATGGCAAAAACCTCCATCTCGAGCTCCTTTTATAACTCATCGAGTCGAGCCTAGCAGTACGATCGCCGTGGCCCTACCAATCGCCCCCTAGTATTGTCTCACAATGGCCAGATCCACATCGGACAAGTTCCAACGGATCACCTACTGGGCCGATCGATGATGCCCATCACGATCGTGACTCAAGATCGATCGCCCGCCGGCTACGGAGCGCTCGTGCTCGCGACACTCCCATCGATCGATTGCCATCCCTCGATACGACCGTTGTCCCTTACACCATTCGAACTCTAGTCGACTTGGATCAGTCGAACCGGCACCTATGCCAGTCGACTGATGTCGGGCAAAACCTCAAACACCAAGTTGTTTGAGCATCCGACCGTCGGGTAAACCCTCAAACATCAAGTTTGAGCCTCCGACACTCAGTCTTATCCACTTGGCCAAGTCCACCTTATCCCTCATGGAGTTCCCCACCAAAGCTCTCTTCTCTCGGCCTACGTCCCTCGGATGCGCCAAGCGCACGGCTTTGCAACACCATCCTTCGCGTCTTATGCCCTAGAAGTATGCTTCCATTTGGGCTCACTCCATTCTCTCCCCGTCCGGTGGTCCCTCGGATGCACCAAGCGCACGGCTTCGCAATGTCATCCTTCACCGACTCAAGGACCCGAGCCTAGTGAACTTGCCAAGTTCTCAAGACTTCCCAAATGCACCAAGCGCACGGCTTCGCAATGCATTTCTCACCAAGCACCAAGTGCACGGCTTCGCAATGCTTTGGATTTCCCATGCCAAGCACCAAGCGCACGGCTTCGCAATGCTTTGGACTTTCCCATGCCAAGGCTTCCCCCTTGGACTTCCACACCAAGCTCCATGCTTGGATTTTCCATGTCAACCCCATGTTGGACTTTCCCATGACAATCCCATGTCATGAGTTTTGTCTATCATCAAAATATCATCAAGGTATTGCTCGAGTCAAACTCAAGTCAACCTGGGCCGATTGCACCAATAATCTCCCCCTTTTTTATGATTGACAAAACTACCATCTCAAGTCTACCAATTCTCCCATATTGGCAATTCTCATATCCCAATGAGAATTCCAACGAACCCTAATTAGTAACTTGGTAACTTCTCCCCCTTTTTGACATTACATCAAAAAGGTTCTCCCCAAGGGTATGAATGTCTCATATCCCAATGAGATCTTACAATCTCTCCCTTGGAGGAACACATGCCTACAATCTTTCTAGTGATCCCATATCACTTAAAGAGAGGCAACCCAATTTTCCTCCCATGAGGAAATATACATCCATCTTCCCATGATGGATACCTCCCCCTAGAGGCTTGCTCCCCCTTGACCATTGCACCAACAATGTCCTTGGAGAGTCCCTAAGCCAATAGGAACATTAACCAAATCAAAATTAAGGCAAAGTTCAACAATGAACTCTCTTCCACCTTAAAATTGATACTCACCCTCAACCCAACTCCTAATCCATATCCAATGGATTTCCACCCTCTCTAATGCTCTCCCAAGCATATCCTAGGGTTAGGAGTGGTTAGGGGACCAAAACACAGCTGAACATGGGCCTAACCATCAAGTTTGAAAATCGGCTGTGCGTCGGATACGATCATTGCCATTACTGATCGATGATAACGACATCTGCATTAGCTTGATTTTCAATTTCAGAAAATTGGATTTTCAAAATCCATAAGTAAATATACGTAATTTTAAAAATCTTGAAAATGCATACGTATAATACTTTTCCTAAACACTATGGGTGAAAAATATTGAAAATTTATTTTACCCACTAAATTAAGAGATTGATACAAAGTTCAAAAGTTTAGAAAAGCTTCAATAAAGAGCCCTCTTTGTATCATCCCATTTAATGGTGATAGCTATCAAAAGATAGGCTTTACCAAGGTTTTTTAAAATGTTTTCAAAATGTTTTTCAAACCTATATTTTCTTTTTCCTAAACATCTCACCAATATCTAGATGTGTAAAACACATACAAGTCAATTTTTTGTGAGATGTGGATTTTGTTTTGTTTATGTTTTCATGCATATTTCTAGGCAACATTATTTGATTCCTTTCAAATTATGTCATAGTCTTTAACTCCATTTTAATTCATGCATGATATGATTATGGCATAGATATGATATAGATAAAAACATATGCCAATATCATGATGTCATGGCATGTGAATGAAACTTAAGCATACATGACATCTAAACATAAATCTAAACATGATCATGATATTTTTATAGATGAAAATGAAAATAATGTCATGACATGGCAAGTTAAGTAAAGCATGGAAAGAAAAATATACTAAGGTATAAAATACCTAAGTGTTAAATTAATTTGCCACTTCTAGGAATTAAATTCATTTTGCCTTAATGTCATTCATTTCCCTAGTGTGCCAAAAAACCAAAATGGCACACCAATACCTCTAAGACCTAATTGTGCCAATTTAATCATTTTTAGACTTCTCAAACACATTGGCACATCCTAATGTGTCAACTCTACTATGGTTAGGTTAACTACCCATCCATTTAGGGTTGACACACCCTAACCCATCTAGCGTGAATCAATCACGCTTTTAGGAACCCAATATCTATTGGAGCTCCTTGGGTTAACAAGGTATTCCCTAGGGATAACTTCCCTAGATACCTTCCTAATGACCCTTTTAGGCTTTGAAGCCATAGTCTTTTGGGTCTTTCCTAGGTCAACTCTAGAGGTGACTCCTCCATTGACCTTCTTAGTGGCTACATTTGATTTCCTTGAGGTGTTAGCCACTAAACACATACCATGGCTAGACTTAGGGATGACTTCCCTATTAGCCTTGGTTTTCCTAGACCTAGATGTGGTTCCATAATTAAATGGAACATTATGGTAGGACATAGGTTTGTGACCCAAACCCTCCTTGCCCTTAGACCGTTTGTGAACCTTAGGTCTTGACTTTTGGGTATTTGACCCTAGAATTGAGTTTTCTATGATTCTAAGGGTTTTCTCCATTCTCTCAAGTCTTGATCTCAAGACTTGGTTTTCTAACTCCAATTTCCTCAATTTTGAATTTTCATTTGGTTTTTGGGAGTTGTTTTTCTTCTTAGGCATATTCCTAGATTTCTTGAGATTAATACCCAAATTCTCTTCAATTCTTCTAATTGATTTCCTAGGTAGGATAAATCTAGTGTTTTGAGTCCTAGGTTTGTCCTTAGTTATATGAACATGCTTGGCACCTAGACAATACAACTTATTATTTCTCTTAGCATGCTTTTCATTGATAATAGCAAGAGAACTAAAATAATTTTTAGCATGCTTTTTGACTTTAGGAATTAAAGGTGCATTAACTAAATGTACCTTAGGCTTAGCTTTAGGAGCTCCCCCTACATGAGTTGCACCTTCTTGCCCTTTCTTCCTCCCCCTAGAGCATTGGCTTCGGTAGTGTCCCTTTTGATTGCATTTGAAGCACACAATGTGCTCTTTGCTCTTGATTTTGGGAACACCGACATCGTTTGACTTTGGGTTGACTTTTGGTGTCGATGCCTTCTTCTTAGCCAATTTAGGGCATTTGCTTTTGTAATTCCCTTTCTCCCTACAATCAAAGCATATTATATGATTTTTATCTAAAATAATAACACTTGAGTTACCTAGGGAGGTGGTGGAGACCTCTTCACTTCTTCCAGAGGTAGAAGTTTCATTTTGATCTTGCTCCGAAATTGAAAGCCTTTCCTCCCCCTCAATGCTAGAGGTAGAAGTCTCCACCAAATCATCAACATCTTCAAATGTGGATGGTGATTCTTCTTCGGCATTCTCCTCTACTTGTGCCGATTGTGAATTTTCTTGGAATTTCATTACCTTATTCCATAATTCCCTTGCATCCCTATAATCACCCAATCTAGACCAAATAGTATTAGGTAACAAATCACTAATCAACTTGATTACCTTGAGATTTGTCTTGAAGTCTTTGATTTGGTCTTGGGTCCATTTTGACTTCTCAATTGGCTTATTGTACTTGTCCCTAGGCATTTCAAAACCATTTTCTATAATAATCATAAAATCAAAATCGGTTTCTAGATATACCTCCATCCGTTTCCTCCACCAAGCAAAATCTCCATCGAATTTCGGTGGATGGATGAAGCCGACCATTTTGTAGTGCTCTCGCAGCGGTTAGTCCTTGAAGAGCGATCTCTGCTCTGATACCACTTGTAGGGGGATCGAACGGCCGACTAGAGGGGGGTGAATAGCCCTTGTACGATGGATGTCGTAATTCGTTTGTTCTCGTGTGCTCGTCTACAATTGTCGTTAATATACGCAGTGGAATAACAATAGAAATAACAATAATACTAACAACAATACAAGCACACCAAATACGCAAGCATATACGTGGTTCGGAACCGAATGATTCCTACTCCACGGGCAAGCTCCTCGAGCTCTAGAGATGCACACGGCAATACTCAAACTCCTTCTCGACAACACGTCGGAGGTGGAGAAACCTCTCACAAGCAATTACAATGTAATATAGAAATACAAGCAAATACACAAGTACAATACACAAGAAAACTTTCACCGATTGCTTTGATTGCTTTTCTTGTTGCTTGCTTTGATTGGCTCTTGAAGGAATGGAATGCAGCAGCAATTCCCCTCCAATCGCTTCACAAAAACCATGGCAAAAACCTCCATCTCGAGCTCCTTTTATAACCTACATCGAGCTGTTTTCGCGCCTAGCAGTCGACTGCCAAAAGGCCCCAGTCGACTGCCCCTGTAGCCGTTGTCTCACAACGGCCAGATCCACGTCAGACAAGTTCCAACGGATCACCTACCAGTCGACTGATGATGCCCATCAGTCACCGTGACCAAGATCGACGCCTATCGGTTACGGAGCGTTACGTGCTCGCAGAAACTCCCATCACCGATCGATCCCTCGGCGATCCCGATCGCTACCCATGGAAGGCGATCGCAAGCACAAAACCCTAGCCTTACACCAGTCGAACTCTAGTCGACTTGGATCAGTCGAACCGGCACCTATGCCAGTCGACTGATGTTGGTCAAAACCTTAAACACCAAGTTGTTTGAGCATCCGACCGTCGGGTAAACCCTCAAACATCAAGTTTGAGCCTCCGACACTCAGTCTTAGCCACTTGGCCAAGTCCACCTTATCCCTCATGGAGTTCCCCACCAAAGCTCTCTTCCCTCGGCCTACGTCCCTCGGATGCGCCAAGCGCACGACTTCGCAACGCCATCCTTCGCGTCTTATGCCCTAGAAGTATGCTTCCTTTTGGGCTCACTCCATTCGCTCCCCATCCGGCGGTCCCTCGGATGCACCAAGTGCACGGCTTCGCAATGCATTTCTCACCAAGCACCAAGCGCACGGCTTCGCAATGCTTTGGATTTCCCATGCCAAGCACCTAGCGTACGGCTTCGCAATGCTTTGGACTTTCCCATGCCAAGGCTTCCCCCTTGAACTTCCACACCAAGCTCCATGCTTGGATTTTCCATGGCAATCCCATGTTGGACTTTCCCATGACAATCCCATGTCATGAGTTTTGTCTATCATCAAAATATCATCAAGGTACTGCTCGAGTCAAACTCAAGTCAACCTGGGCCGATTGCACCAACACAGGGCACTATTCACCCCAGGGCACTATTCCCCCCATTCACCATTTATCCAAAAAAAAAAGTGCACAAGTGGAAAATAGTGTCCAGGGCACTATTCACCCCAGGGCACTATTTCCCTGTGCACTATTTACCCAGGGCCCCCCATTTAGAAAAAAAAAATGCTGTGTAGTTTTAGGGTTAGAGTTAGGGTTTAGGGTTTGGGGTTTTCCTTTTTAAAAAAAAATTGTCGTGTAGTTTTAGGGTTAGAGTTAGGGTTTTCTGTTGGTACAATCAGACCCAAAGGATGTTTTTGGTGATTGACAAGGGTTTAAGTCAAGGTGATAATTATGTGTTATCTCATACGGTTGTTTGAGATGTATTTTCAGGAAATATCTTGTAGGTCGAGGACTGGATGCAAGATTGATGAAGACCCGGACGTGGAGTCCTGGCAAGTGAAGACCCGGACGTGGAGTCCTGGCAAGTGAAGACCCGGACGAGGAGTCTTGGCAGTGAAGTCCCGGAGGCGTGACCTCTTGGCAGTGAAGACCCGGACAGGGAGTCTTGGCACGAAGTCCCTGAGATGATTCCTGGCATGGAAGACCTATGAACAGTAATTAATAGGCATCAGGTAAAGGTGGTAGTCGAGATGACGCCTCGATTGGAACCTACTGCTCTTGTCGAGCAGCAGGTTAACTCATACCAGTCGAGGCGACGCCTCGACTGATGCTTGGTTCAACTAAGCAGACACAAGGAGGTATCGACTGAGAGCTCGACTGCTCTGGACAAGCAGCAGGTTCTGACTGTATCAGTTGAGGTGGCACCTCGACTGAGGTTATTTCTTACGAGCAGAGGCAAGCCACAGTCAGTTGATGTCTCGACTATGACCTGTATGTTCGTAGGAAAACCGACAGCAGTCAAGGCGGTGAATCGACTAGAGATTTGATCCAACAGAACAGACGCAAGGGACTGTCGACTGGGAGCTTGACTGTTGCTCTGTTCATTTGGAACCAAAGCCTGCCAGTCGAAGCGGTGACTCGACTAGAGCTTTAATCCAACGGAACAGAAGCAAGGGACTGTCGACTGGGAGCTCGACTGTTGCTCTGTTCAGTTGGAACCAAAGCCTGCCAGTCAAGGCGTCGGATCATCGCCTCGACTGGACCTATGTTTTCAATGGAAATAAAACTAATTATGGTCCAAATCTTACCGTTGAAGCCATTAATAAATGCCAATTAATGCTCCAGTCGAGGCACCAGCCGAGGTGACTCGACTGGGCGGGCAGAAAAGCCCTAATCAGGCTCGAGCTATCAAGTATTCTGGGCTTATATATTTCAAAGTTAAAAAAAAAAGAAGAACTAACGACATTTTCTCAAGAAAGACACGAGGGAAAAAGCTTCTTCATTCTTAAAAGCCTTGATCATCCAACAGGAGTGTCAACAATTCAGCAAGCAAGACGCATTTTCATTCACTCTGAAATCTGTACTCGTTTTACTGCTTCTTCATTGTCTACTGTAAGCTTTCTTGTAACGCTTCGATAAATCATGCAAAAGGGTTTCTCCACCTTCGGTGTATCACTGAGAAGGAGAAGTTTATAGTGGTGGTGTGCATCACTAGAGCCGACGAGTGCTCAACCTTGGAGTAGGGACTTGTGTTCCGAACCATGTAAAATTGGTGTGTTTGTGTTTGTCATTTTTTCTGTATTCATTTTCTTGTTTCCACTGCGTACTAATCATTGTAGAAGGGTACAACGAATCAAAAAGACGAGCATAGCTATTCATTTCCCCCCCTTTCTAGCGACGCCAACGATCCTACAATTTGTATCAGAGCGAGGTGCTCTTCTTCGGATTCAGAACCGCAAGAGCAAGTTCAATTGGCGATGCAAGAAGGTTACAACACAAACAGGCCTCCATTCTTTGACGGAACAAACTTCCAGTATTGGCGAAGCCGGATGGAGTACTATCTCATGACTGAGATAGATATGTGGTTTTCGGTAACCGAAGGCTTCACGACACCGATGGACGCAGAAGGCAAAGTACTTTAGTCTGGAAGGTGGACTGTAGAACAAAAATGCAAGGCGCAAGCAAATGTTAAGGCCACCGTGACTCTGCAATGTGGTCTAGCGAAGGATCAACTCAACAAAGTGGGTTCGTTCAGCAGCGCGCAAGATCTCTAGAATAAACTGATATAATTGAACAAAGGGACAAGAGACTCGAGGATAGCAAAGCGAGATATCTACATGAACCAGCTACAAAATCTTGCTATGAAAGATGGCAAGACTGTTGGTGAGTTGCATGGAAGGTTCAAGGAAGTATTGAATGGGTTGCATTCAGTCGAAGAAAATTTGGAGAACAGAGACATTATCAGGTACATCCTAAAGTCTTTTCCCCGAAATGCTTTGTAGTCATCTATGGTAGATGCCTACAAAGTATCAAGGGATCTGTCTACTATAAAGTTGGATGAATTATTTTGTGAAATGGAATTACATGAGCAAGCTAACAAGGGTCCAAAAGAGAAAGGTATTGCTTTTGTTGCAGGTGAGCAATACAAGGAGAACAAGAAAAAGGAGAAGAAGAAGGAGTCATCTTCATCGTCATCTGAGACAAATAGTGATAGTGACGACGAGTCCTCATCCAGCGAGGTAGCCAATTTCGTGAGGAGGATGATGAGGAGAAGCAGAAAGTACAATAAGAAGGATGTAAAGAAAATCTTCGCAGACAAGAGGAAAGGTAAGTCATCACATAAATGTAGAGGTAAATCTGATGTGGTTTGTTTCGAGTGTAACAGGAAAGGGCACATCAAGAGTGAATGTCCTGATCTCAACAAGAAAGAGGACAAGTCTAGGAAGAAGAAGGCGTTGAGGGCAACATGGGATGACTCTTCTTCCAATCCCTCAGAAGATGAAGATAGGGCAAAAGGAGCCAAGAATATGGCACTAATGGCGTTTGATCACACAGATTCAGATGCGTCTTCACGGAAGGACACATCATCATCATCTGATGATGATGAGGTACCGGTCGAGGGGGAGTATCCAATGATGTGGGTCGTAGATAGCGAATGCTCCAAGCACATGACCGGGGACTCCACAAAGTTTGCTACATTTAAAAACAGGAGTAAAGGTACTGTTTCTTTTGGTAATAATGGCAAACTAAAAGTCATAGGAGTAGGAGACATAGTAATATCTAAACAATTTAGGATTAAGAATGTTCTGCTAGTTAGAGGAATGGTTTTTAATTTGTTAAGTGTCAGTCAATTATGTGATGAAGGATATAGAGTAGAATTTTATTCAACTAAATGCTTAATTAAACATAATGAAATCGATACTATCATGCTAGTAGGGACGAGGAAGGAAAATATCTATCAAGTTCAATTTAGTAGTGCTACTAACCTGCGTGTGAAGTGTTTTTTGTCCAAAGAAGATGAATCATGACTATGGCATCGGAGACTAGCACACGTCAACATGAAAAATATCAAGAGGTTGGCCAAGGAAGAGCTTGTGCGGGGTCTACCATTTCTCAAGTACGTAAAGGACAAGCTATGTGATGCATGTCAAAAAGGTAAACAAATAAGAGCATCACATAAAAGCAAGAACACTGTAAGTACTTTAAATGCTTTAGATTTGTTGCATTTAGATTTGTTTGATAGTAGCTCCACAAAAACCTTGAATGGAAGTAGATATTGCTTGGTAGTAATAGATGATTATACTAGATATACATGGACTTTCTTTCTCAAACATAAGGATCAAACATTAGAAATTTTTATTCCTTTTTGTAGAAGAATTGAAAATGAGAAAAAATCAACAATTAAAACAATTAGGAGTGATCATGGAGGAGAATTTGAAAATATGAGGTTTAAGGAATTCTGTTCAGAAAAAGGCTATAAACATGAGTTTTCCACTCCTAGGACACCACAACAAAATGGTGTGATAGAGAGGAAGAATAGAGCTTTGCAAGAAGCTGTGAGGAGTATGCTAAATGAGTATACTCTTCCTAGTTACTTGTGGGTTGAGGCAATTAACACTGCATGCTATGTTCAAAATAGAGTTTTGATACATAGATTCTTAGGAATAACACCTCATGAACTATGGTTTGGAAAACCACCAACAGTCAAACATCTTAGGGATCATGTAACAAGAGGAGATATTATACTCAATTATGTTGAGTCTAAGGCGAATCTTGCTGATATTTTCACAAAACCTCTTCCAGAAAATGAATTTAGTCATTTAAGAAGAGAGTTGGGAATGTGTGCAGCTGAGTGAAAACTCTCCGTGATCATAAGGACTAATTCATAAGTTCAAAAGAAATGGGAAAATAATGTTTGGGATACCTTTGGGAAACATCTCACACAAATCATAGGATTAACTATGCTTGTGTATTGCTAGATAGGGGTGAGATGTTAGGAGCAACCAATTTACTCAAATTGCTTGTTATGATGCATAACTTGAGTAATGCGGTTGAAAACTGCATGAATCATTAAGTTGACCAATTATGGGGAAGACCAATACATAATTCATGTGTATTTGGTTTAAAAACATAATTGGACATTCCAACCAAGTAAAATTGGTTGGACATCTTAAATAATGATAAAACTCAAGTGAAACATCCAATATATGTTTGATATTGTCAAAAGAGTATATTGTCACTTTTAAAATGTTTTAAATACCCAAATACAATGAATTTGGAACTTAAAATATCTAAGACAAAAATGAACCTTCAGAATAACCGTCGAGGCATTTCAATAATCGCCTCGACTGACAGAGGGTGTGAGCAAACAAAAGCGAGGCGCACTCGATTGGCCCCTCGACTGACATAATAGTCGAGGCGTTCAACTTACTGCCTCGACTGCATAACTAAGAAATAAATAAGGAATTTCACTTACCACCTCTCCCAAACTCGCAACTCGCCTCGACTCCTCTCGCCACATTTTTTTTCTCTTCTGTCGCCTGGCTGTCGCCGTTCGAGTCTCCGGCCAAGTTTAACACTGACAAAACCCTGGATTACCTCACTCGCTCCTAAACTAACTTCAAGTAAGTTCTACAGCCCCTCATTCCATCTTTTGGTCAATCCCTAACCCTAGACGACGATTTTCTCAAACCCTAGGTTTTGCCAGATTTTCTAGGGTTCACCAGTTTTTTTTTCTAGCTGGAGAAGGTGATTTCACAGAAGTCATCTTCTTGATCCCACAAGACCAGTCAACAACAGGAAAAATGACACCTAAGTAAATTTCTAAACTCATCTCTTTGATTACACAACTTAGTAATATTGGTTAACTAATTGGGTGTTGGTTATTTCCACTCATCATACCATCATATTTTTTTTTTAACATCATTTTGGCATTCATTAGACAAAAACGTAGGATAGGCGAGTCAAGTGAAACACCTCGGGAAAATCCATCTACGGATCCTCGGTTTCCCTCCACACATCATCAACATACCTTAACTGCCCACAAATTTAAGTTGATGCATACTAGATCATTAGATAAAGAATTTTTTGAAAAACATTCTCAACATGTTATACAAATGATTAACTACTATGGGCTCAATAAACTAGTCTATTGTGATCATGACATCAATATAGACTTAGTTAGTGAATTCTACAACAATCTAGAGCCTACAGGTGATAGGCTCATCTTTAAGAGTAGGGTAGCCAGAAAGGACATATCTTTCACTCCTGATATCCTCAGAGCATTTCTAGAGTGTCGAGAGTCAAACTCAACCCTTGAATGCTATCCAAGCATTCAAGAACCTGTTGAGGGATACTCCATAAATGTAATTCATGAGTACTTCTTTAAAAAAACCCAGACAACCTGGTCTTACTCTATTTCCGGCCATGGCATTAGCTGCCCCCGATAAATGTAGGTTGCATCCTTCCAATTGTTACTAGGGGGCAAGCTAAGATAAGATCACATCATTTACTAGCTCTACATCTCTTAAAGCAACGTTTAAACTTTAATGTTGCTTTAAACATCTTTCTCTGCATAGTCCACTTCTCAACTCCTGTCCAAAAGAAAATTTACATGCCTTTTGGTCATATCATCACATTTTGGCTAGAATCCATAGGCATCAACACAAGCAGGGGGAAAATTAGGCAGATGACAGACTTTGATTTCATAAAGTGGAGAAACTTTTTTTTGGCCGACATGTCAAAAGTTGGTAGCACCGTTGAGTGGGCGGATGGACATCAAGCGGGTGAAAGGTGGGATATGGAGGAAGAAGGTGAACAAGAACGTCCAGCTGTTGAACCATCTTCCACCATGTCTGAATAGCTGGAGAATCTGCGAAAAGATCATGCTAAGTTCACAAACTCAGTTGATACTAAATTCATGGACCTTAGTACGTCAATCGACAATAAATTCGAAGAGCTTCACTCCAAGCTAAATGCTCGGTTTTCCGAAGTCTCTGCCCAGCAGGAGGAAATTCTAAGTCTCCTTCATGCCATGATGTCAGATTCATCAGGATCATCATCTTCAGCAGTTTAGTTTTTTTTTTCTTTTTATCTGTATGAACAGTTTGAATTCAAGAAAATATATATATCAGGATGTTTTGGGTGACTTTTTGGGTGTATGCTTGTATATTTGTTTCTAATATCTCTGTGTATGTAGGTTTGTTTTTTTTATTTGAGCTGTCATGAACAGGGATATTACAACAAATATTAAGGAAAATTATGTCAAAATTTTCTTCCGGTGGTTTATATCTTTCTTTAGAAATGCACGACTGACATTTATCTTGCTAAAATATATTGTTAGTGTATTTGATAAACTAAGGGTAATGAATTCAGGGGGAGTGCTTCTATAAGCAACACTTCTTTTTGGGTGTTTGCCAAAGGGGGAGAAGATGGGCTTTAAGTTTAATTTAATCTGAAATTAAAACTTTTGAAACTACACAACTATATCTCTTCTTTTTGCATACTCAATTTCGAATACGTTATATTGTGCTATAATTTCATCACCTAAACTTAAACCGTATTGTCAAACATCAAAAAAGGGGGAGATTGTTGGTGCAATCAGACCCAAAGGATGTTTTTGGTGATTGACAAGGGTTTAAGTCAAGGTGATAATTATGTGTTATCTCATACTGTTGTTTGAGATGTATTTTTAGAAAATATCTTGTAGGTCGAGGACTGGGTGCAAGATTGATGAAGACCAGGACGTGGAGCCCTGGCAAGTGAAGACCCGAACGTGGAGTCCTAGCAAGTGAAGACCCGGACGTGGAGTCCTGGCAAGTGAAGACCTGGACGTGGAGTCCTGGCAAGTGAAGACCCGGACGAGGAGTCTTGGCAGTGAAGTCCCGGAGGCGTGGCCTCTTGGCAGTGAAGACCCGGACAGGGAGTCTTGGCACGAAGTCCCGGAGATGATTCCTGGCATGGAAGACCTATGAACAGTAATTCATAGGCATCAGGTAATGGTGGTAGTCGAGATGATACCTCATTGGAACCGCTCTTGTCGGCAGCGAGTTAACTCATACCCGAGGCGACGCCTGATCGATGCTTGGTTCAACTAAGGCATACAAGGAGGTATCAACCGAGAGCTCGACTACTCGACAAGCAAGGTTCGATCAGATCGACAAGGTGGCACCTCGACTGAGGTTATTTCTTACGAGCAGAGGCAAGCCACAGTCAGTTGATGTCTCGACTGCGACCTGTATGTTCGTAGGAAAACCGACAGCAGTCGAGGCGGCGACTCGACTAGAGCTTTGATCCAACGAAACAGATGCAAGGGACTGTCGACTGGGAGCTCGACTGTTGCTCTGTTCAGTTGGAACCAAAGCTTGCCAGTCGAAGCGGCGACTCGACTAGAGCTTTAATCCAACAGAACAGAAGCAAGGGACTGTCGACTGGGAGCTCGACTGTTGCTCTGTTCAGTTGGAACCAAAGCCTGCCAGTCAAGGCGTCGGATCATCGCCTCGACTGGACCTATGTTTTCAACGGAAATAAAACTAATTATGGTCCAAATCTTACCGTTGAAGCCATTAATAAATGCCAATTAATGCTCCAGTCGAGGCACCAGCCGAGGTGACTCGACTGGGTGGGCAGAAAAGCCCTAATCAGGCTCGAGCTATCAAGTATTCTGGGCTTATATATTTCAAAGTTAAAAAAAAAAGAAGAACTAACGACATTTTCTGAAGAAAGACACGAGGGAAAAAGCTTCTTCATTCTTAATAGCCTTGATCATCCAACAGGAGTGTCAACGATTCAGCAAGCAAGAAGCATTTTCATTCACTCTGAAATCTGTACATGTTTTACTGCTTCTTCATTGTCTACTGTAAGCTTTCTTGTAACGTTTCTGATAAACTGTGCAAAAGGGTTTCTCCACCTTCGGTGTATCACTGAGAAGGAGAAGTTTATAGTGGTGGTGTGCATCACTAGAGCCGACGAGGGCTCAACCGTGGAGTAGGGACTTGTGTTCCGAACCACGTAAAATTGGTTTGTTTGCGTTTGTCATTTTTTCTGTATTCGTTTTCTTGTTTCTGCTGTGTACTAATCATTGTAGAAGGGTACAATGAATTGAAAAGATGAGAGTAGCTATTCATTCCCCCCCCTTTCTAGCGACGCCAACGATCCTACATTTTCAACTCCTAAGCAAAAAAAAAAATTGTCGTGTAGTTTTAGGGTTAGAGTTAGGGTTTTCAATCCCTAAAAAATGCCGTGTAGTTTTAGGGTTAGAGTTAGGGTTTTCAACCTCGTAACCATCTTTTGGGGAGGAAAAAAAGTAAAAAAAATAGGGTTAGGGTTCCTATCCCTAATCCCTATTTTTGTGAGTGGATACGTTACTTTTAATGAGCAGGCATGATGGAGATGGTGAATAGGTCCACCAGAATGACCTATCTAATCCACAGTAACGGCTGTGGTAAAGACACACCAAATCCATTGATGGTCGAGGCTTTGCCAAAAAGCCTAGAGCAAGTGAATAGGCCCATCTGAATGTCCTATCAGTCCGTAGTAATGGTTGTAGTAAAGACACGTCAAATCCGTTGATAGATGACCACTTGCTGAAAGTGGATTTTGGAGGATGGAGGACAGAGAGATGAGGATGAAGCCACGCCGACCACAATGCTTCTGGTTAGGCTGATACTGGTGATGGAGAGCACATATGTTGAGGATACACTGGCACACCCAGTTAGTGAGGATGGATACTAGTCATCACATGATCCCTGGCTGGTGTGAGGGATGAGAGCATGACCAGATAGTGGGACAGGATATGTTTTGAGTTGGATTGTATCTTGGAGCCTTACCCTATCGGGGCTTTTCGCTCATATCTGACATTTTGTCAGACATGACCGGAGCAAGGACCTTGGTGTATGGATGTTTGTATCTTGCTTTGACGATATATATTTACCTTTTCATAAAAAAAATGCAATAATGTTATATAATTTATCTTCTAATGGAGAAGTTACCTCATTTGAACCTTTGGAAATGGATATGGATTCGTGGCTTCTCTCGGACTCAGAATCGGACTCATACTCGGAACTTGACTCGGCTCCAGATCTCGATTCGGCCAAAAATGCGATTAAGCTTCTCTTCGTCTCTTCCGCGTCCGACTCCTCCGATGAAGACTTATCCCATGTCACCTTTAGCGCCTTCTTCTTCTTTCCTTTTTTGGGTTTTCTTCCTTTTTTAAGTTTGTGCACTCCGACTTGTAGTATCCCTTTCAGTTGCATTCGTAGCACGTTACTTCCGATCGGGGTCTCGGCTTGTTGTCGACCACCTTTCTGGCATCTTTCTTCGTAAATCTCTTCTTCCTGTTGAACATCTTCGGGACCATATTTATGATCTCCTCTTCTCCGTTTGTCTCCGACTCTGACTCGTCTTTGGATTCACTCTTCACTTTTCTTTCTTTTTTAGTCGAACCTGCAATCAAAGCTATACCATTCTCGGTTTGACTCGAGTTAGCTTGTTTGTGTAGTTAAAGTTCACAAAATAGTTCATCAACCTAATTGTGGAGAGATCCCTAGATACCTTATAGGCATCGACAATCGATGTCCATAAGGCATTTCTCGAGAATGCCTTGAGGGTATACCTAATTAAGTCACTATTCTCTATTTGGTGTCCTATCAAGTGTAATCCATTTAATATATCTTTAATCCTAGTATGAAGTTGACTAGCATTTTCATTTTCGTTCATTTTACAATTAAATAATTTATTTAATAACATGTTCCGTTTGGCTATCCTAGTATCATTTGTACCCCTCATGCAATTCAATTAATTTTTTCCATAATTCCTTAGAATTTTCAAATGGACCTACTCTATTGAGTTCTTCTTTGGTAAGTCCGCATTGTAAGGTGTTAAGTGCCTTGTAATCTACTTGAGCTCTCTTTCTAATATCCGAGGTCCATTTCTCCGGTTCTAACAATTCACCCGAGTTGTCTATCGAAGTTGTGAATCCTTTCCTAATTGAGAACCAAACCTCTAAGTCGGTCTACAAGTAGCACTCCATTCGCCTTTTCCATAGGAAAAGTCCTCTCCATTGAAGAGAGGAGGGCGAACGATGTTATATCCCTCTAGCTGAGACATTATTAAGGAAATGTTCTCTAAATACAGAAAAATAAATTAAATAACTCTAATGTGAAGAAAATTAAATTAAATTAATCTAATGTACAAAAAATTAAATTAAATTAAATTAATCTAATGTGCAAAAAATTAACTAAAATAAATCTAATGTGCAAAAAATTAAATAAAATAAATCTTATATGAAGAAAATTAAATAAAATAAATCTAATGTGCAAAAAATTAAATAAAATAAATTTAATATGAAGAAAATTAAATTTAATGAAGAAAATATTTTAATTTATTTAAATATACAGAAAATAATTTTTAATTAATTTAAATATGTAGAAAATATTTTAATTGATTTAAATATGCAGAGAATGATTTTTAACTAATTTAATTATACAGAAAATATTTTAAATAATTTAAATATAAAGAAAATGATTTTTAATTAATTTAAATATACAAAAAAATTTTAGTTGATTTAAATATGAAGAAAATGATTTTTAATTAATTTAAATATTCAGAAAATATTTTAATTCAATTTAAATATGCAGAAAACTATTTTAATAAATTTAAATATGCAGAAAATTATTTTAATGAATTTAAATATTCAGAAAATTATTTTAATAATTTTAAATATTCACAAAATTATTTTAATGATTTTAAATATGTAGAAATCTATTTTAATGAATTTAAATATGGAGAAAATTATTTTAATGAATTTAAATATGTAAAAAATTATTTTAATGAATTTAAATATGCAAAAAATTATTTTAATGAATTTAAATATACATAAAATTATTTTTATACAATAAAAATTTATCTAATGCAATAAAAAACTATCTAAAGCAATAAAAAATTATCTAAAGTAATAAAAAATTATCTAAAGCAATCTAAAGCTCGCGATGGTGGTTTCACCAACTCGGAGCGCCTCTGCTCTGATACCAATTGTAGGATCGAGTAAGCCGAGAGAGGGGGTGAATCTTGGTGTTTAACAATTTTATCTAATTTTTATTATTAATTATCTAATAGCAGTAGACAGCGTAAATTAAAAACAATTATAGACACAGTAGTTTACTTGGTTCAAAACCCTGACTGGGTTGCTACTCTAAGGCCCGTAGCTCTCCCACAAGCTACCTCGATGGGCAATTCACTAAATACCCTCCGAATCGAGAACTCACGACTTCGGAGGGAGTTCACATTTTACAAATATAAGAGAAGAGTAACAACCTACCCTCTCTTGAAATTAAATATACAAGCAAAATAAAAAGAGATTAATGACTACTTTATGTCGGCACAATATGTAGTATAGGATGCAGCACGAGGTGATGGAAAAGAGTCCTTTTGAATGGTTGAAACTCTTGTGATTGTGAGGAAATTTTGACAACACTTCGACGTTGATTGAATTCGATAATTGGATCTTGTCGAGCATAACTTTTATAAACTATTTTCAGTCGACTGAAATGCCTTCCAGTCGACTCCACACTAGCCTGTCGATATGGAATTCGTGGTTTTCCAATCAACTGAATCCTCTTCAGTCGACTCCATGTCACTCGGTTTTGCATAGGGAATTTTTCCTCTTCAGTCGACTCAAAATCATCAGTCAACTTCGCACGATCTCCGATCGATCACTAGCTGATCCTACCAAATAGGAATCCAGTCGACTGATACAACTCAAGTCGAGTAGAGGTCAGTCGACTTGAATCCATCCAGTCGACTATTCTCTGCAAAATAGGATTAGTACAAGATTTGAAATATGATTGCAGTGGTAATACTACTCGATCTCAACTACTACGTCCCACACGGACTTTTCGTCGGATCAACTCCTAGCTTTGTCCCCCTAAAGAGGACTTGGCCTCACCTCTTCACTCGAGGCTTACCTGTCGGCTACCTACTGGACTTACTATTCTTGACATCCGATATGACCCACCAGGGCTTCCACCAGCTGTCTGGTCTGCCTGACCCAGCTGGACTTTTTGTGGATTATCCGCTTTTCTGACCTAACCGGTCTTCATGCCAAATGTCTGGTCCACGCGACCCATCTGGACTTCATGCCTGGTGTTCAGTCCTCCTGATCTGTCAAGATACTTGCCTAGTATCTAGTCAACACGACCTATTAGGAATTTCTGTTAAACCTGCACACTTAACACTTATATTAGATCACAAGTGCATCCTAACTCTTAACTATGGTTCATACATCAAAATTAAGGAGTGATGCTTACTGCATCAATAGGAATTACAAACACTGCTCGAGAATTGCATATATCAATCAGGAAATACCTACATTGTTCTATCAACACAACACTTAGCTCTGAGCACAACTATTCTGTTCACCCCTACTCAGCTCGGGAATTGCATATACTACCGGCAAACATACTAACTGATCGGGAATTACAGATATCAACTGAAATCCACACATATTGCCCTACCAATACAACAATTAGCTCTGAGTGTGATTACTCTGCTCACTCCTTCTCAGCTCAAAAATTACATATACTGCTCAAGAATTGTATACACTGCTCAGGAGTTGCATATATCAATCAAGAAATACCTACACTGCTCTATCAATACAACACTTAGCTCTAAGCACAACTATTCTGGTCACCCCTACTTAGCTTGGGAATTGCATATACTTCCCAAGAAACATACTAACTGATCAGGAATTACATATATCAATTGGAAAACTCACATACTACCCTACCAATACAACACTTAGCTTTGAGTGTGACTACTCTGCTCAACCCTTCTCATCTCAGGAAATGCATATACTGCTCGGGAAATACATAAACTGCTCTGCCAACCTCACACCACTCTGAACATTACTACTCCACTTGCGCCTACACGACTCGAGACTTACATATACCGCTCGAGAAACATATCAACTGACCGAGAATTACACTTGATACCTTCTAAAAAAACATGCTAAGTATCTGAATGAAAATCTTGACCCCATCAATACTGATACCCAATCCTTTCAGGGCTTCACAAGCATAACTCCTCTAAATAATCAATGGGCTCAATACACTACTACTCTGAAAAAGGAATTGCAAGAATGCAGCTCGTGAAATATCCCAACAACATGCTTACCATAAACTCGAGAGAGAACTACAAGCTTCTCTCATAAAAGCACAAGCTGACTGAGCATAACTTTCAACCCTCCAATTCCAAACAACTTATCTATAAAATACTTTGAACACTAAATAGAATCAACCATCATCCAACGAACAAAGCAACACAACTCAAGAAGAAACTTTTTGGTCTTCCACTAAAATCAACAACCTATTTCTCGATTGAGACTTTGGTTTCCTCCAATGGGGCTTTCAAGGTTGTATAAATCTGTTTCAAGCAGTAGGCTATCCCCCTCCTTGGCATTCCACCACTTTCCTAGATTTAAGCAAGACCATCGATTGTACTCATCCCCACTTGTTGTCTTTCCCTTTTCAAGCAAATATTGAAAAAAATGTAAACTTTGTATTTGTCACATTTCATGCATTTTATTACAGAACAATCATCAATTCTCTCCCTTACATTTTGTTTCCAAAAAAAAATAAGAACACAATTCTTACAACATTACCCACTAAAATAAGGATGCAAATTATGCACATTCCATGGTCGAGCCAGAAACCTTCCTTGTGCATCCTTCAAGTAATATGCTCCAATCCTTGCTTGGTTCTCTACTTGAAAATGACCCTCCCACTTAGGTCCTAACTTACCTTTACATCCCTCAGGTGACATATTTTTCAACACCAAATCCCCTACTTGAAAGAGCATACCACTTTTTGATTATAAGCTTTCATCATGATGTGAGCAAAACATATAGGTTTTTAGGAGTAGTTTTTGCTTGCATCTCATTATATTTCATACTTGTTTCATGCATATTTCAATATGTTTTGCATGCATTCCCTATTTTTGTTGGGATGTATACTGAAAAGTCTATCTTTTGTATGAACATCTTTATTTTTGAAATAAGAATCACATGATCATTGTTTGCATATTTATGGTTATGCATATTGTCTAATATATTATATTGTAGATAACATGGTGTGTAGTGTCACACGGGAGATCATGTTATCAGTTCCTTGTAGAGTATAAGTAGAGGCTCACAACCAAGATGGTATAGGACAAACCATTGGTATGGTTGTAGTGTGATTTGGTATTGGTTTGTCTTCACCATAGAATTACACTAGTACACTTTGTGTGTATTGAGCATGACCGACTTAGAGGTGATTCGATTTATTGCTGACTACATAATTGAATTGGACCTCGGATATTATGGTGTACATGCTCTTAATCCTGATATAATAACGGGCACTTGTACTTAGTATTTATTTCTTTGATTTACCAATGGGCGAGATTTATAGATTAAATCGATAGGCTCGATAAGTTGGAAAATGATATTATTTACATGGTGTGACGTTGAATATAAAAGGAAACCATGTCCTATATATTAGGATGATAATGCCCTTTTGAGGAGCTCATAAGGATCATCATGTAAACCCTGCAGGTGGACTTGGTCTGGCATGATGATGAGGTTGAGTGGTACTAATCATGGAGTTAGATTTTCATTAATTAATTGTCAGTAAATAAATTAATTGATTGACATTCGATATCTTAAACACGGGGAGATATTTGTACAATTAATATATGGTGCCCATATTCATTTATGGGCTTGGTGAGGTAGATCAATGATAATCCTCTAGTGGAATGGATTATCATTAATGGATCAGATTTTATGTGGGTCGGATCCATTGGGTGGCCAAGATCCAACTCCTCCTCATGGTACCTATTGTAGCCTCTTAAAAACCTCATGAAAGCCTAGATCCGACAGTGGAGATTAAATCTCTAGATCCGACGGTGGAGATTAAATTCCTAGATCTGATGGTGGAGATTAAATCTCTAGATCCGACGGTGGAGATTAAATCCCTAGATCTGATGGTGGAGATTAAAAGGAGGAATGGGTGAAATCTATAAAAGGGGAGCCAAGGCTTGGGCGACACAAGAGTTTTTGGAGATTCTAGGGTTTGCTCTCCTCGGCTTGGGTGGCAAGAAACTCAAGAGGATTAGGGTGTGGGTCAGCGACAACAAGTGGGTAAGGCTTTGGTTTTCTCCTCCTTTCTCTTGGCCGACTCTAGGGCATCCTCTTCCTTGGGTTTTGGGTGGCTCCCCATCCTCTTCTTCTTCATACTTTGGCCAGTGGCATGATATCAATCTTGGCTGGCAAATCCTCTCCCACTCCTTAGGGTCGGTGGACACCAAGTTTGTGCTTGGTGGTTGGCATAAGTAAGGAGAAGAAGGGTTCGAGTATTCTTCCTTTTGTTCGGAGCGAGCAAGGAAAGGAAGATCGTGATATAGGAAGCTTCAACTCTTGGAGGATCATTGCCCACACAACGCCCAAGAGGAGGATAGGATATACAATAGAAGACCATGAGGTAAACAAGAGGTATAATTCTTGTTTAAGTATGTTTTCTTATTCTATGCAATTTGTATGTATTGTATGTGGCTAATTTACTTAGACCCCAAAGATAAACACAAAAACCGACGATCCGTACATCGTCTATTCCGCGGCTAATCGAAGAAAAGAGGTAGGTTGCTTGAACAACAAGTTTGTTTAAATGACCACTCTAATCGAATAGCACGACGATGGATCAGTTGCTTGGGTAATCCCTCTTCGTCAAGGATTAATTTTTTTTAATCCAGAGACGCATATGGGATCGCCATGCACAAGCGATCGAGGTGGGAAGCGAAGCTTCGGATCCACACTTCAATTTTCTGGTTCGGAGATATGCTCTTTGTTCTATTGTGTGCAGGACAACATTTTAAAGGAAAAATGACACACTTTTGGAGCAAAAGAAAGATATTTGGAAGGTGGAACGATGGGAGACACGACCTGTCCGTGTGGATTCACACGGTCGTGCCCAGATCACGCTGATAGCCAGCCCATCGCCACACACAACCTGGTCGTGTGGATCCACATGGCCGTGTGGCGCAGGGTTATTTCGACGTGACTAAGGTTCTTTCGAGGATTGGGGAAGCGCCTGCTTCAAGTCTATAAAAGGAAAGCCACGCCCAAATGCTAGAGGGGAGCATGACGACTGGGATGGCACACCGATGCCCTAAAAAGCATCGAAAACTTGCAACAGGGAGGAAGGAGATGACTAGAGGATCATAAACTATGCTCCAACATCGAAGAGAAGGACTAAGAGTACTGTAATTCAATTCCTATTCATCTTCTGCATTGTAATGATTGACTCTATTATGCCTTGTTTCCATTCTTTTCCATTTATGGAGTAGAAATCTTTGATTCTAGGATTAGGGAGTAACTTGTCTACGTAGAACATGCTACTTCGAATGTTAATTCTGTTTATGAATTTTTATTGGCAGTTGGTGTTTGTTTGATTTGATGAAGATTGTGTTTTGGTTTTCTATCTATTGTGCATATATAGTCGATGCAAGGGGTGACAAACCTTTTGTCAAAGATCTAGGAGAACTAAGGAGGAACCCAGCGGTTGTCCTCATCTCTGGTAACCATAGATAGAAGAGTATGATGGAGTGGGGAATGGGACACGTTCCGACTCTTCATAGAGATTGATTTGGCATCCTCGTACCATCTATCCTATCTTAATGAAAGGTGGCCTTGTTAGGAATAGGTAGTTCCCGGTAGAAGCGAAAGCTCATCGGGAAAGTGTATGATGTCCCTTCCACAAGACCATAAATAGAGAACCAGACAACATTTAATTGATAGCATGTTCCATGTCGCACAAGTGAAACTGAAGTCCTAGAATCCCTTTTGAACCTCGAACCAACCTTCCCTTCTTCCGTGTGACACTGTACTTGAGTTAGTACTACCGTCAACCTCGCAACCACATCCCTTAGAATTTAACTCCGAACAACAATATCCACTGAACAATCAGTACTCGAAACTCAGTCTCTATGGGATCGATAATCTATTTATTACTTGACGACATCCGTGCACTTGCGGGCGTTGAGCGTGAGTGCACGCTTCGAGTCCTCGACAATTCCCATCGTAAGATTTAAGGTCGCATTCGTGTGCATGAAGTTTTTGGCGCCATTGCTGGGGACTGATTGATTCGATATTGAATCAAAAAGTGGATAGTTGGATCAGACTTAGGGTATATTTGTTTTCTTCTTTTAATTTATTTTATCTCAATTTTTTTCTCTCAGTTTCATATTTTTGCTATTCAATTTTCAATTTAGATTAATTACATCTTGCTTTATTTTAGTTTATTAGTTATCTTTTATTTCAGTTTTTCTTCATTTAATTCAGTACATTAGATTACTTTATTTACTATTTTTTAAGTAGTAGGTATACTCCTAATTTAGCGGCTAGGTTCTTCGTATGTGTAGATGCTTAGGATCAGAAAATCTATTTTCGATAGACCCCGAAATCGAAAGAACCTACCATCGTAGGAGAGCTGAACAGAAAGACATGGAAGATCTTGACGCATCTGTGGTAAACTTAGGTAGCTAGCCTTTGTGAGACTATGCAGCCCCAAGTGCTATAGGATATAAGCCAAGCATAACTGGACCATCAATCTCAGCCAACAACTTTGAACTAAAACTTGCACTTATACACATGGTCCAACAGAGCCAATTCGGAGGCACTGCAACTGAAGTCCCGAACCGACACCTAGAGACATTTTTAGATATATGCTCGATGATGAAATTCAATGGAGTACCAGCTGATGCGAACTGTTTGAGCTTATTCCCGTTCTCACTCCGGGATAAGGAAAAAACATGGCTCCACTCCCTTCCTTTAGGAAGCATCACCACATGAGAGCAATGTGAGTAGCAGTTCCTAAATAAAATTTTCCCACCAAGTAAGACAACTCACATGTGCCACTTGATCACTAGCTTCCGTCAGAAAGAAGGGGAGCCTTATTCTAGGCCTGGGATCGCTACAAAGGGCTACTCTACGAATGCCCCCATCATGGTCTAGAAAGGTGGCTGGTGATCCACATATTTTATAATGGGATCATGTACGCCACTAAGGTGTCCCTCAATTCTGCAGTAGGAGGAGCATTAATGAATAAGACTATCGAGGAAGCAGAGGAGCTGATCGAAGAGGTGGCTCAAAATCACCATCAATGGGCTTCCGAGTGTAGTCACCCAACACCTGTAGCCGGTTGATATGCTGTCAACTACATCGACCACTTAGCGGCAAGAATGGATGTGCTAAGCAGACGGTTTAACTCTCTAACCCCTACATCTACATGTGCGGCCAATACTTTTGGAGAGGGAGTAGCAGCGTATCAGGAGGACTACTATGGAGGGCAGGGAAGCTATGAAGAGAAAATTGAGCATGTTGACGCGGTTGGCGACCACAACCAATGGGCCAACAACCCATATTCAAGCACCTACAACCCCGGATGGAGGAACCACCCGAATTTTTTCTATAGGAATAATCCTAGAAATTTTTGACAATCGGGAGGATATGGGCAATAGCAGGGCAGCGGGCAGCAGCACCCACCCAAATTTAGACTGGAACTAATGATTGAAGACTTTATTGCCACCTAAACAAATAGGTGAAGCAGCGTACCAGTGGTACTGAAGTAGTGTATTTCCCTCTCAATTCCTCCAGAACAATTTTACTCATGAGCTTGTGGTTCATCACATAGTCTTCCTCTAGAAATTTGGCATTAATGTTAACGATCACCCTCTAATCTCTAGGACTATAAAACAAACCACCTTTCGTTCCTCTAAAATAGACAATGAATATGACCACTTCTGTACGAGGTTCCAACTTACCAGCATCTTCCTTTAGCACATGTGCTGGACTCCCCCAAATCCGAATATGTCTCAGGCTAGGCTTTTGCCTAGTCCACAATTCTGTGGGAGTAGAAGTCACTGATTTAAATGGTACCAAGTTCAGAATATACATTGACGTATCCAGAGCATACTCCTAGAACAAATCTGTCAACTCAAAATAACTCATCATCGATCTAACCATCTCTATAAGAGTCATATTCCTTCGCTCCGCTACACCATTATGTTGGGTTGTGCCAGGTGCAGACAATTGGGATTAAATCTCAGCCTCTGATAAGTAATTCCTAAACTCTCCCAAGAGGTACTCACCACCACGATCAGATCGTAGTGTCTTGATACTTTTACCATGATGTTTCTCTGCATCAGCCTTGAATTCTTTGAACCTGTCAAAGCATTCTGACTTACGGTGCATCAAGTAAATGTATCCATATCTTAAATAATCATCTATAAAAGAGACGAAATATTCAAAACCGCCTCTTGCCTAGATAGACATAGGACCACACAAATCAGAATGAACCAATTCCAACACATCTTTGGCTCTATACCCCTTGGCCTTAAAAGGACTCTTGGTCATTTTACCTTTCAAGCAAGATTCGTAGGTTGGGAAATCTTCCACCACCAATGAACCAAAAGGTCCATCAACTATCAACCTTTGAATTCTACTCAGGTTAATATGACCTAACCTTAGGTGCCAAAGATATGTTTGATTCATTTTTGAAGGTTCTTTTCTCTTATTAGAATTAGAAGATGAGTTATTTACTTCTATTTGCATCGTGGGAGCTTTTGGTTCAAGGGTATATAAATTTCCTACCAACGTACTAGAACAGATAATCTCCCTATTCCTTTTTATAACAACTCTGTCATTAAAAGAAATAGAATATCCATCCATAACCAATTTAGAAACCGAAATCAAATTATTTCTAAATAAAGGTACATAAAGCCAATTTTTCAGAACGAAAATTTTATTCCTCTCAAAAGATAAATAAACATCTCCCACTGCAACAACCGCCACCTTCGTAGCATCGCCCAAGTAAATGGTAATCTCCCCCTTATCCAGTCGTCTGGTTTCCTGAACCCCTACAAAGTATTGTAGACATGATTAGTGGCTCCCGTATCTACACACCAGGTGCCGGTAGATAACACCGCTAAACATGTTTCAATGACTAGACCAAACGATATACCTTTGTTCTACTTCTGGTTGGGGCAGTCCTTCTTCCAATGTCTAGTCTACTTGTAAGTGAAGCACTTGCATTTCGGCTTCTTCACTCATCTCTGAGATCCTCCCACCACCTTTGCCCCACCTTGTTTCTTCTTCTTCTTGCCTTTCGGCTTAGAAGTAGAAACCTTTTGGGCAACCATGGCCTGAACCTGAGCACTTTGACGAAAAATCCCCTCTGCCACCTGGAGTCCTGTCAGAAGCTCTGCCAACGAATACAACCTTTTATTCATGTTGTAATTCAGGTGAAACTGCTCAAAACTCCTAGGTAGAGACTGGAGAATGATATCGACTTGGGTTTCCCCATCGATCTCAACTCCAAGGACTTCTAGCTCATTCAAATGAGTCATCATCTTGAGAACATGATCCCTCACGGGTGTTACCTCGATCATGGTGGTCGTCATCAAGTTCATCATGTCTTCCTGCCTAGCAGCCTAATTCTGGAGTCCAAAAAGCTCCTTGAGATTGAGCATCATGTCATAAGCAGTAGGCATGACTTGATGCTGATGTTGCAATACATTTGACATAGAAGCCAAAATGTATCACTGCGCCATCTCATGAGCCTTTATCCACTTCTTAAAACTCTCCTTCTCCTTTTCCACAGAATCATTCGTAGGCTTATACTTGTACTCCTCAGTAGTCAAGACAATATCAAGATTCCTTTTCCAATCAACATAATTGAGGCCAATAAGTTTATTCTCTTTTAGTATCACAGCAAGAAGGTTGAAAGTCATTTTTGAAAAACCTAAGAATCACATAGATCAAAACATTATATTTCAAAAAATTATTGATTTCTGAAACAATAAAATTTTAAAATCAACCAACACGTCAAAACACCGAGAATATCGCATGCCACGATCGTGTGGACGTATACGAATTCTACATTTGTAAGAGGAGGTTTTACCCATTAATTTTACTATCTTGTCAACCTAACTTTTTGACAAATAAAATTAATAGTTGGTTCCTCTTCGGCCCTACAAATAAAAGCAATGACTCCGATAGGGAGGATACTCCTATTTGCATCTAAGTGTGTACCATTACTTGCTACCAAGGCAATTATCTCGGGTTATGTGCCTTCCGATGGGGATGTACACACGCTCCTAAATAATTTCCTATAACCATATTTGACCCTGTGATCCACAAAACAAACTCATCCGATGGGGAGGAAGGCACTCAGAGCCGACGCACAAGTTTGTTTGCATCACATGTCAAATCGTAATGGAGGCCATGGGAATTTTTAAAATATCCCTCTCCCACTTAGTAATCTAAAATTGAGGAATTTTCCTAGCACATGACATGCATATCAAACAAGAAGCAATAAATATGAAAAAAATATTTTCCAACTATTATGGCTTTTGTTCTCCAATATGCCTCCCATCGTATCGCCATCTCGTCCGCTCCTCCCTACGCTATGTACAAGCCATCCGGAGATCCGAGCCGAGAAAAATTATTTTAATTTACATCCATCAATCCTATACTCCATGAAGGAGTGTACATGAAATCAAGATCGAAAGTAAACTAAAATAAAAGAGTGGCTAAACAATACCGTACTTAATTATAAAAATTAAATACAAGCCACGTCAACCCCGAGGATTCAAATAATAATACAATTACACACATCCAATCACATACACACACATATGACCATAATAGTTGGATCTTATGTCAGCAACCAAAGAGTTAGCCTATGCACATCCTACTACCATCCCGCACATACAATATATGATAAGTGCATAAAAGTAACCGAATCCTAAACAAACAAAACCAGAAACCGTGGCTCTGATACCACTTGAAGGGTGGATCTGAAGCTTCACTTCCCACCTCGGTCGCTAGTGCATGGCGATCCCATCTATGTCTCCGAATTAAAAAAAATTAATCCTTGACAAAGAGAGATTACCTAATCAACTGATCCATCATCATGCTATTCGAATAGAGTGGTCACTTGAACAAACTTGTTGTTCAAGTAACCTACCTCTTTTCTTCGATTAGCCACAGAATAGACGATGTACGAATCACCGATTTTTGTGTTTGTCTTCGGAGTCTAAGTAAATTAGCCACATATAATACATACAATTTGCATAGAATAAGAAAACATACTTAAACAAGAATTATACATCTTTTTTACCTCTAGGTCTTCTATTGTATGTCCTTCCTCCTTTTTGACGTCGTGTGGGCGACGATCTTCCAAAAGTCGATGCCTCCTAGATCACGTTCTTCCCTTCCTTGCTCGCTCTGAGCAAAGGGAAGAATAAAACAAAACTTCTTCTCTTATCTAGAACCGACCACCAAGCCAAGGAACTTGATGTTGCCGCCTGCCAAGGAGAGGATGAAGGAGCGTCGGCCAACCTTGAAGAAAGGTTGCCGCCGGCCAGAGAGAGAGAGAGAGAGAGAGAGGGAGGGAGGAGTTGCCGACCAATCTAGAGAGAGAGAGGGTGAGGCATCGCCGACCAAGAAGAGCCAAAACCTAATCTTGCCGCCGCCCAATAGGAAGAAGAACAACCAAGGGTTGCCGCCCACCTCTTCTCTCAAGCCAACTCCAAAAACCCTAACCCTAATTGGATGTCTCACCGCCCAAGCCCTTAGCCCTCCTTTTATAGAGCTAGGCTTAAGCCTCCTTTTAATCTCCACTGTCGGATCTAGAGATTTAATCTCCACCGTCGGATTTAGAGATTTAATCTCCACCATCGGATTTAGAGAATTAATCTCCACCGTCGGATCTAGAGATTTAATCTCCATCGTCGGATCTAGAGATTTAATTTTCACCGTCGGATCTAGAGATTTAGTCTCCACCGTCGGATCTAGGCTCCATGAGGGTTTTAATAGGGTACAATAGGGACCATGAGGAGGTGTTGGATCTTGGCCACCCAATGGATCCGGCCCACATAAAATCCGATCCATTAACGATAATCCATTCCACTAGAGGATTAACATTGATCTACCTCACCAACCCCGTAAATAAATATGGGCTCCATATATTAATTGTACAAATATCTCCCCGTGTTTAAGATCTCGAATGTCCGTCAATTAATTAATTTACTGACAATTAATTAATCAACATCTAACTCCATGAGTAGTACCACTCAACATTATCATCATGTCGGACAAAGTCCACCTTCAGGGTTTACATGATGAACCTTATGATCTCCTCAAGGGGACATCATCATCATAATATATAGGACACGGTTTCCTCCTATAATCAATGGCACACCATGTAAATAATATCATTTTCCAACTTACCGAGCCTATCAATTTAATCTATAAATCTCGCCCATATTTAAATCAATGAAATAAATACTAAGTACATGTGTCTATTATTATATCGAGATTAAGAGCATGTACACCATAATATCCGAGGTCCAATTCAATTATGTAGTCAGCAATAAATCGAATCACCTCTAAGTCAGTCCTGCTCAATACACACAAAGTGTACTAGTGTAATTCTATGGTCAAGAAAAAACAATACCAAATCACACTACAACCAAACCAATGGTTTGTCCAAAACCATCTTGGTTGTGTGCCTCTACTTATACTCTACAAGGAACTAATAACATGATCTCCCGTGTGACACTACACACCATGTTATCTATAATGTAATGTATCAGATAATATGCATAACCATAAATATGCAAACAATGATCATGTGATTCTTATTTAAAAAATAAAGATGTTCATACAAAAGATAGACTTTTCACTATACATCCAAACAGGCGCCACCTTCTCCCTCTTCTAGGGCCGGCGACAACACAAGGAGGAAGGCTCTCTTCCTCAATCTCTTCTCATATCCTAGGGTCGGCGGACACCACATCTTGGAGTCTTGTGAAGGTTGAAGCTTCGCTTCTCATTTCGCCTTGGTGGCTTGTGCATGGCAATCCTATCTACGTCCCCGCCTTAAAAAAAATTAATCCGGACGAAGATGGATTACCCAAGAAACTGATTCATCATCGTGCTATTCGATTTGAGTGGTCACTTGAACAAACTTGTTGTTCAAGAAACCTAACTCTTTTCCTCTTTTTTTTTTTGATGAAATGTAAATATATATCATCAAGAAAAGGCACAGTTATACAAAATCCTGGAGTGCACACTCATGTCATGTCTGACGATGTGTCAGATCTGAGGTGTCTCCAAGGGGGGGTGTACATGTGCTCTCATGAGTACTTTAACTCTCATGCCTACAAGACCTTTCATGTTTACATAACCATTGCATGTCCATATTCATACAGATCCTCTGTAACTGTTCATGCACATAGTCCCTCTGCATCCCTCATTCCATGTGTACCTCCTCACACTTTCCTTCTATGTCTCTCTTTCCATTAGTCTCATGCGCCGTTCCTCTAGACGTCTACCACTTTTGGTAAGTGGTTAACCATCAACGGATTTGCCTTGTCTTTACCGTAGCCGTTTGCTATGGACTAGATAGGCCATTCGGGTGGGCCTATTCACCTCTACTAGCCTCAACCTAACTCTTTTCCTCGATTAGCCACGGAATTGATGATGTACGGATTGTCGGATTTTGTGTTTATCATCGGGGTCCAAGTAAATTAACCACATACATGATACAAAAAAACTAAAATCAAAACAAACAAGATTATACCTCTTGATCTTCTATTGTATGTCCTATCCTCCTATTGGACGTCGTGTGGGCGACGATCTTCCAAGAGTAGAAGCATCCTAGATCACGTGTCTTCCCTTCCTTGTTCGCTCCGAATAAGGGAAGACAACCAACACACTTCTTCTCCTATCTAGTGGCGACCACCAAGCAATGTAGCTTGGTTGTTGTCGTCGGCCAAGGGGAGGAAGAAAGAGAGATGGGCGTCGGCCAAGAGGTGTGCTCTTGTTGCTGCCGGGCAATGGAGAAAGAGAAAGAGGCACCGACAATGGAGAAGGATGACATGTTGCCGCCGGCCAAAGGAGAAGCTATCCTAGGTTTCCGCCGCCCAAGAGGAGAAGCAAACCCTAGCCACCTCCAACGCCAACCTTTGCTTGCCGCCCAAGCCTTGGAAGCAAACCCTAATCTCCCAAGATTATTCTTACCGCCCAAGCCTCCTCTACTCCTTATATAGATTTCGACCAAGCCTCCTTTTAATCGTGTCCATTGGATCTAGGCTTCATGATGGTTTTAATAGGCTACAATAATGACCATGAGGAGGAGTTAGATCTTGGCCACCCAATGGATCCGACCCACATAAAATTCGATCCATTAATGTTAATGCATTCCACTAGAGGATTATCATTGATCTACCTCACCAACCCCCATAATTAAATATAGGCTCCATATATTAATTGTACAAATGTCTCCCCGTGTTTAAGATATCAAATGTCCGTTAATTAATTAATTTACTGACAATTAATTAATTAACATCTAACTACATTAGTAGTACCACTCAACCTTAGCATCATGCTAGACCAAGTACACCTGTAGGATTTACATGATGATCTTTATAAGCTCCTCAAGAGGACATCATCATTTTAATACATATGACACGATTTCCTCCTATAAAAAATGGCACACCCAATAAATAATATCATTTCCTAACTTACCGAGCCTATTGATTTAACCCATAAATCTCGCCCATTGGTAAATTAAAGAAATAAATATTAAGTACATGTGCCCATTATTATATCGAGATTAAGTGCATGTACATCATAATATCCGAGGTCCGATTCAATTATATAGTCAGCAATAAATTGATTCACCTCTAAATCGGTCCTGCTTAATATGCACAAAGTGTACTAGTGTAATTCTATGGTCAAGATAAATCAATACCAAATTACACTATAACCATGCCAATGGTTTGTCCAAAACCATCAAGGTTGTGAGCCACTACTTATACTCTACAAGGAATTGATAACATGATCTTCTGTGCGACACCACACACTATGTTATCTACAATGTAAAGTATTAGACAATATGCATAACTATAAATATGCAAACAATGATCATGTTATTCTTATTTCAAAATGAAGATGTCCATAAAAAGACTAGGCTTTCAGTATACATCCCAACAATCTCCCACTTATACTAAAAGACTATGCTCCAATAAAAGTGTCATACATCTAATTCTCATTCCCTCCACATGCTTATCAAAAGCTCTCGCTGGAAGGGCCTTAGTGAAAGGATCTGCCAGGTTATCCTCTGATGCAATCTTAGCTACAACAACTTCTCCTCGCTTTATGATTTCTCGTATCAGGTGGTACTTGTGCTCTATGTGTTTACTTGCCTTATGGGCTCATGGTTCCTTCGAGTTTGCAACTTCACCACTGTTATCACAATAAATTGTGATAGTTCTAGGCAAATCAGAAATCACATTCAAGTTCATTAAGAAGTTATTGAGCCATACAACTTCTTTGGCCGCCTCAGATGCTGCCACATACTCAGCTTCCATGGTAGAGTCTGCCTCACATTTCTGCTTGACACTCCTCCATACAATGACTCCACCTCCCAAAGTAAACACAAAACCAGAGGTAGAGTTACTGTTATCCCTATCTAATTGGAAGTCAGAATTTGTGTAGCCCACAGGCAGTAATTGATCTACCTGGTATACCAGCATATAATCTCTAGTCCTTCTCAGGTACTTCAATATATGCTTTATCGCAGTCCAATGTCCCTGTCCTGGATTACTCTGATATTTGCTAACCATGCCCATGGCAAAGTAGATATCCATCTTCGTACATATCATAGCATACATGAGGCTTCCTATCGTCGAAGCATAAGGAACCACCTTCATTTCCTCTATCTCCTTTGATGTTCTAGGATACATCTCTTTAGATAAAGGTACTCCATGCCTAAAATGTAGAAAACCTTTCTTGGAGTTCTGCATGCTAAAACGAGCCAAAATAGTGTCTATGTATAAAGCTTGAGATAAGCACAACATCATTTTCTTGCGATCCCTTATAACCTTGATCCCAAGGATGTGTCCCACTTCTCCCAAGTCCTTCATATCAAACTGTTTGGACAACCATACCCTTATGTCTGACAACACTTTGACATTATTTCCAATGAGGAAAATGTCATCTACGTATAGTACAAAAAATACCACTATGTTTCTATCACATCGCTTGTATATACAAGACTCATCCAAACTTTGAATAAATTCATATGACTAGATTACCTCATCAAAGCGGATGTTCCAAGATCTCGAAGCTAGCTTCAGTCCATAAATGGACCGATTAAGCTTGCACACAAGATGCTCTTTGCCCTTTGCAATGAATCCCTCTGGTTGCTCCATATATATGTTTTCTTTAAGACTTCCATTAAGGAAAGCTATCTTGACATCCATCTGCCAAACCTCATAATCCATATGAGCAGCAATAGATAAGAGAATCCGGATAGACTTAAGCATTGCTACCGACGAAAAGGTCTCCTCATAATTGATGCCCTCTTTCTGAGTATACCCTATTGCAACAAGCCTTGCTTTGAAGGTCCCAACCTTCCTGTTTGTTCCTCTCTTTCTTTTATAGATCCACTTGCATCCAATGGTTTTTACACCATTGGGTTGTAGAGGATCCTTGGAAGCTAGAGGGGGGGTGAATAGCTTGTTTTCGTTTTCTACAAAAATGATTAGCGGAAGCACAACAAATACAATAATAATAGAAACGAAAATGCAATGCTAACACAAAGCCTTTAAATGGTTCGGAGATAACGCTCCTACTCCACGTCGATCCTTAGGGTGGATCAACCCTAATCAATCTCACTAATAAGCTTTCTCTTTTTACAACAACCCTCCTTTTCTTACAAAGGATGAAGATGAAGTTTAGAGAGGAGGAGGGGAATTAAAACACTAGGAAAGCTTAGAAAATTCGTGGAGGCTTGAGAGAATGATCACAATGTAAGCATTAACCCTCTCAACCACCACAAGCCCTCTTTTTATAGAGAGAGGGTTGTTTTTCCCATTGGGCCACGATCAGTCGACTGATGTACAACATCAGTCGACTATCGCCGCAGTTAATGGCTTATGAACTGTCGGATTCACGGGATTCATAATCTTCATCATCCAACGACACGCTCATCAGTCGACTGATCCCTCCATCAGTCGACTGATAGAGTGATCATGGCGAACATTCGAGTGAGACTCCATTCTGTGCCCGTGTTTAACCTGATCAGTCGATTGCCGTCATTTGGCAGTCGACTAATCACGACATCAGTTGATTGACACAATTAGGCAGTCGACTATTCGTTAACTTTTCAGCCTGACTTAGTCAAGCACCCTAACAGTCGACTGATACATCATATCAGTCGACTGATACTCATCAAGTATGAATAATTCATACTTGAATTGACTCCCTAGACCTAGACTAAACCTTCTAGATCTTCCTTAAGCCTTGCACCTCCAAGATCCCTCCGAGTCCATGGCTTGTTCATCCTTTGCGCTTTGCTTCCAAGAGCTTCCTTCGGTTTTTTCATGTCTTGTGTTTCCCTTTGCCAAAGTGCGGTTATACTTTACGCCGCCAAGACTACATGCTTGGACTTACGCTGCCAAGACTTGCCTTTGGACTTTCTTTGCTAAGGTACGTTTGGACTTTATGCCGCCAAGCCTACATGCTTGGTCTTACGCCACCAAACCTTTTCCTTGGACTTCTCTTGCCAAGATCATACTTGGACTTTGTCTTTACCAAGTCTTCATACTTAGATTTTCCTGTCACTTAAACATGTTCACACTTAGATCACAAAGTATTGCCTAACTTAGATGATTATTCAAACATCAAAATATATAAATGCTTGGGGCATTGTTGCACCAATAATCTTCCCCTTTTTGATGTTTGGAAATCAATTAAGTTAGGTCTTTAACACATGCACATAATAATATTTCCAATATGATTTCTAACTTAAACATTCCTTCTCCCCCTTTGACATACATCAAAAAGAGAAGGATTCATAAATTTCATGAAAGAATTAAATGTGTTGTAATCTTGAACGAAGGTATAAATATTTAAATGAAGCTCCCCCTTAATCCAAGATATGGTTCATGATGAATGAATAACTTGTGGAGCAAAGCCTAACAAAAGATTGGAGGATAAATCCTAACTCTTGCACCAACAATATAAGTCAAGGGTATGAAAAGATCTATATGATGAAACTCCCCCTAAAACATTGCATCAAACAATCCTAAAAACTTTTTTATAATGAATATTATCATGCCATAGATTTAGGACATCAAAGATACACTAAACACCAGGATATAGAGCTATTTTTTAGAAAACACAGCATATCAGTCGACTGGTTTCTGATGTAGTCAACTGCTACGCTCGAATTCTATTTTTCTGATTTTTTAGCCCAACTTCAGAAATGAGCCAAAAATTCTAGAAACATCGAAAAATTATGAAACTTTGTGTACACATTTTTGAAATCATTTTCTATCAAGGAAAAATAATTTAAAAAATATATGTTTCCAGATTTCTAAAATGATACAATTTAAAAACCTAGCAAAAACTCTAAGCATTTTGCAAACTTTGTATCACTTTTGTATTTCACTTGAAAACTGTTTTTCAAAGTTTAATAAACATAGTTTAAATTATGTTTTATTTGACAGTTCCAATCATATTCTTGAAGCTATATGCACATTAATTGTGCATAACCCTTCCCAATGATTGGTCCAATGAAGGATTAATGTCTCTAGATGACACTTTGGTTCATAGTAATGCATCATAACAAGCATGATGAACCAAGTGCATCTTCCTAACATCTCACATGTTGTCTAAATAGCTCAATACAAAAATCATGGTTTCTTAAGTGTTTTGTGAGATGCTTAAAGGTACAAATCCTAGGATTTCTATAAGATCATGCAAACCTACACCTTTATTCAACTAAGCACATCCCAAGTTCTCTCTTAAGTGATGAAAATTCTACTTCGGGGAGAGGCTTGGTAAAGATGTCGGCTAAGTTGGACTTAGATTCAATGTAATTAAGCTCAATGTTTCCCTTAGCCACATGATCTCAAATTAAGTGATGTTTCACTTCAATGTGATTGGTCCTAGAGTGATGCACCGGATTTTTGGTCAAATTTATGGTGCTCACATTATCACAAAATACTTTCATGTTGGAGTAAGATAGCTCATAGTCCTCTAAAGTATGTTTCATCCATAGTAGTTGAGCTACACAACCACCCATAGCCACATACTCGGCCTCGGTGGTGGATAGGGCAACACAAGGTTGCTTCCTACTACTCCAACTAACTAGGGAAGACCCAAGGAATTGGCATCCACCACTAGTACTCTTCCGATCCAATTTGCAACCAGCATAATCGGAATTGGTATACCCAACTAAATCAAAAGACCTAGTCCTAGGGTACCATTGTCCTACATTTAGTGTGCCTTTAATATATCTTAAGATTCTCTTAACGGCAACTAAATGAGATTCTTTGGCACATGATTGGTACCTAGGACACATACCAACCGCAAATAATATATCGGGTCTACTAGCGGTTAGGTACAAACGGCTACCAATTATACTCCTATAGAGTGTAAGGTCAATTTGTTTTCCTTCATTATCACTATCTATTTTTGTATTGGTTGCCATTGGAGTTGAAACTACCTTAGCATTTTCCAAACCAAATTTCTTAATCATTTCCTTAGCAAATTTGGTTTGGTAAATATAAATTCCTTCACTTGTTTGTTTGACTTGTAATCCTAGGAAGAAATTTAGTTCCCCAACTAGACTCATCTCAAACTCATTTTCTATATTCTTGATAAAGTCTTGAAGGAGTTCATCATTTGTTGACCCAAAGATAATGTCATCAACATATACTTGGGCTACAAAGATGTCCTTTGATGTTGACTTTATAAATAGAGTTTGATCTACATTACCCCTCCTAAAGTCCTTAGAGATTAAAAAAGATGATAATCTTTCATACCAAGCCCGGGGAGCTTGTTTCAAACCATACAAAGCATTCCTAAGCTTGTATACATGGTTTGGATAGTCCATATTCTCAAACCCGAGAGGTTGTTCTACATATACCTCTTCCTTAATGAACCCATTTAGGAATGCCGATTTCACATCCATTTGATGGAGTTTGAAACCCATATAAGAGGCATACCCTAATAGACTCTAACCTTGCAACCAGGGCATATGTTTCATCATAGTCAAGTCCTTCAACTTAATTAAAGCCCCTTGCAACTAATCTTGCCTTATTCCTAGTAATATTTCCTTGGTCATCTAGTTTGTTCCTAAAGACCCATCTTGTTGTAATGATGGTGTTGTCATTAGGTCTAGGAACTAACTCCCATACTTGACTCCTTTCAAATTGAGCCAATTCATCTTGCATTGCTAAGATCCAATCCGGATCAAGTAATGCGTCATTGATTGTTTTGGACTCAATTTGGGAGATTAGTGCTATATGACTAGAGGGATCTCTATGAAATGACCTAGTCCTAACTCTTTGAGATAATTCACCAAAAATTTGATCTAGAGGGTGATTTTGATGAACTCTTATTGTTCTAGGAGGTGTATTAAATTGAGTTTGATCATGATTATCCTCAACCCTTCTTTCATCATCGGAATCACCTCTTACTCCCCCTTAATTCAATTCTCCCCCTTGATCATTACCCCCTAAAGTTAAATCTTGAAATTTTTGGGTAATTTCTTAATTTTTGTCATTGATATCATCATCAATAGGGGATTTCCTAGGATATCTATTAGAGGTTTCATCAAATTGGACATTTGAAGATTCCTGAATCTTTTGAGTTCTTTTATTATAAACTCTATATCCTACACTAGTGGATGAGTATCCAACTAGGATTCCCTCATTCGCTTTGGACTCAAATTTAACTAGGTTGTCTTTGGTGTTTAAAATATAGACTTTGCATCCAAAGACCTTAAAATAGTGAATTGTTGGAATTGTACCATTCCATAATGTTTCCTAAAAACCTATGAATTAAAACCCTATTTTGGATATAGCAAGCGGTGTTGACCGCTTCCGCCCACAAGTAGCTAGGTAAAGAGTATGCATTAAGCATAGTCCTAGCGGCTTCTTGTAGGACACAATTTTTCCTTTCCACAACCCCATTTTTTTGGGGTGTTCTAGGACAAGAAAATTCGTGCTTGTACCCTTGTTCTAGGCAAAAGGTTGAGAAGTTAGAATTCTCAAATTCTCCACCATAATCACTACGTATCTAGTTGATTTTGAGTTTTCTTTCATTCTCTACTCTCTTGCTAAATCCAATGATTATTCCTAGGGTTTCATCCTTATTTTTCAGGAAAAATACCCAAGTAAATCTAGAAAAATCATCTACTATCACTAAGCAATATTTCCTACCCATCATGGAAGGAGTACTATGACAATCAAATAAGTCCATATGAAATAGTTCTAGAGGTAAAGCGGTACTAAGTAAAGTTTTACCTTTGTGTGATGTTTCTGATTTCTTCCCCTCTTGGCATGCATCACACATTTTATCCTTTAGATACTTGACTTTTGGCAACCCCTTGACTAACTTCATTTTGGCTATTTTGGCAATGTTCTTCATATTGATGTGCCCTAGCCTCCTATGTCAAAGCCAACTCTCTTCTTCTTTTGCAATAAGACACTTAGTAGAAGCATTAGTAGCATAGGATAAATCAACATAGTATATATTTGATTTCCTAAAGCCTACTAACATGCAATCATTTAAATTTTTGTGTCTTATAAAACATTTTGAAGAATCAAATTGAACATCAAAATTGGCATCACATAGTTGACTTACACTAAGCAAATTAAATTTCATATTTTTAACTAATAATACTTTATGAATGGCAAGGTTGGGGGATACCTCAATTGTGCATTTTCCTAGAATCTTAAGTTTACCACTATTTCCAAAAGACACCTTACCCTTGCTAGTGTGGTTGATGGTGGAAAATTTTCTCTCATCACCGATCATGTGTTTTGAGCACCCACTATCAACAATCCATAAGCTTGGTTCTTCTACCTATACAACATGAAAAATGCAAGCCTTAGGCACCCAAATTTTAGGACCAATAGCATCAACTTTATAACTTTTGGGGACCCAAGCCTTTCTAGCCTTGCTCCTAATGGTTGGTTTTCTACTAACTAAAGAGGTGAAAGCTACTTCTTTTTCCTTAGGCTTGTATCCTATGCCGTCCTTGTTATAAATGGCCCTTTGGTCCCTAAGAATCATATCAAGATATTTGGACCCATTTGTAAACTTTTCTAAACATGCATGTAAATCACCTATTTCTTTCCTAAGTTCATCATTCTCATTCCTAAGTGTGCATGCATCATCACAAGGTGGTACTACATTTTTAAGTGACTTAATTTCTACTTTTAAGTCTTTAATCCTAGTTTTTGATCTATTTAAGGAATTTTGAAGGCATGCAATGGTTTTGGAAAGTAAATCTATCCTAGGGGAGTCTCTTATCTCATCATCACTTGAGGAAGAGGATGAAGACTCCTCACTTGAGCTTCCAACTTCCTCCTCCAAGGCCATGAGAGCTAGGTTTCGGGTGGCATGACACATCTCTTCATCATCGGAAGAATCCTCCAAGCTTAGTGCGTCCCATGTTTATGCCACCATTGCCTCCTTCTTCTCCTTATGCTTCTTCTCTTTCTCCTTCTTCTTCTTTAAGTCCGGGCAATTTGGTTTGATGTGCCCCTTTTTGTTGCAACCATAGTAAACAACATTAGAGGAAGGAGTTGAACTACTAGAAGACTTACCTCTTGAGGATTGGAACATCCTCCTTACATCCCTCTTGGTGAGTTTCCTTGACCTCCCACCAAATTTCTTTACATAATGAGCCACCTTGCTTGTCGATAGCTCTTCTTCACTACTAGATAAATCCTCCTTGGATTCAGATGAGGAGGACACTTCTTTCTTCTCCTTCTTCTTCTTGTCCTTCTTACCTACAAAAAGAGCTACACCTTTCTCTTTGGATGAAGTGTTAGCTTGCTCGTGCAACTCAAATTCACAAAACAGCTCATCTAATTTAACCAAAGAAAGATCTCTAGAAACCTTATAGGCATCTACCATTGAAGCCCACAAGGTTGTTCTAGGGAAGGCTTGGAGTACATACCTCACAAGGTCTCGGTTGTCGACCTTCTCACCTATCACATGTAGTCCGTTGACTACTTCCTTGAAGTGACCGTGCATTTGGCTCATGGTTTCGTTGGTATTCATAGCGAAACTTTGGAGTTGACCTATTAAGAGGTCCCTCTTAGCTCTCCTCGTCTCCTTTGATCCATCATTCAATTCGATGAGCTTCTCCCAAAGCTCTTTAGCGGAGCTGAAGGGTCCAACCTTGGACAATTGCTCCTTTGATAGACCACATTGGAGTGTGGTCGTTGCCTTTGCATTTGGTTGCGCCTTCTTGGCCATATCCCTCATCCAATCTTTGGTCGGTATTGGCGCTCCATGTTCGTCGACCGGCTTCTCGAATCCGTCTACAATACTAAACCAATTATCAATATCATTCATAAGGTAGTATTCCATCCTACCTTTCTAGTAGCTGAAATATTGTCGTCGAAGAATGGTGGCCTCGTCGTGCTATACCCCTCTTGAAAAACCATCGTGCTCCGGTTGATTGTTAGATCTTTCGATGAGATCTGGGCTCTGATACCACTTGTAGAGGATCCTTGGAAGCTAGAGGGAGGGTGAATAGCTTGTTTTCGTTTTCTACAAAAATGATTAGCGAAAGCACAACAAATACAATAATAATAGAAACGAAAATGCAATGCTAACACAAAACCATTAAGTGGTTCGGAGATAACGCTTCTACTCCACGGCGATCCTTAAGGTGGATCAACCCTAATCAATCTCACTAATAAACTTTCTCTTTTTACAATAACCCTCCTCTTCTTACAAAGCATGAAGATGAAGTTTAGAGGGGAGGTGGGGAATTAAAACACTAGGAAAGCTTAGAAAATTCATGGAGGCTTGAGAGGATGATCACAATGTAAGCATTAACCCTCTCAAGCACCACAAGCCCTCTTTTTATAGATGGAGGGTTGTTCTTTTCGTTGGGCCACGATCAGTCGACTGATGTACAACATCAGTCGACTGATGTAGCAGTTAACGACTTCTGAACAGTCGAAATCGTGAGATTCATAATCATCATCATCCAATGACATGCTCATCAGTCGACTGATCCCTCCATCAGTCGACTGATGGAGTGATCAGTCGAGTGATCATGGCGCACAGTAGAGTGAGATTCCATTATGTGCCCATGTTTAACCTGATCAGTCGACTGTCGCCATTTGGCAGTCGACTGATGACGACATCAGTCGACTGTTCATCATCTTTTCAGCCTGATTCAGTCGAGCACCCTAACAGTCAACTGATACATCTTATTAGTCGACTAATACTCGTCAAGTATGAATAATTCATACATTAATTGACTCCCTAGACCTAGACTCAACCTTCTAGCGCTTCCTTAAGTCTTGCGCCTCCAGGATCCCTCTGAGTCTGTGACTTGTTTATCCTTTGTGCTTTGCTTCCAAGAGCTTCCTTCGGTTTTGTCATGTCTTGGGTTTCCCTTTGCCAAAGTGCGCTTGGACTTTACGCCACAAAGATTACATGCTTGGAATTACGCTGCCAAGACTTTCCTTTAGACTTGGTTTGCCAAGGTCCATTTGGACTTTACGTCGCCAAGACTACATGTTTGGTCTTATGCCGCCAAACATTTTCCTTAGACTTCTCTTGCCAAGATCATACTTGGACTTTGCCTTTACCAAGACTTCATACTTGGATTTTTCTGTCACTTAAACACGTTCCCAATTAGATCACAAAGTATTGCCTAACTTTGATGATTATCCAAACATCAAAACATTTAAATGCTTGGGGCATTATTGCACCAACATGGGTGGTTCTACTAGCTCCCATACCTGATTTGAATCCATAGATTCTATCTAAGAATTCATCGCTCTTTGCCAAGATACCGCATCTTTGTCTTGGATTGCCTCGTCATATATCCAGGGATCAGATTCATGTTCGCCAAGGATCAAATCAGAAGATTCTTCCAAGAACATAAATCTCTTAGGTTGTCTAACAACCCTCCCACTATGACGAGGTATCACCTATGTATCCTCTATGACACGCGGTGCAGTTACTTGTGGTATATCCTCTTGTATCATTGGTACTGAAGTAGTGACTTCCCCTCTTAATTCCTCCAGAACAATCTTGTTCATGGGCTTGTGGTTCATTACATAGTCTTCCTCTAAAAATCGTGGCATTCGTGCTAACGATCACCCTCTGATCTCTAGGACTATAGAACAAACCATCTTTCGTTCCTCTGGGATAGCCTACGAACAAGCACACTTCTGTACGAGGTTCAAATTTACCAACATCTACCTTCAGCACATGTGCTTGACTCCCCCAAATCCAAATATGTCTCAGACTAGGCTTTCGCCCAGTCCACAATTCTGTGGGAGTTGAAGGTACTGATTTAGATGGTACCAAGTTTAGAATATACACTGCTGTATCCAGAGCATACCCCCAGAATGAATCTGGTAACTCGGAATAACTCATCATTGATCTAACCATCTCCATAAGAGTCTCATTCCTTCGCTCCTCCACACCATTCTATTGGGGTGTACCAAGTGCAGACAGTTGGGATTGAATCCCAGCCTCTAATAAGTAACTCCTAAACTCTCCCAAGAGGTACTCAACACCACAATCAGATCATAGTGTCTTGATACTTTTACCTTGATGTTTTTCTATATCAGCCTTGAATTCTTTGAACCTGTCAAAGCATTCAGACTTGCGGCGCATCAAGTAAATGTATCCATATCTTGAATAATCGTCTATAAAAGAGACGAAGTATTCAAAACCACCTCTAGCCTAGATAGACATAGGACCACAAAAATCAGAATGAACCAATTCCAACACATCTTTGGCTCTATACTCCTTGGCCTTAAAAGGCCTCTTGGTCATTTTACCTTTCAAGCAAGATTCGCAGGTTGGGAAATCTTCCACCACCAATGAACCCAAAGGTCCATCAGCTATCAGCCTTTGAATTCTACTCAAGTTAATATGACCTAACCTTAGATGCCAAAGATACGTTTGGTTCATTTTCAAAGGTTCTTTTCTCTTATTAGATTTAGAAGATGAGTTATTTATTTCTATTCGCATTGTGGGAGCTTTTGGTTCAAGAGTGTACAAATTTCCTACCAACGTACTAGAACAGATAATCTCCCTATTCTTTTTTATAATAACTCTGTCATTAAAATAAATAGAATAACCATTCAAAAACAATTTAGAAACTGAAATTAAATTCTTTCTAAATGAAGGTACATAAAGGCAATTTCTTATATCCAAAGTTTTATTCCTATCAAAAGATAAATAAACATCTCCCATTGCAATAACCGCCACCTTAGTAGCATTTCCCATGTAGACGGTAATCTCCCCCTCAACTAGTCGTCTGGTTTCCTGGAACCCCTGCAAAGTATTGTATACATGATCAGTGGCTCCCGTATCTACACACCAGGTGCCGATAGATAATACCGCTAAACATGTTTCAACGACTAAACCAAAAGATATACCTTTGTTCTGCTTTCGGTTGGGGCAGTCAGCCTTCCAATGTCTAGTCTGCTTGCAAGTGAAGCACTTACCTTTCGGCTTCTTCACTCCTCCCTGAGATCCTCCCACCACCTTTGTTGCACCTTGTTTCTTCTTCTTCTTTCCTTTCGGCTTAGAAGTAGAAACCTTCTGGGCAACCAAAACCTGAGAACTTTGATGAAAAAGTCCCTCTATCGCCTGGAGTTCTGTTAGAAGCTCCGCCAACGAATACATCTCTTATTCATGTTGTAGATCAGGAGAAACTACTCAAAACTCTTAGGTAGAGATTGGAGAATGATATCGACCTTGGGTTCCCCATCGATCTCAGCTCCAAGGACTTCCAGCTCATTCAAATGAGCCATCATCTTGAGAACATGATCCCTCACGGGTGTTCCCTCAACCATGGTGGTTGTTATCAAGTTTCTCATGGCTTCTTGCCTAGCAACCCGATTCTGGTGTCTGAAAAGTTCCTTGAGATTGAGCATCATGTCATAGGCAGTGGTCATGGCCTGATGCTGATGTTACAATTCATTTGACATAGAAGCCAAAATGTAACATCGCGCCATCTCATCAGCCTTGATTCACTTCTTATAACTCTCTTTTTCCTTTTCCCTAGAATCATCCGTAGGCTTAGGAGGACACTCCTCGAGAAATACGTACTTGTACACCTCAGCATTTAAGACAATGTCAAGATTTCTTTTCTAATCAACATAGTTAGGTCTAGTAAGTTTGTTTTCTTTTAGAATCACAACAAGTGGGTTGAAAGTCATTTTGAAAAAAAAAAATAAGAATCACATAGATCAAATACATTTAGATTTCAAAAATTATTGATTCCTCAAACAATAAAATTTTAAAATCAACCAACACCTCAAAATACCGAGAATATCGTATGCCACGATAGTGTGGACGTATACAAATTCTACATTTGTAAGAGGAGGTTTTACTCATTAATTTTATTATCCTGTCAACCTTACTTTTTGACAAATAAAATTAATAGTTGGTTCCTCTTCATCCCTACAAATAAAAGCAATGAATCTGATGGGGAGGATACTTTTATTTGCATCTAAGTGTTCACCATTACCCGATACTAAGGCTATTACCTTGGATTATGTGCCTTCTGATGGGGAAGTACACACACTCCTAAATAATTTTCTATAACCATATTTGACCTAATGATCCATAAAACAAACTCATCTGATGTGGAGGAAGGCACTCAGAGCCAACACACAAGTTTGTTCGCATCACTTGTCAAATTGTAATGGAGGCCACGGGAATTTAAAAAAAATATCCCTCTCCCACTTAGTAATTTAAAATTGAGGAATTTTAACTACGCAAGCACAACAAGCATATAAATCAAAAGCAATAAATATTAAAAACAAATTTTCCAACTATTATGGCTTTTGTTCTTCAATATGCCTCCAGTCGTGTTGCCTCCTCGTCTGTTCCTCCCTACGCCATGTACAAGCCATCCAGAGATCCGAACCGAGAAAAATTATTTTAATTTACATCCATCGATCTTATACTCCACAAAGGAGTGTACATGAAATCTAGATCAAAAGTAAACTAAAATAAAAGAGTGGCTAAACAATGTCGTACTTAATTACAAAAATTAAATACTAGTCTCGTCAACCCTGAGGATGCAAATAATATTACTATTACACACATATAAACACATACACACACATATGCCCATAATAGTTGGATCTTATGTCTGCAACCAAAAAGTTAGCCTACGCACATCCTAATATTATCCGGCACACATAAAATATGATAAGTGCATAAAAGTAACTGAAATCTAAACACAAAATCAGAAACCGTGTTTCTGATACCAGTTGAAGGTTGAAGCTTCACTTCTCGCTTTGCCTTGGTTGCTTGTGCATGGCGATCCTATCTACGTCCCCAGATTAAAAAAAATAATCTGGATGAAGACGGATTACCCAAGCAATCGATTCATCATCGTGCTATTCGATTTGAGTGGTCGCTTGAACAAACTTGTTGTTTAAGAGACCTAACTCTTTTCTTCAATTAGCCACGGAATAGATGATGTACGGATCGCCGGTTTTTGTGTTTATCATCGGGGTCCAAGTAAATTAATCACATACATGATACGAAAGAACTAAAATCAAAACAAATAAGATTATACCTCTTGTTTACCTCTTGATCTTCTATTGTATGTCCTATCCTCCTCTTGGACGTCACGTGGGCGATGATCTTCCAAGAGTCAAAGCCTCCAAGATCACGTATATTCCCTTCCTTGTTTGATCCGAACAAGGGAAGACAACCAACACACTTCTTCTCTTATCTAGTGCCGACCACCAAGCAACCTAGCTTGGTTGTTGCCACCAGCCAAGGAGAGGAAGAAAGAGAGATGGGCACCGGCCAAGAGGTGTGCTCTTGTTGCCACCGACCAATGAAGAAAGAGAAGGAGGCGCCAGCAATGGAGAAGGATGACTTGTTTCCGCCAGCCAAAGGAGAAGCTATCCTAGGTTTCTGCAGCCCAAGAGGAGAAGCAAACACTAGCCACCTCCAATGCCAACCTTTGCATGTCGCCCAAGCCTTGGAAGCAAACCCTAATCTCCCAAGCTTATTCATACCGCCCAAGCCTCCTCTACTCCATATATAGATTTCACCCAAGCCTCCTTTTAATCATGTATATTGGATCTAGGCTTCATGAGGGTTTTAATAGGCTACAATGGGAACCATGAGGAGGAGTTGGATCTTGGCCACCCAATGGATCCGACCCACATAAAATTTGATCCATTAATGATAATCCATTCCACTAGAGGAATGGATTATCATTGATCTGCCTCACCAACCCCCATAATTAAATATGGGCTTCATATATTATTTGTACAAATATCTCCCCATGTTTAAGATATCGAATGTCCGTTAATTAATTAATTTACTGACAATTAATTAATTAACATCTAACTCCATGAGTGGTACCACTCAACCTTATCATCATGCTGGACCAAGTCCACCTACAGGATTTACATGATGATCCTTATGAGCTCCTCAAGGGACATCATCATGCTAATACATAGGACAAGGTTTCCTCCTATAATCAATGACACACCCTGTAAATAATATCATTTCCTAACTTACCGGGACTATTGATTTAACCCATAAATCTCGTCCATTGGTAAATCAAAGAAATAAATATTAAGTATATGTGCCCATTATTATATCTGGATCAAGAGCATGTACACCATAATATCCGTGGTCCGATTTAATTATGTAGTCAGTAATAAATTGAATCACCTCTAAATCGGTCCTGCTTAATACGCACAAAGTGTACTAGTGTAATTCTATGGTCAAGATAAACCAATACCAAATTACACTACAACCATGCCAATGGTTTGTCCAAAACCATCTTGGTTGTGAGTCTACTTATACTCTATAAGGAACTGATAACATGTTCTTCTGTGCGACACCACACACCATGTTATCTACAATGAAAACTATTAGACAATATGCATAACTATAAATATGCAAACAATGATCATGTGATTCTTATTTCAAAATGAAGATGTTCATACAAAGACTAGGCTTTTAGTATACATCCCAACATCTTGGTGGTCGGCACAAGCAAGGAGAAGAGGAGGTTTTGTGTTTGGCATGAGATAGGAGAAGAAGGGAGGGTTTTCTTCCCTTGTTCAGAGCGAGCAAGGAAGGGAAGATACGTGGTCTAGGAGGCTTCGATTCTTGGAAGATCGTCGCCCACACGACGTCCAAGAAGAGAATAGGAATACAATAGAAGATCAAGAGGTAAAACAAGAGGTATAATCTTGTTTAATTTTGATTCTTGTTCTTTTGTATTTTGTATGTTATTGATTGACATGTACCCCGATGATAAACATAAAAATTGGCGATCTGTTCATCATCTATTCCGCGGCTAATCGAGGAAAAGGGTTAGGTCGCTTGAACAACAAGTTTGTTCAAGCGACCACTCAAATCGAATTTCACGATGATGAATCGCTTGCTTGGGTAATCCATCTCTGTTTGGATTAGTTTTAATTAATGAAATTTTAATCCGGGGATGTGAGACAGGATTGCCATGCACAAGCTACCAAAGCGAAGAAGCGAAACGCGACTTTCCCTTCAAGTGGTATCATAGCCATGGTTTTCGGTTTTGTGTGTTTTGGATTTAGTTACTTTCACGCATTTATCATATATTGTTTATGTCAAATAATAGTAGGATGTGTGTAGGCTAACTTTTTGCTTGCAGACATAAGATCCAACTATTATGGCTATGTGGATGTATGTGATTGTGTGTGTGTGATTGTAATTAATTGTTTGAATCCTCGGGGTTGACGAGGCTAATTAGTATTTAATTTTTGTAATTAAATACGTCACTGTTTAGCCGCTCATTTAAATTTACTTTCGATCTAGATATGTTGTACACTCCTTCGTGGAGTGTAGGATCGATGGATGTAAATTAAAATAGTTTATCTCAGCTCGGATCCCCTTGTGGCTTGAGCATGGTAAAGGGAGGAGCAGACAAGGTGGCAACACGACGGGAAGCATATTGGAAAACAAAAGCCATAATAGTTGGATTTTTTTTTCATATTAATTGCTTATTGTTTGATATACATGTTGTGTGTGTTTGAAAATTCCTCAATTTTAAATTACGAAGTGGGAGAGGGATATTTTTTAATTCCCGACCCTCAATTACAATTTGACGTGTGATGCGAACAAACTTGCGTGTTAGCTTTGAGTGGCTTCCTCCATATCGAATGAGTTTGTTTTGTGGATCACTAGGTCAAATATGGTTATAGGAAATTATTTAGGAGTGTTTGTACTTTCCATCAGAAGGCACAAAATCTGAGGTAATTGCCTTAATATTGAGTAATGGTAAACACTTATATACGAATAAAAGTATCTTCCCCATCGGAGTCACTTCTTTTATTTGTAGGGCCAAAGAGGAACCAACTATTAATTTTATTTGTCAAAAAGTAAGGTTGACAGGATAATAAAATTAATGGGTAAAACCTCCTCTTACAAATGTAGAATTCGTATACGTCCACACTATCATGGCATACGATATTCTCGGTGTTTTGAGGTGTTGGTTGATTTTAAAATTTTATTGTTTGAGAAATCAATAAATTTTTGAAATCTAATGTTTTGATCACAGTGATTCTTAGGTTTTTCAAAATGACTTTCAACCCACTTGTTGTGATTCTGAAAGAAAACAAACTTACTGGACCTAACTATATTGATTGGAAATGAAATCTAGATATTGTCTTGACTGTGGAGGAGTACAAATATGTACTCTTCGAAGAATGTCCTCCTAAGCCTATAGATGATTCTAGTGAAAAGGAGAAAGAGAGTTATAGAAAGTGGATTAAAGAAGATGAGATGGCGCGGTGTTACATTTTGGCTTCTATGTCAAATGTATTACAGCATTAGCATCAGGCCATGACTACTGCCTATGACATGATGCTTAATCTCAATGAACTTTTCGGACACCAGAATCGGGCAGCTAGGTAGGAAGCTATGAGGAACTTGATGGCGACCACTATGATTGAGCGAACACCTGTGAGGGATCATGTTCTCAAGATGATGGCTCATTTGAATGAGCTGGAAGTCCTTGGAGCGGAGATAGATGGGAAAACCCAGGTCGATATCATTCTCCAATCTCTACCTAGAAGTTTTGAGCAGTTTTGCCTGAACTACAACATGAATAAGTGGTTGTATTCATTCGCGGAGCTTCTAATAGAACTCCAGGTGGCAGAGGGGCTTTTTTGTCAGAGTGCTCAGGCTATGGTTGCTCAAAAGGTTTCTACTTCTAAGCCGAAAGGCAAGAAGAAGAAGAAACAAGGTGTAGCAAAGATGGGGGCAGGATCTCAGGCAGGAGTGAAGAAGTCGAAAGGCAAGTGCTTCACTTGCAAGCAAACTGGACATTGGAAGGCGGACTGTACCAACTGCAAATAGAACAAAGCTATATCTTTTAATTTAGTCATTGAAACATGTGTAGCAATGTTATCTACCGGTACTTGGAGTGTAGATACAGGAGCCACTGATCATGTCTGCAATTCTTTACAGGGGTTCCAGAAAACCAGACGACTAGCTGAGGGAGAGATTACCGTCTACATGGGCAATACTACAAAGGTGGCGGCTATTGCAGTGGGAGATGTTTATTTATCTTTTGATAGAAATAAAACTTTGGTTATGAGAAATTGCCTTTATGTACCTACATTTAGAAAGAATTTGATTTCAATTTCTAAATTGTTTATGGATGGGTATTCTATTTCTTTTAATGACAGAGTTGTTATAAAAAGGAATAGGGCGATTATCTATTCTGGTGCTTTGGTAGAAAATTTATACACTCTTGAACCAAAAACTCCCACGATGCAAAGAGAAATAAATAACTCCTCTTCTAAATGTATAAGAGAAAGGAACCTTCGAAAATGGACCAAACATATCTTTGGCATCTAAGGTTAGGTCATATTAACCTGAGTAGAATTCAAAGGTTAATACCTGATGGACCTTTGGGTTCATTGGTGGTGGAAGATTTCCCAACTTGTGAATCTTGCTTGGAAGGTAATATGACCAAGAGGTCTTTTAAGGCCAAGGGGTATAGAGCCAAAGATGTGTTAGAAATGGTTCATTCTGATTTGTGTGGTCTTATGTCTATCCAGGCTAGAGGTGGTTTTGAATATTTCATCTCTTTTATAGACGATTATTCAAGATATGGATACATTTACTTGATGTGCCGCAAGTCTGAATGCTTTGACACGTTCAAAGAATTCAAGGCCAATGTGGAGAAATATCAAGGTAAAAGTATCAAGACACTACATTCTGATCGTGGTGTGAAGTACCTCTTGAGAGAGTTTAGAAGTTACTTATCAAAGGCTAGGATTCAATCCCAACTGTCTACACCTGGTATACCCCAGCAGAATGGTGCGACAAAGCGAAGGAATAGGACTCTTATAGAGATCGTTAGATCGATGATGAGTTATTCTAAGTTACCAGATTCGTTCTGGGGGTATGCTCTGGAAATGACAATGTATATTCTGAACTTGATACCATCTAAATCAGTACCTTCTACTCCCACAGATTTGTGGACTACGCGAAAGCCTAGTCTGAGACATATTCAGATTTGGGGTAGTCCAGCACATGTGCTGAAGGGAGATGTTGGTGTTGGACTTTCCGAGCCGCAAAAACCGCTTTTTGCGTTGCGGAAACCCCGGAAGTGCGGCCAGGGATCCGTGCGAAGATATATTAAAATAAAAACATGTATTTGCTAAGTAAACCTAGATCTACCTTAGATCTATAAGTTGAGAGTGTTACCCTCGATGCGACGCCCTTCGCAAATCCCACACGTCCAAATAGCTTTCCGAAACTCTAGAGTGTCAAGTGTACACTCCTCTATTGGTATCCACACAAGCAATAGGTGGAGAAAAGAAACCTAGAGTGTGCTAGCACCCTTAGAAGTTTCAACCAAGGAGAGGGATGGGAGAGCAAGCTTGAGAGGAAGATGATCCAAGGAAGAAGATGAAGTTGGAGTAACTCACAAAATCAATTCTCATCTAATGAGAATAGTGGCCGGCCACTTCATGTCTTGGGGGGTTACATGCATGCATGTAACTCCAAGAGCCAATGGCTCTTGGTCTCCCTCATGAGGTGGCACCATATGATAAGTCAATGATGATGTGTCGGCCATGCCAAGTCATCATCATGCCATGACATTTGGTCGAGTCAAACATGACCTTTCATCTTCCCTCTCAAGTCAAGTCAAACTTGACCTCTTATCTCCTATGGTTGATCAAATCCAACCATTTGATTCATGTCAATTTAATTTAATGAATCTCTATTCATTAATTTAAATTGATTTGATGAATCAAATCTAAATTAGACTCATTCAACACTTGAATCAAATTTAGTCCAACTCAATTAGTCTAATTAGGATTACTCTTAATCCAATTTAGTTCGTCACATGAACCTAATCCTCATGGTTCATCATATAAACCTAATCTTCATATAATTTCCCTTTGTGTATGACCCTATAGGTTCTTGTAACATTGGCAATGTCCCTAAACCGATTTAGGAACATAAGCAATGAGCAGTTTCTAGCAACACATCATTGCTACCCAAGTTACAAGAATATTGAGCTCCAACATCACCTTTGTGACTACTAATTTTGACTCTCACAATATGTGACAATGTCCCTCTATCTTTGACATCTAGATTGACCAATCGAGGCATAGACTGTGTCATCCTCGGTACAATCTATATCTTTAACTCCAAGTAGACTCACTCTAATCAAATGAGCTCAATATCTCATATTGACTCATTTGGGCATGGCCATGCACTTCGTGGTCTCACTCTATCAAGAATATCGATGCCACCCCAGTCATATAGGAGGGATAGATCCCATCTACATCACTCATATCCCTCCGCATAATTTATCACATACCCAGTAATCGTCTTTATAGTCCACGCATTTACGGGTGACGTTTGACGAAGCCAAAGTATGCAACTCCTTATGTAGGGAACCATGGTGACTTCAGGTCTAAGGACTAATAGTCATACTAATATCCACATGAGAAAGTATATGACACTCATATAACAATTCATGATACTTTCTCATGGCGGGTCATTTAGTATACATTCTCCAATGCATACCCATGTGTCAACTTGATATCTCAAATCCATGACTTGTGAGATCAAGTCATCGTGTTGACCTACATGCTAGTCTCTACGCATTAACATTGTCCCTGAATGTTAATGCTTGACTAGGAAAGATTAAGAGTAGTGTTCTCTATATCATCTCATTATCGATTCAACCAATCGATTGATATAGATAAGAACCTACTACTCAAGGACGTTATTATACTTAGTTTATTTGGCACCAATACAAGTAAATATAATAACCATGCCTTTATGAATAGGAATATGATACAATAAAATCCATACAACAATCATCACATGATTGGCTCTAGGGATTTCACTAACAATCTCCCACTAGCACTAGTGCCAATCACCGTAGTATCTAATACCCAATGACCTAGTGTGACCATCATGATTTTTCTGTGCCAAAGCCTTGGTCAAGGGATCTGCAATGTTGGCCTCTGTGGGTACTCTACAAATCTTCACATCTCCTCTATCGATAATCTCTCGAATGAGATGGAAGCGTCGTAGTATGTGTTTGGTTCGCTGGTGTGAGCGAGGTTCCTTAGCCTGAGCAATAGCTCCATTGTTGTCACAATAGAGCTCTATGGGATCTGCTATGTTAGGAACCACCCCAAGCTCGGTAATGAACTTGCGGATCCAAACTGCCTCATTTGCTGCCTCAAATGCAGCAATATACTCGGCTTCTGTTGTAGAATCAACAACTGTGTCCTGCTTCGAACTCTTCCAGCTCAAAGCGCCACCATTCAAGAAAAACACGAATCCTGACTGTGATCTATAATCATCTTGGTCAGTTTGGAAGTAGGCATCACTGTAACCCTTTACAGTTAGCTCCTCATCGCCTTCAAATATCAAGAAATATTCTTTAGTCCTTCTCAAGTACTTAAGAATATTCTTGACTGCTATCCAATGATGCTCACCTAGATCTGACTGGTATCTACTCGTCATGCTCAAAGCATACGAGACATCAGGACGAGTACACAGCATGGCATACATGATAGATCCTATTGCAGATGCGTAAGGGATCTTATCCATGCGATCTCTCTTCTCTCTAGAAGAGGGACTTTGAGTCTTCGAAAGACTCACACCATGTGACATCGACAAAAGTCCCTTCTTGGAATTCTACATGGTAAACCGTAGTAATACCGTGTCAATGTATGTACTCTGACTTAGGCCAAGCAATCTCTTAGATCTATCTCTATAGATCTTGATGCCTAGAATACAGGCTACTTCACCTAAGTCTTTCATTGAGAAGCACGTCCCCAGCCAAGTCTTCACAGACTATAGCGAAGGGATGTCATTCCCAATGAGTAGTATGTCATTCACATACAATACAAGGAAGATAACTGTGTTCCCATTAACCCTCTTGTAGACACAGGGTTCATCTTCATTCTTGATGAAACCAAACTGTTTGATCGCATCATCGAATCGAAGATTCTAGCTCTGAGAGGCTTGCTTTAGCCCATAAATGGACCTTTGCAGCTTGCATACTTTCCCAGTATGTTGTGGATCTTCAAAACCCTCAGGTTGTGTCATGTACACATCCTCGAGTAAGTATTCATTCAGAAACACGATTTTGACATCCATCTGCCAGATCTCATAATCGTGTTATGCTGCAATAGTAAGCAAAATCCAAATGGACTTAAACATCGCCACTAGAGAAAAGGTTTCATCATAGTCAATACCATGAATTTGCATGAAACCTTTAGCCACCAATTGGCCCTTATAGGTATGCGTAAGTCCATCCATGTCAGTCTCTCTTCTAAAGACCCACTTACACCCAATGGGTTTGACCCCTTCAGGTGGATCAACCAAAGTCCATACTTGGTTGGTGTACATGGATTCCATCTCGGATCTCATGACCTCTAGCCATTTCTCAGAATCTGGGCTCATCACAGCTTCCTGATAGGAGGTAGGCTCATTCTCAATGAGCATAACATCATCATTGTCAGACAAGAGAAATGAGTATCTCTCAGGCTGACGACATACCCTATCAGACCTGCAAAGAGGTAGGTCTACATGAATAGGTGGTTTTTCCACAACTCTTTGTGCAACAATCTCATCACCCACAACACTTTGTGTTTCCTGTTCAACCTCCATCAAAGCCTCAGTGCTATGGTTCTTATCTTGAATTTCTTCAAGATCGAACGTACTCCCACTAGTTTTTCTAGAAACAATATCCCTTTCTAGAAAAACCCCAGTCTTTGCCACAAACACTTTGTGCTGACTGGGAATGTAGAAGTAATATCCCTTTGTGTCCTTGGGATATCCAACAAAATAGCACCTATCGGATTTGGGTCCCAGTTTGTCTGAGACTTGACGTTGAACGTAAGCCTCACAACCCCAAATTCTCATGAAAGACATCTTGGGATTTCTCCCTGTCCATATCGTATATGGTGTCTTTATCACAGCCTTGGATGGTACATGGTTAGGGGTAAAGGCTGCTGTGTCTAGAGCATATCCCCAAAAGGATATAGGAAGATCTGTGTGACTCATCATAGATCGTATCATATCTAATAGGGTACGATTCCTCCTTTCGAATACACTATTCCACTGTGGTGTTCCAGGAGGAGTGAGTTGGGATAGAATCTCATACTCAGCTAGATAGTCATGAAACTCATGGCTAAGGTATTCACCACCTCGATCTGATCGAAGTATCTTAATACTCTTGCTAAGCTGGTTTTGTACTTCATTCTTGATTTCTTTGAACTTTTCAAAGGATTCTGATTTATGTGTCATGAGATACACATAACCATATCTATTGAAGTCATTAGTAAATGTAATGAAGTACTTATAACCGCCTCTAGCAGCAACATTGAAAGAGCCACATACATCACTATGTATAAGTCCTAACAAGTCCGTTGCTCTTTCGCTGTGTCCACTAAAGGGAGTCTTGGTCATCTTGCCTAAAAGGCAAGACTCACATGTCTCATATGATTCAAAATCAAATGAGTCTAGCAGCCCATCCTTATGGAGCTGAGACAAGCGACTCTTATTTATGTGACCTAAGCGACAATGCCAGAGATAGGTTTGGTTCAACTCATTTGACTTGAACCTTTTGGTACTTATGTTATAGATAGGGCTCTCTAAGTCTAGAAAGTAGAGTCCGTTCATTAGAGGTGCACTACAATAGAACATATCATTTAAATAAACTGAACAACATTTGTTCTTTATTATAAATGTAAATCCTTTCTTGTCTAAACAAGAAATCAAAATTATGTTCTTAGTTAAAGCAGGCACATAACAACAATTATGTAATTCTAGTACAAGCTCAGAGGGCAGAGATAGATCATAAGTTCCTACAGCAACAGCAGCAACTCTTGCTCCATTGCCTACTCGTAGGTCCACCTCGCCCTTTGTCAATGCCCAGCTATTTCTCAGCACCTGCACATTGGTACAAATGTGAGATGCACATCCGGTATCTAATACCCATGATGAAGAAATAGATAGATTGACTTCTATAACATTTATACCTGAAGTAGAAGTCTCACTTCTCTTCTTCTTAAGATCTTCCAGGTATGCCTTGCAGTTACGCTTCCAGTGTCCAACTTCCTTGTGTTGGTGCAGTAGGCACCTAAGTTGAACCTAAGTTTTGATTATAGCAAACGATACAAAGTTAAGCATATATTGTTATCTCGTGAGCTAAATCAAGTGTGCAGAAAAGTCTCAACGTTGGAGCTGAAGGCTAGCGACACCCGGAGGAAGCCGCGGTGGTCGAGCGACACTCAAGAGACTTCGGAGGGAGCCGAAGGAATTGAGTGGAAGGCAGGAAGCAAAAGCAGCACGTAAAGTATCGAGGTAAGCTCGAGTGAGTAAAGTGAAGTGAGGTCGTGTCCTTTGTACGGGGACGTCCTTAGGCGATGATCCGACCCAAGACTTCCCATGGAAGGTCTATGTTGAGATCGGACGGCAAGTGGCCGTCGAATTCACTTATATTTTGAGCTAACTCTTCATTATAGTCAAAAATCCTGGCCATCAGTTCAACCGGCCAGTTCAACCGGTGGTCAAAAATCAGCCTCGAGGAGTCAAGCTTTATCACCATTTTTCAAGGAGTTTTGTGCCCAATTCCTATTGGTTGAAGACCCATTCGATGAGGGGCTCAAAGGCTATAAAAGGAGGGCCAAACCTAGGGTTTTTCATCAATTAAAAGCTTCCAGCTTCCAAGTACCTGATACACTCGACTCCGACATCCCTACGACGAGCCGACGACGAAGATCTTCAACCTCCAACCTTTAAAGTCGTCGGTAATGAAAGTTCTAAATTGTATTTCAGTTTATATCTTTTAGTAAAGCTTTAAATCATATCAAGGAGAGGGGGAGTGTCCCTCTACCTTGAGTCTTTATCGAGTTTTGTATTCGTTTAACTCCTATCTCCAACGAGGAGGAGTTTGGTTAGTATTTTGCCCTCCGTGCATGGTCAAGGACCACTAGGGCCTTGGAGTAGTAGCCGTAGGCTACGAACCAAGTAAAAACCCTCGTGTTTTTATTTATTTATTGTTATCTTTCCGCTGTGTTTTACTCGTACCTTAACGAACGATTACGAAAAAGTTTTTATCGCTATTCACCCCCCCCCCCCCTCTAGCGAACCGCATCGATCCAACACCTTGCAGTGGAAGCAAGCCCCTTCCTTGGCCACCCCTCCCTTGGGTTTCAGTTGCTTGCCTTTGCCCTTGGCTTGGGACTTTCCCTTACCTTTAGGATTGCCCTTGCCTTTCTTCTTTTGCACCATCAAAATGGCATCAGATTTTCCCTTCTTAAGGTTGAGCTCAGCAGTTCTCAACATGCTGAGCATCTCAGGCAGTGGCTTATCAATTTCATTCATATTGTAATTCATGACAAATTGATTGTAGCATTGCGGAAAAGACTGCAAGATCAAGTCAGTGGCCATCTCTTGGCCAAGGGGGAATCCCAATCTCTGTAGGTTTTCTATGTACCCAATCATCTTGAGTACATATGGACCTACGGGAGTCCCATCTTGCATTTTGGAACCAAATAATGCCTTAGAGACTTCATATCTCTCGTGCCTTGCTTGTCCTTGATATAGTTGACGAAGATGTTCAACCATATCATAAGCATTCATGAACTCGTGTTGCTTCTGAAGCTCAGAGTTCATGGTCGCGAGCATGAGACATGACACATCTAATGCATCATCTTGATGTTATTTGTAAGCATCTTTGTCAGTTCGCGAGGCATTGGCAGGAGGTGCCTCTGGAATGGGCTGCTCCAGGACGTACAGTTTCTTTTCTTGGATGAGAACGATTCTCAGGTTCCTGTACCAGTATAGGAAATTTTCTCCATTGAGCTTGTCCTTCTCAAGGACAGACCGTAGAGAGAGAGTGTTCGTGTTTGTCGACATAATAATCTACAACATACAATGTAGAGAATTAATATCATATTCCTTTTATCATTTAATTAGGCCTTTAATCAAATGATGCTCCCACTGAATTTTAGGAATTTTGTAGAATCGAGTTATGGATGTGGTCAAACCACATTACTAGATTCATACAAACTAGCTATAATTCTTGCGGGACAAGATCCACATCATACTAAGCCTTGAGTTAGCTTTGGCTAAATCGCCCAAGACTTAGTACAATCGGTGGGTAACACATTACCGATTACATCTCTATGCAACTCTTGTTTATAGGATCAAGACCCACATTTACAAAAGACCTTGAGTTAGCTTTGGCTAAATCGCCCAAGATTTAGTGTAAATGCGATCTTATCCTATCTTTCCAACGGTTGGAATATGCCTATAGTTCTACTCGATCCAATTGAGTTAACTAGTTTTACTCAATCTAATTGAGCTTACTCTAACCCAAGCCATGATTGGCGGGACCAAGATTGTCTCTCCGCACCCTACCAAGATAATATGTGTTGCTCTGCTTTGGCAGATTCAACAACTACAAATGATCGAGGTAGTGATGGGTATCAAGGACTCGGTAGGCATTTACGAGTTGATTCGATTAAAATCTAATCTAATCGTAATGTGTATCATATACGCATTGAGGCCTTTATTATCCTATATTAGCATGAATCACATACATACAAGAATTATTCTATCATGCATTATATACATACAAGAAAAATATCCCAGCATGCATCATATACATACAAGCATTATTCTACTATATATATATATATCAACATATATATATATATAATTAACTGTGATGTGGTCATGGCCCTACTACGATCTTCTCAAGCCAATGAGAAGATCTGACGGTCAACCTAGGGCTAGTGGCTTCTCCAAGCGCTTCCTTTGATCGCCATGTGTCGTCGACACTCTTCTCGTAACTTCGTCTACAAGTGGACTTTCCACCGCTCCATTTTGTACATTACAAATATGAAACTCGAGTTACATTCGAGTCTAAAACTATTTACAACTAGAATTTCAAAAGAAGAGGTACGACGCGCAGGTCACATACACTATACAACATGCACAACCACAAAAACGGTACGCAGGCTGTATTATGAATTACAACACATCATCATCCAATCATATTGGGGTTCTTGGGCCATGACAATCATAGAATTATACATAATTATAAATTATGTATTTTTACAGAAAATATCTATAATTTTTCCTATTTTTTTCAATTTTATGAGTCACCTCTCCAAAACGGTCCCGCTAAGCGATTTCCTGGCACGATCGCGGGACAAGGCCCCTTTCAGGGATAGGAGCAGCGCCCCAACTCACAAAATAAACTTTGCGAGTGTCCCTTCTATGATCTTACAGCAATTTAAGTTGCTGTCCCAAAAACCTAAAGCGAGAACTCGCCGTTTCGTAGAGTTTTTCTCGATGGTTGAAGCCTACAAGTGTCCCAACACTCGTTGCTTCGACTCTTCGAGAAAAATACCCAAAAATTCTATAAAAATAGGAAATTTATAGAAACATAAAAATCTGTAATTTTTATATCTAATACAAAAACTACAAAAATGAAACACATACATACTTCGCACGTGGCTCTGATACCACTGTTGGACTTTCCAAGCTGCAAAAACCGTTTTTTGCGTTGCAGAAACCCCGGAAGTCCGGCTACGGATCCGTACGAAGATATATTAAAATAAAAACATGTATGTGCTAAGTAAACCTAGATCTACCTTAGATCTAGAAGTTGAAAGTGTTACCCTCTAGCGCAAATCCCGCTCATCCAAATAGCTTGCCGGAACTCTAGAGTGTCAAGTGTACACTCCTCTATTGGTATCCACACAAGCAATAGGTGGAGAAAAGAAACCTAGAGTCTGCTAGCACCCTTAGAAGTTTCAGCCAAGGAGAGGGATGGGAGAGCAAGCTTGAGAGGAAGATGATCCAAGGAAGAAGATGAAGTTGGAGTAACTCACAAAATCAATTCTCATCTAATGAGAATAGTGGCCAACCACTTCATGTCTTGGGGGGTTACATGCATGCATGTAACTCCAAGAGCCAATGGCTCTTGGTCTCCCTCATGAGGTGGCACCATATGATAAGTCAATGATGATGTGGAACATCATCATTGGCCGGCCATGCCAAGTCATCATCATGCCATGGAATTTGGTTGAGTCAAACATGACCTTTCATCTTCCCTCTCAAGTCAAGTCAAACTTGACCTCTTATCTCCCATGGTTGATCAAATCCAACCATTTGATTCATGTCAATTTAATTTAATGAATCTCTATTCATTAATTTAAATTGATTTGATGAATCAAATCTAAATTAGACTCATTCAACACTTGAATCAAATTTAGTCCAACTCAATTAGTCTAATTAGGATTACTATTAATCTAATTTGGTTCATCACATGAACCTAATCCTCATGGTTCATCATATGAACCTAATCTCCATCTAATTGCCCTTTGTGTATGACCCTATAGGTTCTTGTAACGTTGGCAATGTCCCTAAACCGATTTAGCAACATAAGCAATGAGCGGTATCTAGCAACACATCATTGCTACCCAAGTTACAAGAATGTTGAGCTCCAACATCACCTTTGTGACTACTAATTGTGACTCTCACAATATGTCACAATGTCCCTATATCCTTGAAATCTAGATTGACCAATCGAGGCATAGACCGTGTCATCCTCGGTACAATCTATATCTTGAACTCCAAGTAGACTCACTCTAATCAAATGAGCTCAATATCTCATATTGACTCATTTGGGCATGGCCATGCACTTCGTGGTCTCACTCTATCAAGAATATCGATGTCACCCCCGTCATATAGGAGGGATAGATCCCATCTATATCACTCACATCCCTCCGCATAATTTATCACATACCCAGTAATCGCCTTTATAGTCCACCCATTTACGGGTGACATTTGACGAAGCCAAAGTATGCAACTCCTTATGTAGGGAACCATGGTGACTTCAGGTCTAAGGACTAATAGTCATACTAATAGCCACATGAATAAGTATATGACACTCATATAACGATCCATGATACTTTTTCATGGCGGGTCATTCAGTATACATTCTCCAATGCATACCCATGTGTCAACTTGATATCTCATATCCATGACTTGTGAGATCAAGTCATCGTGTTGACCTACATGCTAGTCTCTACGCATTAACATTGTCCCTGAATGTTAATGCTTGACTAGGAATGATTAAGAGTAGTGTTCTCTATATCATCTCATTATTGATTCAACCAATCGATTAATATAGATAAGAACCTACTACTCAAGGATGTTATTATACTTAGTTTATTTGGCACCAATACAAGTAAATATAATAACCATGCCTTTATGAATAGGAATATGATACAATAAAGTCTATACAAAAATCATCACACGATTGGCTCTAGGGCTTTCACTAATAGCTGGTAAGTAGGAATCTCGTAAAGAAGTATGCTTGTTCGTAGGCTATCCAAAAGGAACGAAAGGTGGTTTATTCTATAGTCCAAGAGATCAAAGGGTGATCGTTAGCACGAATGCCCAATTTTTAGAGGAAGACTATGTGATGAACGACAAGCCCATGAGCAAGATTGTTCTGGAGGAATTAATAGAGAAAGTCACTACTTCAGTACCAACCATACAAGAGGACATACCACAAGTGACTGCACCGCGTGTCACAGAGGATACACAGGTGATACCTCATCGTAGTGGGAGGGTTGTTAGACAACCTGATAGTTATATGTTCTTGGGAGAATCTTCTGATTTGGTCCCTGACGAATATGAACCTGATCCCTAGACATATGATGAGGCAATCCAAGATAAAGATGTGGTATCTTGGCAAAGGGCGATGAATTCTGAGATAGAATATATGGATTCAAATCAGATCTGGGAGCTAGTAGAACCATCCAATGGTGTAAAAGCCATTGGATGCAAGTGGATCTACAAAAGAAAGAGAGGATCAGATGAGAAGGTAGACACCTTCAAAGGAAGGCTTGTTGCGAAAGGGTATACTCAGAAAAAGGGTATTGGTTATGAGGAGACCTTTTTGCTGGTAGCTATGCTTAAGTCTATCCAGATTCTCTTGTCTATTGCTACTCTTATGGATTATGAGGTTTGGTAGATATATGTCAAGACAACTTTCCTTAATGGAAGTCTTGAAGAAAACTTCTATATGGAGCAACCAGAGGGATTCATTGCAAAGGGCAAAGAGCATCTTTTATGCAAGCTTAATCGGTACATTTATGGATTGAAGCAAGCTTCGAGATCTTGGAACATTCGCTTTGATGAGGTAATCCAGTCATATGGATTTATTCAAAGTCCGGATGAGTCTTATGTATACAAGAGATGTGATGGAAATGCAGTGGTATTTATTGTACTATACGTAGTTGTCATTTTGCTCATTGGCAACAATGCCAAAGTGTTATCAGATGTAAGGGTATGGTTGTCCAAACAATTTGATATGAAGGACTTGGGAGAAGTGGGACACATCCTTGGGATCAAGGTTATAAGGGTTCGCAAGAAAAGGATGTTGTGCTTATCTCAAGCTTCATACATAGAGACTATTCTAGCTCACTATAGCATGCAGAACTCCAAGAAAGGTTTTCTACCTTTTCAGCATGGAGTACCTTTATCTAAAGAGATGTGTTCTAGAACATCAAAGGAGATAGAGGAAATGAAGGCAGTTCCTTATGCTTCGACGGTAGGAAGCCTCATGTATGCTATGTTATGTACGAGATTGGATATCTGCTTTGCCATGGGCATGGTTAGCAGATATTAGAGTAATCTAGGACAAGGACATTGGACTACGGTAAAGCATATATTGAAGTACTTGAGCAGGACTAGGGATTAAATATTGGTATACCAGGCAGATCAATTACTCCCTGTGGATTACACAGATTTTGACTTCCAATCAGATAGGGATAACAGTAAGTCTACCTTAGGTTTTGTGTTTACTTTAGGAGGTGGAGCCATTATATGGAGGAGTGTCAAGCAGAAATACTTGGCAGACTCTACCATGGAAGCTGAGTATGTGGCAGCCTCTGAGGCAGCCAAAGAAGCTGTATGGCTTAGGAACTTCTTGATTGACTTGGATGTGATTTTTGGTTTGCCCAGAACTATCACAATTTATTGTGATAATAGTGGTGGAGTTGCAAACTCAAAGGAACCACGAGCCCATAAGGAAAATGAACACATAGAGTGCAAGTACCACCTGATACGAGAGATCGTAAAGCGAGGAGAAGTTGTCGTCGCCAAGATTGCATCAGAGGATAACCTGGCAGATCCTTTCACTAAGGCCCTTCCAGCGAGAGCTTTTGATAGGCATGTGCAGGGAATGGGAATTAGATGTATGGCAGGTTGATGGCAGCATAGTCTTTTAGTATAAGTGGGAGATTGTTAGGATGTATACTAAAAGCCTAGCTTTTGTATGAACATCTACATTTAGAAATAAGGACCACATGATCATTGTTTGCATTTTATATTTATGCATATTGTATGATACCTTACACTGTAGATAACATGGTGTGTGGTGTCGTACAGAAGATCATCTTATCAGTTCCTTGTAGAGTATAAGTAGAGGCTCACAACCAAGATGGTTTTGGACAATCCATTGGCATGGTTGTAGTGTAATTTGGTATTGATTTATCTTGACCATAGACTTACACTAGTACACTTTGTGTGTATTGAGTAGAACCAATTCAGAGGTGATTCAATTTATACTGACTATATAATTGAATCATATCTCAGATATTATGGTGTACATGCTCTTAATCCCGATATAATAATGGTCATATGTACTTAGTATTTATTTCTTTGATTTACCAATGGGCGAGATTTATGTTTTAAATTGATAGGCTTGGTAAGTTGAAAAATAATATTATTTACATGGTTTGTCGTTGATTATAGGAGGAAACCATGTCCTATATACTAGGATGATGATATCCCCTTGAGGAGCTCATAAAGTTCATCATGTAAATCTTGCAGGTGGACTTGGTTCAACATGATGATAAGGATGAGTGGTACTACTGATGGAGTTAGATATTAATTAATTAAATAGTTAGTAATTTAATTAATTAATAGACATTTGATATCTTAAACACGGAGAGATATTTTGTACAAATAATATGTCGAGCCCATATTTAATTATGGGGGTTGGTGTGGTAGATCAATGATGATCCTCTAGTGGAATGGATCATCATTAATGGATCGGGTTATATGTGGTTTATATCCATTGGGTGGTCAAGATCCAACTCCTCCTCATGGTCCCTATTGTAGCCTATTATAAATACCTAATGAAACCTAGACCAAAGGATGATTATTGGTTGGCATTGGAGAGGCTTGGGTGGCACGGGAGAAAGGGTGTGCTAGGGTTTTGCATCACTTTGGCCGACGACAACAAGGGCTAGGGTTTCTCTTCCTTCCTCCATGCCCAATGCCTCCTTTCCCTTTCCTATAGCCGGCGGCGCCTCTTCTCCCTCTCCAAGGGCTGGCGCCACCTTCTCCCTCTCCTAGGGCCAGCGGCAACACAAGGAGGAAGGCTCTCTTCCTCAATCTCTTCTCATATCCTAGGGCCAGCGGACACCACCTCTTGGAATCTTGGTGGTCGGCACAAGCAAGGAGAAGAGGAGGTTTTGTGTTCGGCACGATATAGGAGAAGAAGGGAGGGTTATCTTCCCTTGTTCGGAGAGAGAAAGGAAGGGAAGATATGTGGTATAGGAGGCTTCGATTCTTGGAAGATCGTCGCGCACACGACGTCCAAGAAGAGGATAGGAATACAATAGAAGATCAAGAGGTAAAACAAGAGGTATTATCTTGTTTAATTTTGATTCTTGTTCTTTTGTATTTTGTTTGTTATTGATTGACATGGATCTCGATGATATACACAAAAATTGACAATTTTTTCTTCATCTATTTCATGGCTAATCGAGGAAAAGGGTTAGGTTGTTTGAACAACAAGTTTGTTCAAGCGACCACTCAAATCAAATAGCACGATGATGAATCGGTTGCTTGGGTAATCCATCTCCGTCCGAATTAGTTTTAATTAATGAAATTTTAATCCGGGGACGTGAGACAGGATCATCATGCACAAGCGACTGAAGCGAAGAAGAAAAGCGTGACTTTCCCTTCAAAAAATATAGGAGCCCAGTGGGTAATAGTGTATATGGATTCTCAATTAGTGGTACAACAGACCAGTGGGGTATTTGAAGTGGGGTATTTGAAGTTAAGGATGATAAGTGTAGGAGTTACTATGAATTAGTGAAGAAAGCTAAGGGGGATTTATCAGAAGTATTGATAAAAAAGTTCACTTAAGTGGAAAATCAGAGGGCTAACGAATTAGCTCAATTAGCTAGCTCTTTAGGAAATTGGACTACTCGGGAGGTGATTGCGCAGATTGAATTATTGCCTCATGGAGAGAGATCAGAAGAATTAATGGAGGAGGATTGGAGAAAGGAGTTGGTCTCATTTTTTCAAGATAAAAAGGTGCCTAATGATCCTGTGAGGGCTCTACATTTCAAATAGCAAGTAGTTCATTTCTGCATGTTGAAAGGAATTTTATATAAGAGAACAAGAGCTAGACCTTTGTTGTTGTGTTTGGGAATGACATAAGCTAATTTTGTGTTATGGGAGGTACATGAAGGAGCTTGTGAGAGTCATATAGGAGGTCGATCATTGGCTCAGAAGGTGTTATTGGCTTGGTATTTTTGGCCTACTTTAATGAAGGATTCTATACAGTTGGTACAAAAATGTGAAAGTTATCAAAGGCATCATAATTGGCAGCTTCAGTCGGTTGAATATATGAAAGCAGTTGTGTCATCTTGTCCTTTTGACCAATGAGGTATGAATATAGTGGGACCATTTCCAGTCGGGACAGATCAAAAGAAGTTCTTATTAGTGGCTATTGATTATTTCTCTAAGTGGGTGGAGGCTGAACCTTTATCTTGTATTACGAAATAGATGGTATTGAAGTTTCTATGGAAAAGTATTATATGTCATTTTGGTGTTCCTAGAAGACTGATATCAGATAATGGATGACAATTTTAGAGTAAGAAGTTAGCAAAATGATTTTAGGATTTTAAGATTGAGCAAGTGGTTACATCAGTGGCTTATCCTCAAAGTAATGGACAGACTGAAGTCACTAATAAATAGTTAGTACATGGATTAAAGACAAAGTTGGAGCATTTAGGAGGTAGCTAGGTGGAAGAATTACCTAGTATACTATGGTCCTTCCAAACCACTCCTAGGAGAGCTACAAGAGCGACCCCCTTTAGTATGGTGTATGGTTCAAAGACAGTGCTACTTGTGAAAGTCGGAATGGAGTCTGCCCGAGTGATGGCTTATATCCCGAGCGATAATTGAGTGGCTTGGCATGTAGAGTTAGACTTAATTTAGGAGAAAAGAGATGCTACTTTATATCATGCTGAAAGGTATAGGTCACAAATGATGAAAGATTATAATAAAAAGGTAATACCACATGCTTTTCAGGTAGGAGACTTAGTATTGCGAAAAGTGTTGGTGCAGGGGCACTAGATAATCGAACCTGTGTTTTGATTATGGCAAAGACACAAAGTTAAGTTTATATTGTTATCTCACGAGCTAAATCAAGTGTGTAGAAAAGTACTAAAGCTGGAGCTGAAGGCTAGCGACACCCGGAGGAAGCCGTGGTGGTCGGGCGACACTTGAGTGAATTCGGAGGGAGCCGAAGGAATCGAGTGGAAGGCCGAAAGCGAGAGCTACTATCGAGGTAAGCTCGTGTGAGTGAGAGATTGTAAGGTCGTGTCCTCTTTACGGGGATGACCGTAGGCGACGATTCGACTAAGACTTCCTGTGGAAGGTCTAGGTCGAGATCGGACGGTTAGAAACCGTCGTATTTATCATTTTCCGAGATAATCTCATCGCAGGAAGTGGAAGTGGCGGGGCAATGACTGGACATTGGGCGGCGATCGTTATTAGTTGATCGATGAGATGCATCGATCGATCCATCACGATCCGATGAGAGGCATCACGATCCGTGATGGCGACGATTCAGCTTTTGCGCTAGGTCAAAACGGATAACGTTTGACGCGGCCACTTCGCGATAAAAATTTGGAAAAATTCATGATCCATTCCAAAGAAATAGGAGACAAATTCAGAGGCTAAAGTCTATAAAAGGAGGGGAGGATTCATCTCCAAATCACATCAATTATTCATCAAGTGCTCCTACAACGCCAACGCTTCAACACCGTCATAACGCCGACGCGACGCCAAGTTTTGATCTTCTTCGTCGGCAGCAGATTCAAGTAATATTTTTGATATTATATTCTGTATTTTTATCTTCATAACGAGGTGAGATAGGCTTGTTGCCTCATCCTCGTATATTCGGTTTTTGTAATCGTTGTCTCCTACCTCCAACGAGGAGGAGACGTTTTAGTGCTTTGCCCTCCGTACGCGGTCTAGGACCGATAGGGCCTTGGAGTAGCAACCGCTGGGTTGTGAACCAAGTAAAATAAACGTGTTCATTTATTTTCCGTTGTGCTTACTTTGCGTATCGAACGAACGAAAAAGAAAAGATTTACGATCGCTATTCACCCCCCCCCTCTAGCGACGCTTCTCGATCCAACAATAAGTACTGCCCGAGGGATGTAAAGGTAAGCTGGGACCTAAATGGGAAGGACCCTTCCAGGTGGACAACCGAGCGGGGATTGGAGATTATTACTTGAAGGATGCTCAAGGAAGACTTTTAGCAAGACCATGGAACGTGTATCATTTACGTCCTTACTTTAATTGATGAATGTTGTAGAATTTATGTTTTTGCTCCTTTAGAATAATATAATGTAGACTAAGTAGTATACTATATTCCAAGTGTTGCATTGAATACAAATAATTACATTTTCTCATTATTAGATAAGAAAGGAAAAGATAGTAAATTAAGTGGGGTGCAATCAATGGTATTTCCTAAGTTTAAAAAATTCATGGAGTGCCCGGGAGGAGAATAGCCTGCTGCTTGAAATTGGTTGATGCAGTCTCGGAAGCCCCATTGTAAAAAAGCAAAACCCCAGTCTAGGAACATGTCATTAACTACAGTAGAAGTTCCAAATGTTTCTTGTATGGTGCTTGTTCCTTCTTTTGAGGGGGGTCGGGTTCTTAAAATGTCTAAAGTATTTTGTAAGTAAGATGTTTGAAAATGGAGGGCTGAAAGCTCTGCTCGGTTGGCTTGAGCCTTTATATAGGAGCCTTAGAGTTCCCTTTCAAGTCTTTGATAAGCATGTTGTAGTGATTGTAGGATCGAATTACTCCAAGAGAGGGGGGTGAATCTCGGAGGTTACAAATTTTCTTTAGATTTTAAAAACTTATTTTATGTTTTAAAATATGAGTATGCAGTGGAATAAATAAAATAAAGTGACAAGATTTTTACTTGATTCACAACCCTAGATGAGTTGCTACTCTAAGGATCGTAGCTCTTCATAGAGCTACCTCGATGGGCAATCACTATAATACCCTCCGACTCGAGAACACTCGTCTTCAGAAGGGTTCGCTTTTTACAAAAATGAGAGATAGGTGACACTCTACCTTCTCTTTGAAATTAAGTACATAAAAGTGAAAATAAATACAAATATTAAGATCTAAATTATACCGACACTTTTGAAGATTTCGAAGTAGGCACGAAGTGTCGGAAATGCATCTTCGTGAAGGGATTAAGCTCTTGTGGACGAAGACAAATAGTAGCAGCACTTGGACATAGTAGTTTAGTTCTATTCGGAGCTGGTAGTGCATTTCTTTTATAAAGATTTTTTAGTCAACTAGAATGCCCTCCAATTGATTCCATATCAGCCCGTCGATATGATACTTCGGGTCTTCTAGTTGACTGAATAGCCTCAGTCGACACCAGGTCACTTGGATTTTCATCGGGAAGTTTGCCTCATTAGCCAATTGAAAATCTTTCCATCTATGCTGCCAGATCTTCAATCGATCACCAGCTAATCCTGCCAACTAGGTATCTAGTCTACTGCCTTGTACCCAGTCGACTGGATTTCAGTCGACTAGAATCCATTCAGTCGACTGATCCCTGCAAAATGAGATTAGCACAAGCAAACAATATGAAAAATGATAGCAGTAGTAAAACTTCTCGATCTCAACTTCTAAGTCCCATGCGCACTATCCGTCGAATTGACGCCTAGCTTTGTCCCCCTATAGAGGACTCGACCTCACCTCTCCACTTGAGGCTTACCTGCCAGCTGCCCTTTCGGACTTACTATTCTTGACAACTGATCTGACCCACCAGGGCTTCCACCAGTTGTCCGGTCTTCTTTACCCTACTGGAATTTTTTTGATTGTCTGGTCTCCTGACCCAACCGGTCTTCATGCCAAATGTCCGATCCACTCGACCCAACTGGACTTCATGCATGGTGTCTGGTCCTCCTGATCTGTCAAGACATCTACCTAGTATCCAGTCAACACGACCTACTAGGACTTCCTGTTAAGCATGCACACTTAACACTCATATCAGAACACAAGTAAAGCCTAACTTTAACTATGGTTGATACATCAAAACTAAGGAGTGGTGCTCTCTGCACCAATAATCTCTCCTTTTTTGATGTATGACAACACATCAGTTAAAGTTAGGAGAATCAATTTGCAATATTCAAATTTAACATATATTAGGAATGCATTTGAGCTAAAAATGTATATGCATGAGATGCTCATATGCAAGAGAAGTTTTACTTTAAAATTTTCTAGCTTTAACCCTTTTCTCTTTCAAATATAACTTTAACCCTTCTCTCTCTCTCTCTCTCTCTCTCTCTCCCCTATGGCATATATCAAAAGCATTATTTAACAAATGCCACAATTTAAGGATGAAGATTAAAGTTTTTAAAACATAACTAAAGATTATAAACTTTCTTGACAAGCTACACCAAAAATGCCTAAGATTTACGAAATTTTGAAAATAATTTATCAATGCTCCCCCTAAATCAATGCAATAAGATTTTCTTTTTAAAAATGGGATCTCCCCCTTAATCTTTGGGTTTCAAAATTTTCAAAAGTATTTAACCTTTAAACATCTAAAATATGAACAAATTTATGAAAATATTCAAAAGTCAAAGTTTTCAAAACTCATAATATTTCAATTTTCAAAACTCCCCCTTAAAAAATATTTTTGAAATTCTTAAAATTTTCAAAATCATTGAAACTTTCCCCTTAATATTTTTTGAATATTTTCAAAATATTTTTTAAAATTTTCCAAATAATCTTATCTTTAAAAAACTCCACTTTAAAAAATATTTTTGAAATTTTCATGTGATCTTAATTTTCAAAACTTTTAAATTTTCAATGCTTTTCAAGACTCCTACTTAAAAAACATTTTTGAAATTCTTAAAATTTTCAAAACCTTTGAAATTTTCAAAGCTTTTCAAGACTCTCCCTTAATAAAAATATTTTAAAATTTTCAAAATTCTAAATTTTCATCCTTTGTTCTAAGATTAAATTAAGATGATGCAAATGAGATAGAAAAATGTCCAAGCATGAATTCCTAAATATTATTTTTATACTTAAAAATACACATCTAAAAGTCATCCTTAAAGCAAATATCCAACTCTTTATTATCTCAAATGATACAAAATTATCATCAAGCTTTGAATTAGAGTTAGTCACCAAACTGATTGATTTGCTCTTGTAAATCCCGTGTTGGTTCATGTCGATGCACTGAATCTACATCTGAAACCTGGGGTGCAGTCCTAATATCTCACGCCCATCTTCATGGTCAATACACAAAAAAGTAATCCTAGGTGTTTGTGAGATGCAAAGGCTTACCTAAATCTATGGGATCATGAAATCTAAATTGACCTAGGATAGATTGATTTTTAACAATATAATATTACTTAGCAAAATAAATTTTGAATAATGAACATGAAATTATCCTACGCTACTAAGCATAATCCAAATCACAACCAAGAGTTAAAAGTTATCAAATCCATTATTTAAGTTCAAATCGTAACAACTAAAACAATCCTAGTCAGAAGAGGGAGGTGGAGGAGGAGGAGGTGGATAACCCATGCTCCAAGACCTAAAGAACTCCATCATCTCTCGATGGTCCTCTCTCTGCGCCTAGAACATCTGCATCATCTCAAGATGGTGAGTCTGGTGCTGCTTCTTCTGGCGCTACATCACATCCTCCAATCTGGATAATCTCTTTGCCACAGTAGTAGGTGCTAGAATCCTAAGAAAATGTGATAGACTATCGAATCTCGGTGCATCCTAATGCTCGGACATGGAGTGGTGCTTTGGGTCAACCTCAGGCTCAGGCTCAAGCTCAGGCTCATGCTCAGGCTCCTGCTCAGGTTTAGGCTCAGGCTTCTACTCAGGCTCAGGCTCAGGCTCAGGCTCAGGCTCAGGCTCAGGCTGTGGCTAAGGACCATTTCTCTTCCATGTCAGGACATTATTTTCATCTAAACCTATTTTGGCTAAGCCAAAATGTCTAGAATCATGTCATACATAGAAAGTTGTTTGAAGTTACCTGTGGTAACATCAAACCCTAATGTGGCTAGTAAAGATGTGATGACATGATAGTAAGGCAAATGTGCCTTCCTGCTAGTAACTGTCCTAGAATGATGGATGATGGAATGAAACATCTGTAAACTAATGTCTAAATTTAATTTATGACTAAGTACATAGAGTAGAAATTAATGATAGAGGTGTATCATAGAGATGTCCCTAGTGGTGAGTGGCAAAATGCAGTTACTCGGTACAGGGCATAGTCCTGTACTCTGAGTCTAGTGGAACTGAAGATACTCACAGATGGAGTCCTCTCATCACCAAAAAGATGCAAATGTATTCTATCTAATGTGATGTGGAAGTAGGGGTCACCGTACGGTAACTCCAAAGATGTAAAACATGCAACTATACATGATGAATGCATGAGTCTAGATGCTCTCTCAACATAGAGGTGGTAAAAATAAAATCCTTACCCTGCACTCTAGTGGAGTATGCAAGATCATCAATTCTAGTAAAATTATTGAAAAACTCTCCACATAAATCTATGTTAATAGAGTTTTTACAATAAACTAATTTTTCTAACTCGTAATGTGCTATGACTTCCATCCTAGGTATGCATGATCTACTAATATATCTAGTAGGAATGGGAGTATAAAGATTGTTTTCAAACTTAATCCTATGCCCTTTAGTAGGGAACCGAATGTCGATACACAGAGTAGTAGATGACTCAGCCCCAATGACTCTTCTTTTTCCCATAATTAAATTACAAATATTTAATATCTATTAAAAATAATTGAAATTAGAGTTTAGAATCATTACCTCGGCATTATAGATGATGTTATGAAAGAAATATGATGACCTAGACACTTCGAAGGGTTGAAAAGGGGGTTTTCGCAGCTGGTTGAGGTGGTTGTAAGTCGACTTGGCGCTACCCTAGTGCTGGTTTATTCGACTAGAAATAGTTCATTCGACTGAATTAGAGACGACTGGACTTGGTTCAGTCGACTGTAATAAATTTACCATTTACGACCACTACCTAACTATTTCATTCCAGTCGACTGAAATAGTTTCAGTCGACTGAAGTTGTGTTTTACGTTTCCGAGGTTTGGAGGCAACTGAAGTTGATTCAGTCGACTGGAATCGATTTTGGTTAATTTTTATGGTTAATTTGTTTTAGTTGATTTGTTAATTATGTTTGATTGATTTAATATATTAAATTCATTAGGATGGTTAAGATCAATTAGGTTATTTTGTAAATTTGTTAAGTTTAGTTAATTTGAGTAAATTAGTTGAGTTTAGTTAAGGTGAGTAAATTTATGTTGAGTAAATTAGTTGAGTTTAGTTAAGTTCAGTAAATTAGTTGAGTTAAGTTTAGTTAAGTTGAGTAAATTAGTTGAGTTAAATTGAGTAAATTTGATAAGTTTAAGTGTGGGAAGCTTATTTAAACTATTTAAACTTGATTAAGTTCTAATTCATCTCACCCAAGCTAGGTTTTCAATACACCTTAATCCTATAAGTTTTTGTGAGATGAAGATTTCTTTTTTATCATAATTAATTTTAATGAGAAATTTAAAAGTTTTTTAAACTTGTGTTAGATTTAAGCTTAGCTTGAGCTAATCAAGTAGATTTTTCAGCATTGACTTCTAGGTCATGGTGAGGCATACGACCTTCTTGGATATCAGATGGACCACTTCCTAGATAAAGTCAATGAAGGAATCAAGTACTTGATGTTGGTGCAGTGGGCACCAAAGTCGAACCGGTATTTTGATTATGGCAAAAGGCTCAATAGTTAAGGGTATATTTGTTATCTTACGAGCTCAATTAAGTGTGCAGAAATGCTAAAGTTGAGCGGAAGGTCTGCGACACCCGGCGGGAAACGAGGTGGTCGGGCAACGCCAGAGGGACTTCGGAGGAAGCCGAGGTACTCGGGTGAAGACCGGAAGCGAGGCTACAAGGTAAGCTCGTGTGAAAGCGAAGCAAGGTCGTTAAGCGTAGATCCGACCCAATACCTCCAATGGAAGGTCTAGGTCGAGATCAGATGGTTAGAACCATCGTACTTTATATTTTAAGCTAACTTGTATCATCAAAACCCTTTGACTACATCAATGCTAGTCAAGTTCCAAATTTCGAGAAGAGCTCGAATTTCAAGGGGGTGAATTTGGACTTGACTCGTGTTTTGGTACAAAGGGTGATGTGGCATCAAGGTGGACATCCAAACCATCACCAAGCTTCCTTGTGGTGGACGCCCAAAATAAGGTGAGTTGGCACAAGATGGTTGGCTCCCATGATGTGGCACAAGTTGAATGGCTCCAACAAGTTGGTGCCCAAGGAGGTTGGAGGTGGCACAAGGTGGTTGGATGAAACACCTCATCCTCAAGTTGGCGCCCAAGGAGGTTGGAGGTGGCACAAGGTGGTTGGATGAAACACCTCATCCTTGAGTTGGCGCACAAGAAGGTTGGAGGTGGCACAAGGTGGTTGGATGAAACACCTCATCCTTGAGTTGGGATAAGAACCTCACCTTGGACACTACCTATGTCTAAATTCATAGATCAATATCCATAAATAGACATGTTCAAGCCAAGCAAATCACAAGAATTCAAGAGCTCTCAACACGCCCAGTAACGCCTACTTACTACTACTCACATTTGCTACAACGAAAGCTACATCTTCTACTTATAAGAGTTGTCGGTATATTTATTTAAGTTCTACTTCTTTAAATTGTCTTTGTGCTTTAATCGTAACAAGGAAAGGGGGAGTGTCCCTGTGCCTTGATTTCTTTTTGTAATCGTTGCTCCTACCTCCAACGAGGAGGAGTGGTTTTAGTGAATTGCCCTCCGTACGTGATCAAGGATCACTAGGGCCGTGGATTAGCAATCGAAAGATTGTGAACCACGTAAAAATATCTTGTCTACTTTATATTTCCACTGTGCATTCTCTACTTGCTTTTTACTTATTGCAAAAGTTTTTTAACGACACCGTATCGCTATTCACCCCCCCCCTCTAGCGACACTTTCGATCCAACAATTGGTATCAGAGCCATGGTCCATGTCAAGCCATGAACCTCGAACGAAGGAAGTTGAGCTCCCACGTCCGGATCAAGAGAACCAGACATTAGGAAGGAAGTCTAGTTGGGTCGGGGGGACCGAACAACTGGCAGGAAGTCCTGGTGGGTTGAAGATCGGACATCAAGCAGAGAAAATCCGTCGAGGAGGGATAGGCTTGAGGGGGGGCCCAATGTGGTCCTTCGTTTGAGGGGGGGATTGTTGGGAGTATGGGGAATACAATCAAAGTCCCACATTGGTAAGACATGGAAAAGATCATGTGCTTATAAGAAAAAAGATATCTCCATTGGAATGAGGCCTTTTGGGTAAAGCCCAAAAACAAAACCATGAGGGCTTGGGCCCAAAGTGGACAATATCATACCATTGTGGAGATATGTGGATCTTATATGCACTAACACTTGACTCACTTTGGACTAAGCCTTGGTCTAACTAGTTAAAGACTTTGTGAGTTAGCTTCGGTTAGTTCCACTCGACTTAGTGCACCAAGTCATGGTGAGGCATATGACCTTCTTGGATATCGGATGGACCACTTCCTAGACATGCACTTCGAAGAGCTTCCCTAACTTACTATCAGTTCACTTGGTCTTAGTACTAGTTTCTTCAAGTTTAAACTACTTTATTTTCTATCTAGTCCATTCTAAATTAAGCAAGTAAAGTAAACTAAGACATGTAAGAGTTTAACTAAACAAGAAAACAAGCAAAGTGTTAGCTCCCCCTAAGTGATAACTTAGTTGAGTTTTGTTCACTAAGTGAACTTGACTCTTGGGAACCCAAAATTGATTCGGTCCAACTTGGATGACTAAGCTAGACTTAGGAATCCATGCTTGGACTCGATTCTTAGCGTTTTAGCCAAGTAGTGACATGTATGATTTGTATGTGAATTTAGCTCTCTATCCGAGTCCGGACTTGTTGTACACTGTTCGCTGAGATCCAAGCAACGAGATACTTGGAGCCCAAAGTGAACCTTTCCAACGATCCGGTTAGATCTTATACTTGCCTTTTTAGGACCGAGTTCTCTTACTCCAGCTTCGCAACTTGAGTTGAGTCTCTATCCTTAATTTGGCAAATCGAAGTCTTCGAGTTGACTTGCTCCTTAAGTACTTGGACTTCCTTAAGAAGCGAGTCGACTCGATTCTTGGACTTAGCTAATTTCCTTCCTTAGCATGCAATTATATTGTAAAGTTTATCTTCTAAAGGAGAAGTTACCTCGTCTAGTCCTTCGGAAATGGATGTGGATTTGTAGCTTCTCTCGGACTCGGACTCGGAACTTGACTCAGCTCCGAAGCTTGATTCGACCATTAATGCCACGAAACTTCTCTTCATCTCTTCTACGTCCGATTCTTCCGAAGATAATTCGTCCCATGTTGCCTTAAGTGCTTTCTTCTTATTTTCTTTCTTGGGGTTTTCTTCCTTTTTTAGATTCACGCATTCCGACTTGCAGTGTCCATTTCCGTTGCACTCGTGACAAGTTACTTCCGATCGGGGTCTCGGCTTGTTGTCAATGACCTTCCTATCACCCTTCTTTGTAAACTTCTTTCTCCGGTTGAACATTTTCTAGACCATATTTACAATTTCCTCTTCTCCATTTAGGTCTGACTCCTACTCGTATTCGGACTCACTTTTCATTTTTCTTTCCTTTTTGGTCGAACCTACCACTAAAGCAACACCATTCTTTGTTTTGTTGGGAATTGAATGCCCGCTAGAGGGGGGGTGAATAGCGTGATACCGTACGATGATGGAAATCGATCGCGTTTGTGTCTACAAAAACTCGTTATGCGCAGCGGAATAGAAATGATAAAAGCAATAACGAAATACAATCACAAACACAAACACAACACAAGCATATAACGTGGTTCGGAACCGTAACGGTTCCTACTCCACGGATCGAGCTCTAACGAGCTCTAGCGACGCCAATGCAATCACTAATCAATAAACTCCTTCTCGACAACAAGTCGGAGGCGGAGAAACCTCGTACACAAGATTACAACAATAATCTAAGGAAATACAAGCAAATACAAAGGAAATGTAAAGAACACTTTACAAACTAGGGTTTGAGCGCTTTGCTTGTTGGTTACTTGGATGAGGTTGAAGGGCCCTGAAATGCACCTGCAAATCGCCTTCAAATCGCCTCAAGAAAGCTCCCCAAGAACTGATGCCGCAATCTCCACGAAGCGACTTCCTTTATCTCGCCGGCCGATTTCCGCTGATCGCCATAAATCACCAGTCGACTGCCAACACTGTAGATGTGAGACAACGGCTCAATCCACGTTGGACAAGTTCCAACGGGACTCTCACCACCGATCGCCAACATTGGCGGCGATCGCTAACGCCGTAGTCGACCGCCCCACGGCCACGGAGCGCTCGGTTTCGCAACTCGGCCGGCAATGACCGCCATCCTTGGCGCGATCGCTGCCGTGATCGATCGCTCCCATGAGCGATCGCGAGCTCAAAGCTCTCAAACGGCAGTCGAACTCGAGTCGACTCCCGGCAGTCGAACCGGCCATAATGCCAGTCGACTGCCAACCTCAAGAATGAGGTTTTAACCCAAGTATGGTGCCCCCATACTTGCTAGACCACCCTTAGCCTAGACCTAAACCTTCTAGCCACCTCCATCAGCCTCACGCCTCTCAGATCCCTCCAAGTCATCCATGACTTGTTCATCCATCGCGCTAGCTTCCAGGTGCTTCCATCGGCTATGTCATGCTAACGGTGTCTACACCGCCAAGGCACATTGGACTTACGCTGCCAAGACTCCGCTTGGACTTTACGCCGCCAATATCAATCTCCTTGGACTTCCCAAATGCCAAGACTCAAGCTTGGACTTTCCCTTGCCAACCCATGTTGGACTTTCCATGCCAAGACCCATGCTTGGACTTTCCATTTGCCAAGACCCATGCTTGGACTTTCCCTTGCCAACCCATGTTGGACTTTCCATGCCAAGACCCATGCTTGGACTTTCCATTTGCCAAGACCCATGCTTGGACTTCCCATTTGCCAAGACCCATGCTTGGACTTCTCATGCCAAGTGCTCAAGACTTGGACTTTCCCAATTGCCAAGTGTCCCACTTGGACTTTCCATGCCAAGTACCCATGACTTGGACTTTACCTTGCCAAGACCCATGCTTGGACTTTCCCATAATCACATGGTCAACCCTGGTCAACCATCAAGTCAATTATAACCTGGATCGATTGTATAAACAATCTCCCCAACATATTAACCGACATCAATGTCCAACATCAATGTCAATCCTATGTCAAACATACTTTGTCAAACATCAAAACATCACTCGAGTCAAACTCGAGTCCTGGTCAATCGTGACCTGGGCCGATTGCACCAACATGTTTGACCCGATTTAGCTTGTTCGTGTAGTTCATGTTCACAAAATAATTCGTCTAGTCTAATTGTGGAAAGATCCGTGGAGACCTTATAGGCATTGACGATGGATGTCCATAAGGCGTTCCTCGGGAATGCCTTAAGTGTATACCTAATTAGGTCCCTATTTTTTATTCGTTGTCCGATTAAATGCAATCCATTTAAAATATCTTTTATTCTTGTGTGAAGTTGACTAGCATTTTCATTTTCGTTCATTTTACAATTAAAAATTTTATTAAGTAACATGTCCCATTTAGCTATTCTAGTGTCATTAGTGCCTTCATGCAATTCAATTAATTTATCCCATAATTCCTTAGAGTTTTTGAAGGGACCAACTCTATTGAGCTCTTCTTTGGTATGGCCGCATTACAAGGTGTTAATGGTGTTGTAATCTACTTGAGCTCATTTCCTAACATCCATGATCCATTTCTCTGGTTCTAACTGTAGGGGATCGATCGGTGTGTATTGGCCAGCAAGAGGGGGGTGAATAGCCCTCTTTAGTTCGATGATGGAATTTGCTCGTTCTCATTGCGTTGCTTGTCTACGATTGTTGTTAGCGTAGTGGAATAACAATGATAATAACAATACTAACAACACATAACAATCACAAGCAATACACAAGCATATACGTGGTTCGGAAACGAATGGTTCCTACTACACGGGTGAGCTCACCGAGCTCTAGTTATGTGCATGACACTAACTAAACTCCTTCTCGACTACACGTCGGAGGTGGAGAAACCTCTCACAAGCTATTACAACAAGTAATATATGAAACACAAGCTATTACATGTAAAGAACACTTTACAACGCTTGCTTTGAACCCTTTGCTTGTAGCTTCCTTTAGATGGCTTTTGAAGGTCTGGAATTTAGCAGCAATTCCCCTCCAATAGCTTCACAAAAGTCTTGGCAAAATCCTCCCACTTGAGCTCCATAAGTCGACTGCCAAAAGGCCCCAGTCAACTACCCATGTAGCCATTGTCTCACAACGACCAGATCCACGTCGGATAAGTTCCAACGGATCACCTACCAGTCGACTTCCAGTCCATGGCAGTCGACTGGTGACCTAGTAGTCGACTGCCCAGTCGGTTACGGAGCATTCTATGCTCGCGACACTCCTATCAGTCGACTACCATCCCTCGGCAGTCGACTGTTGTCGACATCAGTCGACTGCCAGTCCATGGCAGTCGACTGCCAAGCACAAAACCACAAGTCTAACACCAGTCGAACCTTAGTCGACTTGGACCAGTCGAACCGGCACCTATGCCAGTCGACTGCTGTCGGGCAAAACCTCAAACACAAGTTGTTTGAGCATCCGATCGTCGGGTAAACCCTCAAACATCAAGTTTGAACCTCCGACACTCAGTCTTAGCCACTTGGCCAAGTCCACATCATCCCTCATGGAGTTCCTCACCGAAGCTCTCTTCCCTCGGCCTACGTCCCTCGGATGCGCCAAGCACACGGCTTCACAATGTCATCCTTTGCGTTGCATGCCCTCGAAGTATGCTTCCCTTTGAGCTCACTCCATTCGCTCCCCGTCCGGCGGTCCCTCGGATGCACCAAGCGCACAACTTCGCAATGTCATCCTTCACCGACTCAAGGACACCGAGCCTAGTGAACTTACCAAGTCCTCAAGACTTCCCACATGTACCAACCGCACGGCTTCACAATGCATTTCTCACCAAGCACCAAGCTCATGGCTTCGCAATGCTTTGGACTTTTCAACACCAAGCTCCATGCTTGGATTTTCCATGCCAACCCCATGTTGGATTTCCCACACCAAGCTCCATGCTTGGATTTTCCATGACAACACCATGTTGGACTTTCCCATGACAATCCCATGTCATGAGTTTTTTCTATCATCAAAATACTATCAAGGTACTGCTCGAGTCAAACTCGAGTCAACCTGGGCCGATTGCACCAACAATCTTGCCCTTTTTGATGATTGACAAAACTACCATCTCAAGTCTTCCAATTCTCCCATATTGGCAATTCTCACATCCCAAATGAGAATTCCAAACCTAATTGGTAACTTGGTAACTTCTCCCCCTTTTTGACATTACATCAAAAAGGTCCTCCCCAAGGGTGTGAATGTCTCATATACCAATGAGATCTTACAATCTCTCCCTTGGAGGAACACATGCCTACAATTTTACTAGTGATCCCATATCGCTTAAAGAGAGGCAACCCAATTTTCCTCCCATGAGGAAATACACATCCATCTTCCCATGATGGATACCTCCCCCTAAAGGCTTGCTCCCCCTTGACCATTGCACCAACAATGTCCTTGGAGAGCCCCTAAGCCAATAGGAACATTTAACCAATCAAAATTAAGGCAAAGTTCAACAATGAACTCTTATCCACCCTAAAATTGATACTCTCCCTAAACCCATCTCCTAATCCATGTCCAATGGATTTCCACCCTTTCTAATGCTCTCCCAAGCATATCTTAGGGTTAGGAGTGGTTAGGGGACCTTAACCTAGCTGAACATGGGCCTAACCAATAAGATTTATCCAAAATCAGCTTGGGCAGTCGACTGAATTCAGAAATAAATCGACTACCACCTCCATCAATCGACTGGCCTCCCTGGCAGTCGACTGATAACTGCATTTGCAGTTTTCTGAATTTCAGAAATGACTTTCCGAAATTCATAAGTAAATATACATAAGTTTAAAAATCTTGAAATTTGGTATGTATATTACTTATCACAAACACTATGGGTGAAAAATATTTGAAAATTATTTTACCCACTAAATTAAGAGATTGGTACAAAGTCCAAAAGTTAAGAAAATCTTCAATAAAGAGCCCTCTTTGTATCATCCCATTCAATGGTGATAGCTATCAAAAGATAGGCTTCACCATGGTTTTTCAAAATATTTTCAAAATGTTTTTGAAACCTTTAATTTCATTTTCCTAAATATCTCACTTATATCTAGATGTGTAAAACACATACAAGGCAAGTTTTTAGTGAGATGTGGGGCTTTGATCTTTTAATGGTTTCATGCATATTTCTAGGCAATATTATTTGATTCCCATCAAATCATGCCATAGTCCTTAATTCATTTTTAATTATATGCATGATGATTATTATGTCATAAATATGATATAGATAAAAGCATATGCCAAAATCATGATGTCATGGCATGTGAGAGACATCTAATCATACATGACATCTAAAGATAAGTCTAAAATATGATCATGACAATTTTAGAGATAAAAATGAAAATGATGTCATGACATGGCAAGGCAAACAAATCATGGCAAGTAAAATATACTAAGGTATAAAATACCTAAGTGTTAAATCCAAAATGTCATTTCTAGGAATTAATCCCATTTTGCTTTAATACCACCATTCTCCCTAGTGTGCCAAAAACCCAAAATGGTACACCAATACCTCTAAGACCTAATTGTGTCAATTTAATCATTTTTAACTTCTCAAGCACATTGGCACCTCCTAATGTGTCAACTCTACTATGGTTAGGTTAACTACCCATCCACTTAGGGTTGACACACCCTAACCCATTTAGCGTGAATCGATCACGCTCTTAGGAACCCAATATCTATTGGAGCTCCTTGGGTTAACAAGGTATTCTCTAGGGATAACTTCCCTAGATACCTTCCTGATGACCCTTTTAGGCTTTAAAGCCATAGTCTTTTGGGTCTTTCCTAGGTCAACTCTAGAGGTGACTCCTCCTTTGACCTTCCTAGTGGCTATACTTGATTTCTTTGAGGTCTTAGCCACTAAGCAAACACCATGGCTAGACCTAGGGATAGCTTCCCTATTAGCCTTGGTTTTTCTAGACCTAGAAATAGTTCCATAATCAAATGGAACGTTATGATAAGTCTTCTTGGGCTTAGGTTTGTGACCCAAACCTTCATTGCCCATAGACCATTTTTGAACCTTAGGTCTTGACTTTTGGGCATTTGCCCCTAGAATTGAATTTTCTAAGATTCTAAGGGTTTTCTCCATTCTCTCAAGTCTTGACCTCAAGACTTGGTTTTCTAGCTCTAATTTCTTCAATTTTGAATTTTCATTAGATTTTTGGGAAGCCCTCTTGTTCTTAGGCATGTACCTAGACTTTTTGGGATTAATATCTAAATTTTCTTCTATTCTCCTAATGGACTCCTTTGGTAAAATATTTATAGAATTATGAGTCCTAGGTTTGTCGTTAGTTACATGAACATGCTTAGCACCTAAACAATAAACCTTATTATTTCTACTAGCATGCTTTACATTAATAATGGCAAGATAACTAAAATAATTCTTAGCATGCTTTTTAATTCTAGGAATTGAAGGTGCATTAACTAAATGTATCTTAGGGTTAGCTTTTGAAGCTCCCCCTTGTTAGGGCAATCTCTTGCCGTAATATGGTTTTGATGGTGTGGCAAAGGGTTTAAGTTAGTTTGATATGTTGATTTGATATGTGCGTTGAAGTCGTGCAGGACTTAGTAATTCGCACATGGAGCCATGGCGAGTTTCACATCTCATGACTCGTGCCTTGAGTCGGTGAAGGATAGCTTTGCGGAAGTCGTGCGCTTGGAGCATCCGAGGGACCGCCGGACGAGGAGCTTGGAGTGAAGCCGGAGGAAGTAGACTTCGAGGCAAGAGACGCGAAGGAGCATTGCAGAGCCGTGCGCCTGATGCTACCGAGGGACGTGGCCGCGAACGAAGAGAACTTCAAAGGCGAGGGACTCCGAGGGATGAGAGTGAGCGATTGTAACCCGGGAAGGGTAGCTCTTAGGTGAAACTTGGCCATTTGGCCAAGTGTCGGATGAGTTTTCCCGACACCAGTCGACTGCCATGTCATGGCAGTCGACTGCTCTGAGTCGATGGTTCGATCGACTGGTCTAATGTGGCTGAATCAAGTTGATCACCGACGCCGGCATGATCGATGGAGTTGATCACCGACCGCCAAGGGATGGCAATGATCGATGTTCCGCGCACGCGCACGACGGAGTCGACCTCGTTGAGGACTCGACTGGTTGACATCAGTCGACTAATGGGTGCCATCGATCGATCGCCGATCGTGGATAGTATCCAGCGTGGAAAGCGGCGTTATTGGGTAACGCGCCTGACCGACCGATGGGGGTGCCATCACGACCGATCTGTGTCAACGGGAAGAAACCCTCTTCCTCTATAAAAAGGAAGGGGTAAGGCTTTGGGAGGCAAAATGCTTATACTCTAATACTCTCCCAAAGTTCCCTAAAGCTTTCCATCCTCTTACCCAAGCTTATTTTTATTATATTTGTAAGAGGAGTGTTGTTGTAAAGAGGTTACCTCCACCTAGCTTTGTGCAAAGGAGAGATCTAGTGGATAGATTGCGGAGTGATTCACCGTGGACGAATCAGACCGTGGATTAGCGGCGTAGCCGTGAACCACATTACATCTCCGTGTTTGTATTGTCTTTGTTTTATTTCTATTTGCTTGTCTTAGTTTATTTCTTCCGCTTGCGCTAACATTTTCGTAGACGAGCAAAATACGACATCCAACGAACGAGGGCTATTCACCCCCCTCTAGCCGGCCAATCGATCCCCAACAAGTGGTATCATAGCCAAGGAAAGCTTGTCGAGGACTAACCGCCACAACAAGCAATTTTCAAAATGGCCGGCTCAAACATCCATCCACCGAAGTTCGATGGCGAATTCACTTGGTGGAAGAAGCGAATGGAGGTATTCTTCGAAACCGACTTTGAAATTCTATTAATAATGGAAAACGGTTTCGAGTTGCCTAGGAACGAGGATGGGGAGCCATTGGAGAAATCGAGATGGAGCAAAAGACAAAGAGAGGAGTATTTGGCAAATTCAAAGGCCAAGCACCACCTCTACAATGTGCTCCCTCAACAAGAAGTAAATAGAATAGGGGAGTGCTCAAGTGCCAAAGAGATGTGGGAGAGATTGGTTGAACTTCATGAAGGCACTTCGGAAGCCAAGCTAGCGAGAAGAGATCTCCTCCGCTCCCAACTATCAAATATTAAGCTTGAAAAGGGAGAAAAGGTAACTTCCCTACATTCTAGATTTAAAGAAATATTAATTGGGCTAACAAGTGTAGGTGAGAAGCTATCAAACCGGGATATGGTAATGAAGGCCATAGATGCCTTTCCCCAGTCCTCAAGATGGAGCTCCATGGTGGACTCATTTTATATCTCCAAGAACTTAGAAGTAAGCACCTTGGAGGAATTCTTCTCAACAATGGAGCTTCATGAAACTAGGCTAGAAGGAATACAAGAAGAGCCTAGAATCCAACCCTCAAGAGGAGTAGCTTTGATAGCGAACAAGGGGAAGAAGAAGATGGAAGTCCCCTCCTCCTCATCCGATGAAGCCTCTACCTCCTCCATGGATAGCACGGAAGAAGCCTACATGGTAAGGAAGGTAAGGCGTGCATTTAAGAATCTTAGATTTGATAAATCTCATGATAGGAATAGAAGACCAAGGGGGAAGGTCATATGCTATAATTGCCAAGGAGAGGGACATATAAGGGATAATTGTCCCCTCCTAAACAAGAGCAAGGAAGATAAGAAAAAGAAAGAAGAAAAGAGGAAGAAGAAGGGGAGCAAGAAAAAGGAAGAAGAAAAGAAGGCAAAAGGAAGAGGGAAGGCCATGGCACTCAAAGCCAAGACATGGGATGACCTTGCCTCTTCATCCTCATCCGAAGAAGAAGAGCATGTCTACTCCAACCTAGCACTAATGGCTCTTCATGACTCGGATTGTTCCTCCTCCTCAAATGAAGAATCAAGCACAAGTGGGGAGAGCTCAAGTGAAGGGGGAGCCTCCACATCCTCCTCATCCGAAGAAGAAGAAGAGGATATGGAAACTATGGTAACGAATGCTTCTCCTAAGAAAATAGTTTCCATAATTTCTAGTTTAACTAAGGAGTAATTTGGCATGAAAAAGAAAAGTAAAAGCATGCTTAGTCAAATTAAGGAATTAGAACAAAAGCTAGAAAATGCATGCTTAAATGATAATGTTTCTTCTTGCCATGATGATGCATGCTCACATGACTATATGCCTTTGGATGTTAATGATGCATGCATAGAGGAAAATAGGGCTTTAAGGGAAAAGGTAGATTATTTAACTAAAGCCCTAGAGAAATTCACAATTGGCTCCAACACATTAAATATGATCATAGGGAGCCAAAGAGCAAGTTTTAACAAAAAAGGCCTAGGATATAAGGAAAAGAAAAATGAAAAGGCCTACAAATGCCTAATAGCTAGGGGACAAGATAAAAAGAAAGTAATTGCTAGAAAATGGATCCCCAAGGAATATCTAGTGAACCCAATAGGAAAGAACTTATTTTGGGTTCCAAAATCCATCCTTAAGGGTTAGAATAACCCTAGGGTAGTCAACCACATGGACCTAACCTATATCATATTTTGGTTGACTTAGGATGACGGGACAACATTTTTTTTAGATAGTGTTGGGTGATGATAACGTACCCATAAATAGATAATAATGCTTATATCATGATGATCGATGTAATTCCTATGTATATTTGCAATCATGATTTATGTTTTTGAAATTTGGCACGTTATTATAAGAAATAGGTTTGAATCATGCTTTAGGTAATACTTTGTTTATTATCATCATATAATACCTAATGCATGACTATTATTTGATGAATACATGAGTTTCATGATCATAATGTAGAATTCATTCATATATGTCTTTATGATCATGAGGATTATTAGGTCGACACTTAACCATGATAGAATTGCATGAACATATTGGTTAAGTATATACAAATACCCCCTAGGATGCATCTCACACTCACCATAGGCTACCTTGATTGAAAACTTAGCATGAGTGAGATGTTAGGATGATACAAATGTTCACTAATGCCTATGGCATTTAGATGGTCATTTAAAGTATCAAAATAGCAATAGTAGACCAATCATGGGGAAGGCTTATGTTTAATTCATAGACATATTGCCCAAAGATCATGGTTGGATATTTCATATGTTTTAAAAACAATTTCTTACTTTAAAATATATGTATTCATGTTTTGAAACAATTGGATGCAAGACTGTTGGTGCAGTGGGCACCAAAGTCGAACCGGTATTTTGATTATGGCAAAAGGCTCAATAGTTAAGGGTATATTTGTTATCTTACGAGCTCAATTAAGTGTGCAGAAATGCTAAAGTTGAGCGGAAGGTCTGCGACACCCGGTGGGAACCGAGGTGGTCGGGCAACGCCAGAGGGACTTCGGAGGAAGCCGAGGTACTCGGGTGAAGACCGGAAGCGAGGCTACAAGGTAAGCTCGTGTGAAAGCGAAGCAAGGTCGTTAAGCGTAGATCCGACCCAATACCTCCAATGGAAGGTTTAGGTCGAGATCAGATGGTTAGAACCATCGTACTTTATATTTTAAGCTAACTTGTACTGCAGTCCAAAACCCTTTGACTACAGTCAACTGCTAGTCAAGTTCCAGCCTCGAGACGAGCTCGAATTTCAAGGGGGTGAATTTGGACTTGACTCGTGTTTTGGTACAAAGGGTGATGTGGCATCAAGGTGGACATCCAAACCATCACCAAGCTTCCTTGTGGTGGACGCCCAAAATAAGGTGAGTTGGCACAAGATGGTTGGCTCCCATGATGTGGCACAAGTTGAATGGCTCCAACAAGTTGGCGCCCAAGGAGGTTGGAGGTGGCACACGGTGGTTGGATGAAACACCTCATCCTCAAGTTGGCGCCCAAGGAGGTTGGAGGTGGCACAAGGTGGTTGGATGAAACACCTCATCCTTGAGTTGGCGCACAAGGAGGTTGGAGGTGGCACAAGGTGGTTGGATGAAACACCTCATCCTTGAGTTGGCGCAAAGGATGTGGATGAACAAGTCTTGGGGGATAAGAACCTCACCTTGGACACTACCTATGTCTAAATTCATAGATCAATATCCATAAATAGACATGTTCAAGCCAAGCAAATGACAAGAATTCAAGAGCTCTCAACACGCCGTCGTAACGCCGCTACTACTACTCACATTTGCTACGACGAAGTGCCGCCGACAACGAAAGCTACATCTTCTACTTATAAGAGTTGTCGGTATATTTATTTAAGTTCTACTTCTTTAAATTGTCCTTGTGCTTTAATCGTAACAAGGAAAGGGGGAGTGTCCCTTTGCCTTGATTTCTTTTTGTAATCGTTGCTCCTACCTCCAACGAGGAGGAGTGGTTTTAGTGAATTGCCCTCCGTACGTGATCAAGGATCACTAGGGCCGTGGATTAGCAATCGAAAGATTGTGAACCACGTAAAAATATCTTGTCTACTTTATATTTCCGCTGTGCACTCTCTACTTGCTTTTTACTTATTGCAAAAGTTTTTTAACGACATCGTATCGCTATTCACCCCCCCCCCTCTAGCGACACTTTCGATCCAACACTTGGTATCAGAGCCGGGGGCGCTAAGATTCGGTGAAACCACCAATCTAGCTTTGTTTTTCTTTTTTTTTACAGATTTTTTATTTATTTATTTCTGTTTTCGTATAATTATTTCACTTGCTTATCTTCTCCTACATATAGAATTGCATTAGAGGCTTTAGGATCCGGATAAGGTTGTCCTTCGGGTTAGATCCCGAGTAAGGTTGTCCTCCGGAACTTCAACGACATTCGCATTTGATTGTTTATTTCTTTTGCAAGTTACATTTTATATATCTTTTTACTTCCTCAAGACTACTAATCCAAGACGAAAGTCTTGGAATATTCTTTCGTGTGTGTGTTTTGCAAGATTCTTTTCGTTCTTCTTCTTGTTTTTAAATGGCCCATCTCGAAGGGTTTAGCACCGCCCGACCCCCGTTTTACAATGGTAATGACTTTCGTTATTGGAAGGGTCGGATGGAATGCTTTCTTAAAACCCAAATCGAGATGTGGATCGTAATCCAAACCGGTTTCACACTTCCTATTAATGAAGATGGTGAATCTTTGGGTTACGATCAATGGTCAAATTCCATGAAAAAACAAGTAGAAGCCGATGCCAAGGCAACTCAAATCTTGCAATGTGGGTTGTCCAAGGAAGAGCTCAACCGCGTCGGCCCCTTCATTAGTGCAAAGGACTTATGGACCAAGCTAGTGGAACTACACGAAGGCACCGACGACACGAAGGTATGTAAAAGAGATTTACTTTTAAATAAATTGTATAACTTGAAAATGCAGGAAAACGAGACCGCAACTCAACTACATGCTCGTATCCAAGACATCGTCAACCAACTCCATGCCATCGGACAAAAGGTAGAGAATCGCGACCTTATCAGGTATTCTCTTAACTCGTTTCCTAGGACCACCTTGTGGGCATCCATGGTCGATGCCTACAAGGTCTCCAAGGACCTTTCTAAAATTAGGTTAGACGAATTGTTTTCGGAACTTGAATTACATGAGCAAACTAACGTGGTCCAGGCCGAGAAGAGTATTGCGTTAGTTGTAGGTTCCAAGAAGAAGAAGCCCGCAAGCAAGCCACCCCCGAAGGAAGAAGACGAGTCCGAATCGGAAGTAGACTCCGAAATAGAATCCGAACTAGTCAATCTAGTTCGGAAGATGATCAAGAGACGAAAACGACCAACAACTCAAGGTAAGCCTAAACCTAATTCAAATACTTCTAATTTTAGATGCTATGAGTGCAACAGGTTCGGTCACATCAAGTCCGAGTGCCCAAAGCTAAAGAATAACGCATCAAAGACCAAGAAAGCGCTAAACGCTACTTGGGAGGAGTTGTCGGAGGAAGAAGACGATATCCAAGCTCTAATGGCCAAGCCGACCGAGCACGACTCCGAAACCGAAGAAGAGTCCGAGTCTGAATCCGATGATGAGCTTCCATTCAAGACAAGCCACGGATCCGTATCCGGTTCAAAAGAATCATTAAGGGTAAGTCGGTCGTTACTTAATACTTTGTATGGTGCAATTAAATTTTTAAATAAGAAACTAGCTAAGTCCGAGTCCAAGGTCGAGACCCTAATTGAGGAGGTTAACCTTCTCAAACATGAGGTCTCTCTAACCTCTTCGACTACTCGTATTCAAGAGGAGGACTCAACTCAAGTTGAAAAGCTTGAAGTTGAGAACTCGCTTTTGAAAACACAAGTCGAAGACCTTATGAACACGTTGGAAAGGTTCACTTTGGGATCCAAGGGACTTGACCTCTTACTTGGATCACAAAGGGCCGTGTACAACAAGGCCGGACTCGGGTTTAACTCAAATACAACCAATAAGTCATATATGTCTATAGTAAACCAACATAAGAAAAATGTCCAAGCATGGGTCCCTAAGACCACTTTGATTTCAACTTTAGGATCTAACATGTATTGGGTTCCCAAGGACCAAATTCACTATGTGAATAGACCCACTGATTCAATGGTCCAGGGGAGCCAATACAAAATGTATTTTTGTTAAGTCTTAGAAATTGCATGCTTAGTTTTTCCTTTATTTTTAGAATGGTTAGATAGGACTCATAACCAACTAAAATCCTGCGAAAAGATTGAGCCTCGGGGAGCCTCTTTTCAAAAATAAACCAACTAAAATCCTACGAAAAGATTGAGCCTCGGGGAGCCTCTTTTCAAAAATAACTAGTTAGACCAAGACGTAGTCTCAAGTAAGTCGAGTTATCAATTTCTTGAAATTAGCTTTGTCTAAGGAAGTGGTCGTTGTTCCGATCAAAGAAGGCCTCTGTGCCTCGCCACGACCTGGAAGCTAATCTCTTGAAAAGATTACTTGATGAGATTAGACTAAATCCGAATCTAACCTAATGTTGGTTAATTTAAATTCATTAAAATTAATCAAGTAAAATTGATAGTCATCTCACAATAACACATAGGAATAACATGTTTTGATCATGTAGATATTGGTGAGATGATTTAGGTTTAAAAACTTACAAACAACCCTTTAGTAATTCCAATATCCGATCCAACTACCTTATGTGTAGGATCAATGGATGTTGGACAGTGGTTGCTCCCGACACATGACCGGGGATCAACTCAAATTTTCGAAGTTACGATTCAAACGACAAGGATCTGTAGCCTTCGGAAATAACGGCAAGCTCAAAATCATCGGATCAGGTGATATTGAGCTCAACTCTAACTTTACAATTCAAAATGTCTTATTAGTAGAAAACTTTCAATATAATTTACTTAGTGTAAGCCAATTGTGTGATAACAATTATAAGGTCATATTTCTAGAAAATGAATGCGTAATCAAAATAAATGCAACATCTAAAATAATACTTAAAGGAACTAGGAGTAGCAACATCTACACAATAAATTTACCCAACTCCTCAACCAAGTGTCTTATGACACGAAGAGGAATCTTGGTTATGGCACAAGACTCGGACACTTTCGCACCCAAGACTCGTCCACAAGATGAGTCGAGTGGCTTGCTATAGGTTTGCCTAAACTAAACAACTTGGATAATAAAATATGTAATGCTTGTCAACAAGGTAAACAATCTAGGACACAACATCAATTAACTAATCAAGAACGAACCAAAAGTGTTCTTGAGCTCCTACACATGGATCTATTTGATTCACATGGAGCTAAGTCACTCAATGGTAGTCAATTTTGCTTAGTCATAATTGACGACTATTCTAGATTTACTTGGGTTAGGTTTATCAAACATAAAAATGATACACTAGACCAACTAATCAATCTTTGTAGGTTAATCGAAAATCAAAAGAACCTTAAGATTAAAAGACTTAGAAGCGATCATGGTGGTGAATTCGAAAACCACAGGTTTACAGATTTCTGTAACCTAAACGGATACCACCATGAGTTTTCATGTCCTAGAACCCCACAACAAAATGGGTTAGTCGAACGGAAAAATAGAACCCTACAAGAAGCCGCTAGGACAATGTTAAACGAGTATAACCTACCCGATAGATTTTGGGCAGAGGCCGTTAGTACGGCTTGCTATGTCCAAAATAGGATCCTTATGGTAAAGAGGCACCAAAAGACCTCGTACGAGATTTATCACGATAAAATACCGAACATCAAGTACTTTAGGGTATTTGGATGCAAGGTACATATCTTAAACACTAAGGATTACCTAGGGAAATTCAAATCCAAAACCTCTACTGGAACCTTTCTAGGATACTCAACCACCAGTAGAGCTTATAGGGTATACAATCACGACACTCTTAGAGTCGAAGAAACCATTAATATAGTTTTCGACGAAGGACACGAACCCGTTCAATCCTTAACAAAACCAACTAGCAAATCAACTTATAGCGAACCCGACTGATCTTGAACTTGAATCTCGTCCTAACCCAAGTCATCCTATCGACCAAGTGATAGATGACTCTAACCCAAGTCAAACTAGAACTCACCCAAGTCATCCTATCGACCAAGTGATAGATGACCCTAACCCGAGTCACACTAAGACTCAAACAAATCATCCTATCAATCAAGTTATAGGTGATCCAAATTTAGGGGTTCGAACTAGAGCTTCATATCGAAACCTTAGTCAAATCTCGTTAATTTCCAAAATCGAACCCAAAACTATTGAACAAGCACTTCTTGATCCAGACTGGATTATTGCTATGCAAGAAGAGCTAGCTCAATTCACTAGAAATGAAGTCTGGGAATTAGTACCACCACCTAAAGAAAAATCAATTATTGGAACAAGGTGGGTATTTCGAAATAAACTTGATGATAAAGGTGAAGTAGTTAGAAATAAAGCTAGGTTAGTCGCAAAAGGGTTTAGTCAAATCGAAGGTTTAGATTACGATGAGACCTACGCCCTCGTAGCCAGACTAGAGTCCATCCGAATGTTGTTAGCATATCACATCGAGGTTTTAAATTGTTTCAAATGGATGTCAAGTCAGCATTTTTGAATGGATACATTAAGGAAGAAGTTTACGTACCAACCTCCGGATTCGAAAATCTAGATAAACGACCATGTCCTTAGACTTAAGAAAGCCCTATATGGACTCAAACAAGCCCCAAGAGCTTGGTACGAAAGGCTTTCGATCTATCTTAAGTCCAAAGGATTCAACCAAGGTTTAGTCGACCCAACCTTATTCGTTAAAACCGTAGGAAAAGAAATCTTTATAGCCCAAATCTATGTAGATGATATAATTTTTGGAACTACCAACTCGATCCTGCTAAACGAATTCATCTCACTTATGGAAAGTGAATTTGAAATGAATTTAGTGGGAGTTAAGTTTTTTCTTAGGTTTACAAATTAAACAAACTAAAGATGGAATATATTTACATCAACAAAAATATACTAAGGACTTAATAAATCGATTTGGAATGCAAGATGCTAAAATAATCAATACACCTATGGCAACTAATGTTAATATAAACGAAGATGTAGAAGGAAAACCCGTTGACCTAAAATACTATAGGAGCGCAATAGGAAGTCTCCTATACTTAACCGCGAGCCGACCCGACATTTTATTCGCGGTAAGTATGTGCGCAAGGTTACAAACCTGTGCCAAGGAGTCTCACCTAACCCTAGTCAAGCGTATCCTTAGATATCTAAAGGGCACGCTAAACGTAGGTATTTGGTACCCTAGATCTACCGAGTTTAATCTAATCGGCTACTCCGACTCCGACTATGCCGGTAGTAAACTCGATAGAAAGAGCACGAGTGGTTGTTGTCAAATCGAGTCTAGTAAGTTGGTGCAGTAGGAAGCAGCATTGCGTTGCCTTATCTACCACCGGCCGAATACGTTGCGATGGGTGAGTGTGTCTCTCTCTCGTGGATGAAGCACACTCTCCAAGACTTTAGCTTAATCTTTAACAACATTAAAACCTACATAGATAACATTAGTTCAATTAACTTAACTAAAAATCCAATATGTCATTCTAGGACAAAACATATAGAAGTTAAACACCACTTCATTAGGGAACATGTAACTAATGGAACTATACAACTAGAGTATGTTGAGTCCAAATCAAACCTAGCGGACATCTTCACCAAACCACTACCCGGCCAATTTAGTTTATTAAGACGAAAGTTAGGTATGTGCGTAATAGAGTAGGATTTAAATTTTTCTATATATGTACTCTACTTTTGCTTCTTTTTATGAAATTAGCCTAAGTCTTACCTTAGAAATCATATACCTATAGATTTAAGGAGCCAACACATCTCACAACACATAGGACTAATGTGTTTGTGTACTTAGCCACGTGAGCGGGCGTGAGATGTTAGGACCTTACTCACGGTTCGAGATGTAGATTGGTGCATCGACATGAACCATGGAGTATAATTATTAAAATTAATCAACTCCTTCAAGACTTATTGATCATTCTATATCAATCAAGTCCAGGAGTTGTACATTTTAGATGAACATATTTTCAAGCTTATTATTATTTTAAAAAAAAAATATATATATTTATATTGGGAACTTGCTTGGACTTACAAACCTTAAAATATATTTACAAACTTTTTGAGTTAAGGCAAAAGGGGGAGAAAGTCACAAAAGTAAGGAAGAAAGTAAACAAAATTATTACCTTTTATATTAAGTAATTCCGTTTACTTAAGCAACTATTAAGGGGGAGTAAAAATTATTTTTCAAGAACTCACATTCGGTCAAGGGGGAGGTTACCTCAAAGGGGAGAACTTGAAACAATAATATTTCTCACTCATGCTTAATCTTTATGCTAGCTATCGTTATGTTAATTTTTCCTTAACTTTAGCTGGCTTGCATGAATCAAAAGGGGAGATTGTTGGTGCAAGGCACCAAAGTCGAACCGGTATTTTGATTATGGCAAAAGGCTCAATAGTTAAGGGTATATTTGTTATCTTACGAGCTCAATTATGTGCGTAAATGCTAAAGTTGAGCGGAAGGTTCGCGACACCCTTGGGAACCGAGGTGGTCGGGCAACGCCAGAGGGACTTCTGAGGAAGCCGAGGTACTGGTGAAGACCTAAGCGAGGCTACAAGGTAAGCTCGTGAAAGCGGCAAGGTCGCAGCGAGATCCGACCCAATACCTCCAATGGAAGGTCTAGGTCGAGATCATGGTTAGAACCATCGCTTTATATTTTAAGCTAACTTGTATCATAGCCCAAAACCCTTTGACTACGCCAACGCTAGTCAAGTTCCAAATTTCGAGAAGAGCTCGAATTTCAAGGGGTGAATTTGACTTGACTCGTGTTTTGGTACAAAGGGTGATGTGGCATCAAGGTGGACATCCAAACCATCACCAAGCTTCCTTGTGGTGGACGCCCAAAATAAGGTGAGTTGGCACAAGATGGTTGGCTCCCATGATGTGGCACAAGTTGAATGGCTCCAACAAGTTGGAGCCCAAGGAGGTTGGAGGTGGCACAAGGTGGTTGGATGAAACACCTCATCCTCAAGTTGGCGCCCAAGGAGGTTGGAGGTGGCACAAGGAGGTTGGAGGTGGCACAAGGTGGTTGGATGAAACACCTCATCCTTGAGTTGGCGCAAAGGATGTGGATGAACAAGTCTTGGGGGATAAGAACCTCACCTTGGACACTACCTATGTCTAAATTCATAGATCAATATCCATAAATAGACATGTTCAAGCCAAGCAAATGACAAGAATTCAAGAGCTCTCAACACGCCGTCGTAACGCCGCTACTACTACTCACATTTGCTACGACGAAGTGCCGCCGACAACGAAAGCTACATCTTCTACTTATAAGAGTTGTCGGTATATTTATTTAAGTTCTACTTCTTTAAATTGTCCTTGTGCTTTAATCGTAACAAGGAAAGGGGGAGTGTCCCTTTGCCTTGATTTCTTTTTGTAATCGTTGCTCCTACCTCCAACGAGGAGGAGTGGTTTTAGTGAATTGCCCTCCGTACGTGATCAAGGATCACTAGGGCCGTGGATTAGCAATCGAAAGATTGTGAACCACGTAAAAATATCTTGTCTACTTTATATTTCCGCTGTGCACTCTCTACTTGCTTTTTACTTATTGCAAAAGTTTTTTAACGACATCGTATCGCTATTCACCCCCCCCCCTCTAGCGACACTTTCGATCCAACAAAGACTAGGTGTTAAAATGGATACTCTTATGATAAAAAACCTAGTAGTTTTTAAAGCTTTTGGATTTTTGGCAAATACGTGGAAATATAATGATTTTTCATGAAAACATATTTTTCACTGATAGATATACTTAAAAGAAATGTGTTCCCCAAATTTCATGATTTTTTGAATTTTTTGGAATTTTTAATGCATTTCTGAAATTGATCGAAAATCAAAAATCTCGAATTCGCGTGCCGATCGAGTATCGAACGATCGTGATGGCTGAATATCGATCAAAGACTGAATTCCGAATTTTAAATCAACTTGTGGTATCTTCTTTCTATTAGACTTGATGCCATGTGTTTTTAACTTAGTGATAATCTTTTTGATGGTGTCAAAGGGGGAGAAAATATTATGTTTAAGTTAATTATAAAAGGGGGAGAAATTTATGATAGGGAGAAATTTACATAGAGAGTTTCATGGATTAAGGGGGAGTTGCATGTTGCTATATCATGATTATGGTTACATGCTTTCTTTCCTTAAAATTTATATCAAATGTTTTTACCTAACTTAAACGGATTGCCACACATCAAAAAGGGGGAGATTGTTAGGGCAATCTCTTGCCGTAATATGGTTTTGATGGTGTGGCAAAGGGTTTATGTTAGTTTGATATGTTGATTTGAAATGTGCGTTGAAGTCGTGCAGGACTTAGTAATTCGCACATGGAGCAATGGCGAGTTTCACATCTCATGACTCGTGCCTTGAGTCGGTGAAGGATAGCTTTGCGGAAGCCGTGCGCTTGGAGCATCCGAGGGACTGCCGGACGAGGAGCTTGGAGTGAAGCCGGAGGAAGTAGACTTCGAGGCAAGAGATGCGAAGGAGCATTGCAGAGCCGTGCGCCTGATGCTGCCGAGGGACGTGGCCGCGAACGAAGAGAACTTCAAAGGCGAGGGACTCTGAGGGATGAGAGTGAGCGATTGTAACCCGGGAAGGGTAGCTCTTAGGTGAAACTTGGTGGCGTTTGGCGAGTGTCGGATAGTTTTTCCGACACGTCATTGCCATGTCATGGCGGTCACTCATCGATGGAGTTCGATCGGCTAGGTCTAATATGGTGAATCAAGTTGATCGATCGATTGCTGATCGGTGGGCGATCGGTGATGGGATCGATCGGCTTCGAAGGGCCGGCGGTCGGTGATGTCGACCTCGTTGAGGACTCGACTGGTTGACATCAGTCGACTAATGGGTGCCATCAGTCGACTGATGCAAGTACCATTGGATAGTATCCAACGTGGAAAGCGGCCGTTATTGGGCAACGACTACAGCACCAGTCGACTGATGGGTGACATCAGTCGATTGATCCTGTGTCAACGGAAAGAAACCCTCTTCCTCTATAAAAAGGAAGGGGATAAGGCTTTGGGAGGCAAAATGCTTATACTCTAATACTCTCCCAAAGTTCCCTAAAGCTTTCCATCCTCTTACCCAAGCTTATTTTCATTATATTTGTAAGAGGAGTGTTGTTGTAAAGAGGTTACCTCCACCTAGCTTTGTGCAAAGGAGAGATCTAGTGGATAGATTGCGGAGTGATTCACCGTGGACGAATCGGACCGTGGATTAGCGGCGTAGCCGTGAACCACGTTACATCTCCGTGTTTGTATTGTCTTTGTTTTATTTCTATTTGCTTGTCTTAGTTTATTGCTTCCGCTTGCGCTAACATTTTTGTAGACGAGCAAAATACGACATCCAACGAACGAGGGCTATTCACCCCCCTCTAGCCGGCCAATCGATCCCCAACACCCCTACATGAGATACACCTTCTTCCCCTTTCTTCCTCCCCCTAGAGCATTGGCTTCGGTAGTGCCCCTTTTGATTGTATTTAAAGCACACAATGTGCTCTTTGCTCTTAATTGAGGGGACTCCGGCATCCTTCGACTTTGGGTTGACTTTTGGTGCCGATGCCTTTTCCTTAGCCAATTTAGGGCATTTGCTCTTGTAATGCCCTTTCTCCCTACACTCAAAGCATATTATGTGATTTTTATTTAAGATAATAACACTTGAGTTACCTAGGGAGGTGGTGGAGGCCTCTTCACTTCTTCCGGAGGTAGAAGCTTCATCTTGATCTTGCTCCGGAATAGAAACCCTTTCCTCCCCCTCAATGCTAGAGGTGGAGGTCTCCACCAAATCATCAACATCATCAAAAGTGGATGGTGCTTCTTCTTCAGCATTCTCCTCTACTTATGTCGGTTGGGAATTTTTTTAGAATTTCATTATCTTATTCCATAATTCCCTTGCATCCCTATAGTCACCCAATCTAGACCAAATATGATTAGGTAACAAATCACTAAGTAATTTTATTACCTCGAGATTTGTCTTGAAGTTCTTAATTTGGTCTTGGGTCCATATCGACTTCTCAATTGGCTTATTTTCTTTGTCCCTAGGCACGTCAAAATCATTTTCAATGATTAACATGAAATCGAAATCAATTTCGAAATATACCTCCATCCGTTTCTTCCACTAAGCAAAATCTCCATCGAATTTCGATGGATGGATGAGGTCGGCCATTTTGTAGTGCTCTCGCGATGGTTATGTTAGTAATATATGAGAGATGTCCTAAGGCAATCGCCTTATGTTTGAACCATTTATATGATAAATGAAGATTCACTATTTGAGTATACATGTTTTCATGTATTTGATTAGATCTTAAACTCATTTACTGAATGTCCACGATATGATTCACAACATGAGAGAATTTGTGATTGGATCACAACTAGTGAGTATCTCTACATGTGTAATTGTGATGTATCGGAATTATCCCTAGTCGATAAATTGATGGATTTGGACACCATCGATTCTGTTGAGACTAGCACGAGGTATACTCCTTGGTGTATCCAAGCAGCTGATTCTTACTGGCTGGAGACATTGTGATGTCCGGAGTTAATCGTGGATGCTAGTTGTGGTAACAAGTTCATTGGAGTGACCAGCCGTAAGACATCATATGGTTCTCTGCATATATAGATATGTCATTGAAGTTCTTACTGCAGTTTAAGTGCGATGTTCCTTTGACTTGCGGTATTCAAGTCATCTTGATCATAAAGACTTATGCTTTGATATCTTAAGCAAGCATCTCTGAGGAGATGTGGACCCGGGATGATTGGGTAAAAGTCGAAGTGATCAAAGGTGTTTGAATAGCCTATAAAGGATTCACCACTCCTTGCGAGGAGATGTATACCCATGGCCTCTCATCGGATTGTTACTAAAGTCTTTGGCCAAAGCATTACATGTTTAGAGTAAGGTACTCTTCGATACATGTGCAGTAACTAGAATCCGTAGGACGAGGAAATGATACTTGGGCTAGGTGTGACGTAGTCAACCTAGTGGGGACTAACACTATAGACCATGTCCTGAACCAAGTGGGTATAAGATGAGTGAAGGGAATGGGGCACAATTCATTGTAGCTGCTAAAGGGTTTCAGAAATAGTTCTGGATCAACCGTTGATCTTTTCGATTAATTGGGGTTTATGATGTACTACTAGGTGTCACTCATGATCATTCTATAATTAATGGTTAATTATAGACGACCAACATAAACTGAGAACCTATTTGGTCACATGCACAACGAGCGTAATCCAAAGGATTTAAAATGAGCTTGAGAATGAGATTCTCAGACCGAGAGAAACTAGGTTTGGTTGGACCAAACAAGGAGCGAGCATGAAATCGTTTCAGTCGTAATGGAAGCGTGGATGGGTCGTGTCTTATGAAGAAATGATGGATGAATCAAATTGGTTTGGTTCTAATCCAATGGTGGAGAATAAACCAAAGGGGTTTGGTTTGTTTTAAACGAATGAACCAAAGTTAGTTCGGTTCGTTTTAACTTAAGATAGACCAATTCGGTTTGGTTTATTTTAACTTAAATTAATGGAGTGGGTTAACGGGATTTTGGTTATGATCTGATAACCATTAGGAGAATTTGTTCTCTATAAAATAGGGCTTAAGGGTTTTGTGAAAACCTAATCCAAACAACCCTAATATTGCCGCCCACCTCCCTCTCTTCTCCTAGTCTTGTCGGCGCCCAACTCCTTGCCGCTGCCCAAGCTTCTCCAACCGGCATTCAGCCGTTGTCGTCCTCCCCACTTGCCGGCATCTAGTTGTTGCCAGAGGAGCTCCGGTGATCTTCCTTGGCTCCGGCAACAAGGTTAGCATCTAGCTTTCCTTATTTGGCCAGCGCAAGGTCTCCACCAAAGCTGTCCAGTTTTCTAGACAGCTTGTTTCCTTCTTGTCGAAGCATCGTTTGGACGACGTTTGGAGCTCCGACAGCGGTAGCCTTGCCAGGGATTCGATCTCCAGTAATCCTCATAGGTGGAGGACGAAGGATTCGTCAAACGGTTGAGGAATACCTCTCCGGAGAAGCGAGTTTTTGAGGACTCGTTTTGAATCCGAATTTTGATTCGGATTGTGATCTTCTCTCGATCACATCCTCTTCAACACGAGGCTAGTGACTCATACGAAGATGAGGCTCGTGACTTTGTGAAGTCATCCCGAAGATACTTGGCGTGGATACGGATAGAAGCGATTCTGGCGAGGGTCGCTCTAGTTGATGCCTTTCCCGCTACACGTGATACGTCAGGTATACGTAGAATAAATTTCCTTTTATTGAAAAATTTGAAACTACGGTTATGTCTACACATGTTGTACTATGTATGCGTGTGGTGTGTGTGGTGTAATAAATTAGATTTATTATTTTTATTTCTTCCGTTGTGCACATGTTTACAAAATATGTTCGAACACACACTCGCCGCGGTGTCGGAAACCCACCAGTGGTATCAGAGCCCAGGTTGTGTTTTGACATAATCGTAAAATTGTTTTGCGATAGTCATAATGGTATTTATGGAAATTTTCTACTTTTGTAAAGTTAGAAGTATTTTTGGAAATTTTTAATTTTGGAAAGTCTAGAAGTATTTATAGAAATTTTCTACTTTTGGAAAGTTAGAAGTATTTATGGAAATTGATATATTTCATAAATAAAATATTTGATTAGATTTGGAAATTTGTTTCCTAATTTAATCATGATTTGATTTGGGAAATCAAATCTTAAAATATTTTATTTCCATAAGTAGTTTTGATGATTTAGGAAATTTGTTTCCTAAATTGACTTTCCTTAATCAACACTTTCCACAAATAAAATATGTGATTAGATTTTGAAATTTGTTTCCTAATTTAATCATGATTTGATTTAGAGAATAAAATCTTAAACATATTTTATTTCCATAAATAGTTATGACATATAAGGAAATTTTGTACATGTCATAATTGTATGCCATGTAATTGCATTAGATGCATATCATTGTGCCATGCGTGTCATGACATGTAGATGTATGTCATGTATGTCATGCTATGTAGATAATAGTTATTTGCATGCAAAGAGAATGAGACATAAAAACCTTTACTCAATATTAAAGCCTACACCTTCGATTAATATGGTTAGAACCAGAGTTCCGTTTCTTGTTTGGGTTGTTGGACTCTCTCCAAGCCCGGCTCGAACCCGAACATGTTCAAACCATGAAATAGTTTAATTCTAATATGGTAAGAGTCAGAGGTCAATCGTTATCTTTGGTTGTTGGACTCTCTCCAAGCTGGGCTAATTGGTTGAATGCGCTCTAACCATATTAAAACTATTTCTCGATTAATGGGTTGGCTTTAACTTGGAGCATCAACTTGTTGGACTCTCTCCAAGGTCGATGTGAAGGGAGGTGAAGTTGGGTGCTATGCATATGATGCATACTTGTTAATGTGTTAACAACCCGATGTATGTGTGAACATTCAATTAGTTGATAGCATATTGAGATAGTTGCATATACGTGATATGCAATCGGTATATTTGATACCTACCATCGTAGTTATGAATGGCTTGTTGGACTCTCTCCAAGGTTGTTTATATCTATGTTGGATATCAGCCCATTCGGAGATGTACCTACGATCTCCTGAAGTGATTTTGGGGTTTTTGAAATTCGAAAAATGAGATTTATAAATGTATATTGATGCATTTTAAATCATCTTTCTCAGATATGCTCAAGTTGTATTTCTAGGATAATTGATTGATCATGATGTCTTTGAATTCGCACTCTATCTTGGATTCAAATAAATTGACTGTGCCAAACTTCTTAGACTGGATTAGAAACTTGAGAATTGTTCTCAAGGTGAAAAGCTTGCATATGTCCTCAAAGCTCCTCTTCCCACCCATCCTAGTGACGATGCAACTCCGGACCAATTATTGGTCTATCAGAAACATGTGACTGATTCTGAACTGGCAAGTTGCATCATGCTAGTCGTGATGGTACCTGAGCTGCAGAAGCAGCATGAGCATATGAATACTCATACCATAGTCTTTCATCTTTATAAGTTGTTTGATGAGCATGTGAGATTCGAAAGGTTCGAAGTCTCCAAGCTCCTCTTCACCTCTGAGATGCAAAAAGGTTCATTTGTGGTACTGCTCAACATGTTGAAGACTATGGAGCCTTCTGAGAAGCATGAGCAGGGGATGGTGTTGTGAGTTGATTCCTCGAAGAAAGGTTCTAAGAGGAAGTCAAAGGAATAGTAGAAGGGGAAGAAAAGGGCTAAAAAGGCAGAACCAACTCAAAAGGGCACTTGCCATCATTATGGCAAGAAAGGCCACTGGCGAAGAAACTGCAAGATTTATCTTGAGTCCGTGAAGAAGAAGAAGGCATCCGATGCCCCATCCTCTTCAGATATCTTCGTTATTGATTGTCATTCTATTTCCTCAAACACTTGGGTATTGGATACTGAGTGTGGCTCACATATATGTAATGACATACATGGGCTAAGGAATAGAAGAAGACTGATCAAAGGAGAGTCAAATTTACGTGTTGGGAATGGAGCAAAGGTTGCTGCACTCGCCATCGGAACGTATTTGTTGAAACTCCCTACAGGACTTGTCTTAGAACTGGACAATTGCTTTTATGTTCCTTCGTTGATATAGAACATCATTTCTATTTCTTGTTTAAATAGAAATTGTTGGGGATCGTGGAACGGCTAGAGGGGGGGTGAATAGCACGTTGCCCGTACGTAGATGGAAATCGTTCGCGATCGTCTCTACAAATCTCGTTATGCGCAGCGGAATAGAAATAATAAAAGCAATAACGAAAAGATACAATCACGAACGCAAGCACAACACGAGGATATAACGTGGTTCGGAACAGTAACGGTTCATACTCCACGGATTGGGTTCGTATGAACCCTAGCGATGCCACAAACACCACTAAGCAATAAAGCTCCTTCTCGACAACAAGTCGGAGGTGGAGAAACCTCGTAAAATGAATTACAACAAGTAATACAAAGTAAACAAGCAAATACAAGTGAAAATGTAAAGAACACTTTACAAACTAGGGTTTTGAGCGCTTGCTTGTCGGTTGCTTGGATGAGCTTGAAGGACCCTGAAATGCACCTGCAAATCGCCTTCAAATCGCCTCACCAAAGCCCCCAAAGAATTGATTCTTGAGCCTTCCACGAACAGCTGCTTTTATCCTCCATCGGGCTGGATTTCCGCCTAGCAGTCGACTGCCATAAGTCCTCACGATCGCCAAAGATCAGTAGTGAGACAACGGCTCAATCCACGCTGACAAGTTCCAACGGGACTTTGGCGGATCGCCAATACGCCTGACGCCAACGCCGTAGTATCAACAGGGGGAGATTGTAAGATCTCATTGGGACATGAGACATTAACCTCTTTGGAGAGAAAACCTTTTTGATGTTAGTCAAAAAGGGGGAGAATGTTTGGGGGAGAACATTTGGAGAGTGTTTACCAATTTGGGATAATTGGTAAGGGATTTGAGTTAGTGGTCTAACTCAAATGATTTGTTTGGTTTTTGTCAAAACATCACTCGAGTCAAACTCGAGTCCTGGTCAATCGTGACCTGGGCTGATTGCACCAACAATCTCTCCCTTTTTGATGTTTGACAAAAACCAAACAAATCATTTGAGTTAGACCACTAACTCAAATCCCTTACCAATTATCCCAAATTGGTAAACACTCTCCAAATGTTCTCCCCCAAACATTCTTCCCCTTTTTGACTAACATCAAAAAGATTTTCTCTCCAAGGAGGTTAATGTCTCATGTCCCAATGAGATCTTACAATCTCCCCCTTGATCCAAAAATAAATACCTAGGATCCCTACCATCTTCCTAGTGATAATTCACATATCACTCAAGAGAGGCAATCATATACTCTCTCCCAATTTCCAAATTGGGTATCAAAAACCCATCAATTTCCCAATTGATGATACTCTCCCAATAACTTCTCCTCTTCAAGGAGAAAAACACATCCATCATCCCAAGATGGATACCTCCTCCTAAAGGCTTGCTTCCCTTTGACCATTGCACCAACAATGTCCTTGGGAAGCCCCTAAGCCAATAGGAACTCTAAACCATCAAAATTAAGGTTCTAAGTTCAACATAGAACTTTCACTCGCCCTAAAATTGATACTTTGACCTAACACAGCTCCTAATCCATATCCAATGGATTTTCACCCTTTATAATGCTTCCTAAAGCATATCCTAGGGTTAGGAGTGATTAGGAACCTTTTCCATAGTTGAACACGGGCTAAACAAACATTGTTAACCCGAAATCAGACCTGGCAATGACTCGACAAGAATCACCGATCACATATCAGATCGCCACACCAGGGCGACTAATAGCTGAAATTTCCGAATTTCAACTATCAGAATCGAGATTTGGAAAAGCATAAGTAATTCTATGTAATTTGAAAAATCATAAAATTTGATAAGTATATTACTTATAGTCATTACAATGGGTGAAAAATATTTGAAAATTATTTTACCCATAAAATAGTGAGTTTGATACAAAACTCAAAACCATTGAAATTTTCAATGTTTTGGCCCTATTTTGTATCAACTTCATCAATGGTGATTGCTATCAAAAGATAGACTTCACCAAGGTTTTTCAAAATGATTTTAAAATGTTTTCAAAACCTTATTTTGGATCATATTCCTTGGGCTCTATGTACATGACTTATACACATGCTCTCCCAATGATCCACAAATTGAAATTAGATGAGTTTTAGTTCATCTAGATGCAAAAACTATGCACCTTGAACTTAACTCATATCCTTGCATCTCACATGTATCTAGGGTGTATAAATACACATATATGTCAATTGGATGTGAGATGTGGGTTTTGGTTCATTTAAAACTAGGGTTTCATGCATCTTCTAAGGCAACCCTACTTGATTCCCTTATAAATGGGACTTCAAGTCATGCCATAGTCCTTAATTCAATTTCAACCAAATTGTCTTAAATGCATGAATGATTATGACATTAGAAATGATATAAATAAGCATATGCTCATAATCATGATGTCATGGCATAAGATGAAATCTAAAAACACATGACATTTAAAATCTTAATCCTAAAACATGAACATGACATATAAAATGATTAAAAGTAAGCATGATGTCATGGCATGTTATATGGCAAACAAAGCATGACATATAAAATATATAGGTATAACAATACCAAAATTTTAATATTAATTGCCATTTGTTGGGATTAATCATATTTTGCCATATTAACCTAATCTCCCTAGTGTGCCAAAAACCCAAAATGACACACTAACCCCTAAACCTAAATTGTGCTAATTTAATTGATTTTTCTTAATTTCAAAAGTGCATTGGCACATCCTAAAATCTTTTAGGATATTGATTCAAATCTATTTCCAAGGTAACCATAACCTTGAAAATATTCTAAAGTGCCACCTTTACCATGGTTGAGTTAACTACCCATCCAATCAAGGTTGGCACACCCTAAACCCATCTTAGCGTAAATCAATCACGCTCTTAGGAACCCAAAACCGATTTGAGCTCCTAGGGTTAATTAGGTATTCCTTAAGGATATCCTCCCTAGATACCTTCCTAATGACCCTTCTAGGCTTATTAGCCTTGGTCACTTGGGTCTTGCCTAGGTTGACTCTAGGGGTAACTCCCCTTGCAACCTTCTTGGTGGCCACCCTAGGTTTCCTAGAAACCCTAGCCACTAGGCACAACCTTTGATCAACCTTAGGGATGACTTCCCTATTGACCTTGGTCTTCCTAGACCTAGTTTGTGTTCCATAGTCAAATGGGACACTATGATAAGCCACTTTAGGCTTAGGTTTGTGACCCAAACCTTGCTTGCCCTTGGTTGACTTTTGACTCTTAGGTCCTAGGTGTTGACTTTGACTTTTGGACCCTTGATTTTGACCACTAGACCTTTTAAATTGATTTTGTATCTTATTTAGGGTCTTTTCAAGTTTTTCAAGCCTTGACCTCAAGACTTGATTCTCTAATTCTAATTTCCCAATTTTTGAATTTTGATTTAAACCATGGGCATGAGACTTTCTAGGCATATGCCTAGTCCATTTAGGATTTAGATCTAGATGTTCTCCTATTTTCCTAATTGATTCCTTAGGTAAAATATTTTTAAGGACTTTAGTCCCAAATTTCTCCTTACTCCTAAGGTAAACATTTTTAGCACCTAAGCAAAATTCCTTACTTCTAGCATGCTCTTTATGAATTGCAAGGGAATTAAAATTCCTAGCATGCTTTTGACTATTAAATCTAGAAGGTGCATTATTGAAATATACCTTAGGGTTTGCCTTGGAGGCTCCCCCTACATGTATAGCTCCTTCTTGGGTCTTTTTGCTCCTCCTAGGACATTGACTACGGTAATGCCCCTTTGAGTTGCACTTAAAGCATATGATATGCTCCTTGCTCTTTTGACTTGGGGCATCGGCATCCTTGACTTTTGGTGCCGGTGGAGCTTTCCTAACCTTCTTTGGGCACTTGCTCTTGTAGTGCCCGGCTTCTCTACACTCAAAATATATGATGTGATTTTTATTACAAATTGATATGTTTGAGTTACCTATGGTGGATGTGGTGATTGGAGTAGATTCTTCATTCCTCCCGGAGGTTTAGACTTCTTCTTGAATTTGTTCCGGCTCCGGTGTGGAAGTTCTCTCCTCCCCCTCAATCCTTGAGGTGGATGCCTCTTCCACCTCTTCTTTCTCCGATCCGGAAGTCGACTCCCTATCAACTTCCGACTCCTCAAGCTCTTTAGATGGGGATGTGCTTGCTTGAGCTTGAGAGAGTGATTGTCCTTCTTCTTGGACCGATGATAGACTTACATGGAGCTTGGCCAAATCGCTCCATAGCTCCTTGGCATCCACATAGTCACCTAGACTACACAAGAGGTCATTAGGAATTAAATCAAAAATGAATTTGATTACCTTCTTGTTTTTATCGAATTGTTGGAGTTGCTCCTCACTCCACTTCTTCTTCTTGAGAAACCCTCCCTTTGGTCCCTTAGGATATTCAAATCCTTCCATCAACACGGACCACTCCTCAAGGTCTCTCATCATCAAAAAATCTTCAATTCTCACCTTCCAAGAATTGAAACCTTCTCGTTCATAGAAGGAATAGGGAATTGGGGTGTTGATGTCCCATCCCAATAGTTCTTCCATCTTCACTCTCTAGCCTCTTTGTCTTAGCTCCCGGCGGTTAGTCCGTAGAAGTGCCCCGGGCTCTGATACCACTTGTTGGGGATCGTGGAATGGCTAGAGGGGGGGGTGAATAGCACGTTGCCCGTACGTAGATGGAAATCGTTCGTGATCGTCTCTACAAATCTCGTTATGCGCAGCGGAATAGAAATAATAAAAGCAATAACGAAAAGATACAATCACGAATGCAAGCACAACACGAGGATATAACGTGGTTCAGAATCGTAACGGTTCCTACTCCACGGATTGGGTTCGTACGAACCCTAGCGATGCCACAAACACCACTAAGCAATAAAGCTCCTTCTCGACAACAAGTCGGAGGTGGAGAAATCTCGTACAATGAATTACAACAAGTAATACAAAGTAAACAAGCAAATACAAGTGAAAATGTAAAGAACACTTTACAAACTAGGGTTTTGAGCGCTTGCTTGTCGGTTGCTTGGATGAGCTTGAAGGACCCTGAAATGCACCTGCAAATTGCCTTCAAATCGTCTCACCAAAGCCCCCAAAGAATTGATTTTTGAGCCTTCCACGAACAGCTGTTTTTATCCTCCATCGGGTTGGATTTCAGATGGCGGCGGTCCATAAGTCCTCAATGATCGCCAAGATCAGAGCTGTGAGACAACGGCTCAATCAATGTTGACAAGTTCCAACGGGACTCTTGGCGATCATCAACATTGGCCGATCGCTAACGCTGTAGTCGATCGCCAATCGGCCACGTAAGCATTCTGGCTCGTGCTCGACAACTAGAAGTCGATCGCCAACCCTTGGCGATCGACTATCAGACATCACCGATCGCCCAATGAGCAATGACTTCCAGAGCAATTCCAAATTAAATTGGCAAATAACATAAGTCGACTCACGGTAGTCGAACCGGCCATATTGCCAGTCGACTGACAACCTCAAACATGAGGTTTTAACCCAAGTATGGTGCCCCCATACTTGCTAGACCACCCTTAGCCTAGACCTAAGCCTTCTAGCCACCTTCATCAGCCTCACGCCTCTCGGATCCCTCCAAGTCATCCATGACTTGTTCATCCATCGCGCTAGCCTCCAGGTGCTTCCCTCGGCTATGTCATGCTAACGGTGTCTACACCGCCAAGGCACATTGGACTTACGCCGCCAAGACTCCGCTTGGACTTTACGCTGCCAAAATCAATCCCCTTGGACTTCCCAAATGCCAAGACTCAAGCTTGGACTTTCCCTTGCCAACCCATGTTGGACTTTCCATGCCAAGACCCATGCTTGGACTTTCCATTTGCCAAGACCCATGCTTGGACTTCTCATGCCAAGTACTCAAGACTTGGACTTTCCCAAATGTCAAGTACCCATGACTTGGACTTTACCTTGCCAAGACCCATGCTTGGACTTTCCATGCCAAGTACACAAGACTTGGATTTTCCCATGACAATTACATTGTCATATGTTTTTGTCGAAACATCAAAACATCACTCGAGTTAAACTCGAGTCCTGGTCAATCGTGACCTGGGCTGATTGCACCAACAGAAATGGTTACCATTTGACATTTAGTAACAATTGTTGTTATATAACTTTGAATGACGTACTTTATGGAAATGGAACTTTGAGCAATGGTATTTATTGGTTGGACGTATCCAGTGACATTTTCAAAATCGAAGCGAGCAATAAGCGTGCTCGAAAGGATAATCAATTAAACTCCTACATGTGGCATTGTCGTCTTGGCCATGCAAGCAAGAAACGCATGTCCGAATTACACCGATGTAGAATTCTGGAATCGTTTGAATTGGATTCATACGATACATGCGAATCATGCTTGAAAGGTAAGATGACTAAGTTACCTTTTACAGGAAAAGGTGAACGAGTGGGAGAGTTGCTAGGTCTAATACATACTGATGTATGTGGACCTATGTCAACTCAAGCTTTAGGAGGCTATAACTACTTCATTACCTTCACCGATGATCACTCACGGTTTGGGTATGTGTTCTTGATGAAACACAAGTCTGAAGCCTTTGAAAGGTTCAAAGAATTCAGAAATGAAGTAGAGAAACAACATGACAAGAGTATTAAAATACTTCGATCAGATCGAGGTGGTGAATACATAAGTCAAGAGTTTCTTGATTATCTAAGAGACAATGGTATATTGTCTCAATGGACTCCGCCATATACACCACAGCATAATGGTGTATCTGAGGGGCATAACTAGACCTTGTTGGACATGGTCAGGTCAATGATGAATCATGTGAATCTTCCCAAGTCCTTTTGGGGCTATGCACTTCAGACAGCTGTTTACTTGTTAAACATAATGCCAACCAAGGTAGTCTCCACTACTCCATATGAGATATGGAATAGTAAGAAACCTCATGTATCTTACTTGAAGATATGGGGTTGTCCTGCTTATGTGATGTGGACTATATCATACAAATTGGATGCTAAGTCTGATAAATGTCTATTTATTGGATACCCTAAGGAAACAAGGGGTTACCAATTCTATCATCTTGTGGAACAAAAGGTGTTTGTTTCAAGGCATGTTGTGTTTCTAGAGAAAGAGTTTCTTTTGCAAGAAAACAGTGGGAGTGTCGTCAAGCTTGAGGAGGCTCGAGAGACTCAAATAGACATTGATGAGATACCTGGTGAAGCACAATAGCTGATAACTCATAGTGATGAGCAATCGACTGGACCTATTGAAATACCACATCTTCGTAGATCTGGTAGAACACGCAACATTCCTGAGAGATATGGATTTCTCGTAAGTGAATCGAACGACGTGTTACTCATTGATGATGAGGAGCCTACCAGTTATGAAGAAGTTCTGACAAGTTCAGAAAGGGATAAGTGGCTTGAAGCCATGAAGTCGGAAATGGATTCCATGTATGAAAACCAAGTTTGGAACTTGGTTGACCCACTTGAAGGCATAAAGCCTATAGGGTGGAAGTGGGTTTTCAAGAAGAAAACCGACATGGATGGTAATGTGATTACCTATAAGGCTAGATTAGTGGCAAAAGAATATCGTCAAAAGCAAGGTGTTGATTATGACGAAACCTATTCGCCTGTAGCTATGCTTAAATCCATTCGGATGCTCCTGGCCATAGCGGCTCATTATGAATATGAGATATGATAGATGGATGTGAAAACAGCTTTCCTTAATGGAAACCTGCTCGAGGACATGTATATGATACAGCCTGAGGGTTTCACATCGGTTGATAAAACCAAGGTATGCAAATTGCGATGGTCCATATATGGATTGGAGCAAGCATCCAAGAGCTGGAATATCCTTTTTGATGAGACAATCAAAAGGTTTGATTTCTCACAAAATCCAGACGAACCTTGTGTGTACAAGAAGGTTAGTGGGAGTGCAGTCGTGTTCCTAGTATTGTATGTCGATGACATATTACTTATATGAGACGATGTTTCAGTCTTACAGTCAGTTAAGATTTGGTTGTCCAAGACATTCTCCATGAAAGAACTAGGAGAAGCAACCTACATCCTCAGGATTAAAATCTATAGAGATAGATCGAAATGGTTGCTTGGTCTTTCGCAGTCTACATATATAGACCGAGTGCTAAAGAGGTTTAGCATGTCAAAATCCAAGAAAGGTTTAATACCCATCAGGCATGGGATATACCTTTCGAAGTCTATGTGTTCGCACACAGAAGACCATAGGATTTGCATGAGTATGATTCCCTATGCATCTGCAATAGGATCTATCATGTATGCTATGTTATGTACGAGGCCCGATGTATCGTATGCTCTGAGTGTCACGAGTAGACACCAGTCTGATCCAGGATGGATCATTGGGTGGCTGTTAAGATAATCCTTAAGTACTTGAGAATAACTAAGGATGTGTTCCTAATATATGGAGAAGGGGACATGGTGATACGCGGGTATACGGATGTCAGCTTCTAGACAGACAAGGATGATTCCAGGTCTCAGTCTGGATACGTGTTAACCTTGAATGGGGGCGCAGTGAGTTGGAAAAGTTCCAAACAAGACACTGTAGCGGATTCTACCACTGAGGCAGAATACATTGTAGCTTCGGAAGCAGCAAAGGAAGCGGTTTGGATCAAGAAGTTCATTTATGAACTTAGTGTGGTTCCAGCTATTGTTGAAGCAATACCGGTCTACTGCGACAATAATGGAGCAATTGCACAGGCGAAAGAGCTAAGGTCTCATCAACGATCCAAATATGTGCTTCGCCGCTATCATCTGATCAGAGAGATTATTAGTAGGAAGGAAATACAAATCAAGAAAATCTCCACTGAAAGGAACTTAGCGGATCCTTTGACTAAGGCATTACCTCAAAGTAAGTTTGAGGGTCATGTTAGAGCTTATGGTATTGGATACCATAGCGATTGACATTAGGCCAAGTGGGAGTTTGTTAGTAATATATAAGAGATGTCCTAAGGCAATCACCTTATGTTTGAACCATTTATATAATAAATGAAGATTCACTATTTTAGTATACATGTTTTCATGTATTTGATTAGATCTTAAACTCATTTACTGAATGTCCACGATACGATTCACAGCATGAGAGAATTTGTGATTGGATCACAACTAATGAGTATCTCTACATGTGTAATTGTGTTGTATCGAAATTATCCCTAGTAGATAAATTGATGGATTTGGACACCATCGATTCTGTCGAGACTAGCACGAGGTATACTCCTTGGTGTGTCCAAGCAGCTGATTCTTACTGGCTGGAGACATTGTGATGTCCGGAGTTAATCGTGGATGCTAGTTATGGTAATTAGTTCATTGGAGTGACCAGCCGTAAGACTTCATAAGGTTCTCTGCATATATAGATATGTCAATGAAGTTCTTACTGCAGCTTAAGTGCGATGTTCCTTTGACTTGCGGTATTCAAGTCATCTTGATCATAAAGACTTATGCTTTGACATCTTAAGCAAGCATCTCTGAGGAGATGTGGACCTGGGATGATTGGGTACAAGTCGAAGTGATCGAAGGTGTTTGAATATCCTATAAAGGATTCACCACTCCTTGGGAGGAGATGTATACCCATGGCCTCTCGTCGAATTGTTACTAAATTCTTTTGCCAAAGCATTACATGTTTAGAGTAAGGTACTCTTCGATACATGTGCAGTAACTAGAATCCGTAGGACGAGGAAATGATACTTGGGCTAGGTGTGACGTAATCGACCTAGTGGGGACTGACACTATAGACCATGTCCTGAACAAAGTGGTTATAAGATGAGTGAAGGGAATGAGGCACAATTCATTGTAGCTACTGAAGGGTTTCATAAATTGTTCTGGATCAACCGTTGATCTTTTCGGTTAATTGAGGATCATGATGTACTACTAGGTGCCACTCATGATCGTTCTATAATTAATGGTTAATTATAGATGACCAACATAAACCGAGAACCTATTTGGTCACACGCACAATGAGCGTAATCCGAAGGATTTAAAATGAGCTTGGGAATGAGATTCTCAGTCTGAGAGAAACTAGGTTTGGTTGGACCAAAAAAGGAGCGAGCATGAAATCGTTTCAGTCGCAATGGAAGCGTGGATGGGACGTGTCTTATGAAGACATGATGGATGAACCAAATTAGTTTGGTTATAATCAAATGGTGGAGAATAAACCAAATGGGTTTGGTTTGTTTTAAACGAATGAACAAAAGTTGGTTCGGTTCATTTTAACTTAAAATAGACCAATTCGGTTTGGTTTATTTTAACTTAAATTAATGGAGCGGGTTAACGGGATTTTGGTTATGATCCGATAACCATTAGGAGAATTTATTCTCTATAAAATAGGGCTTAAGGGTTTTGTGAAAACCTAATCCAAGCAACCCTAATATTGCCGCCCACCTCCCTCTCTTCTCCTAGTCTTGCCGGCGCCCAAGCTTCTCCAACCGGCGTTCAGCATCTGTCGTCCTCCCCACTTGTCGGCATCTAGCTGCTACCGGATGAGCTCCGGTGATCTTCCTTGGCTCCGACAACAAGGTGAGCATCTAGCTTTCCTTATTTGGCCGGCGCAAGGTCTCCACCAAAGCTGTCCAGTTTTTGGACAGCTTGTTTCCTTCTTGTCGGAGCGTCGTTTGGACGATGTTTGGAGCTCCGACAGCAGTAGCCTTGTTAGGGATTCGATCTCTGGTAATCCTTGTTAGGAATTTGAGGCCGCTAGAGGGGGTGAATAGCGTTGATCGTACGTAGATGGAATTCGTTTGCGATCGTCTCTACATAACTCGTTATGCACAGCGGAATAGAAATAATAAAAGCAATAATGAAAAGATACAATCACGAACACAAGCACAACACGAGAATATAACGTGGTTCGGAACCGTAACGGTTCCTACTCCACGGATTGGGTTCGTACGAACCCTAGCGATGCCACAAACACCACTAAGCAATAAAGCTCCTTCTCGACAACAAGTCGGAGGTGGAGAAACCTCGTACAATGAATTACAACAAGTAATACAAAGTAAACAAGCAAATACAAGTGAAAATGTAAAGAACACTTTACAAACTAGCGTTTTGAGCGCTTGCTTGTTGGTTGCTTGGATGAGCTTGAAGGACCCTGAAATGCACCTGCAAATCGCCTTCAAATCGCCTCACCAAAGCCCCCAATGAACTGATGCTTGAGCCTTCCACGAACAGCTGCTTTTATCCTCCATCGGGCTGGATTTCCACGCCGACCGCTATAAGCTCACCGATCGCCAAAGATCAGTAGTGCGTGAGACAACGACTCAATCCACGTTGGACAAGTTCCAACGGGACTCTTGGCGCCGATCGCTAACGCCCATAGTCGATCGCTGGGCGGCTACGGCCGTGCTCGAGACAGAACTTAGCTCGATCGCCAACCCTGGCCGATCGCGATCGGGCCGATCGCTCCAATGAGCGATCGCTAGAGCAGTTCCAGTTCTTAAACGGTAGTCGAACTCAAGTCGACTCACGGCAGTCGAACCGGCCATAATGTCAGTCGACTGCCAACCTCGAAGATGAGGTTTTAACACAAGTATGGTGCCCCCATACTTGCTAGACCACCCTTAGCCTAGACCTAAGCCTTCTAGCCACCTCCATCAGCCTCACGCCTCTCGGATCCCACCAAGTCATCCATGACTTGTTCATCCATCGCGCTAGCCTCCAGGTGCTTCCCTCGGCTATTTCATGCTAACGGTGTCTACACCGCCAAGGCACATTAGACTTACGCTGCCAAGACTCCGCTTGGACTTTACGCTGCCAATATCAATCCCCATGGACTTCCCAAATGCCAAGACTCAAGCTTGGACTTTCCCTTGCCAACCCATGTTGGACTTTCCATGCCAAGACCCATGCTTGGACTTTCCATTTGCCAAGACCCATGCTTGGACTTCTCATTTGCCAAGACCCATACTTGGACTTCTCATGCCAAGTACTCAAGACTTGGACTTTCCCAAATGCCAAGTACTCATGACTTGGACTTTCCATGCGCCAAGTGTCCCACTTGGACTTTTCATGCCAAGTACTCAAGACTTGGACTTTACCAAATGCCAAGTGTCCCACTTGGACTTTCCATGCCAAGTACCCATGACTTGGACTTTACCTTGCCATGACCCATGCTTGGACTTTCCCATAATCACATGGTCAACCCCAGTCAACCATCAAAGTCTCCCTCGAGTCAAACTCGAGTCTAGTCAATTATAACCTGGATCGATTGTTTAAACAATCTCCCCAACATATTAACCGACATCAATGTCAAACATCAATGTCAAACCACTTTGTCAAACATCAAAACATCACTCGAGTCAAACTCGAGTCCTGGTCAATCGTGACCTGGGCCGATTGCACCAACAATCTCCCCATTTTTGATGTTTGACAAAAACCAAACAAATCATTTGAGTTAGACCACTAACTCAAATCTCTTACCAATTATCCCAAATTGGTAAACACTCTCCAAATGTTCTCCCCCAAACATTCTCCCCCTTTTTGACTAACATCAAAAAGGTTTTCTCTCTAAGGAGGTCAATGTCTCATGTCCCAATTAAATCTTACAATCTCTCCCTTGATCCAAAAATACTTAGGATGCCTACCATCTTCCTAGTGATAAATCCAATATCACTCAAGAGAGACAATCCCATTTACTTTCCCAATTTCCAAATTGGGTCTCTCAAAAGTCCCATCAATTTCCCAATTGATGTCATATTCTCCCAATAACTTCTCCTCTTCAAGGAGAAAAACACATCCATCATCCCAAGATGGATACCTCCCCCTAAAGGCTTGCTCCTCCTTGACCATTGCACCAACAATGTCCTTGGGAAGTCCCTAAGCCAAAAGGAACTCTAAACCATCAAAATTAAGGTTAGAAATTCAATATTGAACTTTCCAACACCTTAAAATTGATACAAACCCTAAACACTTCTCCTAATCCATATCTAATGGATTTCACCCTTTATAATGCTACCCAAAGCATATCCTAGGGTTAGGAGTGATTAGGGACCATAACCATAGCTGAAATCTGGTTAAACAACTTCTACCAATGAGTGATTCAGAAATTAGTCGATCGGCACTCCATCACCGATCGCCACCAATATAGCGATCGATAATCAAATTTCAAATTTCAGTTATCAGAGTTGAATTTCAGAAAATCATAAATAATTATACGTATATCGAAAAATCATGAAATTTGATACGTATAATACCTATGACCAATAAAATGGGTGAAAAATGTTTGAAAATTATTTTACCCATAAAATACTGAAATTGGCACAAAGTTCAAAACCATTGAAATTTTCAATGTTTTGGTCCTACTTTGTATCAACTTCATCAATGGTGATTGCTATCAAAAGATAGACTTCACCAAGGTTTTTCAAAATGATTTTAAAATGTTTTCAAAACCTTGTTTTGGATCATACTCCTTGGGCTCTATGCACATGACTTGTACACAAGCTTTCCCAATGATCCACTAATTGAAATTAGATGAGTTTTAGTTCATCTAGATGCAAAAACTATGCACCTTGAACCTAACTCATATCCTAGCATCTCACATGTATCTAGGGTGTATAAACACACATACATGTCAATTGGATGTGAGATGTTGGTTTTGGTTCATTTAAAACTAGGGTTTTATGCATCTTCTAAGGCAACCCTACTTGATTCCCTTTTAAATGAGACTTCAAGTCATGCCATAGTCCTTAATTAAATTTCAACCAAATTGTCTTAAATTCATGAATGATTATGGCATTAGAAATGATATAAATAAGCATATACTCATAATCATGATGTCATGGCATAAGATGAAATCTAAAAACACATGACATTTAAAACCTTAATCCTAAAACATGAACATGACATATAAAATGATTAAAAGTAAGCATGATGTCATGGCATGTTATATGGCAATCAAAGCATGACATATAAAATATATATAGGTATAGTAATACCTAAATTTTAATATTATTTGTCATTTGATATAATTAGATATATTTTGCCATATTATCATTAATCTCCCTAGTGTGCCAAAAACCCAAAATGGCACACTAACCTCTAAACTCAACTTGTGCCAATTTGATCATTTTATCAAAACTTCTCAATTAATATTGGCACATCCCAAAAACCTTTAGGATTCAAATCAAACCACATTTCCAAGATAACCATAACCTTGAAAATGACCTAAAATGCCGCCTTTATCATGGTTGAGTTAACTACCCATCCAATCAAGGTTGGCACACCCTAAACCCATCTAGCGTGAATCAATCACGCTCTTAGGAACCCAAAACCGATTTGAGCTCCTAGGGTTAATTAGGTATTCCTTAGGGATAACCTCCCAAGATACCTTCCTAATGACCCTTCTAGCCTTATTAGCCTTGGTCACTTGGGTCTTGCCAAGGTTGACTCTAGGGGTAACTCCCCTTGCAACCTTCTTGGTGGCCACCCTAGGTTTCCTAGAAACCCTAGCCACTAGGCACAACCTTTGGTCAACCTTAGGGATGACTTCCCTATTGACCTTGGTCTTCCTAGACCTAGTTTGTGTCCCATAATCAAATGGAACACTATGATAAGCCACTTTAGGCTTAGGTTTGTGACCCAAACCTTGCTTGCCCTTGGTTGACTTTTGACTCTTAGGTCCTTGGTGTTGACTTTGACTTTTGGACCTTTGACTTAGACCATTAGACCCTTTAAATTGGTTTTTGTATATTCCTAAGGGTCTTTTCTAGTTTCTCAAGCCTTGACCTCAAGGCTTGGTTTTCTAATTCCAATTGCCCAATTGATTTTTGATTAAATTCTTGGGCATGGGACTTTCTAGGCATATGCCTAGTCCATTTAGGATTTAGACCTAGGTGCTCTTGCACCTTTCTAATTGTCTCCCTAGGTAAAATTGATCTTGAGTTTTTTGACCTAGGTTTGTCCTTAGGTAAATTGTTTTTAGGGACATTAGTCCCAAACTTCTCCCTATTATCTAAGTAGACATTCTTAGCTCCTAAGCAAAAATACTTGTTTCTATTAGCATGCTTTTCATAAATTGCAAGTGAATTGAAATTCCTAGCATGCTTTTGCTTGTAAATTGAAGAGGGAGCAAAATTAGAGGTTACCCTAGGGGTTGCCTTGGAGGCTTCCCTTACATGTATAGCTCCTTCTTGGGTCTTCTTCCTCCCCCTAGGACATTGACTCCGGTAATGTCCCTTTGAGTTGCACTTGAAGCATATGATATGCTCCTTGCTCTTTTGACTTGAGGGACCAGCATCCTTGACCTTTGGAGCCGGTGGAGCTTTCCTATTCTTCTTTGGGCACTTTCTTTTATAGTGCCCGGTTTCCCTACACTCAAAACATATTATATGCATTTTATTATTAACACATATGTTTGAGTTACCTAGGTTAATGGAGACCGGAATTGGACTTTGGGCTTCTTCATCTTGACCGGATGTCGAAGCTTCTTCATGATGTTCCGGTGTGGAAGTTATCTCCTCCCCCTCAATCCTTGAGGTGGATGCTTCTTCCACTTCCTCCACCTCCTTGGAGATTGATGGCCTCTCAACCTCCAATTTTTCACACTCTCCTCTTAACCCGGATGTTGACTCTTGTTCAACTTCCGAATCCTCACTTGCTTGTGAGGAGGAGCTTGCTTCTTCAGCCTCTTCCGATTGAACCGATGAGCATTCTACATCTTCTTCTTCTTCTTGGACCAGTTGAGGGTTTTCATGGAGCTTTGCCACTTGGCTCCACAACTCCTTAGCATCCATATAGTCCCCTACCATACACACAATCTCATTAGGGACCAAATCAAGAATAAATTTTACTACCTTCATATTTTTCTCGAAGGCTTGGAGTTGATCTTCACTCCACTTCTTCTTCTTGAGGAATCCTCCCTTTGGTCCTATTGGATAGCTAAAACCCTCCATCAAGATAGACCATTCTTCGAAGTCCCTCATCATTAGGAAGTCTTCAATTCTTAACTTCCATTGCTTAAACCCTTCTTGTCCATAGAAGGAGTAAGGGATCGGTGTGTTAATATTCCATCCCAATTGTTCTTCCATCTTCACCCTCTAGCTTCTTTGTCCTAGCTCCCGGCGGTTAGTCCGTAGAAAAGCCCCGGGCTCTTATACCACTTGTTAGGAATTTGAGTCCGCTAGAGGGGGGTGAATAGCGTTGACCGTACGTAGATGGAATTCGTTCACGATCGTCTCTACAAAACTCGTTATGCGCAGCGGAATAGAAATAATAAAAGCAATAACGAAAAGATACAATCACGAACGCAAGCACAACACGAGAATATAACGTGGTTCGGAACCGTAACGGTTCCTACTCCACGGATTGGGTTCGTACGAACCCTAGCGATGCCACAAACACCACTAAGCAATAAAGCTCCTTCTCGACAACAAGTCGAAGGTGGAGAAACCTCGTACAATGAATTACAACAAGTAATACAAAGTAAACAAGCAAATACAAGTGAAAATGTAAAGAACACATTACAAACTAGGGTTTTGAGCACTTGCTTGTCGGTTGCTTGGATGAGCTTGAAGGACCCTGAAATGCACATGCAAATCGCCTTCAAATCGCCTCACCAAAGCTCCCAAAGAACTGATGCTTGAGCCTTCCATGAACAGCTGCTTTTATCCTCCATCGGGCTGGATTTCCACCTAACAGTCGACTGCCATAAGTCCCCAGTCGACTTCCAGCACTATAGCTGTGAGACAACGACTCAATCCACATTGGACAAGTTCCAACGGGACTCTTGGCAGTCGACTGCCAACGCCCGTAGTCGATCGCTAGGTCGGCTCGGCATTCATGCTCGACACAGAACTTAGCGATCGGCCGACTTGGCGATCGCCGCCAGACATCACCGATCGCTCCAATGAGCGCTTGATCGCCAAAGCGATTCTCTTAAACGGCAAACTCGTCGACTCACGGCATCGAACCGGCCATAATGCCGCCAACCTCAAAGATGAGGTTTTAACCCAAGTATGGTGCCCCCATACTTGCTAGACCACCCTTAGCCTAGACCTAAGCCTTCTAGCCACCTCCATCAGCCTCACGCCTCTCGGATCCCTCCAAGTCATCCATGACTTGTTCATCCATCGCGCTAGCCTCCAGGTGCTTCCCTCGGCTATGTCATGCTAATGGTGTCTACACCGCCAAGGCACATTGGACTTATGCCGCCAAGACTCCGCTTGGACTTTACGCTGCCAATATCAATCCCCTTGGACTTCCCAAATGCCAAGACTCAAGCTTGGACTTTCCCTTTCCAACCCATGTTGGACTTTCCATGCCAAGACCCATGCTTGGACTTTCCATTTGCCAAGACCCATGCTTGGACTTCTCATTTGCCAAGACCCATGCTTGGACTTCTCATGCCAAGTACTCAAGACTTGGACTTTCCCAAATGCCAAGTACCCATGACTTGGACTTTTCATGCGCCAAGTGTCCCACTTGGACTTTTCATGCCAAGTACTCAAGACTTGGACTTTACCAAATGCCAAGTGTCCCACTTGGACTTTCCATGCCAAGTACCCATGACTTGGACTTTACCTTGCCAAGACCCATGCTTGGACTTTCCCATAATCACATGGTCAACCCCAGTCAACCATCAAAGTCTCCCTCGAGTCAAACTTGAGTCTAGTCAATTATAACCTGGATCGATTGTATAAATAATCTCCCCAACATATTAACCGACATCAATGTCAAACATCAATGTCAAACAACTTTGTCAAACATCAAAACATCACTCGAGACAAACTCGAGTCCTGGTCAATCGTGACCTGGGCCGATTGCACTAACAATCCTCATAGGTGGAGGATGAAGGATTCGTCAAATGATTGAGGAATACCTCTCCGGAGAAGCGAGTTTTTGAGGACTCATTTTGAATCCGAATTTTGATTCGGATTGTGATCTTCTCTCGATCACATCGTCTTCGACACGAGGCTAGTGACTCATACGAAGACGAGGCTCGTGACTTTGTGAAGTCATCCCGGAGATACTTGGCGTGGATACGGATAGAGGCGCTTCTAGTGAGGGTCGCTCTAGTTGATGCCTTTCCCGCTACACGTGATATGTCAGGTATACGTAGAATAAATTTCCTTTTATTGCAAAATTTGAAACTACGGTTATGTCTACACATGTTGTACTATGCATGTGTGTGGTGCGTGTGGTGTAATAAATTAAATTTATTAATTTTATTTCTTTTGCTGTGCACATGTTTACGAAACATGTTCGAACACACACTCGCCACGGTGTCGAAAACCCAACAGGTTAGTCCTTGAAGAGCGACTTGGCTCTGATACCACTTGTAGGGGATCGATCGGTGTGTATTGGCCGGCTAGAGGGGGGTTAATAGCCCTCTTTAGTTCGATGATGGAATTTTCTCATTTTCGTTGCGTTGCTTGTCTACGATTGTTGTTAGAGCAGCAGAATAACAATGATAATAACAATACTAACAACACATAACAATCACAAGTAATGCACAAGCATATACGTGGTTCGGAACTGAATGGTTCCTACTCCATGGGCGAGTTCACCGAGCTCTAGTTATGCGCACGACACTAACTAAACTCCTTCTCGACTACATGTCGGAGGTGGAGAAACCTCTCACAAGCTATTACAACAAGTAATATATGAAATACAAGCAATACAAAGATAAATACGAAATACACGTAAAGAACACTTTACAACACTTGCTTTGAACCCTTTGCTTGTAGCTTGCTTTAGATGGCTCTTGAAGGTCTGGAATGCAGCAGTAATTCCGCTCCAATAGCTTCACAAAAGTCTTGGCGAAATCCTCCCACTTGAGCTCCATTTATAACCTACATCAAGCTATTTTCGCACCCATCAGTCAACTGCCAAAAGGCCCCAGTCGACTGTCCCTGTAGTCGTTGTTTCACAACGGCCAGATCCACATCGGATAAGTTCCAACGGATCACCTACCTGTTGACTTCCAGTCCATGGCAGTCGACTGGTGACCTAGTAGCCGACTGCCCAATTGGCTATGGAGCGTTCTGTGCTCGCGATACTCCCATCACCGATCAGCCATCCCTCGGATGATCGGTTGACATCGGCCGATCACCACCATGGCAGTCGACTACCAAGATGAAAACCGCAAGTCTAACACCAGTCGAACCCTAGTCGACTTGGACCAATCAAACCGGCACCTATGCCAGTCGACTGGTGTCGGGGAAAACCTCAAACACAAGTTGTTTGAGCATCCGACCATTGGGTAAACCCTCAAACATCAAGTTTGAGCCTCTGACACTCGGTCTTAGCCACTTGGCCAAGTCAACATCATCCCTCATGGAGTTCCCTACTGAAGCTCTCTTCCCTCGGCCTACGTTCCTCGGATGCGCCATGCGCACAGCTTCGCAATGCCATCCTTTGCGTCTCATGCCCTCGAAGTATGCTTCCCTTTGGGCTCACTCCATTCGCTCCCCGTCCGGCGGTCCCTCGGATGCACCAAGCGCACGGCTTCGCAATGTCATCCTTCACCGACTCAAGGACCCCGAGCCTAGTGAACTTACCAAGTCCTCATGAATTCCCACATGCATCAAGCGCACGGCTTCGCAATGCATTTCTCACCATGAACCATGCGCACGGCTTCGCAATGCTTTGGCCTTTTCAACAACAAGCTCCATGCTTGGATTTTCCATGCCAACCCCATATTGGACTTTCCCACACCAAGCTCCATGCTTGGATTTTCCATGCCAACACCATGTTGGACTTTCACATGACAATCCCATGTCATGAGTTTTGTTTATCATCAAAATACTATCAAGGTACTGCTCGAGTCAAACTCGAGTCAACCTGGGTCGATTGCACCAACACTAACAATTCGCCGGATTCGTCTGCCGGAGAGACGAAATCTTTCCTAATAGAAAACCATACATCTAGGTCGGTTTTCAGGTAACACTCCGTTCACCTCTTCCAATAGGAAAAGTCCTCTCCATTGAAAAGGGGAGGGCGAACGATGTTATAACCTTCTAAGTGCGACATTACTAAAAGTTTAATTTAATTAAAATTCATAATTATTCCTAGAGTTATTTAAATTATACAATATTGTGCAAAAATTAAATTTACACTAAAGCACTATTAAAAATTTATTCTTATGCAAAAGCAAATATTATTCTAAGATAAAAATAATAATTCAAAATTATTCTAAGACAAAAATTAATATTAATACAAAATTATTCTAATACAAAAATAAATATTAATGAAAAATTATTCTAATGCAAAAATTAATGAAAAATTATTCTAATGAAAAAATTAATGAAAAATTATTATAATGCAAAAATGCAAAAACTAAAGAAAATCCTAAAGCTCTTGATGGTGGTTGCACCAAATTCGTAGCACCCCCGCTCTGATATCAATTGTAGGATCAAATTACTCCGAGAAAGGAGGTGAATCTTGGAGGTTACACATTTTCTTTAGATTTTAAAAACTTATTTTATATTTTAAAATATGAGTATGCAGCGGAATAAATGAAATAAAGAGACAAGCTTTTTTTTACTTGGTTCACAACCCTAGCCGGGTTGCTACTTCAAGGCTCGTAGTTCTTTTGAGAGCTACCTCGATGGGCAATCACTATAATACCCTTCGTGTAAAATACGAAAAAAAAAAATGAATTAACCCCCTTAATTAATTTGGATTTAATTAGTGGGTTAATTGGGCTGGAAATGGGTTTGAAATTAGGCTGAATCCATTGGGCTGAAGCTAATGGGCTGAATCTAATGGGCTGAATCAATTGGGCTGGAAATGGGCTTGAAATTGAGTTGAGCCCATTGGGCCGAACCCATTGGGCTGAATTAATTTGGTTTGACTTGGGTTAAGGGCTGAACCAAATTGAATTGGGTTTGAGTTGAGCTTAACTTGGGTTCGGTTGGGCTTAAACCGGTTGATTGGACTAAACTGCCGAACCACCTTTAAATCTTCCTGATCGCGATTTCCAGCTTCTTCCATCGCGATCTGTTTTCTTCTTTCTCCTCGCTCACGATTTCTTCGTGCCAGCGCTTCTCCTAGTCGTCGGAATTCCAGCTCGTCGGTGTCTTGGTGAGAAACGGCTTGACGGCGCCGCCACTGGGCTGATCTCCGATCGAGGAACAAGGGGTTTCTTGCTTGGGGATCTCAATGATTCCGTCGGTGAACCGGCGAGGTTGTCGACGCGGCAATAAGCTGTCGATTCAGGTACTGCTGCTAGGGTTCGGTTTCAATCGCGATTCCTTCTTCTTCCTCGCTTCTCGTCTCTTCCGACCCGCAGCTGCTATCGGCGATTTCTTCTCCTCGGTGCTCCATCGTCGACGCCTCTCCCTCCTGACCTCGACGGCAGTGAGCTGTGCCAACCATCGAGTTGTTTCGGCGTATAGGACGATCACCGCAGCCATCGAGCCAACTCCCCTCTATTCTGCCGGATGGTGATCTTCTCTGCCTGATCGTCGCCGGAGCAACCGGTGGATGTCGCTGTGCCAGCTGTCGGCATTGCTGATCGGCGACGTCGCTGCCCCCAGATGATCCTTTGTTTCGAGGCTTGGCTCTGTGAATGTCTTGTTGTTGTGGGCATTCGACTGTGAAGTTGCTGTAACAGAGAAGGAATACCACCATTGTGGTTCACAGTGGTTGGGGGGTGCAGATCCATGAATTGGTCAACAAATTTGGACATCTTATTGTTGGAGATCTTATTGTTGGAGATCGACAGTGGATTTGTTTTCTAGATAGCGTAGTGCATGTGAGAACTACACCAGGTAAGTGTAGATTTTGGAATACTAGTTTCACAATGGATTTATTATTGGTATGATGAAATGTGATAAATTGTTCAGATTGGATGTTGCTAAGTGGGTCAAGAAGCAGTATAGAGAAAGCTCAATTCGGTAAGTTTCAATTTGGATTTAGCTAATTGTATCATAGAAGAGTTATCTATATGATTGATTAATTGGGTTGAATCTATGATAACTGTCTAGACTTAATATGGGTATTATGGAATGTGGGATTTGATTTGCAGTGTGTTTAAAACTGGTATAGTTGTATAGTTGCAATTAGAGGAAGAGGATGATCTGAGTTATGTTTTACCTTAATTCGATCATTAGATGTATGATGATACTTAACTGTATCCTATTGTTATAGGACTTTGATGGTGATGGATACATGAACGTGGAGATGGATAATACGGATTATGTATCAGGTGGGTAATATCTACCTGGTCCGGTAGTTTTGATCAAATTCTTGTGCATGATCTTGGATTTATGTTTATACCTGTTTACCTTAAATCCACTCTTATTTAATCATATGCTTGTACTGCCTTGACCTTTGAGATATATACTCTGTTACTCATTGATTATCTAGAACGGATAGGAACTATAAACCCTATTACGTATTAGCTGATGGATGTTCAGTAAGTACGAGTGGTTAGGTTTATTTTTGTGACTTCAGATTGGGTTACTATGTTACATCACTAGGGTTAGGTGATGGATTGGATTATGGAGTCGATTGTTATATCATACTCGTATTAGTGGTGCATCTATGGTGGATCTAGTTGTCTATGCATAGATAGGTGTGTGGTTGTCAGTATGTGACCATGGACTAGAAGTCCTAGTGTGATGGTATATCCATTAGGGATTGTGTGCCTGTGTATGGTTATATGGATGGTCGATTGTATATCGCTACTGACTAGAGGTCTTAGCGTGGTTGACTGTCAGATGAGTATGACTCTTTATGCGATAGAGAGAGTCTTGTGGATTGTAATTCTTGCATAGTTGACTTTTAGTTGACCAGGACTCCCCGTGGGATAAGGAGTGTCGCTAGGATACATGTATGGAGCTATGCATCATTACATTTGCATGCATACTGATGACTGGGTCTCCCTTGTGGATGAGACGGGTCGTCAGTCATCCTGCCTCCTCGGCCACTCGGGGTAGTGGTAGCATGGTTGAGGGCAGAGCATTGGATGTGCCGCGCTCGGCCATTATGGATGGTGGTAGGCCGGAGATGCGACCGCCACCGCGGCAGTGGTGTTAGCACTCGCCCACTATAGACGGTGGTTGTGTGAGGTACAGTTGTCCTGTGTGCGGCGTTTGTCTACTCATGCGTAGGGACAGCGTGGCTTGCAGCAGGGGCCCCTAGGAGTAGTTAGCTTTTTACGCTTATACGCTACTCAGTCATACTACCCAACTCGGCCACTCGAGAGTGGTGGCAGCTGGAGTTGGGCTAGTTGTCATTTGTCGTGCCACCCTAGCCACTCTGGGGTCGTGGTTGGACGGGTCCGCAGACAGTGACCATGCATATGCATTGCTGATATATATATGTATGCATGTATTTGATATATGTTTTACATATGCCTGTGAGATGCTGCATTTGATTGGGCTATGATTGTTGCACATGCGTGTACATCATGATACATGTCATTTGCATTTTTATTTACTGCTATGTGTTGAGCATGATTCATGCGTTGATTCAGACTGTTATATGAATTTGATTAGCATCATGTCATTGTGTGGTACGGACCGGGTTGTTATTGCAGGTGATCATATATTGTTCATATGTTGGAGTATTGGTCAGGTATGGGATTGACTTGATATATTATATGGGTTATGTTATTGTATATTTATCAGGATGATATAGCTTATGGTGTTGCAGACCGTCGGGTACGTTGGTACATTACTTCCTGTTCAGTTGATCAGTTTAGTATATACATTAAGTATGACTTTACTGTAGTTACTTGTTATTAGATATGGATATGACTGTATGTCTATTGGACTCATGCTGTATACCTGTAGATCTTCACATGTATACTTGTAGATCTATCCTTATATGTTGTTCATGCACTTTCTATATATATTACCCCCTGAGTTTATACTCACCACCCCCGGACCCTGGGCTTCCTGTCGCCCAGATAACAGGTAGAAGATTCCTTGGACGTTCGGAGCTCCGCCAGCTGATCCCATCTCACACCGGACGAATGGATATGTTTTCCGTGTTGTTGTATCCTTACGGATCGTTGGTTTGAGTTTTTCTCTATATTGTTTCCGTATTTGTGATATACGGACATATTGTATGTATTTGGTCTTTGATTCGGTTTCTATTATGATTCTTGTCGTGTCAAGTCACTCCGGAGTGCACAGTTGGTCTTTGTATCTTGTTGATCTGTTTGTATTGTTTCCGCTGTGTTTAGTATGTTTGATATGTTGATATCTGTGTATATCATATTGTTGTTGTGGGCCTACGGGCCTTGTATTAACCCAATAAGTTGCCACGTACAGGGGAGATGTCGTCCGTTTGCTTTTCGGCACGGCATACTCCCGGGGCGTGACACTTCGACTCGAGAACTCTCGACTTCGGAAGGGTTCACTTTTTACAAAAATGAGAGATAGGTAAGTTTCTACCTTCTCTTTGAAATTAAGCACATAAAAGTGAAAATGAATACAAAAATATTAAGATCTAAATTATACCAACACTTTTGGAGATTTCAAAGTAGGCACGAAGTGTCGGAAATGCATCTTCGTGAAGGGATAAAGCTCTTGTGGATGAAGACAAAAAGTAGCAGCACTTGGACGTAGTAGATCAGTTCTATTCAGAGCTGGTCATGCATTTAATTTATAAAGCTTTTCCAGTCGACTAGAATGCCCTCCAGTCGACTCTACATCAGCTCGTCGATATGGTACTTTGGGTCTTCTAGTCGACTAAACAAGCCCCAGTCGACTCCAGGTCACCCGGCTCCGCATCAGAAAGTTTGCCACTTCAGTCGACTTAAGCTCCCTAGTCGACTTAAAATATTTCCATTTGTGTTGCCAGATCTTTGATCGATCACCAATTAATCCTACCAACTAGGTATCCAGTCGACTGCCATGTACATAATCGACTTGAATCCATTCAGTTAACTTATCCCTGCAAAATGTGATTAGCATAAGAAAATAGTATGAAACATGATAGTAGTAGTAAAACTGCTCGATCTCGACTTCTAAGTCCCATGCAGACTATCCATCGGATCGACGCCTAGCTTTGTCCCCCTACAGAGGACTCGACCTCACCTCTCCATTCGAGACTTACCTGTCGGCTGCCCTGCCAGACTTACCATTCTTGAAATCCAATCTGACCCACCAAGGCCTTCCACCAGTTGTTCGGTCTTCCTTACCTAGCTAGACACTTTGTCAATTGTCTGGTCTCCTCACCCAACCGGTCTTCATGCCAAATGTCTGGTCCACTCGACCCATCTAGCCTTCATGCCTAGTGTCCGGTCCTCCTGATCTATCGGGACATCTACCTAGTATCTGGTGAACATGACCTACTAGGACTTTCTGTTAAGCCTACACACTTAACACTTATATCAGAACACAAGTAAATCCTAAATTTAACTATGGTTTATACATCAAAACTAAGGAGTGGTGCTCTCTTCACCAATAGTGATAACTCACGATCCTGACATTCTTGTAATTCTTTCTTTAGGGTAGTAGTATATTGGATCCATTGGTTGTTTAGATGTGTTATACTTATGATACCCTGCATAGGTAAGTATCAATGTCAAGTACAAATAATAGAATAAATTGTATACTAACCTCGTTAATGTTAGCTTGGAGGGAATCTGGTAGATTTTGAGCTGAGGGGGAAGAAAGAAGACTTTGTGGTGTGTGTCATGAAAGTGGAGGTTGATGGGAAGATGTTGAGTTACGAGGGAGAAGTTGAATGGGGTTTATGCGAGAAGGTGGCTGAAAATTGCCGGAGGCTTGTAGTAGAAGTGATTCTGGAAAAGGGAAAAAAAAGATTAAGAACTCATATATGTTATGTAAACACATAGGAATCAGGTTAAGGAAAATGGTTACCGAGCGTATCAGTCGACTGCAGGGGTAGTTCAGTCTGATGGAGGTAAGTGCTACTTTTGTGAGTAGCTAATTTATGTTGAATTATTCTTCTGCTAATGACAAGGTAAACAACTGATAATCATGTTTCTCTCGGTAATGGTCTAGAGAAGGATGAGGGGGAGAGTAGTCAACCAAATGGAGGGAAAAGGGAATGAAGATGGAGAATGCATAAAGAAGTAGTGCTCTTTCCATCCCTTGTGAGAGGAGGGAATACCAGTCAGAAACTAAAAATCTGACCGATCCTGGAAAAAAAAGTTATCGATTTTTGATAATTTAATTTCGAAAAGACAGTGAAATAAAAAGATCGAGGGGGTGATTGATAAGTATGATGCGATAAGGTAAAAGCCTAACATAAAGCGGAAGAAGTTTGGACTTAGCTAATTCAAGGGGATGGAAAAATATTCGGATACTTCTAAAAAGAATGGATGAAGAGGGAAGTATAAGCTGACTTCTATTTGTTCCAAGAAGAAAGCCTTTGTGCATCCAAGGGGTAAATGGGGATGCTTGATAGAGGTGGTTGTGATTATGTGAAAGCCTGCAGGAAGTTGCAATCAGGAGGATAGGTATTGAGATTGCTCTCCTATCACTTTGGAGTGGTTGGATGAAAGCCATGGAAGAGGGATTGAAGAAATAGGATACATTTTCTTGAGGTTAAAGAGTGAAGAGTAGTGAGGATTGCTTTTGTAATTATAGTGAAGAGGTGGGGGGAAAAAGGAGGGAGCCTTGTTGTAGAAAATTTGAAGGTGTCAGGGACAAAGGAAGTTAGGGTTTTTTGTGAGAGTAAAGTTTGAAGTTAAGGGTTAAGTGTTAAGTGAAGAAGTTCCCTTTAAAGAAAATAGAAAGAGAAGTGAATATGTCAGTATATGAAAGGAAAAAAAAGAAAGTCAAGTAAGAATTGTTGTATTTTTTCTCGGCTCTAATATTTTCTTTAAAAAAATTTCTGGCATAGAGCAATAGTTTTTTCTAAGGCTTTTACACCTAATACAAGAGCCTAAAGGCTAATTAAATTTTCTCTTGTAGGGGGGATCAAGAAGAAAAATTTTCTCAAGGCTTTACGACTAATATAACAACCTATGGGTTAGGTAACTACATTCCCCCATGGAGACTATAACACCAGTATAATGGTAGGTAAAATTTTTTCAGGGCTTTAGGCCTAATATAAAAACCTATGGGCTAGGTAACTACATTCCCCCACGGGGACTATAACGCTAGTTATAATGATAGGTAAAATTTTCTCAAGACACTATGGCTAATATAATAGCCTATGGGGTAGGTAATTACATTCCCCCATGGGGACTATAATGCAAGCTATAATGGCAGATAAATTTCTAATATACAAGCTGGAGGCCTTGCGCCTAGTGTGAAAGTGTAAGGCCTAGTGCCTAATGTGAGAGTTTGAGGCACTGTGCCTAATATGATAGTGTCAAGATTTGTGCTCAGATTGACATTTTATGGTTTTATATTTGATATGGAAATAATTGAATATTAGTAAATACTTGTAAAACTTCACTCGACTTTGCTCTTCAATTTTACTAAAGAGGGGTAACTTATGATGGGTGCAGGAGTTTTTAGTAAAGGTAGAGATATTTTTGTTTTTCAGTAAGGGTAGTTTCAGTAAATAGTTGTAAACATCACTCGACTTCTCTCTTTAGTTTTCCTAAAGAGGGGGGACTTATGATGGGTGTAGGGGTTTTTGGTTAAGGCAGAGAAAATTTTATTTTTCAATAAGGGTAGTTTTAGTAAATACTTATAAACTTCACTCGACTTCGCTCTTCAATTTTACTAAAGAGGTGGAACTTATAATGGGGCCGGGATTTTCAGTCAGATACTTAGCATGTTTTTTAGAGGGTATCAAGTGTAATTCTTGGTCAGTTGGTTTGTTTCTCGAGCGGTATATGTAAGTCTCGAGTTTTGTAGGTGCAGGTGGAGTAGTGGTGTTCAGAGTGGTGTGAGATTGGCAGAGTAGATTATGTATTTCCCAAGCAATATATGCATTTCCCAAGCTTAGTAGGGGTAAGAAAAGTAGTCACACTCAAAGCTAAGTGTTGTATTGGTAGGGTAGTATGTGTGTTTTCTAGTTGATATCTGTAATTCCCGATTAGTTAGTATGTCTCTCGGGAAGTATATGCAATTCCCGAGCTTAGTAGGGGTGAATAGAATAGTTGTGCTTAGAGCTAAGTGCTATGTTGATAGAGCATTGCAAGTATTTCCTGATTGATATATGCAATTCCTGAGCAGTGTATGTAATTGTTGAGTAGTATATGTAATTCCCGAGCTGAGTAGGGGGTGAGCAGAATAGTCATACTCAGAGCTAAGTGTTGTATTGGTAGGATAGTATGTGTGTTTTCCAGTTGATATTTGTAATTCTCGATCAGCTAGTATGTTTTCCGGGCAGTATATGCAATTCCCGAGCTGAGTAGGGGTGAACAGAATAGTTGTTCTCAGAGCTATATGTTGTGTTGATAGAGCAGTGTAGGTATTTCCTGATTGATATATGAAATTCCCGAGTAGTGTATGTAATTCCTGAGCAGTATATGTAATTTCCGAGTTGAGTGGGGGTGAGTAGAGTAGTCACACTCAGAGCTAAGTGTTGTATTGGCAGGGCAATATTTGTGTTTTCCAATGAATATATGTAATTTTTGAAAAGTCAGTGTGTTTCCCGAGTGATATAGGTATTTCTCGTGCCCAATAGGAAGAGTAGTGCCGATAGTTCAGAGAGCATTGGTGAGTTGGGTTTTTCTGGTCAATCTATGAATTTCCCGAGCACTATGTATGTTTCTTGAGCAGTTAGTATATTTCTCGAGCAGTCAGTGTATTTCCCGAGCAGTATGTTGATTTCTCGAGTGATGTACATATGGACCTTGAGTGTTTTATGAATTAAGTACAGAAAGGGATGCAGGTATTTTTGGGTATAGGAAGTGATGGGGAAGTTCTTAAATAAAGAATATTGTTGATATGAAATATTATGTTATTTATTTTTTCATTTGATTAGTGGTTGATAGGAAAAATAGGGACACATGGGGAGCATTCCGAGAGCTATTTTGAAAAGGAGCGGGGAGAAACGGTTACATCTTGATAGGTTGGTAGGGGAATTAGAGTAAATTCACTTCAAGAAGAACTAGGATGAATCCCCTATAAAAGGGGCAGAGGTGGAAGGAGAAGGGGGTTGGTTTTTCTCTTCACTATTCGGTACTTTAAAGATCTCTTCTCACTTCTTCTTCTACATTCTACTTCTCCATTCTTCCGTTTCTGACTTGAGCGGCGGAGGGGCCGCGCCGATAAGCCGACCCACCTCTAACACTCTCTTGTGAAGTGACAGATTTAACCCTCATCTTAGGGATCCAAGGCACTAAAAAAGAGTTCTTGAAGAAGAGGGATGAGATCTAAGTAGGTCAAAGAAGAGGACACCATCAAGTATCAATTAGAAATAATAAAGGAGATATGATACTAAACTAGTTAATTCTATGTAAAAGGGAATTTGGAAAATCCTTGGTTAAGGGTGAAGGAAGAAAGGGTTGAGGATTAGGGTTGGATGAAGATGTGGGGGTAGGAACATTTGGGGATTTAGTTATTGGAAAGTTAGGAATTTGTATAGCTTGGTCTGGAAGTAGATGTTGAGAGGAGGGTATTGGGGGACGGAGGTGGAGTTGAATAGGGTTTATGTGGGAAGGCAGTCAAACATTGTTAGAGACTTGTAATAATAGTGATTTTGTAAAAAGGAAGGTGCAAAAATGAATGCATGTTATATAAATCCACCGGAGTATAGTTGGTTTAAATGTTACCTAGAGTATCAGTCGACTGTAGGATGGGGCAATTCGATTAAGGTAAGTGTCGATCTGGTAAGTAGTTGATTCAGGTTAAATTGTTCTTCTGCTAATGATAGGGTGATCAGTTGGTATTCAACATTGTCTCGATAATGACAAAGGGATGGATGAGGGGGAAGAGTATATAGCTAGGTGGATAGGAAAGTGAAAGCGGAGGGAAGATGTATAAAAAGATAGTGTTCTTTCCATCCTTTGTGTGATGAAGGGATGTTAGTCAGAAATTGAAAGTCAGAACGAGTGGGCTTGGAAGTAAAAGATGCTTGCTTCTGATAATTTTAGCAGAAAGAAAAATGGAATAAGAAGGGTGAGGGGTAATTGTTAAGTAGGAGATGACGAGATAAAATCCTAATATAAAGCAAAAGGAGTTAGGGATTAATTAGTTTAGGGGATTAGAAAAATATTTGGATATTTCTAGGAAAAAGGGATAGAGGGGAAATTGGAGGCCAGCTTCTAGTTGCTCTATGAAGAAGGCCTTTGTGTAGAGGAAATGTTGACCGCTAGAGGGGGGGTGAATAGCGTCGTGCTAATTGCGAGATGGAATTCGATTGCGTTCATCTACAAATCTCATTAGTGTGGAATAGAATAATAATATAGCAATAATGAAACAAGACAAACACGCAAACACAAGTATTTAACGTGGTTCGGAACCGAACAGTTCCTACTCCACAAATCGAGCTCTAAAGAGCTCTAGCGATGCCAATCACACACCACTAATAAAACACTCCTTCTCGACATAAGTCAGAGGCAGAAAAACCTCGTACAAGTGATCTTACAATAGAAAGAAATGAATACAAGCAATATACAATACAAATACGAAAGACAAGTAAAGAAAACTTTACAACACTTTGCTTTTGATTGCTTGAATGCTTGGTTGCTTGAAATAAAGTTGGAGACCCTGATTTGCAGCAGCAAATCGCCCCAAAAGCCCTCAAGAAACGCTGCCAAAATCTCTCCCGTCAAGCTCCTTTTATCCTTCCATGCGACCTAGATTTCTGCCTGGTAGTCGACTGCCATAAGTCCCTAGTCTACTGCCAACACTATTATCGTGAGACAACGACTCGATCTACGCTAGAAAAATTCTAATGGATCTCTTGGAAGTCGACTGCCAACATTAGCGGCCGATCGTTGCCGTAGCCGATTTGCCTAGTCAGCTACGCGTCCGCTCACGCAGGTGAACCATCAATCGGTATCGCTCGCCATGGCGGTTGGTGATCGACCCATCACGATCGCTCCAATGAGTAGTCGACTGCCAGAGCCTTTTCAACCTTCAATCGGCAGTTGAACTCTAGTCGACTCATGGCAGTCGAACCGACCATATTGTCAGTTGACTGTCAACCTAAAAAATGAGGTTTTAACTTCAAGTATGGTGTTCCCATACTTGCTAGACCACCTGTAGCCTAGACCTAAGCCTTCTAGCCACCTCCATCAGCCTCACGCCTCTCGGATCCCTTCAAGTCATCCATGACTTGTTCATCCATTATGCTAGCCTTCAGGTGCTTCCATCGGCTATGTCATGCTAACGGTGTCTACACCGCCAAGGCACATTGGACTTATGCCTCCAAGACTCCACTTGGACTTTACGCCGCTAACCATTGGACTTATGCTGCCAAGACTCCAGCTTGGACTTTACGCCACCAATATCAAACCCCTTGGACTTCTCAAATGGCAAGTACCCATGACTTGGACTTTCACCGCTAAGACTACACCCTTGGACTTATGTGGCCAAGACTACACCCTTGGACTTTCCAAATGCCAACCCATGTTGGACTTTTCCTTGCCAAGACCCATGCTTGGACTTTACATGCCAAGTACTCAAGACTTGGACTTTCCCTTGCCAACCCATGTTAGACTTTCCATTCCAAGACCCATGCTTGGACTTTTCCTTGCCAACCCATGTTGGACTTTCCATTGCCAAGACCCATGCTTAGACTTTCCCAAATGCCAAGTGTCTCACTTGGACTTTCCATGCCAAGTACCCAAGACTTGGACTTTCCCATGACAATCACATTGTCATATGTTTTCGTCGAACATCAAAACATCTCTCGAGTCAATTTCGAGTACTGGTCAATCGTGACCTGGGCCGATTGCACCAACACTTTGTACGTCCGAGAGGTAAGTACTGACGTTCGACAGAAGTAGCTTGGATTATATAAAATTCAGAAGGAATTTTTAGTTGATGAGATAGAGATCTTCATTGATCACCTGTTACTTTGGAGCGAGTGGATGTGAACCATGAATGAGGGTTTTGGGAAGGAAAAGGATGCATTCTTTGGTAAGGTTGCATTTTCCAGAAGGTGGGGGGTAGCGAAATGGAAGGTATGAAGAGACAGTGATGATAGGTTCTATATATATAGTAAAGGAGAGATAGGTGGGGTCAAGGATCAGGGTAGGTTGTTGTAGTGAACGTAAGGGATGAGTTAGGGAGGGACCCATTTTTTGGTTACAAAAATACATAGGGTATATTATTAACTCTTGTAATGATGTTAGTGGAGTGGGTGTAATTTATGTAAAAAATTATTTTTATTATGACGTTGAAGTATATATACACTAAAGCCCAATGATTAGAATGCAGATATGAAATTAAGTATGACCAAGGAGAATGTATTAAAAGTAATTCCAAATATAAATGAGTTACAAAAGTTAAAGTGTACTCATTATAAAAGTGATAGAAATTACAAAGTTATTGATCTAAGTTGGTATCAGAATCAATGTTAAAAGTTTCTGAAGGGAACTTATTAAACACATCGGCCATGTCTAAGGTGGTGGTGGGCTAATTGGAGGAGAGTAATCCTTGGTCGTTAGCCTCTTGAAGGGCTCCTTTGAATCCTCTCTGAAAATATTTCCCGTGTTTGGAGGCAATCTTAGTTATTAACTGAGTTTCTTGGGCCATCCAATGTTCTACTTTTGATTCCCACATTATGGAAAGTTCTTGGTGGAGTTGTGTGGTACAATGAGTTTGTTCATTGTAGACATCTAATATGCAGTGGAAATGTCGAGTGAATATAAAGAGGTAAAATTGAAATTCTACTATGTTGTTGTGGGTCCTTTCGTTGAGTTCATCGAAGGCATTTCTGAGGTCGTCGAGGGGTTGGAAACACTTAACAGACTAAAAGTGGCAATTTTTTTCATTTTGTGTCAGCATTTCTATTTGTTCACTAGTCATTGTTGTTTTTTTACTTCAGTTTTTCTATTTGTTGACTGTAAGATTGTACTCTTTCTCGAAGCATGTGAATTATGGTTTCTTTACAGGCATTCCTCCATTCAACCTCATGTATTTTATGTCTATGTTAGATAGAGTTAGTTTCTTTTTTTGATTTCTACGGTGCGGATTTGTACTTGGGATTGAAGTGCTTGTTGTTGTTGGAAATAGATTTATTCTTTTTTAGCCCATTCATCTGAGTCATAAGGGCTAGTTTGGGTAGCCTTAGAAGAGGGAGGATCTTCTGGAGGGATGTTAGTTGATAGTGTGTCTCTGGGTGGAGATGGAGTTGAAGAGTTTGAGTTTGAGACCTTGTCAACCATTCCTGGAGATTGTGTAGGTTGGAAGTGTTCTGTAAGAAGGTGGTAAACAATAATGTTAGAAATATATTGGTGAAGTTGTATGAATCAGTAAAGAAAAAAAAACTTACTAGGGTTAGAGCCTGATGATGTTCTTGGAGAAGTTGGGGTATATCAGAATTGGTAATGCAAGGTATGTTTTGGGTGTTAATGGTAGGGGTATGTGAAGTGTTTGATGAGGGAAAGGGAAGTATGTTTGGCAAATCAGGACTTGGTGGGGATAGGGGAAGTGCATTGGGAGAGGTTGGAGAATTAGGTGAGAATGTGTTTGATATGGCTTGTATCAGTAAATCAAGTGGGGATGAGACTGTGCTATCAGGGATTATGGGGCTAGGAGGAGAAGATGAATGTTGATGTTTGGTGAGTAAAAGGGAAGATAGGGGAAGATTGTCTGCTAAGGAATCTTGGGAAGGGGAGGAGGTAAGATCAATACGAATATCAGGTGCGTCGGGGAAGGAAGTAGATGCTTCTATAAGTGGTGTTGAGTCAAGAGGGGGTGGAATTGATGAGGAATCAGGGGGGATATAAACAAGGTCAGTAAGGGTGGCGGAAAAGGGGGTTTTCATGGTTCTTCAATTGTTAGTACAAGGTTGGCATGAAGTTTAGAAGGAACCTATAGAAAGATGTAAATTGAGTAAATATAAGTATGATTAAGAGTTTACGATAAGGTTGGAAATAATTACTAATGACGAGGAGGTAGGTCGTTTGGTAGATGAGGAGGTAGTTGTTTCAGGAGCTTTTCTTTTCTTCTACTTTTTTTCTAGGGTTCTGGCGATGACCACATGCGTCATATCTTCTAAAAAAAATATACAAAGCAGTGTGTTAGTTAATGATGAGGAACAAACATTTAATAAGTAGGGAAGTTATACCTATAGGATGAGCTTCGATCGAAGGAATTGGGGATAACCCTTAGTAGGACAGTATGGGTTCTTGTAGAAGTTCAGTAATACTATATTGCTTATTTTTAAGGAGAGGTTGGATTGAAGAAAAGTTGTAATAAGACTTTATTCCTTTTAATTCGGGGAGTGAAGATCTCCTGGTTAAGGAGAATGGCAGAGGAGGATCCATGAGAACGAAGAAGTATAATTCTTTCCAACCTGTATGAGAAGTAGGCATATCGGTAAGAAATTGGAAGTCTTGGTGTGCTATGAAATAAAAGACACTAGTGTCAGCCATTTTGAGTTGGTATAAGAAGTAGAAGATATGGGAATAGGGGGGATGTTAAAGTGTTTAAAAACAATTAGGGTTTCGATGAGGATTCAAATGGAGTTGGGAGTTAATTGATTGATGGGTAGGTCGAAGAATACCAGTATGTCAAAGGAGGGTTTGGGGATGGGAAGACATAGACCTCCTTCGAGATGACTTGTGAAGAGGGTGCTGGTACCGGGGGAGGACAGTGAGGTTGTTGATGAGAGCGGGGATGATGGCGGAGAAGCCCTCAGAGATGTATTTAGCTTCGTGATGGAAGAAAGAATGGTCTGAGGTTAGCCGGTTGGGGGTGTCTTCGTACCATGGAAGGGCATCAGAAGAAGAAGCCATTGAGAGCTTGAGGAGGAGTTACAGTGGTTGCAAAAAGGGGTCGGGGAAGAAGACGAGGTTAGGGTTAAGAAAAAGGCAGGTTTTGGGTTGTTTTAAGGTATGGTGAGTAAGAGAGAGAGAGAGAGAGAGAGAAGATAGAAAATATTATTAGAAGGGTTTTGGAAGATAAGTACTGGATTTTTGAGGTTTTGTGTGGGTTTAATACTAAGATGGATGGTTTGGAGCACACATTAGATTTCATGCGACTTCACTTTTCAGTCTAATGCGGAAGGGGGACTCAGAGGGGTGGGGAGTAGGGTCATGAGTGTAGTTGGACTAAGGAAGATGGTCTTTTCTTAGGGTGTGTTCTTTTGCAGAAATCAATTGAAATTTTTTCATGGCTCTGCGCTTAATATAACAACAAAAGGGCTAAGGAATTACACTCCCTCTGTGGGACTATAACAACTACTATAGTGGCTAAGTAAAATTTTTCAAGGCTCTATGCCTAATATAACAACCTAAGGGCTAGGTAGTTACACTCCCTTATCGGGACTGTAGCATCCCGTTATAGAGGCTAAGTAAATTTTCTCTGACTATGTGTCCAATGTGACAATTTAAGGGCTAAGTAAAATATTAAGGTCATGTGTCTAATATTACAATGTTTGTGTGAATTATGCCATTCTTTTAGATACTTGCAAAACAACATTCGACTACTCTCTTCAGTTTTATTAAAGGGTGGAACTTATGATGAGGTCAGGAGTTTCTAAATTTATGCTTGGGGGAGGTATAGAATGAAAGGGTATTGTGTTTGCTTGCGTTCAAGGAGATATGCTATGTAGATACTTATAAAACTTCATTCAACTGTGTTCTTCAGTTTTACTAAAAGGGGGGAACTTATGATGGGTCCGGGATTTTCAGTCAAAGTATGTTAGTATTGAGCAACATGTGTATTTCTCGAGCAACCTGTGCATTTCCCAACCTGCATGTGTATTTCCTGAGCTCAGTAGATATGAATAGTGTAGTTGATCCAGAGCTCAATTTTATGAAGTGTTAGTATTGAGCAACATGTGTATTTTCCGAGCAGCCTATATATTTCCCGACTCGCATGTGTATTTTTCGAGCTCAGTAGGGATGGATAATGTAGTTGATCCATAACTCAGTTTTGTAAAATGTTAGTATTGAGTAGCATGTGTATTTCCTCAGCAACCTGTGCATTTCCTGACCCACATGTGTATTTCGCAAGCTCAGTAGGGATGGGCAGTGTAGTTGATCCAGAGCTCAATTTTGTGAAGTGTTAGTATTGAGCAACATGTGTATTTCTCAAGAAACCTGTGTATTTCTCAACCCGCATGTGTATTTCCCGAGCTTAGTAGGGATGGGCAGTGCAGTTGATCCAAAGCTCATTTTTGTGAAGTGTTAGTATTGAGCAACATGTGTATTTCTCTAGCAGCTTGTGTATTTCTCGACCTGCATGTGTATTTCCCGAGCTTAGTAGGGATGGGCAGTGCAGTTGATCCAGAGCTAAGTTTTGTGAAGTGTTAGTATTGAGTAGCATGTGTATTTCCCGAGCAACTTGTGCATATCCCGACCCACATGTGTATTTCTTTTAGCTTAGTAGGGTTGGACAGTGTAGTTGATCCAGAGCTCAGTTTTGTGAAGTGTTAGTATTAAGTAGCATATGTATTTCCTTAGTGACATGTGTATTTCTCGAACAATATGTTTATTTCCCGAGTAGTATAGTTGATCCAGAGCTCAATTTTGTAGGGTGTTAATACAAAGTATTTTATAGGTTTCTTGATTGTCATGTGTATTTTCCGAATAGTATATTTATTTTACGAACAATATGGTTATTTTTAGAGCTCAGCAGAGGTAGACAGTATAGTTGATTCAAAGCTTAGTTTGATAAGGTATGAATAAAGAGTATTTTGTAGGTTTCCAGAGTGGCATGAGTATTTTTTGAGTGGTATGTGTGATTCCCGAGTGGTATATGTAATTCACGAACTGCATGTGTAATTCCCGAGTTGTATGTGTATTTTCCAAATAGCATCATGAGATTTTTTATAATTTAGTAAGGTGAAAGGATATGGGTATTTTTGGTTATAATAGGTGATGTTAATGAGTTTCTGAGATAGGAAATATTGTTAAAGAGAAATATTTTATTATTATTTATTTATTTATTTATTCATTTGTGCATGATTTATTTTTTGGTAATGAGTATAGAGAAAAGACATATGGAAGACATAGAAGGAATGATTTTGAAAAGAAGCGGGAAAAGCGGTTATATCTCAATGGATTAATATTGGTTTAAAGTAAATTCATGTGGAAGTAAGACGATACACAACTTCTATAAAAGGGACAAAGATGGAAGAAGCAGGGGATGGTTCTTTCTTCTCTATTCAGTACACAAGGATATCTTCTAGTTTCTTCTTCATTCTACCATTCTACTTTTTTGATTCTGACTTAAGCATCGGAGGGGCCATGCCAGCAACGCTGACCCACCTCTAACATTCCTTTTGGTGGAAGATCTAGCATTCAAGTAGGAGATCCCAAGTTCTAGTAGGGATTCTTAAGAAGAGGGAAGGGGATCTGAGTGGGTCGAAGAAGAGGACACCATCATAATTCATTCTTTTTTTTTTCATCCTCACTAGCATTTTGATTTTTTTGAATGGATACACACGATCCGAGCATCTCTAGTAACTAAAATGTTAATCTAGAGTCACTTATGGATACTAAAGTACTAACCTATCATGTTGAATCACAACTAATTATGTACTAACTTCTCCCTTTCGGAACTTATATCAAGTGTTTGTGAAAATAAAAGCTAACTAGTGAAAATTAGGGAACATTTATTATCATATCACAAAATTAGTACCACATGATAAAAGAAAGCAATATGCTTATGACATTGAAACACATTACTATGATACTTTTCCCAAATTTTGCTGAAGTAAGCTACAAGATCAAACAAAACTAGAACTCAAACATTTCTAAAATAACTACATGCATGCAAAATGAAACGAAAGATAAAAAATTGCAAACAAAGCTACTTAAGCAAAAATTAAATACTTTTAAACAAAACTACCAAAGCAAAAACTAAAATAAAGTGCTTTCGTGGAAAATAATCTTCTCACCCATACCTAAATTTAGACAATTCAGACATACCTCTAACGTGGCGGTCTTGGAGAAAAATGAGGAAGTCTTGGCATCTCAGGCTCGTTAAGGAACGGGGGAGCTCAAACGATGATGCCACATATACATGTGGTCGATCTACGAGCTAGTGGACTCAATAGCTGCTCTGTGATCCTCCTCCTCGACCTATTGTTCGCGTGCATCTCTCATGAATTGTCGCTTCTCCTTTCAATATGCGACCTCCTCCTGAAAATATTTCTCGATGTGATTGTAATATTGGTCTGTCTTCTAGAAATGGCCTCTCAGATCCTGAAACTCGGCCTGAGTAAAATTTCTCTGCTCATCCAATCGCTGCCCCAGTATCTGCTGCTCGGTGTAGATGTCATCGAGGCATGATCTGAACTCTGAAAAATCGAATGTAGACTGACCTACATCATGCTCAAAAAAATCAAAAGACTATTGTGCAGGTTCAGGTCATGGAGATGGAGGGCTTCTATGACTGGTTGGACTTAAGGGTGCATGAGGTGAAGGTGGAGAAGGTGGTTAATGGGTAGAAGGACCTTCTTGTGGCAGGGATTCGACTATACTATCCAACTGCTAGTTTGTGGGGTTTGTCATGGTGGTATAATCAGGGTCAGGGAGTCTAAGAGGTGTCATATTTTTCCTTACAAAACAAAAATATTTTCCTTCTCTTACTATCATTTTCATTTCCATGCATACCCCTAAGTCTAAGCTAGGGCTCCCTTCCACTCTTTCCAATTCCATACAATCGTACCATAAGGTATCACAAATATGGGTAATAAATCCTCCTAAGATTATATCCCCCTTAGGTACTTTACCCACCTTAACTAAATGCCCAATAAAATGCTACCCTGCGCCCACCGAATTATTAGCTTGCAACATGCTCCATAAACACAATAGTTCACTCGCTCTCATCAATGCATCACTCTCTCCACTTCCAAAAATAGTACTAGCCAAAAAATAGTGGATGTATCGGATAATTGGGTTTTGTAGTCGAGATGCCTTTAGCTCTAGAGGGGCATATGAGGTTTCTCCAATCAAACCAAACTAAAATCTTCCAACATTAAAGTCCTTAGTTGTTCTCCTCTCTCCCCCATGAGGTAAACCAAAACATGTAGGGATGATGGTGGCCGGCTAGAGGGGGGGTGAATAGCCTTTATCGTAGACGATGATAGTCGTTCGTTGATTGCTCATCTACAAACACTATTAGCGCAAGCAAAATATAGTAATATACAAAATTAAAACAAATGCAAAGAAAGAATAGAAATCACAAACACGAACACCACAATGTAACGTGGTTCATGGCTTCGTCGCTAATCCACAGTCCGATTCGTCCAAGGTGAATCACACCTCAAGCTTTCCACTATTCTCTCCTTTGCACCAAGCTAGGTGGAGGTAACCTCTTTTACACAAGAATCACTCCTCTTACAATATAATATAAATAAGCTTAAGTAAGAGGATGGAAAATGTGTTGGGCACTTAGGAGAAGTTTAGAGCATAAACATTAGCCTCCCAAAGGCCCTGACCCCTCCTCTTTATAGAGGAAGAGGGTGTCTTCCCGTTAACACAGCAGCAGTCGACTGATGCCCCTATCAATCGACTAGTCCTGTAGTCGTTGCCCAATAATGGCTTCTTCCACGTTGGATTCCAACCAATTGCTCCCACATCAATCGACTGATGTCGACTTCTAGTCGAGTGCCCGCGAGCTCGATTAGCTTCTGTGCCCGTGCACAGTGCTATCTGTTGACTGCACCCCTTTAGTAGTCGACTGATGTCGACTCAATTTCCAGCCAAACACCAGTCGAACTCTGTTCGACTTGGAGCAGTCGACTTCCATGACATTGCAGTTGACTGGTGTCATGTGAAACTCAAACTTAACATCCGTTTGAGCTTTCGGTGGTCGGGTAAACCTCAACTCTTGCAGTCGAGCCTCCGACACTCAGCCATTCGGCCAAGTTCACCTAATGAGCTACTTACAATTCACTCATTCTCTCATCTCACTCGAAGTCCCTCGCCGAAGCTCTCTTCGTTCACAGCCACATCCCTCGGCAGCATCAGGTGCACGGCTCTGCAATGCTCCTTCACGTCTCTTGCCCTTGAAGTCTGCTTCCTTGGCTTCGCTTCAAGTCATCTCGTCCGGCGGTCCCTCGACAGCATCATGAGCACGGCTCTGCAATGCTCCTTCTCTGACTCAAGCATGAGGTCGTGAGTGGTGACACTTGCCTAAGCTTCATGTGCGAATTACTAAGTTCTGCAAGACTCTACGCACATATCAAATCCAATCATCCTAACTTAAACCCTTTGTCACACACATCAAAACCATATCATGGGTTGATTGCCCTAACAATCTCCTCCTTTTTGATGTGTGACAATCTGTTTAAGTTAGGTAAACATTTGATAAAAATATTAAGATAAGAAAGCATGTGAATAAACATGATTATCAACTCTCCCCCTTAATACATGAAACTCCCCCTAAATACAATTCTCCCCCTTAATATAACTTACTTAAACATACATATTTCTCCCCCTTTGACACCATCAAAATGATTGAACTAAGATATACAAGCATGACATCAAATCTAAGAAGAGGAAAAATACCAAAACATGCCTTAAAATCTGATAAAAGAAGTTACTGGGCATGTTTTCAGTCGATCAGTCGACTGACACTCTGATTTCAGGAATTTCTGATTTTCTGGCTGAATTTCAAAAATACATTAAAAAATCTATAAAATTTGAAAAATCATGAAATTTGGGGAACACATTTCTTGTAAGTGCCTTTATCAATGAAAAATAGTTTTCCATGAAAAATCATTATTTTTTCAAAAATTAGGCAAAATCTCAAAAAATGAAAAAATATCTAAAGTTTGTATAAATTTTAAAGCCTAGTTTTGCCTTGAAGCTTTTCAAAACATGAAAATTTAGTTTATGAAACAAGAAATGGTTTTCAAAATATTTGAAATATCCAACCATGATCTTTGGGCAATATGTCTATAAATTAAACATAAACTTTCCCCATGATTGGTCTATTATTTCTATTTTGATACTTTAAATGATCATATAAATGCCATAGGCATTAGTGGACCATTTGTATCATCCTATCATCTCATTCATGCTATGTTTTCAATCAAGGTAGCCTATAGTGAGTGTGAGATGAACCTAAAGGTATTTGTACATACTTAACCATTAATTTCATGCAATTTTACACAAGGTTAAGTATCATCCTAACATACCACATGATCATAAAAATATATATGAATTATTTTCACATTATGATCATGAAACAAATGTATAATCTTGATAATAAATTCAAGTATCACCTAGCATGATTTATAACCTTATTTCCCATGATTATATATCAAATAACAAGATCATAAATCATGATTGCAAACATGTATAACAATTACATTAACTATAATGATTTAAGCATTATTATCAATTTATGGGCACATTATCATCATCCAACACTATGCTAAAAATTTATAGGTCATGAGTATCAATATATATAACACTAAGTGTTGAGCATGATTTAAAACTATTCAAGGGTGCATTATCATCACCCAACACTATTTGAAAAATTTTGTCCCGTCATCCTAAGTCAACCAAAAATATGATATAGGTAAATTCCATATGGTTGACTATCCTAGGGTTTTCCTAACCCTTAAGAATGGATTTAGGAACCCAAAACAAATTCTTTCCTATGGGGTTCACTAAATATTCCTTAGGGATCCATTTTCTAGCTATTGTTTTCTTTTTATCTTGACCCCTAGCAATCAAACATTTATAGGCCTTTTCATTTTTATTTTCCTTATATCCTAGGCCTTTCTTATTGACGCTTGCTCTTTGGCTTCCTATAATCATGTTAAGAGTGTTGGAGCCAATGGTGAATTTTTCTAGGGCTTTGGTCAAATTATCTACTTTTTCCCTTAACATCCTATTTTCCTCAATGCATGCATCATTAACATCAAAGGGCATATAGTTATCATGTGAGCATGCATCATCATCATTAACATTTAAACATGCTTTTTCTAGTTTTTCTTCTAAGTCCTTAATTTGATCAAGCATGCATTTATTCATTTTCTTAGCCATAAATAAGTCCTTAGTAAGGCTAGAAATCATGGAAACTATTTTATTAGGTGAGAGATTCATTACTATAGTCTCCATGTCTTCTTCTTCGGATGAGGACGATGATGATGAGCCTCCCACTTCACTAGAGCTCTCCTCACTTGTGCTTCTTTCTTCTTGCTCGGAAGAGGAGGTGTCTAGATCATCAAATGCTATTAGTGCCAAATTTGTGACAAAGGCATTTTCTTCCTCCGATGATGATGAGGAGGAGGAAGGGTCATCCCAAGTTCTTGCTTTTAGTGTCTAGGCCTTCCCCTTTTCCTTGGCCTTCTTCTCTTCTTCCTTTTTCTTCTTGCTCTCCTTCTTCTTTTCCTCTTTCTTCTTCCTTTCTTCTTTACTTTTGTTCAAGAAGGGAAAATTATCCCTTATGTGTCCCTTCCCTTGGTAATTATAGAAAATAATCTTCCCCCTTGGTCTTCTTCTCCTATCATTAGATTTATTAAATTTAAAATTCTTCAAAGCACGTCTTACCTTCCTTACCATGTATGCTTCTTCTGTGCTATCCATGGAGGAGGAGGAGGCTTCATCGGAAGAGGAGGAAGTCTCTATCTTCTTCTTCTTTTCCTTGTTGGCTACTAAGGCTACTCCTCTTGATGGCTTGATACTTTATTCTTCACTTATTCCTTCAAGCCTTGTTTCGTGGAGCTCCATGGTTGAGAAGAATTCCTCAAGTGTGCTCACTTCTAAATTCTTCGAAATGTAGAAGGAGTCCACCATTGAGCTCCATCTTGAGGACCGGGGAAAGACATCTATAGCCTTCATTACAATATCCCAGTTGGAAAGCTTCTCCCCTATACTTGTCAAACCGGTTAAAATTTATTTAAACCTAGAATGTAGAGACTTTACCTTCTCTCTCTTTTCGAGTTTGATGTTGCTTAATTGAGAGCGAAGTACATCTCTCCTTGCTAGTTTGGCCTCAGATATGCCTTCACGAATCTCTATGAGTTTCTCCCACATTTCCTTTGCACTTGCACATTCCCCTATCTGATTCACTTCTTGTTGGGGGAGTACGTTGTAGAGGTGATGTTTGGCTTTTTAGTTCACCAAGTACTCTTCCCTTTGCCTCTTACTCCACCTTGATTTCTCCAATGGATCCCCTTCTTCATCCCTAGGCATTTCGAAGCCATTTTCCATTATTAATAGAATTTCGAAATCGGTTTCGAAAAATACCTCCATTCGCTTCTTCCACCAAGTGAATTCCCCCTCGAACTTCGGCGGATTAATATTTGAGCCGACCATCTCTTGATGTAGTGCTTGTTGGCGGTTAGTCCTCGACAAGCAACTTGGCTCTGATACCACTTATAGGGATGATGGTGGCCGGCTAGAGGCGGGTGAATAGCCTTTATCATAGACGATGATAGTCGTTCGTTGATTGCTCGTCTACAAACACTATTAGTGCAAGCAAAATATACTAATATAAACAATTAAGACAAATGCAAAGAAAGATTAGAAATCACAAACGCTAACACCACAATGTAACGTGGTTCACGACTTCGCTGCTAATCCATGGTCCGATTCGTCCAAGGTGAATCACGCCTCAAGCTTTCCACTATTCTTTCCTTTGCACCAAGCTAGGTGGAGGTAACCTCTTTTACACAAGAATCACTCCTCTTAAAATATAATGTAAATAATCTTAAGTAAGAGGATGAAAAACGTGTTGGGCACTTGGGAGAAGTTTAGAGCATAAAAATCAGCCTCCCAAAGTCCCTCGCCCCTCCTCTTTATAGAGGAAGAGGGTTTCTAATGATCGATGCCCGATCGATCGGTCGAGTCTGTGTAGTTGCCCAATAACGACTTCTTCCACGTTGGATTCCAACCAACGACTCCCACATCAGTCGACTGATGAAGTCATCAGTCCACTGATGTCGACTACCAGTCGAGTGCCCGCGAGCTCGACTAGCTTTTGTGCTCGTGCATAGTGCTATCAGTCGATTGCACCCCTTTAGCACTTGACTGATGTCGACTCAATTTCTAGCCAAACACCAGTTGAACTCCGTTTGACTTGGAGCAGTCGACTGCCATGACATGGCAGTAGATTGGTGCTGTGTGAAACTCAAACTTAACATTCGTTTGAACTTTCGATGGTCGGGCAAACCTCAAACCTTGCGGTCGAGCCTCCGATACTCAACCATTCGACCAAGTTCACCTAATGAGCTACTTACAATTCACTCATTCTCTCATCTCACTCGAAGTCCCTCACGGAAGCTCTCTTCGTTCGTGGCCACGTCCCTCGGTAGCATCAGGTGCACGACTCTACAATGCTCCTTCGCGTCTCTTGCCCTCGAAGTCTGCTTCCTTGGCTTCGCTTCAAGTCTTCTCGTCCGGCGGTCCCTCGGCAGCATCAAGCGCACGATTCTGCAATGCTCCTTCTCCGACTCAAGCACGAGGTCATGAGTGGTGACACTTGCCTAAGCTCCATGTGCGAATTACTAAGTCCTGCAAGACTCCAACACACATATCAAATCCAATCTTCCTAACTTAAACCCTTTGCCATACACGTCAAAACCATATCACGGGTTGATTGCCCTAACAAAACATAGATTCCATTGGTGAAGACTCCATTCATGTTCTTTATTAAACAACCTAAATGTAATATTCCCTTCTACACTATCCATTCCCGATAAGATCTACGGATCCACTGAACTCAAAAATTTTAATACAACCTTAGGGTAGGTTGGGCACCTAATTCCCATAAGCTCTTCCCAACCTACATTTTGGAATAAACATTACACATCATTCAAAAGACGTAGGTTTTCTAGGAGGGGCTCATCTATGTACCTAGTTTCACTATTCTACGAGTAGATAACATATCAAAATGAGTTTTATGTTCATAATCATGAAATAAAATACCTAAAGAAGTGTTACCTTGCTCCGGGGGTTGATGCTTGTCTCTCCCCTTGGTCCTTGACCTAGATGTGGAAGACACGACATCTCCTCACTTTGTCCTCCTCATCCTCACTTATAGAGAGCTTCTTGGTAAAGATGGAGATTGAGGTAGGGCTTTTGGAGGTTGGAACTGAAGAGAGGGATAGGCTAGGGCTTGGAAAATCAAAACACATGATGGTTTGGGCAAAACACATGGCTCATTCCCTTTTAAAGGGACGTGACATGGTCATGTGAAATTCACATGGCGAACCTTGTGTCTCTCTGTGCCAAGCATTTAGAAAATTTCTAGAAAAAGGCACGACCGTGTGAAATTCACATGGATGACCATATATCCCTCTGGAAACCCCAGTTATGACACAGATCCACACTTCTTTAACACATCCTACCGTGTTCTGTTCTTTCCGTGAGGCACGATCGTGTGAAATTCACACGACCACCCGTGTTCCTCACTGTGTGCTACTCTGAATTGCTCTTTTTTGCTCGGTAGTTTGTCATAATCGTAAAAACACATAAAAATAATAATTAACAAAGAGTTAAAACTAAAATAAATAAAAATAAAATGAAATAAAATTAGGTTGTCTTCCAAAAAGCGCTTATTTAAGGTCATTAGCTAGACCCCACTTCTATTTTCAGCTTGGTGTCGGTGGCTTGGTGAAGCTCCACTGATCCCCGTCAAAATTATGACCTTCCTCCTACAATAAATTGGCTATCTTACAAGAAGAATATGATGAATAAAGGAGGTTTCCATACCCCGATGGATCAAATTGTATTACTTCAGTTTCCACTTCTAAAGATATTCTGTGCTTTTGAACATTGTTGTTGGCTCCAAAAGTTGCCAAGAAAGGTCACCCTAGAATTAACGGGGTTTGAGGTTCTGGACCTATGTCCAAAACAATGAAGCCGGTAGGTATCACAAAATTCTCGATGGTCACTGGTACATTTTCTAAAATACAAATAGGTTTTTTAATTGTGTCATCCACAAGCTATAATTCCGTATCAAATTACTTGATACCACTCAACCTCATCTCCTTGTGGAATGCATATGGTGGCACATTGATGACCGAACCAAGGTCACACAATGCGATGTCAAAATTAAATCCATACATCCTACAGGGGATTATTAAATTGTTTGGGTCCTCATGTTTATGTGGAGATTTGTCTTCAATTATCACCTTGCATTCAAGCGTCAAGATCACAACATCATAGCTCTTGGTACATCTCTTTTCTGGATGCACCAATTCCCCAATTTGTTTGTCATGCTCTGCTTGGTCCTCCTGATATTTCATGACATATACAACATTACATTGCTCTATTTTTGCCCAAATTCCTCCTGAAGCACACGATGATGTATTGGTGATTTGGGCTAATTGCATTTCCAACATCTTGGTATGGCTTGTGAGACAGTCTATGGAAGATTTTAACTCCTTCAGCACCTCCTCCGTCTATGAGTGCTTTTGCTGAAATTCAACATTTGCCTTTTGCTGGGTAATAATACACAAATCCAGCTATTAGTCCAAATAACGGAAGGCATAAGACACATCCAGATAGATCTTAAAACTCTCTTGGAACAAACCAAAAGTCGGATCACAACAAACACCATATCAGACGAATTGGTGGATAAACTAAAGAACTTATCCTTGGACCCTTCAGAAAAGGCTAAGGAAGGAAGAGGTAAACTCAGGGTTTTTATATGAAGCTCTCCATCATTTGCTCCAGCCTGGACTTGGAGCCTGTGGAGATGTATTATTTTTCTGCTCATATCCTCCCGAAGGTTGGAATCTTCTTGAATTGTTCCTATAAGAAAATTTTGGGTGGTTTCTCCACCCGGGGTTATAGGTGTTGGAGCACGGGTTGTTGGATTTTTGATTAAAATCACTAATCGTGTCGACTTGCTCTAATTGACCTCCTTGGTTATTTGGCTCCCCAGAATAGTATTTCTTAGAATGCCCTATCATTCCACAACTTGCACACAATGAGTTAGTAGCATATACAGTATTTGTATTAAAAGAATCAAACCTCTTGTTAAGCATATCCATCTTAACTGCTAAGTGATATATGGAATTGACGGAGTATCTTCCTGCTGCTATCGCGGGATGACTACATTCAGAAGCCCATTGGTGGTGATTCTGTGCCACCTTAATCAATTCTTTGGCTTCCTCGATAGTCTTTTCATTAAATCTCTTGTAGCAGTTTCTAAGGATACCTTCATGGCATATGTGATTTCGTTGTAGAAAGTGTGAATGACTAGCCACGTCTCAAGTCCATGATGGGGGCACTGATGAAGCAAACTCTTAAATTGATCCCAAGCTTCAAAAAGAGACTCCCCCTCTTTATGACATAAACTCATGATCAAATGGTGCATGTGGGTTGTCTTGCTTGGTGGAAAAAATTTATTCAAAAATTATAGCTCACACTACTTCCAAGTGGTGATGCTCCCTATGGGTAATGAATGCAACCACATTTTCACCTTATTCTTGATGGAAAATGGAAACAAACTTAGTCTAATAGCATTGGTTGGAACTTCGTTGAATTTCAAAGTAGAAAAAATTTCCAGAAAAATACCTATATGCAGGTTAGGATCCTCCGAAGTGGTGCCACCAAATTGGTTTTGCTAGACCACGTGAATTAGAGCCTGCTTAAGTTCGAAATTATTGGAAGCTATAGTTGTATTGACTATGCTTGATTTGAGTCCTCTCGTTCTTGGAGTGTCATAGTGTAGGATACGAAAAAAAAATTTAAATAATAATAATCAAATAAAATACCCCTTGTTAATGGAGGAATTTCCCTATATAATTGTTAGTAATATATGAGAGATGTCCTAAGGCAATCGCCTTATGTATGAACCATTTATATGATAAATGAAGATTCACTATTTGAGTATACATGTTTAATGTATTTGATTGGATCTTAAACTCATTTACTGAATGTCCACGATACGATTCACAAGATGAGAGAATTTGTGATTGGATCACAACTAGTGAGTATCTCTACATGTGTAATTGTGATGTATCGAATTATCCTAGTCGATGAATTGATGGATTTGGACACCATCAATTCGTCGAGACTAGCACGAGGTATACTCCTTGGTGTATCCAAGCAACCGATTCTCACCGCTAGAGACATTGTGATGTCCGGAGTTAATCGTGGATGCTAGTTATGGTAACTAGTTCATTGGAGTGACCAGCCGTAAGACTTCATATGGTTCTCTGCATATATAGATATGTCAATGAAGTTCTTACTGTGGCTTAAGTGCGATGTTTCTTTGACTTGCGGTATTCAAGTCATCTTGATCATGGAGACTTATGCTTTGACATCTTAAGCAAACATCTCTAAGGAGATGTGGACCCGGGATGATTGGGTATAAGTCGAAGTGATCGAAGGTGTTTGAATAGCCTATAAAGGATTCACCACTCCTTGCGGGGAGATGTATACCCATGGCCTCTCGTCGGATTGTTACTAAAGTCTTTGGCCAAAGCATTACATGTTTAGAGTAAGGTACTCTTCGATACATGTGGAGTAACTAGAATCCGTAGGACGAGGAAATGATACTTGGGCTAGGTGTGACGTAGTCAGCCTAGTGGGGACTGACACAATAGACCATGTCCTGAACCAAGTGGGTATAAGATGAGTGAAGGGAATGGGGCACGATTAATTCGAGCTACTGAAGGGTTTCAGAAATAGTTCTGGATCAACCGTTGATCTTTTCGGTTAATTGGGGATCATGATGTACTACTAGGTGCCACTCATGATCGTTCTATAATTAATGGTTAATTATAGATTTCCAACATAAACCGAGAACCTATTTGGTCACACGCACAACGAGTGTAATCCAAAGGATTTAAAATGAGCTTGAGAATGGGATTCTCAGACCGAGAGAAACTATGTTTGGTTGGACCAAACATAAAGCGAGCATGAAATTGTTTCAGTCGCAATGGAAGCGTGGATGGGCCGTGTCTTATGAAGACATAATGGATGGACCAAAATGGTTTGGTTCTAATCCAATGGATGAGAATAAACCAAAGGGTTTGGTTTATATTAAACGAATGAACCAAAGGTTGGTTCGGTTCGTTTTAACTTAAAATAAACCATCATGGTTTGATTTATTTTAACTTATCTTAATGGAGCGGGTTAACGGGCTTTTTGGATATGATCCATTAACCATTAAGAGAATTAGTTCTCTATAAAATAGGGCTTAAACCCTAATCCAAAACCCTAGCTAATGGTAGTTGCCGCCCACCTCACCCTTGGTGATTTCGGCGCCCAACCCTAAGCTGCCGCCGCCCAGCCCCTTGTGCCGCCTTCTAACTTGTTGCCGGCGACCAAGCTTCAGCCGGTGAACCTCCGGTGACCCTCCGGTGATCTCCTCTAGGTTCGGTGATAAGGTGAGCTTCCATCTCTCCTTGGCCGGCCTCTATTCATCCACCAAAAGCTGTCCAGTTTTTCTGGACAGCTTGTTTCTTTGTTGTCGGAGCGTCGTTTGGACGACAGTTAGTGCTCCGATAGCGCCTAACTTACCGGGGATTTGATCTCCGGTAATCCTCTGAGGTGGAGGACGAAGGATTCGTCAAACGGTTGACGAATACCTCTCCGGAGAAGCGAATTTTGAGAACTCATTTTAGGATCCGAATTTGGATTCGGATCGTGATCATCTCTCGATCATGTCGTCTTCAACACGAGGCTAGTAACCCGTACGAAGACGAAGCTCGTGACTTAGCGAAGTCATCCCGAGGAGCTCGGCGTGGATACGGATAGAGACGATTCTTATGAGGATCGTTCCGGTTGATGCCGTTCCCGCTACACGTCATACGGAAGGTATAACGTAGATAATTTTCTTTTATTGCAAATTTTAATTTATGGTTATGTCTACACTTGTTGTAATAGCATGCGTGTGTTGTGTGTGTTGTAATAAATATAGATTTATTATTTTTAAATTGCTTCCGCTGTGCTCATGTTTACGAAACATGATCGAACACACACACGCCGCGGTGCCGGAAACCCAACAGTGGTATCTGAGCCCAGGTTGTGTTTCGACATAATCGTAAAAATGGTTTTGCGATAGTCATAATGTATTTCTGGAAATTTTCTAAATTTTGGAAATTTAGAATATTTATGGAAATTTTTCAATTTTGGAAAGTCTAGAAGTATTTATGGAAATCTTCCACTTTTGGAAAGTTGGAAGTATTTATGGAAATTGGTATTTTCCATAAATAAAATATTTGATTAGATTCTGGAAATTTGTTTCCTAATTTAATCATGATTTGATTTGGGAAATCAAATCTTAAAATATTTTATTTCCATAAGTAGTTTTAATGATTTAGGAAATTGGTTTCCTAAATAGATTTTCCTTAATCAAATAATTCCATGAATAAAATATGTGATTAGATTTGGAAATTTGTTTCCTAATTTAATTATGATTTGATTTGGAGAATCAAATCTTAAACATATTTTATTTCCATAAATAGTTATGACATATAAGGAAATTATATACATGACATAATTGTATGTCATGTAATTGCATTAGATGCATAACATTATGCCATGCGTGTCGTGACATGTAGATGTATGTCATGTATGTCAAGCCATGTAGATAATAGTTATTTGCATGCAAAGAGGATGAGACATAAAAACCCTTAATCAATATTAAAGCCTACACCTTCCATTAATATGGTTAGAACCAGAGTTCTGTTTCTTGTTTGGGTTGTTGGACTTTCCAAGCCCGGCCAACTCAACTGAATATGTTCAAACCATGGAATAGTTTAATACTAATATGGTAAGAGTCAGAGGTCAATCGTTAGCTTTGGTTGTTGGACTCTCTCCAAGCTGGGCTAATTGGTTGAATGCGCTCTAACCATATTAAAACTATGTCCTGATTAATGGGTTGGCTTTAACCTGGAGCATCGGCTTGTTGGACTCTCTCCAAGGTCGATGTAAAGGGAGGTGAAGTTGAGTGCTATGCATATGATGCATACTTGTTAATGTGTTAACAACCCGATGTATGTGTGAACATTCAATTAGTTGATAGCACATTTTGATAGTTGCATATACGGGATATGCAATCGGTATAGATGATACCTAGTCCGTAGTTATGAATGGCTTGTTGGACTCTCTCCAAGGTTGTTCATAACTATGATGGATATCACCCATTCGGAGATGGACCTACAATCTCAAGTGATTTTGGGGTTTTTGAAATTCGAAAAATGAATGGGATTTATAAATGTATATTGATGCATTTTAAAATCATTTTCTCATATATGCTCGTTTTGTATTTCTAGGTCAATAAATTGATCATGACGTCTTTGAATTTGCGCACTATTTTGTATTCGAACAAACTGACTGGGCCTAACTTCCTGGACTGGCTTAGAAACCCGAGAATTGTTCTCAAGGCGGAAAAGCTTGCATATGTCCTTGAAGAGCCTCTTCCTGACCGTCCTAAGGACGATGCAACTCCAGACCAAATGTTGGTCTATCAGAAGCATGTGGCAGATTCTGAGCTGGCGAGTTGCATCATGCTAGCGGCGATGGTACCTGAGCTGCAGAAGCAGCATGAGCATATGGATGCTAACACTATGGTCTTCCATCTTCATGAGTTATTCGATGAGCAAGCGAGATCCGAAAGGCTCGAGGTCTCTAGGCTCCTCTTCACCACGAAGATGCAAGAAGGTTCGTCTTTAGTACAGTTTGTGCTAAAGATGAACGGGTACATCGAGCGGCTAGCTACCCTCGGTTTTGTGATGGATCATGAGTTAAGTATTGACTTAATTCTGCATTGTTTGCCCAAGAGTTTCTCGCAATTTGTGATGAACTATCGGATGAACAAATTGGAATCCACCATTCCCGAGCTCCTCAATATGTCAAGACTGGGAGCCTTATACATGAAGCATGAGGAGAAGGCGGTTCTAGCTGATTGATTCCTCAAAGAAAGGTTCTAAGAGGAAGGCAAAAGAATGTAAGAAAGGAAAGAAAAGGCAAAGAAGGCGGAACAGTAAAAAGGGCACTTGCCATCATCGTGGCAAGGAAGGCCATCGCGAAGAAACTGCAAGATTTATCTTGAGTCCATGAAGAAGAAGAAGGCATCCGATGCCCCATCCTCTTCAGGTATCTTCGTTATTGATTGTCATTCTATTTCCTTAGACACTTGGGTATTGGATACTGGGTGTAGCTCACATATGTGTAATGACATACAGGGGCTAAGGAATAGAAGAAGACTTGTCATAGAGGAGTCAAATTTGTGAGTTGGCAATGGAGCAAAGGTTGCTGGTCGCCATCGAACTTATTTTTGAAGCTCCTAGTGGACTAGTCTTGAACTCGACAATTGCTATTATGTTCCTTCTCTAATAAAGAACATTGTTTCTATTTCCGCTTAAATAGAAATGGTTTCCATTTAACGCTTAGTAACAATTGTTGTTATATAACTTTGAATGGCGTACTTTATGGAACCGAACTTTGAGTAATGGCATTTATACGTTGGACGATATCCAGGACATTTTCAATATCGGCGAGCAACACGCGTGCTCGAAAGGATAATCACATAGACTCTATATGTGGCATTGTCGTCTTGGCCATATAAGCAAGAAACGCATGTCCGAATTACACCGATGTGGAATTCGGAATCGCTTGAATTGGATTCATACGATACATGCGAATCATGCTTAAAAGGCAAGATGACTAAGTTACCTTTAGAAAAGGTGAACGAGTGGGAGAGTTACTAGGTCTAGTACATACCGATGTATGTGGACCTATGTCAACTCAAGCATTAGGAGGCTATAGCTACTTCATTACCTTCACCGATGATCACTCACGGTTTGGGTATGTGTTCTTGATGAAACACAAGTCCAAGCCTTTGAAAGGTTCAAAGAATTCAGAAATGAAGTAGAGAAACAACATGACAAGAGTATTAAAATACTTGATCGGATCGAGGTGGTGAATACTTAAGTCAAGAGTTTCTTGATTATCTAAGAGACAATGGCATATTGTCTCAATGGACTCCGCCCTATACACCACAAAGATAATGGTGTATCCGAGAGGCGAATCGACCTTGTTGGACATGGTCGTCAATGATGAATCATGCAACTCTTCCCAAGTCCTTTTGGGGTTATGCACTTCATACTTTTTACTTGTTAAACATGTAATGCCTACCAAGGTAGTCTCAACTACTCCATATGAGATATGGAATGGTAAGAAACCTCATGTATCTTACTTGAAGATATGGGGTTGTCTCGCTTATGTGAAGCTGATATGTATCGCATAAATGGATGCTAAGTCTGATAAATGTCTATTTATTGGATACCCTAAGGAAACAAGGGGTTACCAATTCTATCATCCTGTGGAACAAAAGGTGTTTGTTTAAAGGCATGCTGTGTTTCTAGAGAAAGAGTTTCTCTTGCAAGAAAACAGTGGGAGTGTCGTCGAGCTTGAGGAGGCTCGAGAGACTCAAATAGACATTGATGAGATACCTGGTGAAGCACAACAGCCGACAACTCATAGTGATGAGCAATCGGCTGGACCTATTGTAACACCACATCTTCGGAGATCTGGTAGAACACGCAATATTCCTGAGAGATATGGATTTCTCGTAAGTGAATCGAACGACGTGTTACTCATTGATGATGAGGAGCCTACCAGTTATGAAGAAGTGCTGACAAGTTCAGAAAGGGATAAGTGGCTTGGTGCCATGAAGTCGAAAATGGATTCCATGTACGAAAACCAAGTTTGGAACTTGGTTGACCCACCTGAAGGCATAAAGCCTATAGGGTGCAAGTGGGTTTTCAAGAAGAAAACCGACATGGATGGTAATGTGATTACCTATAAGGCTAGATTGGTGGCGAAAGGATATCGCCAAAAGCAAGGTGTTGATTATGACGAAACTTATTCGTAGCTATGCTTAAATCCATTCGGATGCTCCGCCATAGCGGCTCATTATGATTATGAGATATGGCGGATGGATGTGAAAATAATTTTCCTTAATGGAAACTCGCCGAGGACGTGTATATGATACATGAGGGTTTCACATCGGTTGATAAAACCAAGGTATGCAAATTGCGACGGTCCATTTATGGATTGAAGCAAGCATCCAGTGAGTCGGAATATCCGCTTTTGATGAGACGATCAAAAGTTTGATTTCTCGAAAATCCATTTAACCTTGTGTGTACAAGAAGGTTAGTGAGGAGGCGTGTTCCTAGTATTGTATGTCGATGACATATTACTTATAGGAAACGATGTGTCAATCTTCTGATTAGTGAAGGTTTGGTTATCCAAGACATTCTCCATGAAAGACTGGGAGAAGCAACCTACATCCGGGATTAAGATCTATAGAGATAGATCGAAGCGGTTGTTGGTCTTTCGCAGTCTACATATATAGACCGAGTGCTAAAGAGGTTTAGCATGAATCCAAGAAAGGTTATCGCCCATCGCATGGGGTACACCTTCAAGTCTATGTATCCACGCACGTAAGACGAGAGGATTTGCATGAGTAAGATTCTATGCATCAAATAGGATCTATCATGTATGCTATGTTATGTACGAGGCCCGATGTATCGTATGCTGAGTGTCACGAGAAGATACCGATCCGATCCAGAATGGATCATTGGGCGGTGTTAAGACGATCCTTAAGTACTTGAGAAAGAACTAAGGATGTGTTCCTAATATATGGAGAAGGGACATGGTGATACGTCGGGTATACGGATGCGGCTTCAGATGCAAGGATGATTCCGTGTCTCACCGGATACGTGTTCACCTTGAATGGGGCGCGATGAGTTGGAAAAGTTCCAAACAAGAGATCAGAGCGGATTCTACCACCGAGGCGTAATATATTGCGCAAAGAAGCAGAAGGAAGCGGTTTGGATCAAGAAGTTCGCTCATGAACTTGGTGTGATTCCGCCATTGTTGAAGCAATACCGGTCTCATCGCGACAACAACAATGGAGCAATTGCACAAAGCGAAAGAGCCAAGGTCTCATCAACGATCCAAACATGTGCTTCGCCGCTATCATCTTATCGGAGAGATCATCGAGGAACGAAATACAAATCGAGAAAATTCTATCGAAAGGAACTTAGCGGATCCTTTGACTAAAGCATTACCTCAAAGTAAGTTTGAGGGTCATGTTAGAGCTTATGGTATTGGATACCGTAGCGATTGGCATTAGGCCAAGTGGGGGTCTGTTAGTAATATATGAGAGATGTCCTAAGGCAATCGCCTTATGTATGAACCATTTATATGATAAATGAAGATTCACTATTTGAGTATACATGTTTAATGTATTTGATTGGATCTTAAACTCATTTACTGAATGTCCACGATACGATTCACAAAGATGAGAGAATTTGTGATTGGATCACAACTAGTGAGTATCTCTACATGTGTAATTGTGATGTATCGGAATTATCCCTAGTCGATGAATTGATGGATTTGGACACCATCAATTCTGTCGAGACTAGCACGAGGTATACTCCTTGGTGTATCCAAGCAGCTGATTCTCACTAGCTGGAGACATAGTGATGTCCGGAGTTAATCGTGGATGCTAGTTATGGTAACTAGTTCATTGGAGTGACCAGCCGTAAGACTTCATATGGTTCTCTGCATATATATATATGTCAATGAAGTTCTTAATGTGGCTTAAGTGCGATGTTCCTTTGACTTGCGGTATTCAAGTCATCTTGATCATGGAGACTTATGCTTTGACATCTTAAGCAAACATCTCTAAGGAGATGTGGACCCTGGATGATTGGGTATAAGTCGAAGTGATCGAAGGTGTTTGAATAGCCTATAAAGGATTCACCACTCCTTGCGAGGAGATGTATACCCATGGCCTCTCGTCGGATTGTTACTAAAGTCTTTGGCCAAAGCATTACATGTTTAGAGTAAGGTACTCTTCGATACATGTGGAGTAACTAGAATCCGTAGGACGAGGAAATGATACTTGGGCTAGGTGTGACGTAGTCAGCCTAGTGGGGACTGACACAATAGACCATGTCCTGAACCAAGTGGGTATAAGATGAGTGAAGGGAATGGGGCACGATTAATTCGAGCTACTGAAGGGTTTCAGAAATAGTTCTGGATCAACCGTTGATCTTTTCGGTTAATTGGGGATCATGATGTACTACTAGGTGTCACTCATGATCGTTCTATAATTAATGGTTAATTATAGACGGCCAACATAAACCGAGAACCTATTTGGTCACACGCACAACGAGTGTAATCCAAAGGATTTAAAACGAGCTTGAGAATGGGATTCTCAGACCGAGAGAAACTATGTTTGGTTGGACCAAACATAAAACGAGCATGAAATTGTTTCAGTCGCAATGGAAGCGTGGATGGGCCGTGTCTTATGAAGACATAATGGATGGACCAAAATGGTTTGGTTCTAATCCAATGGATGAGAATAAACCAAAGGGTTTGATTTATATTAAACGAATGAACCAAAGGTTGGTTCGGTTCGTTTTAACTTAAAATAAACCATCATGGTTTGGTTTATTTTAACTTATTTTAATGGAGCGGGTTAACGGGCTTTATGGATATGATCCATTAACCATTAAGAGAATTAGTTCTCTATAAAATAGGGCTTAAACCCTAATCCAAAACCCTAGCTAATGGTAGTTGCCGCCCACCTCACCCTTGGTGATTTCGGCGCCCAACCCTAAGCTGCCGCCGCCCAGCCCCTTGTGCCGCCTTCCAACTTGTTGCCGGAGACCAAGCTTCATCCGGTGAACCTCCGGCGACCCTCCGGTGATCTCCTCTAGGTTCGGTAATAAGGTGAGCTTCCATCTCTCCTTGGCCGGCCTCTATTCCTCCACCAAAAGCTGTCCAGTTTTTCTGGACAGCTTGTTTCTTTGTTGTCGGAGCATCGTTTGGATGACGGTTAGTGCTCCTATAGCGCCTAACTTACCGGGGATTTGATCTCCGGTAATCCTCTGAGGTGGAGGACAAAGGATTCGTCAAACGGTTGACGAATACCTCTCCGGAGAAGCGAATTTTGAGAACTCGTTTTAGGATCCGAATTTGGATTCGGATCGTGATCATCTCTCGATCACGTCGTCTTCAACACGAGGCTAGTAACCCGTACGAAGACGAAGCTCGTGACTTAGCGAAGTCATCCCGAGGAGCTCGGCGTGGATACGGATAGAGACGATTCTTACGAGGATCGTTCCGGTTGATGCCGTTCCCGCTACACGTCATACGGAAGGTATAACGTAGATAATATTCTTTTATTGCAAATTTTAATTTACGGTTATGTCTACACTTGTTGTAATAGCATGCGTGTGTTGTGTGTGTTGTAATAAATATAGATTTATTATTTTTAAATTGCTTCCGCTGTGCTCATGTTTACGAAACATGATCGAACACACACACGCCGCGGTGCCGGAAACCCAACAATAATTTTACAGAGATTCGTAGAAATTTTTCCGGATTCAAAAGGAGTCTATATGAGGAAGATTTAAGTGTAAATGGGGAGTTGGGTCGACTTGAGTTAACTCGGACTTAACCTTAGAGTTGGGTCAAGCTTGAGCCAACCCAACCGAATCGGGTAGCTTTAAGAACCCGATCCCGATTATCGCGATCTCATTTCTCTGCCTCCCAACCTTGTGTGAGTTCGGTGATGTTGATGTCGTGCCGATCACCACCATCTTCATCGCGAACAATAGCAGCACCGCCACCATGGGTCGTGTAACGCCCGTAAAAATTTTTAGCAATTTTACGAGAATTTTGGCTTTATGATGATAGGCTTTATGTGGGCCTTTTTGGAAAAATAAAAGAAAATAAGCCAAAAAAAAAAAAAAGGAGATGCAAAGCCTAGGAATTCAACCCCAAACCTCTAGAGATAGCCAAGCCCTATAGATGCACCCACTAACCATAAGCCCAATAGAATTATATCATTAGAGGAAGAGCGGAATTTATAGATAAGTGGAAGAAGGGTAAGTGAAGAGGCATGACAAAGAAAAGAGAAACTTCTCTTCCTCCCTTTATAAAGAAGAAGGAAGTTTCCATTTGGCCATTTTCTTCCTCTCCTCTTCATCCTCACCGAAACCAATCTCCCTCTTCATCCTTTGGCCGAGACCCCCTTTCAAGCTAGGAGAAAGCTAGGTGACTTCCATTAGGTCATCTCTCAAGCAAAGCGAAGGAAGTAAGATTTTCCCTCGCCTGCAGTGTTTTAGTTTCGTAGGTTAAATTTCATGAAAGAAAGATGAAGTTGTAGCCCTTGTAGGTTTCGGCCAATCAAGTTTTCTTGGGCTAAGATTCATGAAAATGATTCTAGGGAACTTCTATAGGTTGTATGCTCACTATAGGAACTTTTAGGGGACAAAGATTCTAACTTGGTGCCCTTATAGGTTTCGGCCACCAAGGCTTTTTAGGGTTAGGGTTTTTATGACAACTCCCTCTTATGAGGTTAGGCCATGATAATGCTTTATGAATGAATTCTAGGGGACAAAAACCTAAGTTTGAACTCATTCCATGTTTCGGCCAACCCATATAATTAGGGTTAGGGTTGCATGAAAATGTTCCTAATGACACTAGGTTAAGTAATAATCCTTTATGAATGAACTTTAGGGGACAAAACCTAAGCTTGAACCCCCACATGTTTCGGCCAATCAAGACTCTTAGAGTGAGGGTTTCATGAAAATACCCTCTTATAAAGTTAGGTTATGATATAGGCCTACATGAATAGATTTAGGGGACAAAAGTCCAAAGATCTAACCTTACAAGATTCGGCCAACCAATGAAAGTAGGGTTAGGGTTGCATGAAAATATCTCTAATGATACTATGATCAGTTATAAGGCTTCATGAATGAACTTTAGGGGACAAAACCCAAGCTTATGAGCCCTTACAAGATTCGCCAACCCATGGTTTTAGGGTTAGGGTTTCATGAAAACACCCCCACATGTAGTTGTGCTAAGGGTATGGTTTTTTTTGTTTATATGTCATGAACTATGCTTGTGTGATGAATATGTTTATGATTCAATGCAATATGAAATAAGCTTATGTGATGAACATGTTTATGATATAGTATGCATGAAACATACCTAGATGTGGAACATGTTTTGTGATTTAATATGCCATGAATATGCCTAGGAAATATGCTTCATGTCTATGATGTAAGGTACCATGAAATACACCTAGAGGTGGAACATGTTTTGTGATTTAATATGCCATGAATATGCATAGAAAATATGCTTCATGTTTATGATATAATGTGCCAAGAAATATGCTTGGGTGATGAACATGTTTATGCTTAGGACCCCTTTAGGGTACTCTTATGTTATGAATGCATGTGTCCTTATGAAATGACTGAGATGGAGATGCTTCCCTTTCAAGTAGGGATCAAGAGCTCTCCTTATGACAAGATAAGATGGAGATGCTTCCCTTTCAAGTAGGGATCAAGAGCTCTCCCTATGATAAGATAAGATGGAGATGCTTCCCTTTCAAGTAGGGATCAAGAACTCTCTTCATGACAAGATGAGATTAAGATGCTTCCCTTTTTATGTTGGGGATCAAGAGCATTCTTTATATTATGACAAGAAAAGAAAAGAATTAAGTATTTTACTTTGCAAGAGGTTAAGTACCCGACCCGTCAGGTGGTCGTTAATCAAATCCATAGGGACATAAGAAGACGTAAGAGGTCTTGCCCTGGTAAGACGTAAGAGGTCTTGCTCTAGTAGGACTGGTGGCTCGCTACTGACCTATTAGGGAACGCGCATTATGTGGTACTTAACCTGGGGCCCCCCAAACAAGTTATGATGATATTGAAGTATCTATAAGTATATGTTTTGAAAAGAAAAGACTTTTATGATATTGTGTATGCTTATGTTAAATACTCTGAATGCTTACGAACTATGTTCTTTATGCATGCTAGATGTTATGAAGTTATGATGATATTGAAGTATCCATAAGTATATGTTTTGAAAAGAAAAGACTTTTATGATATTGTGTATGCTTATGTTTAATACTCTGAATGCTTACGAACTATGTTCTTTATGCATGCTAGATGTTATGAAGTTATGATGATATTGAAGTATCTATAAGTATATGTTTTGAAAAGAAAAGACTTTTATGATATTGTGTATGCTTATGTTAAATACTCTGAATGCTTACGAACTATGTTCTTTATGCATGCTAGATGTTATGAAGTTATGATGATATTGAAGTATCTATAAGTATATGTTTTGAAAAGAAAAGACTTTTATGATATTGTGTATGCTTATGTTAAATACCCCAATGCTCATGAACTATGTTCTTTATGCATGCTAGATGTTATGAAGTTATGATGTTTAGAGTTAAGTTTAAGAATGTGCGACTATGTACTTTATGCTAGTTTAGAATTTATGATGGTGAATGTTATGGTTAAGTTTATGAATACTTGCAGTATGTTCCTTCCGCAGTTTAGGATTTATGTTATTACAAATGTTTATGTTCAAGTTAAACAAATGCTTATGATTATGTCCTTTATGCATGTTTGGATTCCCTGATGAATGGTCATGGTTAAGTTGAAGAATGTTTGTGCCTATGTACTTTATGTAGGTTTAAGATGTAGGATGTTACGGATGCTTAGGTTAGGAATGCTTATTGTTAAGTTTTTAAAACGCTAATGAATATGTCTTTCATGCATGCTTAGTTTTATGTAGTTATAATGCTTATGTTCAAATTATGCCCTGCTTAGATTAATTATGCTTAACTGGCTTATGAACAATTCTATGCCATGCTTAGTTTTTTTTATTACATGGATATGTTGTTGATTAGTGTTGCTATGAAATACTTAGGTCCTTTATGCTAGTATGCTCATGTTCTAATTGCTTGATGAAGTTTGTGGCTTTTGTGAGTAGGCAAGGATCTTACTAAGCTATATGCTTATAGTTCATGTTGTCCATATCTGAGATAAAGGAAATCTGCTAGAGGAAGTAGCGGAGGGGCCAAGTGTGTGTGATAGTGGCATGGTGGAAGAAGACCCTATACTATCCTTGTATTTATATGCTCTAAGAACAACTTAAGACATTGCTTAACTTATAAGACTTGTGTTTAATGAGTATCATCTACTTAAGAAGGTTGGAAATGTTAGAACTCATGAACGAATCTTTATGTATGCATGTTATGAAAGATATGTTAACATGCTAATGATGAATATGATATGTGATGCATGTGCAAAAGAAGGTTTAAGTTATGATGACCTGTTAAAGTACGTAGGTTGTGAGAGGATCCATATGTAGTATGTTTAAAAAAAAAAAGAATATGATGGCCACATACGAGGCGAGATAAGGCAGGCGTTACAGTGTATCGAGGCGGGTTCACCTTTCCACTATCACACATCAAGCCTCCATCCTACTATTTCCAAGTAAGTAATTTTATGCATACTTAAGTTTCCTTTATAATGAAGAATGTCTTCTATTTAGAATGAAAAAAAAAAATAATACCTCGTCATGTTTAGTATAATGGAACCATACTTATGACTTAGATAGTATACCTTACCAAGCTGTATATGATGGGAACATGTCTCTAACCTAGAAATATCCCTAGAAAGGACACCTTACCTTGTTTATGATATGGGATGTTAGATGCCTGTATAGGAATAGAAATTATAATAACACCTTAATTAAATTATTTATTTATCACTTAGATAACATGAGCAGGAGGCGTAGTGCTAGAGGAATGACTCGGCACCCCACGGTTGATGCATGTAGTTCAGGAGCTCTGACGTCGGTCGCGAACAAGGTGGTTATCAATGCTCTCACACGAATCAACAAGGGAACCCTAGCACCACGCCGAGGCGCGAGCGTAACTCCCAACACGACCACTATGGTGCAAGCACACGCTAATCAATGCTACCGAGGGCCCGCCCAGCCTATATCGATTGATGGCGAGCGGTGAAACCAGAAAGTTTCACTGGTGCCGGCGAACCATGGGATGCCCAAGCTTGGTTCAAAATAGTTGAGAGCATCGTGGAGCTGCTGGATTGGCTCGAGCACGAAAAGATAAAATGTGCCTTGTTCTGTCTTTCCGGAGATGCAAGGATGTGGTGGGAGAGAGTCAAAGCAAAGAGACAAGTAAATCAAATGAGGTGGAATGATTTGAGCGGAGTTCTTGAGAGTTCTTTGAGAGCGGATCACAAATAAGCACTACGATGAGTTCCTCGAGGTTCCGACAAGGCGATCTATCGATTAGTGAAGCTATGAAAGGTTGATCAGCGCGTCTCTTGCCGAGTTAGTCGATGTCTTGAAAGGGAGAGGATCGGACTCCTGCTTTGAAAATGTTGCGGCCAGGAGATAGCCACGAATGTGGCCGTGAGTCAATCGACCCTAGACCGAAGAGCTATTGGTAGTGCCACAGTCACAGAGCACTACTGAACAACATCGATCAGTGAGTAAGGCTGACGGAGCGAAATCTCGAGAATACTAGCTGGAAGAGGACCGTGGCAAGAAGAAAGCAGTGGAATGGCCCGAGGCCCGAGAGCAACCAGTAGGTATCTGGTACTGTCCTACGTGTATGTGGGAAGAAGCATCCAGGGGAATGTCGTCAGGGCACGAGGAAGTGTTACAACTGTGGAAGGAGGGCACATAGCACAGAATTGCCCTACCGAGTTGAGCACCACTCGGGTATGTCCGATGCAGGAGCTCCTCCACGCTTCACGGATCACGAGCTATGATAGAGGTCCTCAGATAAGCCAAGGAGGCTGGAAGCCCGCTGATTGGGACAAATGCGAGTGTTCTCCCTCACGGAGAAGATGTGGCGAGTGCCTCGGCCGGTTGTCAGTCGGATATTTATTTTTCAATATCTTGTATTGTTTGACACAGGGCAACCCATTCATTCATCTCGCCTTTCATAAGAAAGATAGATAGGCATCCCCAAGCTTTGGACTATAAATTTTTAACAACGTTACCTTCGGGAGAAGTGATGCCATCCACCCATGTTCTGCGCGCCGCACCAATTAGACTCGCAGACAGGGAGCTCTATTGTGACCTAATAGTCCTAGATATGTGGGACTATGATGTTATATTGGGCATGGATTTTCTGCACAAGTACGGCGCTTCAATTGAGTGCCGTAAACGGAGGGTAATCTTCCGACCCAAAGCAGAGGTTTCATTTGAATTTATCGGGGAGTCGAAGAAAGGAACAAAGAAGTTCTTATCAGCGCTAAAGGCCCAAAAAATGTTAGAAGACGGATGCACCTGATTTCTCGCACATGTGGTGGATACCATATCATCGAAGAACCAGAAAATAGAAGATGTCAGAGTGGTATGTGACCATCCGGAGGTGTTCCCTGATGACCTACCTGGATTGCCACCTGATAGAGAAATTGAGTTCGAGATCGAATTGATTCCCGGAACTAATCCGATCTCCAAGGCACCTTACCGTATGGCGCCAACGAGTTGAAAGAACTTGAAACTACGGGAGTTACTTGGCCGGATTTATCGTCCCGGTCACTCCCCATGGGAGCTCGTGTTGTTCATAAAGAAAGAGATGGGTCCATGCGAATGTGTATAGACTAAGACTTTGAACAACGTGACCATCAAGAATAGGTACCCCCTTCCCAGGATCGACGACCTATTCGACCAGCTGAAGGGAGCTACTGTCTTTTCAAAGATCGATCTCAGGTCTGGCTATCATCAAGTAAAAGTAAAGCCAGGCGATATTCCGAAGACGGCCTTCCGGACAAGATACGGACATTATGAGTTTGTAGTTATGCCCTTTGGCGTAACCAATGCTCCTGCAATGTTCATGGACCTGATGAATCGAGTATTCTCGGCCTTCCTCGACAAATTTGTAATCGTCTTCATCGACGATATTCTTATCTACTCGAGCCCAAGAAGAGCATGTTGAACATCCAAGACAAGTACAGATTCTTCAGAAAGAGCAACTATATGCCAAGTTCTCCAAATGTGAGTTCTGGCTCGATCAAGTGTCATTCTTGGGTCATGTCATCTCTAAAGAAGGAATCATGGTAGACCCAATAAAGATTGAGGCTGTAAGGAACTGGAATAGGCCAAGGAATGCGAGTGAAATCAAGTTTTCCTCGGTGTGCTATTACAGGAAGTTTGTAGAGGACTTCTCTAGAATTGCAGCCCTATGGCTGACCCTCACCGAAAGGACAAGCAATACAAATGGGTGAGGTGTGAGAGGAGTTTCTGAATCAAGAGGAGACTAACAGCTCCCATTACGACTCTCCTGAAGATAATGAAAGCTTCGATATGTATAGTGATGCGCTAAATGGGGCTCGAGGTGTACTCATGCAAAATGGCAAGGTCATCGCTTACGCCTCTAGGCGACTCAAAGAGCACGAAATAAATTATCCTACCATGACTTAGAACTAGCGGCCATGGTATTCACTCTAAAAATATGGAGACACTACTTATACGACGGTGCGGGATTTATACCGACCATCGAGTCGAGATATTTCTTTACCCAAAAAGACCTAAATATGAGACAATCGCGGATGGCTCGAGCTAGTCAAAGATTATGATTGTGAGATATTCTATCACCCAGGAAAGGCCAACAAGTGGTAGATGCACGCGAGCGAAAGTCTGTGCGCTTTGATGTCCTTATCAATGCTATCTCACACCCACGAAAGGGAAATAATGAATTATGGAATAGAGATTATTTACGGAGCAACTTTCCACCATGACTATAACGCCGTTGTTCGCGATATAAAGGAAAGCAAGATGGTGATTGACATCCGAAGATCAAACAGAAGTCTGGAAGGAAGGGATAATGGATTCCGCATTTCCAGCGGACTATTATACCTCCGGACGACTATGTATTTCGGATGATCCGAATTACGGAAGAAGATACTCGAGAATCCATGGAACACCTTATACCATGCACCACTGGATCTAATAAATGTATCAGGACTTAAGGGATAAATTTTGGTGGTCGGCATGAAAAGGAGGTGGCTCGATCGTCAACACATCGACTGCGGAAGGTGAAGCGAGAACACGAAACACAGGGGATTCTGCGGCCGATCTGATTCAGTGGAAATGGGAAGAACTATCTATGGATTTCATCGGGATTACCCGAACAACAAATGGTTACGATGCTATATGGGTAATCATAGGCCAGGTTGACAAAGTCGCCCATTTCTGGCAATTAAGATGACCTATTCGATTGACGGCTAGCTCAATTATATGTCAAGAAATTATCAAATTACATGGAGTGCCTAAGGCTATTATTTCGACCGTGATGGCGTTTTACCTCCCATTTTTGGGAATGTGTTGAAGGCTCTTGGCACTAAGTTGAGATTGACCTTCTGCGTTTCATCCTCGGACCGGCCGGTCGAGACGGAAAGAGTGAACAGTCTTTGGAAGATATCTTGCGGGCTTGTGCTCTAGACTTTAAGGGGTGGTGCCGATATTTGTGCTTGGCGAATTTGCTTACAACAACATACCAGCTACCATTGGAATGGCACCCTATGAAGCTCTATCGGAGAAGATCAGTCTCCTATCTGTTGATGCGAGGGTGGTGAAAGGAGGAAATGGGTCTTCAGCCGATATTATTGACAATACCACCCGCGCTATCTGAACTATCCGCCGAGAATCGAAGCTGCTCGAGCCGACAAAAGAGCTATGCGGATATCTGGCGTAGAGTTAGAATTGAAGTCGGGGACACCTGGTATTCCTCAAAGTGACCCCTATGAAGGAGTGATGAGATTCGGAAGGAAGGGTAAATCAATCCACGCTCATTAGGACCGTATCCGATATCGCAGAGTGGGCAAGGTAGCATACAGTTGGAGCTACCTCAAGAGATGTCGGCTATACAGCGTGTTCCATGTCTCTATGCTCAAGAAATGCTTATCCGGTGGACCAAGTGATCGAGCCACAAAGCGATGTACGTTCAAGAGGACTGAGTATGAAAGTCGGCCTATCAAATATTAGGCGATGATGTCAAGAGGCTAAGGAACAAGAGGTGCCCTTAGTAAAGGTCTGTGGCGGGAATCGCAATATGAGGAAGCTACAGGAGCAGAGGAGGACATGAGGCGAAGTAGAATTGTTTTAAGTTTTTAGGATGAAACTTTTACAAGGTATGAGGATTATAGCGCAGTAAAATTTCTAGCAATTTTACGAGAATTTTGGCTTTATGATGATAGGCTTTATGTGGGCCTTTTTGGAAAAATAAAAGAAAATAAGCCAAAAAAAAAAAAAAGGAGATGCAAAGCCTAGGAATTGAACCCCCAAACCTCTAGAGATAGCCAAGCCCTATAGATGCACCCACTAACCATAAGCCCAATAGAATTATATCATTAGAGGAAGAGCGGAATTTATAGATAAGTGGAAGAAGGGTAAGTGAAGAGGCATGACAAATAAAAGAGAAACTTCTCTTCCTCCCTTTATAAAGAAGAAGGAAGTTTCCATTTGGCCATTTTCTTCCTCTCCTCTTCATCCTCACCGAAACCAATCTCCCTCTTCATCCTTTGGCCGAGACCCCCTTTCAAGCTAGGAGAAAGCTAGGTGACTTCCATTAGGTCATCTCTCAAGCAAAGCGAAGGAAGTAAGATTTTCCCTCACCTGCAGTGTATTAGTTTCGTAGGTTAAATTTCATGAAAGAAAGATGAAGTTGTAGCCCTTGTAGGTTTTGGCCAATCAAGTTTTCTTGGGCTAAGATTCATGAAAATGATTCTAGGGAACTTCTATAGGTTGTATGCTCACTATAGGAACTTTTAGGGGACAAAGATTATAACTTGGTGCCCTTATAGGTTTCGGCCACCAAGGCATTTTAGGGTTAGGGTTTTTATGACAACTCCCTCTTATGAGGTTAGGCCATGATAATGCTTTATGAATGAATTCTAGGGGACAAAAACCTAAGTTTGAACCCATTCCATGTTTACATATAATTAGGGTTAGGGTTGCATGAAAATGTTCCTAATGACACTATGATAAGTTAATAATGCTTTATGAATGAACTTTAGGGGACAAAACCTAAGCTTGAACCCCACATGTTTCAGCCAACCATTAGGGTTAGGGTTTCATGAAAATACCCTCTAATGATACTATGATAGTTATAATGCTCATGAATGAATTTAGGTGGACAAAGTCCAAGATCTAACCTTACAAGATTTAGGCCAACTAATGAAAGTAGGGTTAGGGTTGCATGAAAATATCTCTAATGATACTATGATCAGTTATAAGGCTTCATGAATGAACTTTGGGGACAAAACCCAAGCTTGAGCCCTTACAAGATTCACCAACCCATGGTTTTAGGGTTAGGGTTTCAGAAAACACCCCCACATGTAGTTGTGCTAAGGGTATGGTTTTTTTGTTTATATGTCATGAACTATGCTTGTGTGATGAATATGTTTATGATTCAATGCAATATGAAATAAGCTATGTGATGAACATGTTTATGATATAGTATGCCATGAAACATACCTAGATGTGGAACATGTTTGTGATTTAATATGCCATGAATATGCCTAGGAAATATGCTTCATGTCTATGATGTAATGTGTACCATGAAATATACCTAGAGGTGGAACATGTTTTGTGATTTAATATGCCATGAATATGCATAGGAAATATGCTTCATGTTTATGATATAATGTGCCAAGAAATATGCTTGGGTGATGAACATGTTTATGCTTAGGACCCCTTTAGGGTACTCTTATGTTATGAATGCATGTGTCCTATGAAATGACGAGATGGAGATGCTTCCCTTTCAAGTAGGGATCAAGAGCTCTCCTTATGACAAGATAAGATGGAGATGCTTCCCTTTCAAGTAGGGATCAAGAGCTCTCCCTATGATAAGATAAGATGGAGATGCTTCCCTTTCAAGTAGGGATCAAGAACTCTCTTCATGACAAGATGAGATTAAGATGCTTCCCTTTTTATGTTGGGGATCAAGAGCATTCTTTATATTATGACAAGAAATGAAAAGAATTAAGTATTTTACTTTGCAGAGGTTAAGTACCGACCGTCGGTGGTCGTTAATCAAATCCATAGGGACATAAGAAGGCGTAAGAGGTCTTGCTCTAGTAGGGTGTGGCTCGCTATCCCAGGCCTATTAGGGAACGCATTATGTGGTATACTTAACACAGGGCCCCCAAACAAGTTATGATGATATTGAAGTATCTATAAGTATATGTTTTGAAAAGAAAGACTTTTATAATATTGTGTATGCTTATGTTAAATACTCAATGCTTGCTTCTGAACTATGTTCTTTATGCATGCTAGATGTTATGAAGTTATGATGATATTGAAGTATCGATAAGTATATGTTTTGAAAAGAAAAGACTTTTATGATATTGTGTATGCTTATGTTAAATACTCTGAATGCTTACGAACTATGTTCTTTATGCATGCTAGATGTTATGAAGTTATGATGATATTGAAGTATCTATAAGTATATGTTTTGAAAAGAAAAGACTTTTATGATATTGTGTATGCTTATGTTAAATACTCTGAATGCTTACGAACTATGTTCTTTATGCATGCTAGATGTTATGAAGTTATGATGATATTGAAGTATCTATAAGTATATGTTTTGAAAAGAAAAGACTTTTATGATATTGTGTATGCTTATGTTAAATACCTCAGAATGCTCATGAACTATGTTATTTATGCTTGCTAGATTTTTTGAAGTTATTATGTTTATAGTTAAGTTTAAGAATATTGTGACTATGTACTTTATGCTAGTTTAGAATTTATGATGTGGTGAATGTTATGGTTAAGTTTATGAATACTTGCAGTATGTTCCTTCTCTGAGTTTAGGATTTATGTTATTACAAATGTTTATGTTCAAGTTAAACAAATGCTTATGATTATGTCCTTTATGCATGTTTGGATTGATGAATGGTCATGGTTAAGTTGAAGAATGTTTGTGCCTATGTACTTTATGTAGGTTTAAGAATGTAGGATGTTACGGATGCTTAGGTTAGGAATGCTTATTGTTAAGTTTTAAAACGCTTATGAATATGTCTTTCATGCATGCTTAGTTTTATGTAGTTATAATGCTTATGTTCAAATTATGCCTGCTTAGATTAATTATGCTTAACTTATGAACAATTCTATGCCATGCTTAGTTTTTTTATTACATGGATATGTTGTTGATTAGTGTTGCTATGAAATACTTAGGTCCTTTATGCTAGTATGCTCATGTTCTAATTGCTTGATGAAGTTTGTGGCTTTTGTGAGTAGGCAAGGATCTTACTAAGCTATATGCTTATAGTTCATGTTGTCCATATACTGCAGATAAAGGAAGTCTGCGCTAGAGGAAGTAGCAGGAGGGGCCAAGTGTGTGTGATAGTGGCATGGTGGAAGAAGACCCTATACTATCTGCTTGTATTTATATGCTCTAAGAACAACTTAAGACATTGCTTCCGCTTATAAGACTTGTGTTTAATGAGTATCATCTACTTAAGAAGGTTGGAAATGTTAGAACTCATGAACGAATCTTTATGTATGCATGTTATGAAAGATATGTTAACATGCTAATGATGAATATGATATGTGATGCATGTGCAAAAGAAGGTTTAAGTTATGATGACCTGTTAAAGTATGTAGGTTGTGAGAGGATCCATATGTAGTATGTTTAAAAAAAAAAAAAAAAGGGAGTAACAGTAGCGCCGCCCTGAGAGCAGATAAGGGCGGGCATTACAGGTCACTGGAGCTCTCCATTGTCGACCTGCTGAACCCAATCACAAGTTGCTTCTCCCCAAATCCCGAACTCGCGATTTCTTCTTCTCTGCACGATCACGATGCCTGTTGGTGCAGTAGGCACCTAAGTCGAACCTGAGTTTTGATTATAGCAAACGATATAAAGTTAAGCTCATGTCGTTATCTCACGAGCTGAATCGAGTGTGCAGAAGATTGCTATAGTTGGAGCTGAACGCTAGCGACACCCGGAGGAAGCCGCGGTGGTCGGCCGACACTCGAGTGACTTCGGAGGGAGCCGAAGGAATCGAGTGGAAGGCCGGAAGCAAAAGCAACACGAAAGTATCGAGGTAAGCTCGTGTGTGCGAGCGTAAGTGAGTTTGTAACCTCGTTACGGGGATGATCTTAAGCGTAGATCGGACCAAAGACATCCTATAGATGGTCTAGGTCGAGATCGGACGGTCGACGACCGTCGAAATTGTAACGCCCGCCCTTATATGCTCTCAGGGCGGCGCTACTGTTACTCTTTTTTTTTTTTTTTAAACATACTACATATGGATCCTCTCACAACCTACGTACTTTAACAGGTCATCATAACTTAAACCTTCTTTTGCACTTGCATCACATATCATATTCATCATTAGCATGTTAACATATCTTTCATAACATGCATACATAAAGATTCGTTCATGAGTTCAAACATTTCCAACCTTCTTAAGTGGATGATACTCATTAAACACAAGTCTTATAAGCGGAAGCAATGTGTTAAGTTGTTCTTAGAGCATATAAATACAAGCAGATAGTATAGGGTCTTCTTCCACCATGCCACTATCACACACACTTGGCCCCTCCTGCTACTTCCTCTAGCGCAGACTTCCTTTATCTGCAGTATATGGACAACATGATCTATAAGCATATAGCTTAGTAAGATCCTTGCCTACTCACAAAAGCCACAAACTTCATCAAGCAATTAGAACATGAGCATACTAGCATAAAGGACCTAAGTATTTCATAGCAACACTAATCAACAACATATCCATGTAATAAAAAAACTAAGCATGGCATAGAATTGTTCTTAAGCCAGTTAAGCATAATTAATCTAAGCAGGGCATAGTTTGAACATAAGCATTATAACTACATAAAACTAAGCATGCATGAAAGACATATTCATAAGCGTTTTAAAACTTAACAATAAGCATTCCTAACCTAAGCATCCGTAACATCCTACATCTTAAACCTACATAAAGTACATAGGCACAACATTCTTCAACTTAACCATGACCATTCATCAGGGAATCCAAACATGCATAAAGGACATAATCATAAGCATTTGTTTAACTTGAACATAAACATTTGTAATAACATAAGTCCTAAACCTGCAGAAGGGACATACTCGCAAGTATTCATAAACTTAACCATAACATTCACCACATCATAAATTCTAAACTAGCATAAAGTACATAGTCGCATCATTCTTAAACTTAACTCTAAACATCATAACTTCATAACATCTATCATGCATAAAGAACATAGTTCGCGAGCATTCAGGGTATTTAACATAAGCATACTCAATATCATAAAAGTCTTTTCTTTTCAAAACATATACTTATAGATACTTCAATATCATCCTAACTTCATAACATCTAGCATGCATAAAGAACCTAGTTCGTAAGCATTCAGAGTATTTAACATGAGCATACACAATATCATAAAAGTCTTTTCTTTTCAAAACATATACTTATAGATACTTCAATATCATCATAACTTCATAACATCTAGCATGCATAAAGAACATAGTTCGCAAGCATTCAGAGTATTTAACATGAGCATACACAATATCATAAAAGTCTTTTCTTTTCAAAACATATACTTATAGATACTTCAATATCATCATAACTTGTTTGGGGGGCCCCAGGTTAAGTACCACATAATGCGCGTTCCCTAATAGGCTGGGGTAGCGAGCCACCAGTCCTACTAGAGCAAGACCTCTTACGTCTTACCAGGGCAAGACCTCTTACGTCTTCTTATGTCCCTATGGATTTGATTAACGACCACCTGACGGGTCAGGTACTTAACCTCTTGCAAAGTAAAATACTTAATTCTTTTCTTTTCTTGTCATAATATAAAGAATGCTCTTGATCCCCAACATAAAAAAAGGGAAGCATCTTAATCTTATCTTGTCATGAAGAGAGCTCTTGATCCCTACTTGAAAGGGAAGCATCTCCATCTTATCTTATCATAGGGAGAGCTCTTGATCCCTACTTGAAAGGGAAGCATCTCCATCTTATCTTATCATAGGGAGAGCTCTTGATCCCTACTTGAAAGGGAAGCATCTCCATCTTATCTTGTCATAAGGAGAGCTCTTGATCCCTACTTGAAAGGAAGCATCTCCATCTCAGTCATTTAATAAGGACAAATGAATTAATAACATAAGAGTACCCTAAAGGGGTCCTAAGCATAAACATGTTCATCACCCAAGCATATTTCATGGCACATTATATCATAAACATGAAGCATATTTCCTATGCATATTCATGGCATATTAAATAACAAAACATGTTCCACCTCTAGGTATATTTCATGGTACCTTACATCATAGACATGAAGCATATTTCCTAGGCATATTCATGGCATATTAAATCACAAAACATGTTCCACATCTAGGTATGTTTCATGGCATACTATATCATAAACATGTTCATCACATAGCTTATTTCATATTGCATTGAATCATAAACATATTCATAACACAAGCATAGTTCATGACATATAAACAAACAAAAACCATACCCTTAGCACAACTACATGTGGGGGTGTTTTCATGAAACCCTAACCCTAAAACCATGGGTTAGACGAATCTTGTAAGGGGCTCAAGCTTGGGTTTTGTCCCCTAAAGTTCATTCATGAAGCCTTATAACTGATCATAGTATCATTAGAGATATTTTCATGCAACCCTAACCCTACTTTCATTGGTTGGCCGAATCTTGTAAGGTTAGATCTTTGGACTTTTGTCCCCTAAATCTATTCATGTAGGCCTATATCATAACCTAACTTTATAAGAGGGTATTTTCATGAAACCCTCACTCTAAGAGTCTTGATTGGCTGAAACATGTGGGGGTTCAAGCTTAGGTTTTGTCCCCTAAAGTTCATTCATAAAGCATTATTACTTAACCTAGTGTCATTAGGAACATTTTCATGCAACCCTAACCCTAATTATAAGGGTTGGCCGAAACATGGAATGGGTTCAAACTTAGGTTTTGTCCCCTAAAGTTCATTCATAAAGCATTATTACTTAACCTAGTGTCATTAGGAACATTTTCATGCAACCCTAACCCTAATTATATGGGTTGGCCGAAACATGGAATGGGTTCAAACTTAGGTTTTGTCACCTAGAATTCATTCATAAAGCATTATCATGGCCTAACCTCATAAGAGGGAGTTGTCATAAAAACCCTAACCCTAAAAAGCCTTGGTGGCCGAAACCTATAAGAGCACCAAGTTAGAATCTTTGTCCCCTAAAAGTTCCTATAGTGAGCATACAACCTATAGAAGTTTCCTAGAAACATTTTCATGAATCTTAGCCCAAGAAAACTTAATTGGCCGAAACCTACAAGGGCTACAACTTCATCTTTCTTTCATGAAATTTAACCTACGAAACTAATACACTGCAGGTGAGGGAAATCTTACTTCCTTCGCTTTGCTTGAGAGATGACCTAATGGAGGTCACCTAGCTTTCTCCTAGCTTGAAAGGGGGTCTCGGCCAAAGGATAGAGAGGGAGATTGGTTTCGGTGAGGATGAAGAGGAGAGGAAGAAAATGGCCAAATGGAAACTTCCTTCTTCTTTATAAAGGGAGGAAGAGAAGTTTCTCTTTTCTTTGTCATGCCTCTTCACTTACCCTTCTTCCACTTATCTATAAATTTCCCTCTTCCTCTAATGATATAATTCTATTGGGCTTATGGTTAGTGGGTGCATCTATAGGGCTTGGCTATCTCTAGAGGTTTGGGGTTCAATTCCTAGGCTTTGCATCTCCCCTTTTTCCAAAAAGGCCCACATAAAGCCTATCATCATAAAGCCAAAATTCTCGTAAATTTGCTAGAAATTTTACGGGCGTTACAATCCCTCATACCTTGTGAAAGTTTAGTCCTCGAAACTTAAAACAATCTGGGTACTTACGCCCATGTCCTCCTCTCTCGCCCGGTAGCTTCCTCATATTGGTAATTGCACAGGACCTTTACTAAGGGCACCTCTTTGTTCCTTAACCTTTTGACATCTCGGTATAATATTTGGATAGGCCGACTTTCAACACTCAGGTCATCTTGAATGTGTACTGTTTGTGGCTCGATCACTTGGTCCGCACTGGATACGCATTTCTTGAGCATAGAGACATGGAACACATTGTGTATAGCCGACATCTCTTGAGGCAGCTCCAGCCTGTACGCTACCTTGCCCACCCTCTGCGATATCGGATACGGTCCCACGTAGCGTGGATTCAGTTTACCCTTCCTTCCGAATCTCATCACTCCCTTCATAGGGGTCACTTTGAGAATACGAGTCCCCGACTAATTCTAATAGTCTACGCCGCATATCCGCATAGCTCTTTTGTCGGCTCAGCAGCTTTGATTCTCGACGGATAGTCCAGATGTGGTATTGTCAATAATATCGTCACGAGACCCATTTTCCTCCTTTCACCACCCTCGTACCAACAGATAGGAGACCTGCATCTTCTCCCGTATAGAGCTTCATAGGGTGCCATTCCAATGGTAGCCTGGTAACTGTTGTTGTAAGCAAATTCTGCCAGGCACAAATATCGACACCAGCTCCCCTTAAAGTCTAGAGCACAAGCCCGCAGCATATCTTCCAGCACCTGGTTCACTCTTTCCGTCTGACCGTCGGTCTGAGGATGAAACGCAGTGCTGAATCTCAACTTAGTGCCAAGAGCCTTCTGAACACATTCCCAAAAATGGGAGGTAAAACGGCCATCACGGTCAGAAATAATAGCCTTAGGCACTCCATGTAATTTGATAATTTCCTTGACATATAATTGAGCTAGCTGCTCGATCGAATAGGTCATCTTAATTGCCAGGAAATGGGCAGACTTCGTCAACCGGTCTATGATTACCCATATAGCATCGTAACCATTTGTTGTTCTGGGTAATCCCGAGATGAAATCCATAGATAGTTCTTCCCATTTCCACTCTGGAATCGGTATCGGCTGCAGTAATCCCCCAGGTTTCTGGTGTTCTGCCTTCACCTTCTGGCAGGTCAGACAGGTGTTGACGTACTGAGCCACCTCCCTTTTCATGCCGGACCACCAAAATTTATCCCTTAAGTCCTGATACATTTTATTAGATCCAGGGTGCATGGTATAAGGTGTTCCATGGGATTCCTCGAGTATCTTCTTCCGTAATTCCGGATCGTCCGGAATACATAGTCGGTCCCGGAGGTATAATAGTCCGCCGTTGAAAATGCGGAATCCATTATCCCTTCCTTCCAGTACTTCTTGTTTGATCTTCTGGATGTCTGAATCACCATCTTGCTTTCCCTTTATATCGTCGAACAGCGTCGGCGTTTAGTCATGGTGGAAAGTTGTCCAGAAATAATCTCTATCCCGTAATTCCTTACTTCCCTTTTCAGGGGTTGAGATAGCATCGATAAGGACATCAAAGCGGCAAATTTCGTTTCCCCTCCTTATTCGTATGTTCCGGTCTACCCATCATAGTTCAACTATACCCTACACATCCCATGCAATGAACTCATCATCAATTTTTTTTAAAAAAAAAAAAAAGGAACGACTTGTTATTCATATCTCTTATTCATATTTTCTAACCAGAAGGAAAAATGTTAACATATAACATTCCTTATTTCCAAATTAAACCACAGAACTATTTGAGAAGATAGTTCATTATGACTCCCACTAGGACAAACCCTAGTGCGGTTGTAATTATTTTTAGTCCTATCTTCCTTTGCCTCACTAGGGTGGTCTTCGGCTGGCCAATAAGTTGACTGTTTACAGAACCCTCTTCCTTCCTCTCGAGGCCAGCTACCACCGGATTCTCTACCACAGGCTTCTCTTGAACCTTGTGCTCCAGCAGTTCCCAGCACAACTCCGCATAGGTTATCCGCCCTTCATAACGGCCCCACACGTGGTGTGCAACTACCATGAACTCATTTGGCAGGGAGCGGACCAAGGCCCATATCCTATAATTGTCGATGCTGAAACTCTGCTCGAGTCTCCTAAAAAGACCATCGAGCCTTCTCATGTGTCCGATGACCCCACCATCTGGTTTATAGACTATCCCTTCAATAGCTTCCCTTAATCGGTTTCATGACACATCACGATGGGTCATGGTAGTCATCATCCGTGCCATCTGAAATTGAAATAAATGAAGTCGGATAAAACCGACTACCGTATGAAAAATTCAATTCAAATGAACATATACCTTAAACAAATAATTACGAAAATCAAATCTTCGTAATTTTAGGAGTTTTTTTTTTTGAGTGTAATTAAACTAAGGCTAGCATAAGATTATCCTACATGAATTCATGCATAATTAAGCTAAAACAAAAAAAAAACAATTCTCATTCTCGCAAGGTAAGGTACCCCTTTCTAGCGGTATTTCTAGGTTAGAGACATGTTTCCATCATATAAAGCTTGGTCAGGTATACTATCTAAGTCACAACTATGATTCCATTATACTAAACAGGACGAGGTATTATTTCTATCTAAATCTCAAGTGTGAGTCAATTCTATTAAAACATGATGAGGTATTTTTTTTTTCATTCTAAATAGAAGACATTCTTCATTATAAAGGAAACTTAAGTATGCATAAAATTACTTACTTGGAAATAGCAGGATGGAGGCTTGATGTGTGATAGTGGAAAGGTGAACCTGGCTCTGATACCACCTGTAACGCCCGCCCTTATCTGCTCTCGTATGCGCCATCTATTCCTTTTTTTAAACATACTACATATGGATCCTCTCACAACCTACGTACTTTAACAGGTCATCATAACTTAAACCTTCTTTTGCACTTGCATCACATATCATATTCATCATTAGCATGTTAACATATCTTTCATAACATGCATACATAAAGATTCGTTCATGAGTTCTAACATTTCCAACCTTCTTAAGTGGATGATACTCATTAAACACAAGTCTTATAAGCGGAAGCAATGTCTTAAGTTGTTCTTAGAGCATACAAATACAAGCAAATAGTATAGGGTCTTCTTCCACCATGCCACTATCAAACACACTTGGCCCCTCCTGCTACTTCCTCTAGCGCAGACTTCCTTTATCTGCAGTATATGGACAACATGAACTATAAGCATATAGCTTAGTAAGATCCTTGCCTACTCACAAAAGCCACAAACTTCATCAAGCAATTAGAACATGAGCATACTAGCATAAAGGACCTAAGTACTTCATAGCAACACTAATCAACAACATATCCATGTAATAAAAAAACTAAGCATGGCATAGAATTGTTCATAAGCCAGTTAAGCATAATTAATCTAAGCAGGGCATAGTTTGAACATAAGCATTATAACTACATAAAACTAAGCATGCATGAAAGACATATTCATAAGCATTTTAAAACTTAACAATAAGCATTCCTAACCTAAGCATCCGTAACATCCTACATCTTAAACCTACATAAAGTACATAGGCACAACATTCTTCAACTTAACCATGACCATTCATCAGGGAATCCAAACATGCATAAAGGACATAATCATAAGCATTTGTTTAACTTGAACATAAACATTTGTAATAACATAAATACTAAACACCAAAGGGACATACATAAGTATTCATAAACTTAACCATAACATTCACCACATCATAAATTCTAAACTAGCATAAAGTACATAGTCGCATCATTCTTAAACTTAACTCTAAACATCATAACTTCATAACATCTAGCATGCATAAAGAACATAGTTCGCGAGCATTCAGGGTATTTAACATAAGCATACACAATATCATAAAAGTCTTTTCTTTTCAAAACATATACTTATAGATACTTCAATATCATCCTAACTTCATAACATCTAGCATGCATAAAGAACCTAGTTCGCAAGCATTCAGAGTATTTAACATGAGCATACACAATATCATAAAAGTCTTTTCTTTTCAAAATATATACTTATAGATACTTCAATATCATCATAACTTCATAACATCTAGCATGCATAAAGAACATAGTTCGCAAGCATTCAGAGTATTTAACATGAGCATACACAATATCATAAAAGTCTTTTCTTTTCAAAACATATACTTATAGATACTTCAATATCATCATAACTTGTTTGGGGGGCCCCAGGTTAAGTACCACATAATGCGCGTTACCTAATAGGCTGGGGTAGCGAGCCACCAGTCCTACTAGAGCAAGACCTCTTAGGTCTTACCAGGGCAAGACCTCTTACGTCTTCTTATGTCCCTATGGATTTGATTAACGACCACCTGACGGGTCGGGTACTTAACCTCTTGCAAAGTAAAATACTTAATTCTTTTCTTTTCTTGTCATAATATAAAGAATGCTCTTGATCCCCAACATAAAAAAAGGGAAGCATCATAATCTTATCTTGTCATGAAGAGAGCTCTTGATCCCTACTTGAAAGGGAAGCATCTCCATCTTATCTTATCATAGGGAGAGCTCTTGATCCCTACTTGAAAGGGAAGCATCTCCATCTTATCTTTGATGGGATTTCCCGAGCCGCAAAAACCGCTTTTTGCGTTGCGGAAACCTCGGAAGCCCCGGCCACGGATCCGTGCAAAGTATAAAAATTATAATTACATGTATGTGCTTACAGAAATCCTAGATCTACCTTAGATCTAAGAGGTTAGAACGTTACCCTCGTAGCGACGCCCTTCGCTTATCCCGCTCGTCCAAAAGTTCGCCGGAACTCGAGAGTGTCAAGTGCACACTCCTCTATGGTATCCACACAAGCAATAGGTGGAGAAAACTCAACCTTGAGTGTGCTAGCACTCCTTGTTTGTTTCGGGATAAGAGAGGGATTTGAGATTGAGATCTTGAGAGAAAATGTTCCAAGGAAGAAGATGAAGTTAAGAGTGTAACTCACCAAAATGAATTCACCACCCATAACCCCAAAGTGGCCGGCCACTTCATGGAAGGGGGGTTACATGCATGCATGTAACTCCCATGACCCTTGGTCTCCCTCATGATGTGGCACCAATTGACCAAGTCAATGATGATGTGGCGCATCATCATTGGCCGGCCATGCCTAGTCATCATCATGACATGGCATTTGGTCAAGTCAAACGTGACCTTTCATCTTCCCTCTCAAGTCAAGTCAAACTTGACCTCTAATCTCCCATGGTTGATCAAATCTAACCACTTGACTCAAGTCAATTTAATATAATGAATCTCTATTCATTAATTTAAATTGATTTGATGAATCAAATCTCAATTAGACTCATTCAACACTTGAATCAACTTGAGTCTAACTCAATTAGTCTAATTTGGATTACTCTTAATCCAATTTGGTTCATCCCATGAACCTAATCCTCATGGTTCATCATATGAACCTAATCTCCATCTAATTGCTCTTATGTGTGTGACTCTATAGGTTCTTGTAACGTTGGCAATGTCCCTAAACCGATTTAGGAACATAAGCAATGAGCGGTATCTAGCAACACATCATTGCTACCTAAGTTACAAGAATGTTGAGCTCCAACATCACCTTTGTGACTACTAATTGTGACTCTCACAATATGTGACAATGTCCCTCTATCCTTGACATCTAGATTGACCAATCGAGGCATAGACCGTGTCATCCTGACAATCTAAATCTAGATCTCCAAGTAGACTCACTCTAATCAAATGAGCTCAATATCTCATATTGACTCATTTGGGCATGGCCATGCACTTCGTGGTCTCACTCTATCAAGAATATCGATGTCACCCCCCTCATATAGGAGGGATAGATCCCATCTACATCACTCACATCCCTCCGCATAATTTGTTACATACCCAGTAATCGCCTTTATAGTCCACCCATTTACGGGTGACGTTTGACGAAGCCAAAGTATGCAACTCATTATGTAGGGAACCATGGTGACTTCAGGTCTAAGGACTAATAGTCATACTAATAGCCACATGAGAAAGTATATGACACTCATATAACGATCCATGATACTTTCTCATGGCGGGTCATTCAGTATACATTCTCCAATGCATACCCATGTGTCAACTTGATATCTCATATCCATGACTTGTGAGATCAAGTCATCTTGTTGACCTACATGCTAGTCTCTACGCATTAACATTGTCCCTGAATGTTAATACTCGACTAGGAATGATTAAGAGTAGTTTTCTCTATATCATCTCATTATCGATTCAACCAATCGATTGATATAGATAAGAACCTACTACTCAAGGACATTATTATATTTAGTTATTTGGCACCAATACAAGTAAATATAATAACCATGCCTTTATAAATAGGAATATGATACAATAAAGTCCATACAACAATCATCATATGATTGACTCTAGGGCTTTCACTAACAATCTCCCACTAGCACTAGTGCCAATCACCGTAGTATCTAATACCCAATGACCTAGTGTGACCATCATGCTTTTTCTGTGCCAAAGCCTTGGTCAAGGGATCTGCGATGTTAGCCTCTGTGGGTACTCTGCAAATCTTCACATCTCCTCTATCGATGATCTCTCGAATGAGATGGAAGCGCCGTAGTATGTGTTTGGTCCGCTGGTGTGAGCGAGGTTCCTTAGCCTGTGCAATCGCTCCATTATTGTCACAATAGAGCTCTATAGGATCTGCAATGCTAGGAACCACCCCAAGCTCGAATGAACTTCAGGATCCAAATCGCTTCCTCACGCTTCTCGATGCGTGATATACTCGGCCTCTGTTGTAGAATCAAGAATCGTGTCTCGCTCAACTCTTCCACCACATACACATTCAAGCAAAACACGAACCCTGACTGTGATCTGTAATCATCCTGGTCAGTTTGGAAGCTGGCATCGCTGTAACCCTTTACAGCTAGCTCCTCATCGCTTCCAAATATCAAGAAATATTCTTTAGTCCTTCTTAAGTACTTAAGAATATTCTTGACTGCTATCCAGTGACGCTCACCTGGATCTGACTGGTATCTACTCGTCATGCTCAAAGCATACGAGACATCAGGACGAGTACACAGCATGGCGTACATGATAGATCCTATAGCAGATGCGTAAGGGATCTTATCCATGCGGTCTCTCTCCTCTCTAGAAGAGGGACTTTGAGTCTTCGAAAGACTCACACCATGTGACATCGGCAGAAGTCCTTTCTTGGAATTCTGCATGGCAAACTGAAGTAATACCGTGTCAATGTATGTACTCTGACTTAGGCCAAGCAATCTCTTAGATCTATCTCTATAGATCTTGATGCCTAGAATACAGGCTGCTTCACCTAAGTCCTTCATTGAGAAGCACGTCCCCAGCCAAGTCTTCACAGACTGTAGTGAATGGATGTCATTCCCAATGAGCAGTATGTCATCCACATACAATACAAGGAAGACAACTGTGTTCCCATTAACCCTCTTGTAGACATAGGGTTCATCTTCATTCTTGATGAAACCAAACTGTTTGATCGCATCATCGAATCGAAGATTCCAGCTCCGAGAAGCTTGCTTTAGCCCATAAATGGACCTTTGCAGCTTGCATACCTTCCCAGTATGCTGTGGATCTACAAAACCCTCAGGTTGTGTCATGTACACATCCTCGAGTAAGTTTCCATTCAGAAATGCGGTTTTGACATCCATCTGCCAGATCTCATAATCGTGGTATGCTGCAATAGCAAGCAAGATCCGAATGGACTTAAACATCGCAACTAGAGAAAAGGTTTCATCATAGTCAATACCATGAATTTGCTTGAAACCTTTAGCCACCAATCGGCCCTTATAGGTATGCGCAAGTCCATCCATGTCAGTCTTTCTCCTAAAGACCCACTTACACCCGATGGGTTTGACTTCGTGGATCAACCAAAGTCCATACTTGGTTAGTGTACATGGATTCCATCTCGATCTCATGGCGCCTAGCCATTTCTCAGACTGGGCTCATCACCTTCCTCGATAGGAGGTAGGCTCATTCTCAATGAGCATAACGTCATCATGGTCGACAAGAGAAATGAGTATCTCTCAGCCGACGACGCACCCTATCGACTGCAAGAGGTAGGTCTACTTGAACAGGTGGTTGTTCCACAACTCTTTGTGCAACAACCTCATCACCCACAACACTTTGTGGTTCCTGTTCAACCTCCATCAAGGCCTCAGTGTTATGGTCCTTATCTTGAATTTCTTCAAGATCGAAGGTACTCCCACTAGTTTTTCTAGAAACAAAATCCCTTTCTAGAAAAACCCCAGTCTTTGCCACAAACACTTTGTGCTGACTGGGAATGTAGAAGTAATATCCCTTTGTATCCTTGGGATATCCAACAAAATAGCACCTATCGGATTTGGGTCCCAGTTTGTCTGAGACTTGATGTCTAACGTAAGCCTCACAACCCCAAATCCTCATAAAAGACATCTTGGGATTTTTCCTGTCCATATCGTATATGGTGTCTTTACCACCTTGGATGGTACACGGTTAAGGGTAAAGGTCAGTGTCTGCAGAGCATATCCCCAAAAGGATATAGGAAGATCTGTGTGACTCATCATAGATCGTACCATATACAATAGGGTACGATTCCTCCTTTCGGATACACCATTCCACTGTGGTGTTCCAGGAGGAGTGAGTTGGGATAGAATCCCACACTCAGCTAGATAGTCATGAAACTCATGGCTAAGGTATTCACCACCTCGATCTGATCGAAGTATCTTAATACTCTTGCCAAGCTGGTTTTGTACTTCATTCTTGAATTCTTTGAACTTTTCAAAGGATTTAGATTTATGTGTCATAAGATACACATAACCATATCTACTGAAGTCATCAGAAAATATAATGAAGTACCTGTAACCACCTCTAGCAGCAACATTGAAAGGACCACATACATCACTATGTATAAGTCCTAACAAATCTGTTGCTCTTTCGCTATGTCCACTAAAGGGAGTCTTGGTCATCTTGCCTAAAAGGCAAGACTCGCATGTCTCATATGATTCAAAATCAAATGAGTCTAGCAGCCCACCCTTATGGAGCTGAGATAAGCGACTCTCATTTATGTGACCTAAGCGACAATGCCAGAGATAGGTTTGGTTCAACTCATTTGACTTGATCCTCTTGGTACTTATGTTATAGATAGGGCTCTCTAAGTCTAGAAAGTAGAGTCCGTTCATTAGAGGTGCACTACAATATAACATATCATTTAAATAAACTGAACAACATTTGTTCTTTATTATAAATGAAAAACCTTTCTTGTCCAAACAAGAAACTGAAATGATGTTCTTAGTTAAGGCAGGCACATAACAACATTCATCTAATTCTAGTATAAGCCCAGAGGGCAGAGATAGATCATAAGTTCCTATAGCAACAGCAGCAACCCTTGCTCCATTGCCTACTCGTAGGTCCACCTCGCCCTTTGTCAATGCCCTGCTATTTCTCAGCCCCTGCACATTGGTACAAATGTGAGATGCACATCCGGTATCTAATACCCATGATGAAGAAATAGATAGATTGACTTCTATAACATTTATACCTGAAGTAGAAGTCTCACTTCTCTTCTTCTTAAGATCTTCCAGGTATGCCTTGCAGTTACGCTTCCAGTGTCCTGCTTCCTTGCAGTGGAAGCAAGCCCCTTCCTTGGCTACCCCTCCTTTGGGTTTAAGTTCTTTGTCTTTGCCCTTGGCTTGGGACTTTCCCTTACCTTTAGGCTTGCCCTTGCCTTTCTTCTTCTGCACCATCAAAATGGTGTCAGATTTACCCTTCTTAAGGTTAAGCTCGTGATTCTCAACATCCGAGCATTTATTTAATGGCTTATCAATTTCATTCATGTTATAATTCATGACAAATTGATTGAAGGCTTGTGGCAAAGATTGCAAGATTAGGTCAGTGGCCAGCTCTTGGCCAAGTGGGAATCCCAGCCTTTGTAGGTTTTCTACGTACCCAATCATCTTGAGTACATATGTACCTACGAGAGTCCCTTCTTGCATTTTGGGCCCAAATAATGCCTTAGAGACTTCATATCTCTCATGCCTAGCTTGTCCTTGATATAGTTGACGAAGATGTCCAACCATATCATAAGCATTCATGAACTCGTGTTGCTTCTGAAGCTCAGAGTTCATGGTCATGAGCATTAGACATGACACATCTAATGCATCATCTTGATGCTTCTTGTAAGCATCTTTGTCACCATGCGAGGCATTGGCGTGAGGTGCCTCCGAATGGGCTGCTCCAGGGACGCATAACTTCCTTTCTTGGGTGAGAACAATTCTCAAGTTCTTGTCAATCCAGAAATTTGCTCCATTGAGCTTGTCCTTCTCAAGGACGGATCGCAGAGAGAGAGTGTTCGTGGTTGTCGACATAGTTATCTACAACATACAATGCAGAGAATTAATATCATGTTCCTTTTATCATTTAATTAAGCCTTTAATCAAATGATGCTCCCACTGAATTATAGGAATTTTGTAGAATCGAGTTATGGATGTGGTCAAACCACATTATTAGATTCAAACAAACTAGCTATAATTCTTGCGGGACAAGATCCACATCATACTAAGCCTTGAGTTAGCTTTGGCTAAATCGCCCAAGACTTAGTACGATCGGTGGGTAACACATTACCGATTACATCTCTATGCAACTCTTGTTTATAGGATTAAGACCCACATTTACAAAAGACCTTGAGTTAGCTTTGGCTAAATCGCCCAATATTTAGTGTAAATGCGATCTTAACCTATCTTTCCAACGATTGGAATATGCCTATAGTTCTACTCGATCCAATTGAGTGAACTAGTTTTGCTCAATCTAATTGAGCTGACTCTAACCCGAGTCGTGATAGGCGGGACCAAGATTGTCCCTCCGCACCCTACCAAGATAATATGTGTTGCTCTGCTTTGGCAGATTCAACAACGACAAATGATCGAGGTAGTGATGGGTATCAAGGCTCGGTAGGCATTTTCGAGTTGATTCGATTATGATCTAATCTAATCGTAATGTGTATCTTATACGCATTTAGGCCTTTATTATCCTATATTAGTATGCATCATATACATACATTAATTATTCTAGCATGCATCATATACATACAAGAAAATTAACCTAGCATGCATCATATACATACAAACATTTTTCTACTAGCATGCATCACATACATACAAGCAAAAAAAAAAAAATCAATTAAATATATATATTTATATATATATATCAACATATATATATATAATTAAATGTGATATAGTCATGGCCCTACTACGATCTTCTCAAGCCAATGAGAAGATCGGACGGTCTACCTAAGGCTAGCGGCTTCTCCAAGCGCTTCCTTTGACCGCTATGTGTCGTCGTCACCCTTCTCGTAAGCTCGTCTTCAAGTGGACTTTCCACCGCTCCATTTTTGTACATTACAAATATGAAACTTAAGTTACATTCGAGTCTAAAACTATTTACAACTAGAATATTAAAAGAAGAGGTGCGACGCGCAGGTCGCAAACACTTTACAACACGCACAACCACAAAACGACACACAGGCCGTATTATGAATTACAACACACATAATCCAATCCAATTGGGTTATTGGGCCATGACAATCACAGAATTATACATAATTCTAAATTATATATTTTTACAGAAAATTTATATAATTTTTCCTAATTTATTTTGAATTTATGAGTCACCCCTCCAAACGAAGCGGTCCGCTAAGCGGTTTCCGGGCGCGATCGCGGGACATGGCCCCTTTCGGGGATAGGGGCAGCGCCCCTACTCGCAAAATAAACTTCGCGAGTGTCCCTTCAATGATCTTACAGTGACTTAAGTCTCTGTCCCAAAAACCTAAAGCGAGAACTCGCCGATTCGGAGAGTTTTTCTCGACGGTTGAAGCCTACAAGTGTCCCAACACTCATTGCTTCGACTCTACGAGAAAAATACCCAAAAATTCTATAAAATAAGAAAATTTACAGAAACTTATAAATCTATAATTTTTTATATCTAATATAAAACTACAAAATGAAACACATACATGCTTCAGACGTGGCTCGATACCCTTTGTTGGGATTTCGAGCAAGAAACCGCAACTGCGTTGCGGAAACCTCGGAAGCCCCGGCCACGGATCCGTGCAAAGTATAAAAATTATAATTACATGTATGTGCTTACAGAAATCCTAGATCTACCTTAGATCTAAGAGGTTAGAACGTTACCCTCGTAGCGACGCCCTTCGCTTATCCCGCTCGTCCAAAAGTTCGCCGGAACTCGAGAGTGTCAAGTGCACACTCCTCTATGGTATCCACACAAGCAATAGGTGGAGAAAACTCAACCTTGAGTGTGCTAGCACTCCTTGGTTGGTTCGGCCAAAGAGAGGGATGGGAGAGGGAGAGCTTGAGAGAAAAAGTTCCAAGGAAGAAGATGAAGTTAAGAGTGTAACTCACCAAAATGAATTCACCACCCATAACCCTAAAGTGGCCGGCCACTTCATGGAAGGGGGGTTACATGCATGCATGTAACTCCCATGACCCTTGGTGTAGCGCCCGCCCTTATCTGCTCTCAGGGCGGCGCTACTTTAGTCTATATATTTTTTTTTTATTAGCATACTACATATGGATCCGTTCAAAGTCTACATGCTTAAACAGGTTATCATAACTGAAACCTTCTTTGGCACATGCATCACCTATCTTATTCATCATTAGCATGACCACATATCTTATCTCATTTCATAACATGCATAACGAAAGGATTCGTTCATGAGTTCTAACATATCGAACCTCTTAAATAAGGGATACTCATTAAACACAAGTCTTATAAGCGGAAGCAATGTCTTAAATTGTTCTTAGAGCATATAAATATAAGCAGATAGTGAAGGGTCTTCTTCCACCATGCCACTATCACACACGCACATGGCCCCTCCTGCCACTTCCTCTAGTGCAAACTTCCTTTATCTCAGATATGGACAACATAAACTATAAGCATATAGCTTAGTAAGATCCTTGCCTACTCACAAAAGCCACGATTTCATCAAACTATTAGAACATGAGCATGCCATAGAAAATGACCTAAGCATTTCATAGCAACACTAATCAACAACATATCGGGTAATAGTACAAAAGAACTAAGCATGGCATAGAATTGTTCATAAGCGAGTTAAGCATAATTAATCTAAGCAGGCATACTTTGAACATGAGCGTTATAATCTGCATAAACTAAGCATGCATGAAAGAACGTAATCATAAGCATTTGGTTAACTTGAACACAAACATTTGTAATAACATAAACCCTAATCATGCAGAAGGAACATAGTCGCAAGTATTCTTAACCTTACCCTTAACCTTCACCACATCATAAATTCTAAACTAGCATAAAGTACATAGTCACCACATACTCAGACTTAACTCTAAACATCATAACTTCATAACATCTAGCATGCATAAAGAACCTAGTTCGTAAGCATTCAGAGCATTTAACATAAGCATACACAATATCATAAAAGTCTTTTCTATTCAAAACATATACTTATAAATACTTCAATATCATCATAAATTCATAACATCTAGCATGCATAAAGAACCTAGTTCGTAAGCATTCAGAGCATTTAACATAAGCATACACAATATCATAAAAGTCTTTTCTTTTCAAAACATATACTTATAAATACTTCAATATCATCATAACTTCATAACATCTAGCATGCATAAAGAACCTAGTTCGTAAGCATTGAGCATTTAACATAAGCATACACAATATCATAAAAGTCTTTTCTTTTCAAAACATATACTTATAAATACTTCAATATCATCATAACTTCATAACATCTAGCATGCATAAAGAACCTAGTTCGTAAGCATTGAGCATTTAACATAAGCATACACAATATCATAAAAGTCTTTTCTTTTCAAAACATATACTTATAAATACTTCAATATCATCATGTGTTAAGTACCACATAATGCGCTTCCCTAATAGGTCAGTAGCGAGCCACCACCCTACTAGAGCAAGACCTCTTACGCCTTACTGTGGCAAGACCTCTTACGCCTTCTTGTGTCCCTATGGATTTGATTAACGCACCACCGACGGGTCGGGTACTTAACCTCTGCAAAGTAAAATACTTAATTCTTTTATTGTCATAATATAAAGAATGCTCTTGATCCCCAACACAAAAAGGGAAGCATCTTGATTTTATCTTGTCATAAAGAGAGCTCTTGATCCCTACTTGAAAGGGAAGCATCTCCATCTTATCATATCATAAGGAGAGCTCTTGATCCCTACTTGAAAGGGAAGCATCTCCATCTTATCTTGTCATAAGGAGAGCTCTTGATCCCTACTTGAAAGGGAAGCATCTCCATCTTATCTTATCATAAGGACACATGCACTCATAACGTAAGAGTACCTATAGGGGTCCTAAAGCATAAACGTGTTCATCACATAAGCATGTTTCATTGCATCGTAAACATGAAGCATATTTCCTAAGCATATTCATGACATATTAAATCACAAAACATGTTCTTCACCTAGGCAAATCACAATATTCATGGCACATTACATCATAAACATGTAGCACATTTCCTAGGCATATTCATGGCATATTGAATCATAAAACATGTTCATCACATGGCCTAATTTCATGGCATACTAATTCATAAACTTGAAGCATATTCCCTAAACATATACATGGCATATTAATTCACACAACATGTTCATCCCCTAAGCATATTTCATGGCACATTACATCATAACATGAAGCTTATTTCCTAGGCCTATTCAAGGCATATTAAATCATCAAACATGTTCATCACATAGCCTAATTTCATGTTGCATTGAATCATAACATATTCATCACACAAGCATAGTTCATGTCATATTAAAAAAAACATACCCATAGCACAACTACATATAGGGGTGTTTTCATGAAACCCTAACCCTAAAATCATTGGTTGGCCGAATCTTGTAAGGGGCTCAAGCTTAGGTTTTGTCCCCTAAAATTCATTCATAAAGCATTATAACCTAGCATAGCCTCATTAGGGATATTTTCATGCAACCCTAACCCTAGTTACCTAGGGTGGCCGAAACCTATAAGGGCTAAACTAGGGTTCTTGTCACCTAATATTCATTCATGAGCACTACACCCTAGCATAGCATCTTTAGGGATATTTTCATGCAACCCTAACCCTAGTTACCTAGGGTGGCCGAAACCTATAAGGGCTCAACTAGGGTTCTTGTCACCTAACCTTCATTCATGAGCATTATAACCTAGCATAGCAGCATTAGGGATATTTTCATGCAACCCTAACCCTAGTTACCTAGGGTGGCCGAAACCTATAAGGGCTCAACTAGGGTTCTTGTCACCTAACCTTCATTCATGAGCATTATAACCTAGCATAGCATCATTAGGGATATTTTCATGCAACCCTAACCCTAGTTACCTAGGGTGGCCGAAACCTATAAGGGCATTATCTTGGATGGTGGTTACTTAAAGGTCTTACTTGAAACATACCATCTAAGAACATAACTTTAGAATCAAGTTCATGCAACCCTAACCCTAAAATCTTGGGGTTGGCCGAACCATATAGGGTCATCCCCTTTGGACTTTGGACTCCTAAAGGTATCTACTTGAAACATACCACCCATACAAACCTCCCTTAGTAGCATTTTCATTAATCCTAGCCCACCAACTTAGTTGGAAACTTATAAGGCTACAATTTCATATTTCTTTCAACCTAACCTATCAACTAATACACCAAGGTGAGGGAAAACTTACTTCCTTCGCTTTGCTTGAGGAGATGACCTAATGGAAGTCACCTAGCTCTCTCCTAGCTTGCAAGGGGCTCTCGGCCAAAGGAAGAAGAAGAAGGGCTTAGGTTTCAGTGAGAATGAAGAGAAGAGGAAGAAGGAAAGAAGAAGTGGCCAAGTGGAACTTCTCTCTTCTTTATAAAGGGGAGGAAGAGAAGTTTCTCTTCTCTTTGTCAAGCCTCTTCATTTACCCTCCTCCCATTTATCTATAGGTTCCCCTTTTCCTCTAATGATATGATTCTATTGGGCTCATGGTTAGTGGGTGCATCTATAAGGCTTGGCTATCTCTAGAGGTGGGGGGTTCAATTCCTAGGCTTTGCATCTCTTTTTGGCTTATTTTCTTTTATTTCTCCAAAAAGGCCTACATAAAGCCTATCATCATAAAGCCAAAAATTCTCGTAAAATTGCTAGAATTTCACGGGCGTTACACTTGGTCTCCCTCATGATGTGGCACCAATTGACCAAGTCAATGATGATATGGAGCATCATCATTGGCCGGCCATGCCTAGTCATCATCATGACATGGCATTTGGTCAAGTCAAACTTGACCTTTCATCTTCCCTCTCAAGTCAAGTCAAACATGACCTCTAATCTCCCATGGTTGATCAAATCTAACCACTTGACTCAAGTCAATTTAATATAATGAATCTCTATTCATTAATTTAAATTGATTTGATGAATCAAATCTCAATTAGACTCATTCAACACTTGAATCAACTTGAGTCTAACTCAATTAGTCTAATTTGGATTACTCTTAATCCAATTTGGTTCATCCCATGAACCTAATCCTCATGGTTCATCATATGAACCTAATCTCCATCTAATTGCTCTTATGTGTGTGACCCTATAGGTTCTTGTAACGTTGGCAATGTCCCTAAACCGATTTAGGAACATAAGCAATGAGCGGTATCTAGCAACACATCATTGCTACCCAAGTTACAAGAATGTTGAGCTCCAACATCACCTTTGTGACTACTAATTATGACTCTCACAATATGTGACAATGTCCCTCTATCCTTGACATCTAGATTGACCAATCGAGGCATAGACCGTGTCATCCTCGGTACAATCTAAATCTTGATCTCCAAGTAGACTCACTCTAATCAAATGAGCTCAATATCTCATATTGACTCATTTGGGCATGGCCATGCACTTCGTGGTCTCACTCTATCAAGAATATCGATGTCACTCCCATCATATAGGAGGGATAGATCCCATCTACATCACTCACATCCCTCCGCATAATTTGTTACATACCCAGTAATCGCCTTTATAGTCCACCCATTTACGGGTGACGTTTGACGAAGCCAAAGTATGCAACTCATTATGTAGGGAACCATGGTGACTTCAGGTCTAAGGACTAATAGTCATACTAATAGCCACATGAGAAAGTATATGACACTCATATAACGATCCATGATACTTTCTCATGGCGGGTCATTCAGTATACATTCTCCAATGCATACCCATGTGTCAACTTGATATCTCATATCCATGACTTGTGAGATCAAGTCATCTTGTTGACCTACATGCTAGTCTCTACGCATTAACATTGTCCCTGAATGTTAATACTCGACTAGGAATGATTAAGAGTAGTGTTCTCTATATCATCTCATTATCGATTCAACCAATCGATTGATATAGATAAGAACCTACTACTCAAGGACATTATTATATTTAGTTATTTGGCACCAATACAAGTAAATATAATAACCATGCCTTTATAAATAGGAATATGATACAATAAAGTCCATACAACAATCATCATATGATTGACTCTAGGGCTTTCACTAACAATCTCCCACTAGCACTAGTGCCAATCACCGTAGTATCTAATACCCAATGACCTAGTGTGACCATCATGCTTTTTCTGTGCCAAAGCCTTGGTCAAGGGATCTGCGATGTTAGCCTCTATGGGTACTCTACAAATCTTCACATCTCCTCTATCGATGATCTCTCGAATGAGATGGAAGCGCCGTAGTATGTGTTTGGTCCGCTGGTGTGAGCGAGGTTCCTTAGCCTGTGCAATCGCTCCATTATTGTCACAATAGAGCTCTATAGGATCTGCAATGCTAGGAACCACCCCAAGCTCAGTAATGAACTTGTGGATCCAAACTGCCTCCTTTGCTGCCTCAGATGCAGTGATATACTCGGCCTCTGTTGTAGAATCAGCAACTGTGTCCTGCTTCGAACTCTTCCAGCTCACAGCGCCACCATTCAAGCAAAACACGAACCCTGACTGTGATCTGTAATCATCCTGGTCAGTTTGGAAGCTGGCATCGCTGTAACCCTTTACAGCTAGCTCCTCATCGCTTCCAAATATCAAGAAATATTCTTTAGTCCTTCTTAAGTACTTAAGAATATTCTTGACTGCTATCCAGTGACGCTCACCTGGATCTGTCTGGTATCTACTCGTCATGCTCAAAGCATACGAGACATCAGGACGAGTACACAACATGGCGTACATGATAGATCCTATAGCAGATGCGTAAGGGATCTTATCCATGCGGTCTCTCTCCTCTCTAGAAGAGGGACTTTGAGTCTTCGAAAGACTCACACCATGTGACATCGGCAGAAGTCCTTTCTTGGAATTCTGCATGGCAAACCGAAGTAATACCGTGTCAATGTATGTACTCTGACTTAGGCCAAACAATCTCTTAGATCTATCTCTATAGATCTTGATGCCTAGAATACAGGCTGCTTCACCTAAGTCCTTCATTGAGAAGCACGTCCCGAGCCAAGTCTTCACAGACTGTAGTGAAGGGATGTCATTCCCAATGAGCAGTATGTCATCCACATACAATACAAGGAAGACAACTGTGTTCCCATTAACCCTCTTGTAGACACAGGGTTCATCTTCATTCTTGATGAAACCAAACTGTTTGATCGCATCATCGAATCGAAGATTCCAGCTCCGAGAAGCTTGCTTTAGCCCATAAATGGACCTTTGCAGCTTGCATACCTTCCCGATATCTTTGTGGATCTACAAAACCTCGAGGTTGTGTCATGTACACATCCTCGAGTAAGTTTCCATTCAGAAACGCGGTTTTGACATCCATCTGCCAGATCTCATAATCGTGGTATGCTGCAATAGCAAGCAAGATCCGAATGGACTTAAACATCGCAACTAGAGAAAAGGTTTCATCATAGTCAATACCATGAATTTGCTTGAAACCTTTAGCCACCAATCGGCCCTTATAGGTATGCGCAAGTCCATCCATGTCAGTCTTTCTCCTAAAGACCCACTTACACCCGATGGGTTTGACCCCTTCAGGTGGATCAACCAAAGTCCATACTTGGTTAGTGTACATGGATACCATCTCGGATCTCATGGCGTCTAGCCATTTCTCAGAATCTGGGCTCATCACAGCTTCCTGATAGGAGGTAGGCTCATTCTCAATGAGCATAATGTCATCATGGTCAGACAAGAGAAATGAGTATCTCTCAGGCTGACGACGTACCCTATCAGACCTGCGAAGAGGTAGGTCTACTTGAACAGGTGGTTGTTCCACAACTCTTTGTGCAACAACCTCATCACTCACAACACTTTGTGGTTCTGCTCAACCTCCATCAAGGCCTCAGCTATGGTCCTTATCTTGAATTTCTTCAAGATCGAAGGTACTCCCACTAGTTTTTCTAGAAACAAAATCCCTTTCTAGAAAAACCCCAGTCTTTGCCACAAACACTTTGTGCTGACTGGGAATGTAGAAGTAATATCCCTTAGTATCCTTGGGATATCCAACAAAATAGCACCTATCGGATTTGGGTCGGTTTATGCGAGACTTGGCGTCGAACGTAAGCCTCACAACCCCAAATCCTCATAAAGACATCTTGGGATTTTCCTGTCCATATCAGTATATGGTGTCTTTACACTGACCTTGGATGGTACAGGTTAAGGGTAAAGGTCTGTGTCGAGAGCATATCCCCAAAAGGATATAGGAAGATCTGTGTGACTCATCATAGATCGTACCATATCCAATAGGGTACGATTCCTCCTTTCGGATACACCATTCCACTGTGGTGTTCCAGGAGGAGTGAGTTGGGATAGAATCCCACACTCAGCTAAATAGTCACGAAACTCATGGCTAAGGTATTCACCACCTCGATCTGATCGAAGTATCTTAATACTCTTGCCAAGCTGGTTTTGTACTTCATTCTTGAATTCTTTGAACTTTTCAAAGGATTTAGATTTATGTGTCATAAGATACACATAACCATATCTACTGAAGTCATCAGAAAATGTAATGAAGTACCTGTAACCACCTCTAGCAGCAACATTGAAAGGACCACATACATCACTATGTATAAGTCCTAACAAATCTGTTGCTCTTTCGCTATGTCCACTAAAGGGAGTCTTGGTCATCTTGCCTAAAAGGCAAGACTCGCATGTCTCATATGATTCAAAATCAAATGAGTCTAGCAGCCCATCCTTATGGAGCTGAGATAAGCGACTCTCATTTATGTGACCTAAGCGACAATGCCAGAGATAGGTTTGGTTCAACTCATTTGACTTGATCGTCTTGGTACTTATGTTATAGATAGGGCTCTCTAAGTCTAGAAAGTAGAGTCCGTTCATTAGAGGTGCACTACAATAGAACATATCATTTAAATAAACTGAACAACATTTGTTCTTTATTATAAATGAAAAACCTTTCTTGTCCAAACAAGAAACTGAAATGATGTTCTTAGTTAAGGCAGGCACATAACAACATTCATCTAATTCTAGTATAAGCCCAGAGGGCAGAGATAGATCATAAGTTCCTACAGCAACAGCAGCAACCCTTGCTCCATTGCCTACTCGTAGGTCCACCTCGCCCTTTGTCAATGCCCTGCTATTTCTCAGCCCCTGCACATTGGTACAAATGTGAGATGCACATCCGGTATCTAATACCCATGATGAAGAAATAGATAGATTGACTTCTATAACATTTATACCTGAAGTAGAAGTCTCACTTCTCTTCTTCTTAAGATCTTCGTATGCCTTGCGATTCACGCTTCCAGTGTCCTGCTTCCTTGCAGTGGAAGCAAGCCCCTTCCTTGGCTACCCCTCCTTTGGGTTTAAGTTCTTTGTCTTTGCCCTTGGCTTGGGACTTTCCCTTACCTTTAGGCTTGCCCTTGCCTTTCTTCTTCTGCACCATCAAAATGGTGTCAGATTTACCCTTCTTAAGGTTAAGCTCAGCAGTTCTCAACATCTTTGAGCATTTCAGTAATGGCTTATCAATTTCATTCATGTTATAATTCATGACAAATTGATTGAAGGCTTGTGGCAAAGATTGCAAGATTAGGTCAGTGGCCAGCTCTTGGCCAAGTGGGAATCCCAGCCTTTGTAGGTTTTCTACGTACCCAATCATCTTGAGTACATATGTACCTACGAGAGTCCCTTCTTGCATTTTGGGCCCAAATAATGCCTTAGAGACTTCATATCTCTCATGCCTAGCTTGTCCTTGATATAGTTGACGAAGATGTCCAACCATATCATAAGCATTCATGAACTCGTGTTGCTTCTGAAGCTCAGAGTTCATGGTCGCGAGCATTAGACATGACACATCTAATGCATCATCTTGATGCTTCTTGTAAGCATCTTTGTCAGCTCGCGAGGCATTGGCGTGAGGTGCCTTGGAATGGGCTGCTCGGGACGTACAGCTTCCTTTCTTGGGTGAGAACAATTCTCAGGTTCCTGTACCAGTCCAGGAAATTTGCTCCATTGAGCTTGTCCTTCTCAAGGACGGATCGCAGAGAGAGAGTGTTCGTGGTTGTCGACATAGTTATCTACAACATACAATGCAGAGAATTAATATCATGTTCCTTTTATCATTTAATTAAGCCTTTAATCAAATGATGCTCCCACTGAATTATAGGAATTTTGTAGAATCGAGTTATGGATGTGGTCAAACCACATTATTAGATTCAAACAAACTAGCTATAATTCTTGCGGGACAAGATCCACATCATACTAAGCCTTGAGTTAGCTTTGGCTAAATCGCCCAAGACTTAGTACGATCGGTGGGTAACACATTACCGAATACATCTCTATGCAACTCTTGTTTATAGGATTAAGACCCACATTTACAAAAGACCTTGAGTTAGCTTTGGCTAAATCGCCCAAGATTTAGTGTAAATGTGATCTTAACCTATCTTTCCAATGATTGGAATATGCCTATAGTTCTACTCGATCCAATTGAGTGAACTAGTTTTGCTCAATCTAATTGAGCTGACTCTAACCCGAGTCGTGATAGGCGGGACCAAGATTGTCCCTCCGCACCCTACCAAGATAATATGTGTTGCTCTGCTTTGGCAGATTCAACAACGACAAATGATCGAGGTAGTGATGGGTATCAAGGCTCGGTAGGCATTTTCGAGTTGATTCGATTATGATCTAATCTAATCGTAATGTGTATCTTATACGCATTTAGGCCTTTATTATCCTATATTAGCATGCATCATATACATACATTAATTATTCTAGCATGCATCATATACATACAAGAAAATTAACCTAGCATGCATCATATACATACAAACATTTTTCTACTAGCATGCATCACATACATACAAGCAAAAAAAAATCAATTAAATATATATATATATATATATATCAACATATATATATATAATTAAATGTGATATAGTCATGGCCCTACTACGATCTTCTCAAGCCAATGAGAAGATCGGACGGTCTACCTAAGGCTAGCGGCTTCTCCAAGCGCTTCCTTTGACCGCCATGTGTCGTCGTCACCCTTCTCGTAAGCTCGTCTTCAAGTGGACTTTCCACCGCTCCATTTTTGTACATTACAAATATGAAACTCAAGTTACATTTGAGTCTAAAACTATTTACAACTAGAATATTAAAAGAAGAGGTGCGACGCGCAGGTCGCAAACACTTTACAACACGCACAACCACAAAACGACACACAGGCCGTATTATGAATTACAACACACATAATCCAATCCAATTGGGTTATTGGGCCATGACAATCACAGAATTATACATAATTCTAAATTATGTATTTTTACAGAAAATTTATATAATTTTTCCTAATTTATTTTGAATTTATGAGTCACCCCTCCGAAACGGTCCCGCTAAGCGGTTTCCGGGCGCGATCGCGGGACATGGCCCCTTTCGGGGATAGGGGCAGCGCCTACTAAAAAATAAACTTCGCGAGTGTCCCTTCAATGATCTTACAGCGACTTAAGTCTCTGTCCCAAAAACCTAAAGCGAGAACTCGCCGATTCGGAGAGTTTTTCTCGACGGTTGAAGCCTACAAGTGTCCCAACACTCGTTGCTTCGACTCTACGAGAAAAATACCCAAAAATTCTATAAAATAAGAAAATTTACAGAAACTTATAAATCTGTAATTTTTTATATCTAATATAAAAACTACAAAAATGAAACACATACATGCTTCGCACGTGGCTCTGATACCACTGTTGGGATTTCCCGAGCCGCAAAAACCGCTTTTTGCGTTGCGGAAACCTCGGAAGCCCCGGCCACGGATCCATGCAAAGTATAAAAATTATAATTACATGTATGTGCTTACAGAAATCCTAGATCTACCTTAGATCTAAGAGGTTAGAACGTTACCCTCGTAGCGACGCCCTTCGCTTATCCCGCTCGTCCAAAAGTTCACCGGAACTCGAGAGTGTCAAGTGCACACTCCTCTATGGTATCCACACAAGCAATAGGTGGAGAAAACTCAACCTTGAGTGTGCTAGCACTCCTTGGTTGGTTCGGCCAAAGAGAGGGATGGGAGAGGGAGAGCTTGAGAGAAAAAGTTCCAAGGAAGAAGATGAAGTTAAGAGTGTAACTCACCAAAATGAATTCACCACCCATAACCCCAAAGTGGCCGGCCACTTCATGGAAGGGGGGTTACATGCATGCATGTAACTCCCATGACCCTTGGTCTCCCTCATGATGTGGCACCAATTGACCAAGTCAATGATGATGTGGAGCATCATCATTGGCCGGCCATGCCTAGTCATCATCATGATATGGCATTTGGTCAAGTCAAACTTGACCTTTCATCTTCCCTCTCAAGTCAAGTCAAACATGACCTCTAATCTCCCATGGTTGATCAAATCTAACCACTTGACTCAAGTCAATTTAATATAATGAATCTCTATTCATTAATTTAAATTGATTTGATGAATCAAATCTCAATTAGACTCATTCAACACTTGAATCAACTTGAGTCTAACTCAATTAGTCTAATTTGGATTACTCTTAATCCAATTTGGTTCATCCCATGAACCTAATCCTCATGGTTCATCATATGAACCTAATCTCCATCTAATTGCTCTTATGTGTGTGACCCTATAGGTTCTTGTAACGTTGGCAATGTCCCTAAACTGATTTAGGAACATAAGCAATGAGCGGTATCTAGCAACACATCATTGCTACCCAAGTTAAAAGAATGTTGAGCTCCAACATCACCTTTGTGACTACTAATTATGACTCTCACAATATGTGACAATGTCCCTCTATCCTTGACATCTAGATTGACCAATCGAGGCATAGACCGTGTCATCCTCGGTACAATCTAAATCTTGATCTCCAAGTAGACTCACTCTAATCAAATGAGCTCAATATCTCATATTGACTCATTTGGGCATGGCCATGCACTTCGTGGTCTCACTCTATCAAGAATATCGATGTCACTCCCATCATATAGGAGGGATAGATCTCATCTACATCACTCACATCCCTCCGCATAATTTGTTACATACCCAGTAATCGCCTTTATAGTCCACCCATTTACGGGTGACGTTTGACGAAGCCAAAGTATGCAACTCATTATGTAGGGAACCATGGTGACTTCAGGTCTAAGGACTAATAGTCATACTAATAGCCACATGAGAAAGTATATGACACTCATATAACGATCCATGATACTTTCTCATGGCGGGTCATTCAGTATACATTCTCCAATGCATACCCATGTGTCAACTTGATATCTCATATCCATGACTTGTGAGATCAAGTCATCTTGTTGACCTACATGCTAGTCTCTACGCATTAACATTGTCCCTGAATGTTAATACTCGACTAGGAATGATTAAGAGTAGTGTTCTCTATATCATCTCATTATCGATTCAACCAATCGATTGATATAGATAAGAACCTACTACTCAAGGACATTATTATATTTAGTTATTTGGCACCAATACAAGTAAATATAATAACCATGCCATTATAAATAGGAATATGATACAATAAAGTCCATACAACAATCATCATATGATTGGCTCTAGGGCTTTCACTAAGAATCTTATCATAGGGAGAGCTCTTGATCCCTACTTGAAAGGGAAGCATCTCCATCTTATCTTGTCATAAGGAGAGCTCTTGATCCCTACTTGAAAGGGAAGCATCTCCATCTCAGTCATTTCATAAGGACACATGCATTCATAACATCAGAGTACCCTAAAGGGGTCCTAAGCATAAACATGTTCATCACCCAAGCATATTTCATGGCACATTATATCATAAACATGAAGCATATTTCCTATGCATATTCATGGCATATTAAATCACAAAACATGTTCCACCTCTAGGTATATTTCATGGTACCTTACATCATAGACATGAAGCATATTTCCTAGGCATATTCATGGCATATTAAATCACAAAACATGTTCCACATCTAGGTATGTTTCATGGCATACTATATCATAAACATGTTCATCACATAGCTTATTTCATATTGCATTGAATCATAAACATATTCATCACACAAGCATAGTTCATGACATATAAACAAACAAAAACCATACCCTTAGCACAACTACATGTGGGGGTGTTTTCATGAAACCCTAACCCTAAAACCATGGGTTGGCCGATTCTTGTAAGGGGCTCAAGCTTGGGTTTTGTCCCCTAAAGTTCATTCATGAAGCCTTATAACTGATCATAGTATCATTAGAGATATTTTCATGCAACCCTAACCCTACTTTCATTGGTTGGCCGAATCTTGTAAGGTTAGATCTTTGGACTTTTGTCCCCTAAATCTATTCATGTAGGCCTATATCATAACCTAACTTTATAAGAGGGTATTTTCATGAAACCCTCACTCTAAGAGTCTTGATTGGCCGAAACATGTGGGGGTTCAAGCTTAGGTTTTGTCCCCTAAAGTTCATTCATAAAGCATTATTACTTAACCTAGTGTCATTAGGAACATTTTCATGCAACCCTAACCCTAATTATATGGGTTGGCCGAAACATGGAATGGGTTCAAACTTAGGTTTTGTCCCCTAAAGTTCATTCATAAAGCATTATTACTTAACCTAGTGTCATTAGGAACATTTTCATGCAACCCTAACCCTAATTATATGGGTTGGCCGAAACATGGAATGGGTTCAAACTTAGGTTTTGTCCCCTAGAATTCATTCATAAAGCATTATCATGGCCTAACCTCATAAGAGGGAGTTGTCATAAAAACCCTAACCCTAAAAAGCCTTGGTGGCCGAAACCTATAAGGGCACCAAGTTAGAATCTTTGTCCCCTAAAAGTTCCTATAGTGAGCATACAACCTATAGAAGTTCCCTAGAAACATTTTCATGAATCTTAGCTTAAGAAAACTTGATTGGCCAAAACCTACAAGGGCTACAACTTCATCTTTCTTTCATGAAATTTAACCTACGAAACTAATACACTGCAGGTGAGGGAAATCTTACTTCCTTCGCTTTGCTTGAGAGATGACCTAATGGAGGTCACCTAGCTTTCTCCTAGCTTGAAAGGGGGTCTCGGCCAAAGGATGGAGAGGGAGATTGGTTTCGGTGAGGATGAAGAGGAGAGGAAGAAAATGGTCAAATGGAAACTTCCTTCTTCTTTATAAAGGGAGGAAGAGAAGTTTCTCTTTTCTTTGTCATGCCTCTTCACTTACCCTTCTTCCACTTATCTATAAATTCCCCTCTTCCTCTAATGATATAATTCTATTGGGCTTATGGTTAGTGGGTGCATCTATAGGGCTTGGCTATCTCTAGAGGTTTGGGGTTCAATTCCTAGGCTTTGCATCTCCCCTTTTTTTTTTTTTGGCTTATTTTCTTTTATTTTTCCAAAAAGGCCCACATAAAGCCTAGGATAGTTTAAGTCCTATCTTCAAGTTGTTGGTATAATCGAGGGTTTGTCTCTTTAGGGAACCAAGTAAAAAACTATTTGTCTCATTTAGTTTTATTTACATTTATTGTCGATTTAAAAGAAAGTTAGGCATTGCTATTATCAATTAGTTTGGGTTTTCATCATCGTTTCCCTTTGGATTTAGATATGGATTCATCTATTGAGCTTCAATCTATGTTTTGGGCAGTTTGTGGAGCTTGATGGTCGACCGTGAACAGGGGAGAAACGGTGCCGGTGAAGTTTTGGGTCGGTAAGTTTGGTTTACCTTTGTTGTTTCAATGTTAATTACTGATTTTCGTTTGGAGGTTGCTGTGTGATTTGTGGTATGAGATGATCTTGTCCAATGAGTTGGATATAGGGTGTGATTGTTGATTTATGTGTCGGTTGTAGGTCGAAGAAGGAGGCAGACCGGATTTGTTTGATGTCTATTCTTGGAGTGATTGTCTTCAGTCGATGGTCTTCAAGGGGTAGTGGATCGTTGTAGGAAGAAAGGGCAGTAACAGATCCGGTGAACTTTATAGGTGATAGGATTGGATGGAGAAATTCAATTTGATTATAACTCTAATTTAGTCTTTATCTTGTTCTGTTTGTGGTGCTCCAGAGTTGTGTCGTGGAGTGAAGGGCAGAGGAGGTGGTATGAGATGTATCATGTTCGATACGTTTGAGTTGGGTTATGATGGATTGGATTAGGATAATAGAGTTTTAACTCGTAGACGAGGGAAGGATACAGATATATAGAATGAATTAGTGTTTAGTTCGTATAATTAACGGAGACTTGTACTTAACGATAATTTGTTATTATTGTGCAGGTTTGGGATACGAAGCAGGTCCACGACCGTGAGGATTATTCGAGCTTCATATCAGGTGGGTAATATCTACCCTGGTCAGGTAGTTTTGATCTGAATCTGGTGCATGAATTTGGACTTATGCTATTGCTTTGATCTTAGATCTACTCTTATTTAATCATATGTTTGTACTGCCTTGACCTTTGAGATATATTGTCGTTACTTCATTGATTATCTACCACGGATAGGAACTATAAACCCTATTATGTGTTAGCTGATGGATATTCAGTAAGTACAGGTGGTTATGGATTATCTCTGTGATCTCAGATTGGATTACTGTGTTACATCACTAGGGTTAGGTGATGGATTAGACAATGGAGACGATTATTGTATCATACACATATTAGTTGTGCATCTATGGTGGATCTAGTTGTCTGTGAATAGATAAGTGTGTGGTTGTCAGTATGTGGCCATGGACTAGAGGTCCTAGCGTGATGGTATATCCATTATGGATTATGTGTCTGTGTATGGTTATATGGACGATCGATAGTCTTTGGTAAGATGTGGTGACTCTTTGTGCGATCTTAGTGTACATAGTTGACTTTGTACTTGGGACTCATTAAGACAATACTGTAGATACATGCATCATTGACATATGCATCATCTTAGGGGGTGGATTATCTCGCTCAGACCACTCGATAGTTTAGCGAGGTTGAGGGAAGAGCATTGGATGTGCCACGCTCGGCCATTATAGACGGTGGTAGCAGGAGTTGCGTGCAGCTTGTCCTGTCATGCAGTACTCAGCCACTCATGGGTAGTGGTAGCTAGAGTCGCTTGGAGCAGGGACCCTCGGGAGTAGTTATCTTTTTACGCTTGAACTACTAAATGCACTTGTGGTCATCGAGCCATCGTAGTTTGGACGGGTCATGACCATGCATACATATGCAATATATGTATGCATCTATTTGATATATGTTTTACATATGCATGTGAGATGCTGCATTTAATTGAGCTATGATTGCTGCATATATTTGTACATCATGATACATGCCATTTGCATATTATATATTGTTGGGTGTTGAGTATGATATATGTGTTAGTCAAGACCAATGTATGCATTTGTGTAGCGTCATGTCATAGTATGGTATGGACCGGGATGTTATTACATGTGATTATATCGCTCATATTGTTGCAGATCAAGATTGACTTTGTACGTTATATGGGTTATGTTATTGTATATTTGTTCAGGATGATATAGCTTATGGTGTTGCAGACCCTCTGGTATGTTGGTACATTACTTCATGTTCAGTTGATCAGTTTAGTATATACATTGAGTATGATTATACTGTGGTTACTTGTTATTAGATTTGGATAGGACTGTATGTCTATTGGACTCATGTTGTATACCTGTAGATCTTCACATGTATACTTGTAGATCTTGTCATCCTATATGTTGTTCATGCACTTTATATATATTACCCCTGAGTTTATACTCACCACCCCCACAGGTTTCACATCGCAGTAGGTGAAGATTGCCTTGGGCGTTGAGCTCGCCTGATCCATCTCACACTAAACGGATGGATATTTAATCCGTATTGTTGTATTTTTTGTGGATTGTCGTTTTGAGGTTTTAGCCTAGATTGTTTCCGTATTTGTGATATACGGATGTGTTGTATGTATTTGGCTTTTGATGTGATTTCTATTATGTTTCTTATCGTGTCAAGTCACTCCGGAGTGCACAGTTGGGTCGTTGTATCTTATCTATCTGTCAGTATGTTTCCGCTGTGCTTGGTATGTTGATATCTTTATATTATGTTGTTGTTGTGGGCCTACGGGCCTTGTAATAACCTGATATGTTGTCAAGTACAGGGGAGATGTCGTCCGTTTTCTTTTCGGCACGGCATACTCTCGGGGTGTGACACATAGTCTCGCAAGAGGTAGTTTCCCATGTTCGCCAATGGTTCACTGTTTCCTTCCATCTCCCTTTGCTCTACCAGTTTGCGGTGGAAAGTCCTATCTATCTCTAGATAAAACATAAGAAGATTCTCAGACATCATATGACAATGCATAGGATGAATTATGTATGCAAATCATATAGGGTTCTAGGAGTAGTTTTAGCCCACATCTCATGACATTTTATACTTGTTTCATGAACATTTTTCCTTATTTTGCATTCATTTACTATTTCCTAGTTCAAAGATCTACTTTTTCTATTTTCATGTGTAGGACGACGTTTCAGAGGTAAATTGGCACATAATTGGAGCTCAAGGAAGGCAAGCGTGCTCTGGCAGTGTACCCCAAGACACGGGCACACTTTGGACCAAAAGATGACTATTGCATGGAGCTCTAAAGGAAGACATGATCGCCTGTGTGGATCTCACACAGTCCTGCCCAACCCCGATGCTAGAATTGGAGAACGATTTCTAGCGTGCCACACGGTCGGTCTTGTGGATTCCACACGACAGTGTGGTGTTAGCCCAACTTAATGCAAATCAGGGTTTCACAAGTAATTAAGCAAAGTCGATTTCACTCCTATAAAAAGAAAGGCATGCCCAAACCCTAGGGGGAGGAAGGATGACTGGGATGGCAAAAAGGTGCCCTAAGAAGCACCGGAGGCTTGCAACAGGGAGAGAGGAAGCAGCTCAAAGACCGGAATCTATGCTCCAATGCCTAGGAGAATGACTAAGACACAACAACAGACTGACAAAGAGTACTATCATTATTCTAAACTCTATTTGCATTGTAATGATTTTCATTAAGATGTCTTGTGTTTATTCTCTTTCATTATTGGAGAAGATATTTCGATTCTAGGATTAGGGAGTAGCTTGTGTATGTTGGATATGCTAGTTTAAATGTTTGTTCTCTGATCTTGAATATATATTTGCAATTTAGGTTGTTGTGATCCATGAAAGTTGTGTTTTGATTCTACTTCTACTGAACATAGACAATACAAGGGCGGAAAGTCTTTATATCAAAAATCTAGGAGAACCAAGGAGAAACCTCGTGATCATCCTCCCTCCCATAATTGTAGAAGGCAGAATATGTAACAGCCCAAATTTTAGTTCTTATATTTTTTTATTTATAGGAAAATAGAAATAAGAATAGGAAAAAAAGTATATAATAGAAATAAGAATCAGAATAAAAAAAAAATTCGAATAAATGGTTCGTTAGTCGAGGCTCGAACCATGAACCCTTGGTTTGGGGGAATATGCTTCCTACCACTAAGTCATAAGATTACTAATGAGTAGGATATAACAGAATATATCTATAGGCAGGAAAAAGGGAGAAGTTGGTTAATTTTGCTAATCATTTAAAGGGGGTAATTAGGTTAAGGAAAAACCCTAGTTATATATATTTTCTCTTCCCTAAGCTCCTGGCGCCACACACCCACGCCTCTTCTCTCTCTCTCTCTTGTTTTTTTTCCAACCATTCCTCTTCTCTCCCACCCGCTGACCAACCTCTCCTCCTCCTCTCCTCTCCAAACACCGATCCTCTCTCCACCGAGGAAAACAAAAGACAAAAAAAAAGAGCCTCTATAATATCTCCACTATGGGATAATTCAAGAGGGGATTTTCAAGAGGGATCTCCTCAAGGACTTGGTAGAGGATCACGCTAAAGCAAAAGAACACGTAGGAGGTCTTTGTAGGGGATCGGTACGGCCGGCTAGAGGGGGGTGAATAGCCCTTTTTGTTGAATGTCAGAATTCTCTCATTCGTTTGCTCGTCTACACAATCGTTAGCGCAAGCGGAAGCATAAACAAAAAAGACAAAGAAATAAATGAAAATACAAACGCTAACAAAGAATGTAACGTGGTTCACGACTACGCCGCTAATCCACAATCCCGATTCGTCCGAGGTGAATCACTCCTCCAAAGCCAATCACTATTGGTCTCTCCTTTGCACCAAGCTAGGTGGAGGTAACCTTTACAATCAAGATCACTCTTCTTACAATAAGAATGGAGTAAAAACAAGTAAGAAGAGTTTAGAGCTTGTGGGGCACTAGGAAGATCACTTGGAGCATAAGCATTAGCCTCTCAAAGGCTCACACCCTCTCTTTTTATAGAGAGGGTTGATTTCTTCCCATTGGCCACCACGATCATTGCGCCCTTGGCGATCATTGTCGTCACTGCGACCTCCGAACACGTCGGATCCGGCCGGGTGTAGTCCAGCGGAACTCTTAGCGGTCGTGATGGACCTCATCATTGCGCCTCGTAATCGGCCCGATCGGCTCAGCGGTCAATGCCGCGATATCCTCCGGCGATCATTGTCACTCCATGGCGATCGCTGGGCATAAACCCATCAGTCGGATACCAGTCGAACCCACTCGACTCAGAGCAGTCGACTGCCATGACTTGGCAGTCGACTGGTGCCGTGTAAAACTCAAACTTAACATAAGTTTGAGCTTCCGGCGGTCGGGTAAACCTTAACCCTTGCGGTCAAGTCTCCGACACTCAGCCATTCGGCCAAGTTCACCTAATGAGCTACTTACATTTCACTCATTCTCTCATCTCACTCGAAGTCCCTCGCCGAAGCTCTCTTCGTTCGCGGCCACGTCCCTCGGCAGCATCAGGCGCACGACTCTGCAATGCTCCTTCGCGTCTCTTGCCTCCGAAGTCTGCTTCCTTGGCTTCACTTCAAGTCATCTCATCCGGCGGTCCCTCGGATGCTCCAAGCGCACGGCTTCCGCAAAGTCATCCTTCACCGACTCAAGGACCGAGGTTGTGAGGGTGAACCCGCCAAAGCTCCATGTGCGAATTACTAAGTCCTGCACAACTTCAACACACATATCAAATCAACATAACACACTAACTTAAACCCTTTGCCACACCATCAAAACCATATTACGGCAAGAGATTGCCCTAACAATCTCCCCCTTTTTGATGTGTGGCAATCCGTTTAAGTTAGGTAAAAACATTTGATAAAAATTCTAAGGTAAGAAAGCATGTAAAGATAAACATGATATAGCAACATGCAACTCCCTCTTAATCCATGAAACTCCCCATAAAAATATTCTCCCCCTATCATAAGCATAATCATTTCTCCCCCTAAATATGTTCCCCTTTACTTAAACATACATTTCTCCCCCTTTGACACCATCAAAAAGATTAATCCTAATTTATAAACTCATGGCATCAAGTATAGTAGAAAGAGAAACCCAAAAACTTGATTAAAATCTGAAATCAGAAAATATTGGGCTATTTTTTAGGTTATCAGTCGACTGCTATCAGTATGGCAATCGACTGGCACAATGGATTCCGAAATTTAGATTTTCTGGGAAAATTTCAGAAATGCATTAAAAATTCCATAAAATTCAAAAAATCATGAAATTTTGGAAAACACATTTCTTTTAAGTATATCTATCAGTGAAAAATAGGTTTTCATGAAAAATCATTATATTTCCACGTATTTGCCAAAAATCCATAAGCTTTAAACACTACTAGGTTTTTGATCATAAAAGTATCTATTTTAACACCTAGTCTTGCATTGAATTGTTTCAAAACATGAATACATAGATTTCAGATTAAGAAATTGTTTTGAAAACATATGAAATATCCAACCATGATCTTTGGGCAATATGTCTATGAATTAAACATAAGCCTTCCCCATGATTGGTCTATTATTGCTATGTTGATACTTTAAATGACCATCTAAATGCCATAGGCATTAGTGGACATTTGTATCATCCTAACATCTCACCCATGCTAAGTTTGCAATCAAGTTAGCCGATAGTGAGTGTGAGATGCATCCTAGGGGGTATTTGGATATACTTAACCATTATATTCATACGATTCTATCAAGGTTAAGTATCATCCTAATACTCAACATGATCATAAAGGCATATGTCAATTAATTTTACATTATGATCATGAAATACATGTATTCATTGAATAATAATCATGCATTAGGTATTTTATGATGATAATTGTTGGGTTTCCGGCACCGCGGCGTGTGTGTGTTCGATCACGTTTCGTAAACATGAACACAGCGGAAGCAATAAAATAATAAATCTACATTTATTACAACACACACAACACACGCATGCATATTACAACAAGTGTAGACATAACCGTAAATTTAAATTTGCAATAAAAGGAAATTTATCTACGTTATACCTTTCGTATGATGTGTAACGGGAACGACATCAACCGGAACGATCCTCGCTAGAATCGTCTCTATCCGTATCCACGCCGAGTTCCTCGGGATGACTTCGCTAAGCCACGAGCTTCGTCTTCGTACGGGTTACTAGCCTCGTGTTGAAGACGACGTGATCGAGAGATGATCATGATCCGAATGATCCTAATACGAGTTCTCAAAACTCGCTTCTCCGGAGAGGTATTCGTCAACCAATTGACGAATTCTTTGTAACGCCCGTAAAATTCCTAGCAATTTTACAAGAATTTTTGGCTTGATGATCATGGGCTTTATGTGGGCCTTTTTCCAAATAAAAGAAAATAAGCCAAAAATGGATGCAATACCTAGGAATTGAACTCCAAACCTCTAGAGATAGCCAAACCCTATAGATGCACCCACTAACCAGAAGCCCAATAGGATATTACCATTAGAGGAAGGGGGGGATTATAGATAAGTGTGATAAAGGTAAATGAAGAGGCATGGAAGAAGAGAAGAGAAACTTCTCTTCCTCCCTTTATAAAGAAGAGGGAAGGTTCTAATTGACCACTTCCTCTCTTCTTCTCCTTCTCACCGAAACCTAGAGCCTCTCCCTCTCCATTTCCCTCTTTTGGCCGAACCTCATCCAAGCAAGAAAGCAAAGGCTAGGTTGGTTCTTTAGGTTATCTTCCCCACCCAAAGCAAAGTGAAGGATGTAAGTATCCCTCACCTGCAGTACGGGTAGCTTCGATTGCTATTTTGTAAAAGAAACTCATATGATATATTCGGCCAAGATGAGGTTTTGGGTGTTTTATTGAAATTCTATGTCATGTTTGTAAGAAGAAGATGTTGTTAGGAAGTAAATGATGATGTTAGGGTGGAAAAAGGGTTTAGGTTAAAAGCTAACCCTAATAACCACTAAGGTGAATTCGGCCAAGCTATGATTTAGGGTTTCCATGAAGTTATATGCTATGTTTTAGTAACTATATGATGATGTTAGGATTTAAAATGAATTAGGACAAAAGCTAACCCTATTAGCTACTAAGGTTCATTCGGCCAACCTAGGTTTTGGGTGAACAAATGAAGTTTTAATCCATATGTTATATGCAAATGAAGTTGTTGTTATATGAAATGAATTAGGTTGTTGTTATATGAAATGAATTAGGTTAAAGGTTAACCCTAAAAACCCTACTTGGACCATTCGGCCAACCTAGGTTTTGGGTGAACAAATGAAGTTTTAATCCATATGTTATATGCAAATGAAGTTGTTGTTATATGAAATGAATTAGGTTGTTGTTATATGACATGAATTAGGTTAAAGGTTAACCCTAAAAACCCTACTTGGACCATTCGGCCAACCTAGGTTTTGGGTGAACAAATGAAGTTTTAATCCATATGTTATATGCAAATGAAGTTGTTGTTATATGAAATGAATTAGGTTGTTGTTATATGAAGTGAATTAGGTTAAAGGTTAACCCTAAAAAAAACCCTACTTGGACCATTCGGCCAACCTAGGTTTTGGGTGAACAAATGAAGTTTTAATCCATATGTTATATGCAAATGAAGTTGTTGTTGTATGAAATGAATTAGGTTAAAAGATAACCCTAGAAGACCCTATGGACCATTCGGCCATCATGCATTTTGGGGATTAGATGAAGTTTTAATATAAGTCTTATGTGCATATGAAGTTGTTGTTAAGTTAAATGAATAGGTTAACATGTGTTTTATGTTGGGTGAATTCATGTTGACTTGTGATATTAAATAATGCTAGATGAAGATAACATGCCTTAGGTTAGTGTTTACTTACCTTTGATGCCATGCCTTTTTGTCATGTCTATGTGTATGCGATATTTAAAATATGTTATGAAATGGAAGAAGATAAGATTATGAAATGAAACAAAACGATATGTTCACGACATGAATATGACATGATGATGAAATGAAGAATGATATATTATGAAATGAAGAATGGCATGTTTACGAAATGAAAGATGATATGTCCATGAAGGGAAGCATGACGTGTTATGAAATGAAGTATGCTATGTTTGCAAAATGAAATAAGCTATGTTATAAAATAAGCATATAAGTATTTTACCTTCTGCATGGCTTGTACCAAGACCCTAACAGGGTCCAAGAAGGGATGGGCTCCTAAGATGCCTTAGGTCGATTGAGTAAGACTCGGGCCTAGGATGGGCTTCTATGTATAATTGCCCCTAGGTCGATGGAATAAGACTCGGGCCTAGTACGGGATGGGCTCCAAGATGCCTTAGGTCGATGGAGTAAGACTCGGGCCTAGGATGGGCTTCTACGCTATGACGATTGCCCTAGGTCGACGGACTAAGATCGGGCCTAGTAACCTATTAGGTTCGAGACTTGCTACCTCGGGCCTATTTAGGGATGCGCGCTATGATAATGAAGAAGTGGTACAATGCCGGGCCCAAATATGTTGAGATTTATATTTACGTACCTATATTATATGTTTTCAAAAGCATCCTGCATATGTTACCTGATTAGATTGATTATGTTACATGCTATGTTTGATATGCCATGTTTATGCCCCTATGTTACACATGAAGTATGTTATGTTTGATATGCCATGTTTATGTCACTATGCTACATATGATGCATGTTATGTTTGATATGCCATGTTTATGCCCCTATGTTACACATGAAGTATGTTATGTTTGATATGCCATGTTTATGTCACTATGCTACATATGATGTAGGTTATGTTTGATAGGTCATACCTATATGTTTTATGTTATGTTTATTTGCTACGTTACATATGTTATATGTTATGTTTAAGTAAGTCCTAGATGTACATGACATGATGCTATGTTATAGATGATACATGTTATGCTGCCATGCTATGGATGAGATATGTTATGTTTACTCACGTTATTTATGCTACATGTTAAGTTGATTACGCCATGTATGTTGCATGTTATGTGGCTTATATGTTATGAATGTTACATGCTTATATGTTATGAATGGTACATGCTATGATTAATGTCGATATATGGTTTTGTGAGTAGGACTGGATCTTACTAAGCCTATGTGCTTATAGTTTATCTTTCTCTCGTACTGCAGATAAGGGTAAGGGATGGATAAACTAAAGGGAGCAGCAGGAGGGGCCAAATGTGTGTGGCAGTGGCATGGTGGAGAAGATCCGTTAGGTTTATATATATATATGTTTACCTATGATGATGATGTTCATGGATGTCCTTACTTATGTCTCCGTATGACAACGTTGGTTATGAACCTGAACTAAGCACTAGGTATCTATATACGTTATGATGCATGCTCCATGTTAATAAGAAGAAGTAAAGAAGAAGTAAGAAGAAGTATCTATATATGCTATGATGCATGCCCTATGTTAAGAAGAAGAAGTATATATATATGTATATGTCTATGGACATGTTTAAAAGAAAAAAAAAATAAGTCTAAAGTCTTCCGCTGTAAGAAATAAAGAAGTATGTATAAAGTCTTCCGCTGTATGTAATGTATGTATGTACGGTCGCATCACGCGCCGCCCCTCCCGGATTCTGGGTCCGAAAAGGGCGGGCGTGACATCCTTCGTCCTCCACCTCAGAGGATTACCGGAGATCGAATCCCCGGTAAGTTAGCCGCTGTCGGAGCTCTAACCATCGTCCAAACGACGCTCCGACGAGAGGAGAAGAAGCTGTCCAGAAAATTGGACAGCTTGGTGGAGGAGTAGGCGCCGGCCAAAACAAGGAAGCCAAGTGCTCACCTTTTCACCGAGGCCTAGGAAGATGACCGAAGGGTTGCCGGAGGATCACCGGCTGAAGCTTGGACATCGGCAAGGAGCTGGACGGCGGCACAAGGGCTGGGCGGCAATGGAGTTGGGTGGCAATGAGGGTTGGGCGGCAACTCCAACTTAGGGGTTTTGGATTAGGGCTTAATTATCCCTTAAGCCCTCTTTTATAGAGAACTAATTGTCTTAATGGTTATTGGATCATAACCATTAGGCCCGTTAACCCGCTCCATTAAGATAAGTTAAAATAAACCAAACCATGATGGTTTATTTTAAGTTAAAACGAACCGAACCAACTTTTGGTTCATTCGTTTAAAATAAACCAAACCCTTTGGTTTATTCTCCTCCATTGGATTAGAACCAAACCATTTTGGTTCATCCATTTTGTCTTCATAAGACTCGGCCCCATCCACGCTTCCATTGCGACTGAAACGATTTCATGCTCGCTTTATGTTTGGTACAACCAAACCTAGTTTATCTCGGTCTGAGAATCCCATTCTCAAGCTCGTTTTAAATCCTTTGGATTACGCTCGTTGTGCGTGTGACCAAATAGGTTCTCGGTTTATGTTGGTCGTCTATAATTAACCATTAATTATAGAACGATCATGAGTGACACCTAGTAGTACATCATGATCCCCAATTAGAAAAAGATCAGCGGTTGATCGAACTATTTACGAAACCCTTGATGGCTCGAATGAATCGTGCCCCATTCCCTTCACTCATCTTATACCCACTTGGTTGGGACATGGTCTATAGTGCCGATCCCCACTAAGTGACTCGTCACACCTAGCCCAAGTATCATTTCCTCGTCCTACGGATTCTAGTTACTCCACATGTATCGAAGAGTACCTTACTCTAAACATGTAATGCTTTGGCCAAAGACTTTAGTAACAATCAGACGAGAGGCCATGGGTATACATCTCCTCGCAAGGAGTGGTGAATCCTTTATAGGCTATTCAAACACCTTCGATCACTTCGACTTATACCCAATCATCCCGGGTCCACATCTCCTTAGAGATGTTTGCTTAAGATGTCAAAGCATAAGTCTCCATGATCAAGATGACTTGAATACCGCAAGTCAAAGGAACATCGCACTTAAGCTACAGTAAGAACTTCATTGACATATCTATATATGCAGAGAACCATATGAAGTCTTACGGCTGGTCACTCCAATGAACTAGTTACCATAACTAGCAACCACGATTAACTCCGGACATCACTATGTCTCCAGCCAGTGAGAATCAGCTGCTTGGATACACCAAGGAGTATACCTCGTGCTAGTCTCGACAGAATTGATGGTGTCCAAATCCATCAATTCATCGACTAGGGATAATTCCGATACATCACAATTATACATGTAGAGATACTCACTAGTTATGATCCAATCACAAATTCTCTCATGCTGTGAATCGTATTATGGACATTCAGTAAATGAGTTTAAGATCCAATCAAATACATAAAACATGTATACTTAAATAGTGAATCTTCATTTATCATATAAATGGTTCATACATAAGGCGATTGCCTTAGGACATCTCTCATATATTACTAACAGACTCCCACTTGGCCTAATGCCAATCGCTACGGTATCCAATACCATAAGCTCTAACATGACCCTCGAGCTTATTTTGAGGTAATGCCTTAGTCGAGGATCCGCTAAGTTCCTTTCTTAGAATTTTCGATTTGTATTTCGTTCCTCGATGATCTCTCGATAAGATGATAGCGTGAAGCACATGTTTGGATCATTGATGAGACCTTGGCTCTTTCGCTGTGCAATTGCTCCATTGTTATCGCGATGAGCGGTATTGCTTCAACAATGGCGGAATCACACCAAGTTCATGAATGAACTTCTTGATCCAAACGCTTCCTTTCTTTGCTTCCAGGCGCAATGTATTACGCCTCGATGGTAGAATCCGCTCTGATCTCTTGTTTGGAACTTTTCCAACTCACTGCGCCCCCATTCAAGGTGAACACGTATCCAGACTGAGACCTGGAATCATCTTTATCTGTCTGGAAGATGGCATCTGTATACCCGCGTATCACCATGTCCCCTTCTCCATATATTAAGAATACATCCTTAGTTCTTCTCAAGTACTTAGGATCGTCTTAATACGTCCAATGATCCATTCTGGATCGGAGGAGTATCTGCTCGTGACACTCGGGCATATGATACATCGGGCCTCGTACATAACATAGCATACATGATAGATCCTATTGCGGATGCATAGGGAATCTTACTCATGCAAATCCTCTCGTCTTCTGTGCGCGGACACATAGACTTCGAAAGGTGTACCCCATGCCTGATGGGTAAGAAACCTTTCTTGGATTCCGACATGCTAAACCTCTTTAGCACTTTTCGGTCTATATATGTAGGACTCGAAAGACCAAACAAGCTGTTTGATCTATCTCTATAGATCTTAATCCCGAGGATGTAGGTTGCTTCTCCCGAATCTTTCATGGAGAATGTCTTGGATAACCAAACCTTCATTGTAAGATTGAAACATCGTTTCCTATAAGTAATATGTCATCGACATACAATACTAGGAACATTTGCCTCCCACTAACCTTCTTGTACACACAAGGTTAAATGCGGATTTTGTGAGAAATCAAACTTTTTGATTGTCTCATCAAAGCGGATATTCGACTCTGGATGCTTGCTTGATCCATAAATGGACCGTCGCAATTTGCATACCTTGGTTTTATCAAGATGTGAAACCCTCGGTGTATCATATACACGTCCTCGGCGGTTTCCATTAAGGAAAGTTGTTTTCACATCCATCTGCCATATCTCATAATCATAATGAGCCGCTATGGCGGGAGCATCCGAATGGATTTAAGCATAGCTACTGAGCGAATAGGTTTCGTCATAATCAACACCTTGTTTTTGGCGATATCCTTTCAATCTAGCCTTATAGGTAATCACATTACCATCCATGTCGGTTTTCTTCTTGAAAACCCATTTGCACCCTATAGGCTTTATGCCTTGGTGGGTCGACAAGTTCAAACTTGGTTTTCATACATGGAATCCATTTCCGACTTCATGGCACCAAGCCACTTATCCCTTCTGAACTTATCGGCACTTCTTCATAAGCTGGTAGGCTCCTCATCATCAATGAGTAACACGTCGTTCGATTCACTTACGAGAAATCCATATCTCTCGGGAATATTGCGTGTTCTGCGGATCTCTGAAGATGTGGTGTTACAATAGGTCCAGCCGATTGCTCATCACTATGAGTTGTCGGCTGTTGTGCTTCACCAGGTATCTCATCAATGTCTATTTGAGTCTCTCGAGTCTCCTCAAGCTCGACGACACTCCCACTGTTTTCTTGCAAGAGAAACTCTTTCTCTAGAAACACAGCATGCCTTGAAACAAACACCTTTTGTTCCATAGGATGATAGAATTGGTAACCCCTTGTTTCCTTAGGGTATCAATAAATAGACATTTATCGGACTTAGCATCCAATTTATAGTCTGATCCAGCTTCACATAAGTAGCGGGACAACCCCATATCTTCAAGTAAGATACATGAGGTTTCTTACCATTCCATATCTCGTATGGAGTAGTTGAGACTACCTTGGTAGGCATTACATTTAACAAAGTAAGCAATTATGCGAGTGCATATCCCCAAAGGACTTGGGAAGAGTCGCATGATTCATCATTGACTGACCATGTCCAACAAGGTCGATTCGCCTCTCAGATACACCATTATGCTGTGGTGTATATGGCGGAGTCCATTGAGACAATATACCATTGTCTCTTAGATAATCAAGAAACTCTTGACTTAAGTATTCACCACCTCGATCCGATCGAAGTATTTTAATACTCTTGTCATGTTGTTTCTCTACTTCATTTTTGAATTCTTTGAACCTTTCAAAGGCTTCAGACTTGTGTTTCATCAAGAACACATACCCAAACTGTGAGTGATCATCGGTGAAGGTAATAAAGTAGCTATAGCCTCCTAATGCTTGAGTTGACATAGGTCCACATACATCAGTATGTATTAGTCCTAGTAACTCTCCCACTCATTCACCTTTTCCAGTAAAAGGTAACTTAGTCATCTTGCCTTTTAAGCATGATTCGCATGTATCGTATGAATCCAATTCAAACGATTCCAGAATTCCACATCGGTGTAATTCGGACATGCATTTCTTGCTTATATGGCCAAGACGACAATGCCACATATAGGAGTCTATTTGATTATCCTTTCGAGCACGCTTGTTGCTCACTTCGATATTGAAAATATCAATGGATACGTCCAACGTATAAACACCATTGCTTAAAGTTCCAGTCCCATAAAGAACTCCATTTAAAGTTATGTAACAACAATTGTTACTAAAAGTCAAATGGTACCCATTTATATTTAAACAAGAAATAGAAATGATGTTCTTTATCAACGAAGGAACATAAAAGCAATTGTCCAGTTCTAAGACAAGTCCTACAGGGAGTTCCAACAAATACGTTCCGATGGCGAGTGCAGCAACCGTTGCTCTATTCCCAACACGTAAATTTGACTCTCCCTTGACGAGTCTTCTTCTATTCCTTAGACCATGTATGTCATTACATATATGTGAGCCACACCCAGTATCCAATACCCAAGTGTCTGAGGAAATAGAATGACAATCAATAACGAAGATATGTGAAAAGATGGAGCATCTTATGCCTTATTCTTCTTCACGGACTCAATATAAATCTTGCAATTTCTTCGCCAATGGCCCTACTTGCCATAATTATGTCAAGTGCCCTTTTGAGCTGGTTCTGCCTTTTTAGCCTTTTTCTTCTTCCCCTTCTGTTGTTCCTTTGACTCCCTCTTAGAACCTTTCTTCGAGGAATCAACTAACAACACCATCCCCTACTCATGCTTCTCAGAAGGCTCCACAGTCTTCAGCATGTTGAGCAGTACCACAGATGAACCTTCTTACATCTCAGAGGTGAAGAGGAGCTTAGAGACTTTGAACCGTTCGAATCTCACTTGGTCATCAAACAACTCATAAAGATGAAGGACTACGATATGAGCATCCATATGCTCATGTTGCTTTCGTAGATTTGGGTTCCATCGCGGCTAGCATGATGCAACTTGTCAGTTCAGAATCAGTCACATGTTTCTGATAGACCAACAATTGGTCCGGAGTTGCATTGTCACTAGGATGGGCGGGAAGAGGCGCTTCGAGGACATACACAAGCTTTTCACCTTGAGAACAATTCTCAAGTTTCTAAGCCAGTCCAAGAAGTTTGACCTAGTCAATATATTCGAATCCAAAATGGAACGCAAATTTAAAGACATCACCATTAATCTTAGAAATACAAAACGAGCATATATGAGAAAGATGATTTTTAAAATGCATCAATATACATTTATAAATCCCATTCATTTTTTGAATTTCAAAAACCCCAAAATCACTTCGGGAGATCGTAGGTCCATCTCCGAATGGGCTGATATCCATCATAGTTATGAACAACCTTGGAGAGAGTCCAACAAGCCATTCATAATTACGACGGTAGGTATCAACTCCGATTGCATATCACGTATATGCAACTATCACAATGTGCTATCAACTAATTGAATGTTCACACATACATCGGGTTGTTAACACATTAACAAGTATGCATCATATGCATAGCATCCAACTTCACCTCCCTTTACATCGACCTTGGAGAGAGTCCAACAAGCCGATGCTCCAGGTTAAAGCCAACCCATTAATCGGAAAATAGTTTTAATATGGTTAGAGGGCATTCAACCAATTAGCCCAGCTTGGAGAGAGGCCAACAACCAAAGCTAACGATTGACCTCTGACTCTTACCATATTAGTATTAAACTATTCCATGGTTTGAACATGTTCGGGTTCGAGCCGGGCTTGGAGAGAGTCCAATAACCCAAACAAGAAACAGAACTCTGGTTCTAACCATATTAATGGAAGGTGTAGGCTTTAATATTGTTTAAGGGTTTTATGTCTCATCCTCTTTGCATGCAAATAACTATTATCTACATGGCATGACATACATGACATACATCTACATGTCACGACACGCATGGCATAATGTTATGCATCTAATGCAATTACATGGCATACAATTATGTCATGTATTTATTTCCTTATATGTCATAACTATTTATGGAAATAAAATATGTTTAAGATTTGATTCTCCAAATCAAATCATAATTAAATTAGGAAACAAATTTCCAAATCTAATCACATATTTTATTCATGGAATTATTTGATTAAGGAAAACCTATTTAGGAAACCAATTTCCTAAATCATTAAAACTACTTATGGAAATAAAATATTTTAAGATTTGATTTCCCAAATCAAATCATGATTAAATTAGGAAACAAATTTCCAGAATCTAATCAAATATTTTATTTATGGAAAATATCAATTTCCATAAATACTTCCAACTTTCCAAAAGTGGAAGATTTCCATAAACACTTCTAGACTTTCCAAAATTGAAAAATTTCCATAAATACTTCTAAATTTCCAAAATTAGAAAATTTCCAGAAATACATTATGACTATCGCAAAACCTTTTTTACGATTATGTCGAAACACAACCTGGGCTCTGATACCACTGTTGGGTTTCCGGCACCGCGGCGTGTGTGTGTTCGATCACGTTTCGTAAACATGAACACAACGGAAGCAATAAAATAATAAATCTACATTTATTACAACACACACATGCATATTACAACAAGTGTAGACATAACCGTAAATTTAAATTTGCAATAAAAGGAAATTTATCTACGTTATACCTTTCGTATGACGTGTAGCAGGAACGGCATCAACCGGAACGATCCTCGCTAGAATCGTCTCTATCCGTATCCACGCCGAGTTCCTCAGGATGACTTCGCTAAGCCACGAGCTTCGTCTTCGTACGGGTTACTAGCCTCGTGTTGAAGACGACGTGATCGAGAGATGATCACGATCCGAATCCAAATTCGGATCTTAATACGAGTTCTCAAAACTCGCTTCTCCGGAAAGGTATTCGTCAACCAATTGACGAATCCTTCGTCCTCCACCTCAGAGGATTACCGGAGATCGAATCCCCGGTAAGTTAGCCGCTGTCGGAGCTCTAAACGTCGTCCAAACGACACTCCGACGAGAGGAGAAGAAGCTGTCCAGAAAACTGGACAGCTTGGTGGAGGAGTAGGCGCCGGCCAAAACAAGGAAGCCAAGTGCTCACCTTTTCACCGAGGCCTAGGAAGATCACCGGAGGGTCGCCGGAGGATCACCGGCTGAAGCTTGGACGCCGGCAAGGAGCTGGACGGTGGCACAAGGGCTGGGCGGCAATGGAGTTGGGCAGCAATGAGGGTTGGGCGGCAACTCCAACTTAGGGGTTTTGGATTAGGGCTTAATTATCCCTTAAGCCCTCTTTTATAGAGAACTAATTCTCTTAATGGTTATTGGATCATAATCATTAGGCCCGTTAACCCGCTCCATTAAGATAAGTTAAAATAAACCAAACCATGATGGTTTATTTTAAGTTAAAACGAACCGAACCAACTTTTGGTTCATTCGTTTAAAATAAACCAAACCCTTTGGTTTATTCTCCTCCATTTGATTAGAACCAAACCATTTTGGTTCATCCATTACGTCTTCAAAAGACTCGGCCCCATCCATGCTTCCATTGCGACTGAAACGATTTCATGCTCGCTTTATGTTTGGTCCAACCAAACCTAGTTTCTCTCGGTCTGAGAATCCCATTCTCAAGCTCGTTTTAAATCCTTTGGATTACGCTCATTGTGCGTGTGACCAAATAGGTTCTCGGTTTATGTTGGTCATCTATAATTAACCATTAATTATAGAACGATCATGAGTGGCACCTAGTAGTACATCATGATCCCCAATTAACCGAAAAGATCAACGGTTGATCCAGAACTATTTCTGAAACCCTTCAGCAGCTCGAATGATTCGTGCCCCATTCCCTTCACTCATCTTATACCCACTTGGTTCAGGACATGGTCTATTGTGTCAGTCCCCACTAGGCTGACTACGTCACACCTAGCCCAAGTATCATTTCCTCGTCCTACGGATTCTAGTTACTCCACATGTATCGAAGAGTACCTTACTCTAAACACGTAATGCTTTGGCCAAAGACTTTAGTAACAATCCGACGAGAGGCCATGGGTATACATCTCCTCGCAAGGAGTGGTGAATCCTTTATAGGCTATTCAAACACCTTCGATCACTTCGACTTATACCAAATCATCCCGGGTCCACATCTCCTTAGAGATGTTTGCTTAAGATGTCAAAGCATAAGTCTCCATGATCAAGATGACTTGAATACCGCAAGTCAAAGGAACATCGCACTTAAGCTACAGTAAGAACTTCATTGACATATCTATATATGCAGGGAACCATATGAAGTCTTACGGCTGGTCACTCCAATGAACTAGTTACCATAACTAGCATCCACGATTAACTCCGGACATCACTATGTCTCCAGCCAGTGAGAATCAGCTGCTTGGATACACCAAGGAGTATACCTCGTGCTAGTCTCGACAGAATTGATGGTGTCCAAATCCATCAATTCATCGACTAGGGATAATTCCGATACATCACAATTACACATGTAGAGATACTCACTAGTTGTGATCCAATCACAAATTCTCTCATGCTGTGAATCGTATCGTGGACATTCAGTAAATGAGTTTAAGATCCAATCAAATACATAAAACATGTATACTCAAATAGTAAATCTTCATTTATCATATAAATGGTTCATACATAAGGCGATTGCCTTAGGACATCTCTCATATATTACTAACAATAATAAGCAAAGTATCACCTAAAGCATTATTCAACCCTATTTCTCATGATTACGTGCCAAATATTAAAATCATAAATCATGATTTCAAACATACATAGCAATTACATTAATCATCATGATTTAAGCATTATTATCTATTTATGGGCACGTTATCATCACCCAACACTATTCTAAAAATGTTGTCCCACCATCCTAAGTCAACCAAAATATGATATAGGTCAATTGCATATGGTTGACTACCCTAGGGGTTTTCTAACCCTTAAGGATGGATTTTGGAACCCAAAATAGATTCTTGCCTATGGGGTTCACTAGAAATTCCTTAGGAATCCATTTCCTAGCAATTACTTTCTTCTTATCTTGTCCCCTAGCAATTAGGCATTTGTAGGCCTTTTTATTTTTCTTTTCTTTATAACCTAGGCCCTTTTTGTTGAAGCTAGCTCTTTCGCTCCCTAAGATCATGTTCAATGTGTTGGAGCTAATTGTGAATTTTTCTAGGGCTTTTGTTAAATAATCTACCTTTTCCCTTAAGGCCCTATTTTCATTTATACTTGCATCACTAACATCTAATGGCACATAAAGGTCATGTGAGCATGCATCATTTAAGCTAGAAGAAATATTATCATTTAAGCATGCATTTTCTAGCTTATTTTCTAATGCCTTAATTTGATTAAGCATGCTTTTATTTTTCTTTTTCATTCCAAATAAGTCCTTAGTTAAACTAGAAATTATGGAAACTATTTTCTTAGGAGAGGCTTTCGTTACCATAGTTTCCATATCCTCTTCTTCTTCTTCGGATGAGGAGGATGTAGAAGCTCCCCCTTCACTTGAGCTCTCTCCTCTTGAGCTTGATCCTTCATTTTCGGATGAAGAGCAATCCAAGTCATCAAAGGCCATCAAGGCCAAATTGGTGACAAAGGCATTCTCCTCATCCGATGATGATGAGGAGGATGAGGATGGGTCATCCCAAGTCCTTGCCTTTAGAGCTTTGGTCTTCCCCTTTTCTTTTGTCTTCTTCTCCTCTTCCTTCTTTTTCTTGCTCCCCTTTTTCTTCTTCTTTTCTTCTTTCTTTTTCCTCTCTTCCTTGCTCTTGTTTAGGAGAGGACAATTGTCCCTTATGTGCCCCTCTCCTTGGCAATTGTAGCATATGACCTCCCCCCTTGGTCTTCTATTCCTATCATGAGATTTATCAAATCTAAAATTCTTAAATGCACGTTTTACCTTCCTTACCATATAGGCTTCTTCGGTGCTATCCATGGAGGAGGAGGAAGACGCTTCGACATCGGAGGAGGAAGAGATCTCTATCTTCTTCTTTCCCTTATTTGCCAACAATGCTACTCCACTTGAAGGTTGTATTTTTGGATCTTCTTGTATTCCTTCAAGCCTAGATTCATGTAATTCCATAGTGGAGAAAAATTCATCTAGAGTACTTACCTCTAGATTCTTTGAAATGTAAAATGAGTCCACCATTGAACTCCACTTGGATGATCGGGGGAAAGCATCTATGGCCTTCATTATCATATCGCGATTGGAGAGCCTTTCTCCTACACTTGTTAGTCCATTTAAAATTTCTTTGAATCTAGAATGCAAAGAAGTTACCTTTTCTCCCTTTTCTAATTTAATGTTGGATAGTTGGGAGCGGAGGAGATCTCTCCTTGCTAGCTTTGCCTCGGATGTGCCTTCATGAAGCTCAATTAGCTTCTCCCACATCTCCTTGGCACTTAGGCATTCTCCTATTCGGTTGATTTCTTGTTGGGGGAGCACATTGAAGAGATGATGCTTGGCTTTTGAATTTGCAAGGTGCTCTTCCCTTTGCCTTTTGGTCCACCTAGATTTCTCTATTGGCTTCCCCTCTTCATCCCTAGGCAAAACGAAACCGGATTCCATTGTAATCATAATATCAAAATCCGTTTCAAAAAATACCTCCATTCGCTTCTTCCACCAAGCGAATTCTCCTTCAAACTTCGGAGGATGGATGTTGGAGCCGGCCATTTCGAAAGTTGCTTGTTGTGGCGGTTAGTCCTCGACAAGCTTTCCTTGGCTCTGATACCACTTGTAGGGGATCGGTACGGCCGGCTAGAGGGGGTTGAATAGCCCTTTTTCAATGGAAGTATTGCTCACTTGCAGTATAAGTAGTTATCATATGTTCTTAATATGTTTTTATGTGCATGTTATTTCTAGTTATGCATGATATTTTTTTTATTACATGATTTTACCCGTTATGTCGTGGTTAATTCGGTATCCTGTTTAGATCCATGATAAGAATGTGACTTATGATCATGCATGTTGTAGATAAGTTGTAGCTTACAATTATATGCATGATGTAGAGTAAGATGTAAAAATATTTCCTTTATAAGGAAAATTTTAAAGATGCTCCCCGTTCGAATTGGGGATTAAGAGAACAACGATCTTCAGTATGCTCGCCATTTCATTTTTGAGGGTCAAGAGCATAATGATCTTTATGGTGCTCCCCATTCGTGTTTTAGGAGATTAAGAGCACTTTTTCAGTATGTATAAGAATATAAGTATAAAGAAAGTATTTTACTTTTGAAAGGGCATGTACCGGGCATCAGTTTCGCCCATGGGCCAAGACCCTCAGTTTCAGTTACCTTAGTAGGTTCGGAGGTTGGCCACCCCGGCCTATTAGGAAAGCGCGCATTGGTACTATGTCGGGCCCATATTTAAAATGATTATTAATTTGAAGTATCAGTATAAGTACAAGTAAAAGTTTTCAAAGTAAATTATTACATTTCAGATACATTGTTTACAAGTTTTAAAATACTTAAGAGCATGGTTTATACAAGAGACATGTATTCAGAGTTATGATTTCTAGTTATGCTTACATGTTTATCAATGTATCAAGGGAAAAAGAACTAGTTGCATGTTTTTGTGAGCATAGAAAGTACTTACTAAGCGTTATTACTTATAGTTTCCATTTCCTTATACTGCAGATAAAGGTAAAGAAAAGCTTCAATAAGGTGGCATAGCCGATGAAGTGCTTGGAGTGTGTGGCGACGAAACAGTGGAAATAAAAGATCCTAAATGCAGATGTCTAAACCAGATTTTAAGTTTATAGTTGTTTTTTTTTATTGTTGAAGTTCAACTGGATTGCTTATGGTTGAGACCAAAGAATGCTAGAGTCATGTTGGGTTAGTCTTAATACTTGTATGTTATGTGAAGGTCTTGAATTGGTTATTGTTTAAGTGATGTCAAGGTTTTTATGATCATTTTAGTTGTTAGAATATTGCGTTAGTATATTGCATGAATTTTTGAATGATGGTAATATAGGGTGATGATTAATGTATAGTGTCAGAGTAAGATAAGGAAGAATTAAAGAAACAGACAGTAAAGTAGTGACATCTCACCTAGTAGAGAGTGGAAAGACTAGGGGGTGTTAGAAGATTGTATCAGAGCAGGTTCCGCCCTTCCAACACACGCACATCGAGCATCAGTCTTGCCACCTCCAAGTAAGCAAGTATTTATCTGCTTTATTTACTTTATGAGTAGTAAGGAATGCTTCTTTTAAGTTAAACATGCTCACCTAGAATGTTCTTTTTGAGTTAAACATGCTTGCATATATATATATGAAGATGATAGACAGTAAGTAATAGAGCATACCTAGATATGTATGTGAAGATGGGAAAAAATAGTGATAATAGTCTGATAGTGGTTTCACTTTGTCATCTTATGAAGAGTAGGAAATGCCTCGAGAAAGACGCCGTGGAGGACAAGAAATGAATGAAGAAGTACCACCACCTATCTGGATGCAGATAGTCACTCAGCTCCAACAGCAAGTGGCAGAGCAGCAGCATGTCATCAATACCTTGATGACGAATCAGCGAGAGAATCCTGTTACTCAGCCAGGGACTCAGAATGTCATTTTAACTGCATCTTCTACCCCACCAGACCCACCAACAGCTCCAGTGGGAGGGGTGAGACAAGAGGCCTATCTGATTCAATGGCAAAAGCTGAAGCCAGAGAGTTTTACCGGTGCCAGTGAACCATGGGATGCTCATGAAGGGTTTTTCTTATCGAGTCCATGAGGGGAAACTTCGCTTCCCACTTCACCTCGGTAGCTTGACCATGGCGATCCCTTCGATATCCCTGGATTAAAAAAAATTAATCCTAGACAAAAGGGATTGCCCAAACCACCAATTCATCATCGTGCTATTCGTTTAGAGAGGTCACTTGAACAAACTAGTTGTTCAAGCGACCATCCTCTATTCTACGAGTAGCCGCGGAATAGACGATGTCCAGATCGCCGGTTTTTGTGTTTATGCACGGGATTCAAGTATTATTTAGTCATTTAAAGATTTATAACATTCTTATAATTGAAAACCAAAAACAAGCAACAAACAAAAGAAGAAAGTAGAATAGGTATACCTCTCGATCTTCTAATGTATGACCTTCCTCCTTTTGGACGTCGTGTGGGCAACGATCCACCAAAAGTCGAAGCTCCTAGATCTCAAATCTTCCTTCCTTGCTCTTCCAAAGCAAGAGGAAGAATAGAAACAAGGCTTTTCTCCTCATGAGAAACAACCAACAAGGAACTAAAACTATCCTTGCCACCGGCCAACTAGGTGAAGGAGAAGATGGTGGAAAACAACCAAGACACTAAGGGAAGCCCTATATCTTATTTCCACCACCTAAGAAGAAGGAGAAGGGGGCTTTTGGGTGCCGGCCAAGGCTGGAAAAGAGGCTGGAGAGGTGCTGGACATTGGCCAAAAGAGGAAGAAGAAGAGAAGAATACCTTCCTTATTTGGTGCCACCCTTGCCTCCAAACCCTAATCCTAATCCTATCTTAACTAGGATTCCTTCTTGCCGCCCAAACCCTAGCTCTCCTTCAATGTCATTCACGCCAACTCCCATGCCATCCTTTTATAGAGTTAGGGATAAGTCATGAATTAATCTCATCCATTGGTTCTAGGGATTTAATCTCATCCATTGGTTCTAGGGATTTAATCTCAACCGTCGGATCTAGAGATTTAATCTCAACCGTCGGATCTTAGAGATTTAATCTCTACCAATGGATCTTAGAGTTTTGTTTCTATCCATTGGATCTAAGCATCATGAGGTGTTAATAGGCTATATTAAGGACCATGAGGAGGAGTTGGGTCTTGGCCACCCATGGATCAAGCCCACATAAAGTCCGATCCACTAATGATGATCCAATCCACTAAAGGTTCATCATTGATCTACCTCACCAACCCCCATATGATAATATGGGCTCCATATATTATTTGTACATTTTCTCCCCGTGTTTAAGATCTCGAATGTCCATCGATTAATTAATTTACTGACCATTAATTAATCAACATCTAACTCCTTGAGTAGTACCACTCAACCTTTTCATCATGCCGGACCAAGTCCACCTGCAGGGTTTACATGATGAACCTTATGAGCTCCTCAAGGGGACATCATCATCCTAATATATAGGACACGGTTTCCTCTTTTAATCAACAGCACACCATATAAATAATATCATCTCCCAACTTACCAAGCCTATCGATTTAATCTGTAAATCTCGCCCATTGGTAAATCAAAGAGATGAGTACTAAGTATATGTGCCCGTTATTATATCGGGATTAAGAGCATGTACTAAATAATATCTGAGGTCCGATGAGGTCTTGCTCAATACACACAAAGTGCACTAGTGTGATTCTATGGTCAAGACAAACCAATACCAAATCACACTATAACCATTCTGATGGTTTGTCCATAGTCATCTTGGCTGTGAGCCTTTACTTATACTTTTCAAGGGGCCGATAACATGATCTCCCGTGTGACACCACACACCATGTTATCTACAATGTAAAGTATTAGACAATATTGCATAACTATAAAAATATGCAAACAATGATCATGTGATTCTTATTTCAAAATAAAGATGTTCATACAAAAGATAGACTTTTTCAGTATACATCCCTACAATCTCCCACTTATATAAAAGACTATGCTGTCTTCAAACTGCCATACATCTGATCCCCATTCCCTTCACATGCCTATCAAAAGCTCTCGCCAGAAGGGCCTTAGTGAAAGGATCTGCCAGGTTATCCTCTGATGCAATCTTGGCCAAAGCAACTTCTCCTCTCTTTACGATTTCTCGTATCAGGTGGTACTTGCGCTCTATGTATTTACTAGCCTTATGGGCTCGTGATTCCTTCGAGTTTGCAACTGCACCACTATTATCACAATAATTTGTGATAGTTCTGGGCAAACCAGGAATCACATCCAAGTCCATCAGGAAGTTCCTGAGCCATACAACTTCTTTGGCCGCCTCAGAGGCCGCCACATACTCAGCTTCCATGGTGGAGTCCGCCATGCACTTCTGCTTGACACTCCTCCATAAAATGGCTCCACCTCCCAAAGCAAATACAAAACCTGAGGTAGACTTATTGTTATCCCTATCAGATTGGAAGTCGGAATTCGTGTAACCCACAGGGAGTAATTGGTCTGCCCGGGAAACCAGCATATAATCCCTTCTCCTTCTCAGGTACTTCAATATATGTTTTACCACAGTCCAATGTCCCTGTCCTGGATTACTCTAATATCTGCTAGCCATGCCTACGGCAAAGCAGATATCTAGTCTCGTACAGGGCATCACATACATGAGGCTTCCTACTGCCGAAGCATAAGGAACAACCTTCATCTCCTCTATCTCCTCAGATGATCTAGGACACATCTCCTTAGATAAAGGGACTCCATGCCTGAAAGGTAGAAAACCCTTCTTGGAGTTCTGCATGCTAAAATGCTCCATAATCGTGTCTATGTATGAAGCTTAGGATAAGCACAACATCCTTTTCCTGCGATCCCTTATATCCTTGATCCCAAGGATGTGTCCCACCTCTCCCAAGTCCTTCATATCAAACTGTTTGGACAACCATACCCTTACATCCGATAACACCTTGATATTGTTGCCAATCAACAAAATGTCATCTACGTATAGTACAAAAAATACCACTACGTTTCCGTCACATCTCTTGTATACACAAGACTCATTCGGACTTTGAATAAATCCATAAGACTGGATCACCTCATCAAAGCGGATGTTCCAAGACCTCGAAGCTTGTTTCAATCCATAAATGGACCGATTAAGCTTACATACAAGATGCCTTTTGCCTTTAGCAATGAATCCCTCTGGTTGCTTCATGTAGATGTTTTCCTCAAGACTTCCATTAAGGAAAGTTGTCTTGACATCCATCTGTCACACCTCATAATCCATATGAGCTGCTATGCATAAGAGAATCCGGATAGACTTAAGCATGGCTATCGACGAAAAGGTCTCCTCATAATCGATACCCTCTTTCTGAGTATACCCCTTCGCAACAAGCCTCGCTTTGAAGGTCTCAACCTTCCCATCTATTCCTCTCTTTCTCTTGTAGATCCACTTTCATCCAATGGTTTTTACACCATCGGGTTGTTCTACTAGGTCCCAGACCTGATTTGAATCCATAGATTCAATCTCAGCATTCATTGCACTTTGCCAAGATACTGTATCTTTATCTTGGATTGCCTCGTCATATGTCTAGGGATCAGGTTCATGTTCGCCAGGGACCAAATCAGAAGATTCTCCCAAGAACATGAATTTATCAGGTTGTCTCACAACTCTCCCACTACGATGAGGTATCGCCTGTGTATCCTCTGTGACACGCGGTGCAGTGACATGTGGTATATCCTCTTGTATCGGTGGTACTAAAGAAGTGAATTCCCCTTTTAACTCCTCCAGAACAATTTTACTCTTGGGCTTGTGGCTCATCACATAGTCTTCCTCTAGAAAGTTGGCGTTTGTGCTAACGATCACCCTCTGATCTCTAGGACTATAAAACAATCCACCCTTCATTCCCCTGGGATAGCCAACGAACATGCGTACTTCTGTACGAGGTTCCAACTTACCAGCATCTGCCTTCAGCACATGTGCTAGACTCCCCCATATCCGAATATGTCTTAGACTAGGCTTTCGCCCAGTCCACAACTCTGTGGGAGTAGAAGGCACTGATTTAGATGGTACCAAGTTCAGAATGTACACCGCTGTATCTAGAGAATATTCCCAGAACAAATCTGGCAACTCAGAATAACTCATCATCGATCTAACCATCTCCATAAGAGTTCTATTCCTTCTCTCTTCTACACCGTTCTGCTGGGGTGTGCCAGGTGCAGTCAATTGGGATTGAATCTCAGCCTCTGATAAGTAGTTCTTAAACTCTCCCAAGAGGTACTCACCGCCACGATCAGATCGTAGTGTCTTGATACTTTTACCTTGACGTTTCTCCACATCAGCCTTGAATTCTTTGAACTTGTCAAAGCATTCAGACTTGCGGCGCATCATGTAAATGTATCCATATCTTGAGTAATCATCTATAAAAGAGATGAAATACTCAAAACCACCTCTAGCCTGGATAGACATAAGACCACACAAATCAGAATGAACCAATTCTAACACATCTTTGGCTCTATACCCCTTGGCCTTAAAAGGCCTCTTGGTCATCTTACCCTCCAAGCAAGATTTGTTGGAGATTTGAGGCCGCTAGAGGGGGGGGGGTGAATAGCGTGTTGACCGTACGTAGATGGAATTCGTTCGCGATCGTCTCTACAAAACTCGTTATGCGCAGCGGAATAGAAATAATAAAAGCAATAACGAAAAGATACAATCACAAACACAAGGATATAACGTGATTCGGAACCACACGGTTCCTACTCCACGGATCGGGCTCAAACGAGCCCTAGTGATGCCAATCACACACCACTAAGCAATAACTCCTTCTCGACAACAAGTCAGAGGTGGAGAAACCTCGTACAATGAATTACAACAAGTAATACACAAAAATACAAGCAAAATACAAGGAAATGTAAAGAACACTTTACAAACTAGGGTTTTGAGCGCTTGCTTGTTGGTTGCTTGGATGAGCTTGAAGGACCCTGAAATGCACCTGCAAATCGCCTTCAAATCGCCTCACCAAAGCTCCCAAAAATCTGATGCTTGAGCCTTCCACGAACAGCTGCTTTTATCCTTCATCGGGCCGATTTCCGCTAGCGTGATCGCCATAAGTCCCTCATGCCCGATCAGAGGTGTGAGACAACGGCTCAATCCACGTTGGACAAGTTCCAACGGGACTCTTGGCGATCGGCCGCCAGCGCGCGTAGTCAATCGGCGGTCGGCTATAGCGTTACGTGCTCGACCGCAGAACTTAGCGATGATCGCCGACCTTGGCAATCGTAGACATTAGTTTGATCGCTTCCAATGAGCGCCGATCGCGCCAGTAGTTTTAGCTCTTAAACGGCAGTCAAACTCAAGTCGACTCACGGCAGTCGAACCGGCCATAATGTCAGTCGACTGCCAACCTCAAAGATGAGGTTTTAACCCAAGTATGGTGCCCCCATACTTGCTAGACCACCCTTAGCCTAGACCTAAGCCTTCTAGCCACCTCCATCAGCCTCACGCCTCTCGGATCCCTCCAAGTCATCCATGACTTGTTCATCCATCGCGCTAGCCTACAGGTGCTTCCCTCGGCTATGTCATGCTAACGGTGTCTACACCGCCAAGGCACATTGGACTTACGCCGCCAAGACTCCGCTTGGACTTTACGCTGCCAATATCAATCCCCTTGGACTTCCAAATGTCAAGACTCAAGCTTGGACTTTCCCTTGCCAACCCATGTTGGACTTTCCATGCCAAGACTCATGCTTGGACTTTCCATTTGCCAAGACCCATGCTTGGACTTCTCATTTGCCAAGACCCATGCTTGGACTTCTCATGCCAAGTACTCAAGACTTGGACTTTCCCAAATGCCAAGTACCCATGACTTGGACTTTCCATGCGCCAAGTGTCCCACTTGGACTTTTCATGCCAAGTACTCAAGACTTGGACTTTACCAAATGCCAAGTGTCCCACTTGGACTTTCCATGCCAAGTACCCATGACTTGGACTTTACCTTGCCAAGACCCATGCTTGAACTTTCCATTTGCCAAGACCCATGCTTGGACTTTCCATTTGCCAAGACCCATGCATGGACTTTCCAAAATCACATGGTTAACCCTAGTCAACCATTAAGGTCTTCGTCGAGTCAAACTCGAGTCCGGTCAAACATGACCCGGGTCGATTGCTCCAACAATCTCCCCAACATATTAACCGACATTAATGTCAAACATCAATGCCAAACCACTTTGTCAAATCCCTTTGTCAAACATCAAAACATCACTCGAGTCAAACTCGAGTCTGGTCAATCGTGACCCGGGCCGATTGCACCAACAAGATTCACAGGTTGGGAGATCCTCCACCACTAATGAACCCAAAGGTCCATCAGCTATCAACCTTTAAATTCTTCTTAGGTCAATGTGACCAAGCCTAAGATGCCAAAGATATGTTTGGTTCATCTTCGAAGGTTCTTTTCTCTTATTGGAATTAGAAGATGAGTTATTAACTTCAATTTGCATCGTGGGAGGTTTTGGTTCAAGTGTGTACAAATTTCCTATCAATGCACCCGAACAGATAATGTCCCTATTCCTTCTTATAACAACTTTGTCATTAAAAGAAATAGAATATCCATCCATAAATAATTTAGAAACCAAAATTAAATTCTTTCTAAATAAGGGTACATAAAGGCAATTTTTAAGAAACAAAAGTTTATTTTTCTCAAAAGATAAATGAACATCTCCCACTGCAACAGCCGCCACCTTCGTGGCATCGCCCAAGTACACGGTAATCTCCCCCTCAGCCAGTCGTCTGGTTTCCTGGAACCCCTGCAAAGTAATGCAGACATGATCAGTGGCTCCCGTATCTACACACCAGGTGCCGGTAGATAACACCGCTAAACATGTTTCAACGACTAGACCAAAAGATAAACCTTTGTTCTTGCGGTTGGGGCAGTCCTTCTTCCAGTGTCCAGTCTGCTTATAAGTGAAGCACTTTCCTTTCGGCTTCTTCACTCCTCCATGAGTACCTCCCACCGCCTTCGTCCCGGTTTGTTTCTTCTTCTTCTTTCCTTTCGGCTTAGAAGTAGAAACCTTCTGGGTCACCACGGCATGTGCCTGAGCACTCTAACAAAATAGTCCCTCTGCCGTCTGAAGTTCTGTCAGAAGTTCCGCCAACGAATACAACCTCTTGTTTATGTTGTAGTTGAGGCGAAACTGCTCAAAACTCTTAGGTAGAGACTGGAGTATGATATAGACTTGGGTTTCCCCATCGATCTCAGCTCCTAGGACCTCCAGCTCATTCAAATGAGCCATCATCTTGAGAACATGATCCCTCACGGGTGTTCCCTCGACCATGGTGGTCGTCATCAAGTTTCTCATGGCCTCTTGCCTCGCAGCCCAATTTTGGTGTCCGAAAAGCTCCTTGAGATTGAGCATCATATCATAAGCAGTGGACATGGCTTGATGCTGATGTTGCAGTACATTTGACATAGATGCCAAAATGTAACACCGCACCATCTCATCGGCCCTGATCCACTTCTTATAGCTCTCTTTCTCCTTTTGCCCAGAATTATCTGCAGGCTTGGGAGGGCACTCTTCGAGGAGTACATATTTGTATTCCTCAGCAGTCAAGACAATGTCTAAATTCCTCTTCCAATCTACATAGTTGGGTCTAGTAAGTTTGTTCTCTTTTAGTATCACAGCAAGTGGGTTGAAAGTCATTTTGAAAGAAAACCTAAGAATGACATAAATCAAAACATTAGATTTCAAAAAATTATTGATTCCTCAAACAATAAAATTTTAAAATCAACCAACACCTCAAAACACCGAGAATATCGTATGCCACGATAGTGTGGACGTATACGAATTCTACATTTGTAAGAGAAGGTTTTACCCATTAATTTTACTATCTTGTCAACCTAACTTTTTGACAAGTAAAATTAATAATTGGTTCCTCTTTGGCCCTACAAATAAAAGCAGTGACTCCTATGGGGAGGATACTTATATTTGTATCTAAGTGTTCACCATTACTCGGTACCAAGGTAATTATCTCAGGTTATGTGCCTTACGATGGGCAAGTACACACGCTCCTTAATAATTTCCTATAACCATATTCGACCTAGTGATCCGCAAACAAACCCATCCGATATGGAGGAAGGCACTCAGAGCCGACGCGCAAGTTTGTTTGCATCACTTGTCAAATGGTAATGAAGGCCGTGGGAATTTATAACAATATCCCTCTCCCACTTAGTAATTTGAAATTGAGAAATTTTCCTAGCCTACGACATTCATATCAAACAAAAAGCAATAAATATGAAAAATAATTTTCCAACTACTATGGCTTTTGTCTTCAATATGACTCCCGTCGCATCGCCATCTCGTCCGCTCCTCCTACGCCATGTACGAGCCATCCGGAGATCCGAGCCGAGACTAAAACCTATTTTATTTTACATCCATCGATCCTATACTCCACAAGGGAGTGTACATGAAATCTAGATCGAATGTAAAATAAAATAAAGAGCGGCTAAACAATGTCGTATTTAGTTTACCAAAAACTAAATACTAGCCTCGTCAACCCCGATGATTCAACAAAATAAATATTTATGCACATACAATCACATACACACATATGCCCATAATAGTCGGATCTTATGCCTGCAACCAAAGAGTTAAACTACGCATATCCTACTATTATCCGGCACATATAATATATGAAAAAGTGCATAAAAATTAACCGAATCCTAAACACACAAAACCCGAAACCTTGGCTCTAATACCAATTGAAGGGTTTTGCTTATCGAGTCCGTGAGGGAAAACTTCGCTTCCCACTTCACCTCAGTAGCTTGACCATGGCGATCCCTTCGATGTCCCCTGATTAAAAAAATTTAATCCTAGATAAAAGGGATTGCCCAAACCACCAAGTCATCATCGCGCTATTCGTTTAGAGAGGTCGCTTGAACAAACTAGTTGTTAAAGCAACCATCCTCTATTCTACGAGTAGCCGCGGAATAGACGATGTTCGGAACGCCGGTTTTTGTGTTTATGCTCGGGATCCAAGTATTATTTATCCATTTACAGAATTATAACATGCTTATAATTGAAAAACAAAAACAAGCAACAAACAAAATAAGAAAGTAGAATAGGTATACCTCTCGATCTTCTAATGTATGACCTTCCTCCTTTTGGATGTCGTGTGGGCGACGATCCACCAAAAGTCGAAGCTCCTAGATCGCAAATATTCCTTCCTTGCTCTTCCAAAGCAAGAGGAAGAATAGAAACAAGGTTTTTCTCCTCACTAGAAACAACCAACAAGGAACTAAAACTATCCTTGCCACCGGCCAACTAGGTGAAGGAGAAGATGGTGGAAAACAACCAAGACACCAAGGGAAGCCCTATATCTTGTTTCCACCACCTAAGGAGAAGGAGAAGGGGGATTTTGGGCACTAGCCAAGGCTGGAAAAGAGGTTGGAGAGGTGCTGGACGTTGGCCAAAAGAGGAAGAAGAAGAGAAGAATACCTTCCTTATTTGGTGCCACCCTTGCCTCCAAACCCTAATCCTAATCCTATCTCAACTAGGATTCCTTCTTGCCGCCCAAACCCTAGCTCTCCTTCAATGTCATTCACGCCAACTCCCATGCCATCCTTTTATAGAGTTAGGGATAAGTCATGAATTAATCTTATCCATTGGTTCTAGGGATTTAATCTCAACCGTCGGATCTAGAGATTTAATCTCAACCGTCGGATCTTAGAGATTTAATCTCTACCAATGGATCTTAGAGTTTTGTTTCTATCCATTGGATCTAAGCATCATGAGGTGTTAATAGGCTACATTAGGGACCATGAGGAGGAGTTGGGTCTTGGCCACCCATGGATCAAGCCCACATAAAGTCCGATCCACTAATGATGATCCAATCCACTAAAGGTTCATCATTGATCTACTCACCAACCCTCATATGATAATATGGGCTCCATATATTATTTGTACATTTTCTCCCTGTGTTTAAGATCTTGAATGTCTGTGGATTAATTAATTTACTGACCATTAATTAATCAACATCTAACTCCTTGAGTAGTACCACTCAACCTTTTCATCATGCCGAACCAAGTCCACCTGTAGTGTTTGCATGATGAACCTTATGAGCTCCTCAAGGGGACATCATCATCCTAATATATAAGACACGGTTTCCTCCAATAATCAACGACACACCATATAAATAATATCATCTCCCAACTTACCGAGCCTATCGATTTAATCTATAAATATTGCCCATTGGTAAATCAAAGAGATGAGTACCAAGTATATGTGCCCGTTATTATATCGGGATTAAGAGCATGTACTAAATAATATCTGAGGTCCGATTTGATTATGTAGTCAGCAATAAATCGAATCACCTCTAAGTCGGTCCTGCTCAATACACACAAAGTGCACTAGTGTGATTCTATGGTCAAGACAAACCAATACCAAATCACACTACAACCATTCCGATGGTTTGTCCATAGCCATCTCGGTTGTGAGCCTTTACTTATGCTTTTCAAGGGGCCAATAACATGATCTCCCATGTGACACCACAAACCATGTTATCTACAATGTAAAGTATTAGACAATATTGCATAACCATAAAAATATGCAAAAAATGATCATGTGATTCTTATTTCAAAATAAAGATGTTCATACAAAAGATAGACTTTTCAGTATACTTTCTTACAGCTCAGGCATGGTTAAAGATAGTAGAGAGGATAGTGGAACTGCTGGACTGGCCTGAGAATGAGAAAGTTTAGTGAGCCTCGTTCTGTCTGACCGGAGATGCCTGAATGTGGTGGGAGCGAGTAAAGGCTAAGAGGGTGGTGAACCAAATGTCATGGATGGACTTTGAGACGGAGTTCTTCGAGGAGTTCTTCCATATGCAAGTCACCAATAAGCATTATGATGAGTTCACGGAGTTCCAACAAGGGGATTTATTAGTAGATGAAGCGGTAAAGAAGTTTAATAGGTTGGCTCGCTTGTGTCCAGAACTGGTCAGTACTGAGAAGGAAAGAGTTAAGCTGATGCTAAAGATGTTGAGACCTGAGATAGCTCTGAATGTGGTTGGTGGAATTAATAGACCATAGACCACGGAAGAGCTAATCAGTAGTGCGCTAATCACGGAGCATTACATGAATAGTATCAAGCACCAGAAGCTAGCCTCTATAGAAAGCAAAAGCCAGGGAAGTTTAGGAGGTCAGAAACCTCAGAACTGTAATTCGAACTAGAAGCGAAACAACAATGGCAAGAGGAAAAAATGGAATAATGCAAAGGGACGTTCAGCTAGTAAGCAGCCTACGTATCCTACATATTCTAAGTGTGGGAGGAAGCATCCAGGAGTTTGCCGCTAGGGCGTGAGCGGGTGTTATATATGTGGTGTTGAGGGACACTTCGCCAAACAGTGCCCCACCAAGACCAATCTACTTCCGCCACAGTCTACTCAGTATGGAGGTAGACCAGCTCAGCTACATCAGATGCAAGGAGCACTAGAGGGTCCTCACATCAGCCAAGGAAGATTGGAGGCACCATCAGTTACACCTAATGCCCAGATCTTCTCCCTCACCAAGGAAGTGGTAGCAAATGCTTCTACGGTAGTCACTGGTCAGATACCCATCCTTAGTCAGCATGTTACCGTACTGTTTGATACTGGGCCAACCCAGTCTTTCATATCTATGGAATTTGCTAAGAAGATAGATATAACTCGGGATATCTTAGATATTCAGTTTTTAACGATCCTACCTTCGAGTGAAATAATGACATCTACATACTGGTTGCATGTCGTGCCGATCAGAATTTCAGACAGAGAGCTTTATAGTGATCTGGTCTTGCTAGACATGCATGACTATGATGTCATCTTTGGAATGGACTTTTTGAGCAAGTATGGTGCTTCCATTGAGTGTCGTAAGCGAAAAGTAGTATTCCAACCCGAGACCGAGGCCAAATTTGAGTTTATGGTAGAACCAAGGAAGAAGACTAAGAAGTTCTTGTCTGCCTTGGAAGCTCAGAAGATGTTAGCTGGTGGATGCACTGGGTATTTAGCACATATAGTTGATACTAAGGAAGAAAGAAGCCAAAAGTTAGAAGAAGTCCCAATTGTATGTGACTACTCGGAAGTATTTCCTGACGAGCTACCAGGACTAGCACCTAGAAGGGAAGTTGAGTTTGAGATTGAGCTTATTCCTGGTACCAACCCAATCATAAAAGCACCCTATTGTATGGCCTCAACTGAATTGAAAGAGCTTCAGGAACAATTATGGGAGTTACTAGACAAGGGATTCATCTGCCCTAGTCATTTCCCGTGGGGAGCTCCAGTGTTGTTCATGAAAAAGAAAGATGGGTCTATGAGGTTGTGCATAGACTACCGAGCCTTGAATCAAGTGACGATCAAGAACAGATATCCTCTACCAAGGATAGAGGATTTATCTGATCAATTGAGGGGAGCCACAGTCTTCTCCAAGATTGACTTGCGGTTCGGTTATCATCAAGTAAGAGTTAAAGAGGATGACATACCGAAAACAACCTTCTGAACGAGGTATGGACACTATGAGTTCGTGGTCATGCCCTTCGGAGTGACAAATGCACCTGCTATGTTTATGGACTTGATGAATCGGGTATTTAAGGAGTTCCTTGACAAGTTTGTGGTCGTCTTCATTGACGACATCCTTATCTACTCGAGAACCTAGGAAGAACATGTCGAACACTTGAAGACAGTCTTGCAAACCCTTCAGTAAAGATAGTTATATTCAAAGTTCTCCAAGTGTGAGTTTTGGCTTGATCGAATATCATTTCTAGGTCATGTTATTTCAAAATATGGGGTTATGGTAGACCCGACAAAGATAGAAGCGGTCAGTAATTGGGGCCAACCAAAGAATGCCAGTGAAGTCAGAAGTTTCCTTGGATTAGCGGGGTACTACCAGAAGTTTGTGGAAAACATTTCAAGGATAGCTTCACCATTGAAGGTTCTTACCAGAAAGAACAAGAAGTTTGAATGGACCAAAGATTGTGAAAGGAACTTCCTTGAATTAAACAGGAGACTCACAAGTTCTCCAGTGCTTACCCTTCCAGAAAGTAATGAGGGATTTGACATGTATAGTGATGCATCCAAGATGGGACTCAGAGCAGTACTTATGCAGAAGGGTAAAGTCATTGCTTATGCATCTAGATAACTCAAGGACTACAAAAAGAATTACCCCACTCATGACCTTGAGTTGGCAGCAGTGGTCTTTGCTCTAAAAGTTTAGAGACATTACCTATATGGAGTCCAATGCAAGATTTACACTGATCACCAGAGTCTGAAGAATTTCTTCACTCAGACGGATTTGAATATGTGACAGCGCAGATGGCTTGAACTAGTAAAGGACTATGATTGTGAAATCCACTACCATCCTGTAAAGGCAAACAAAGTAGCAGATGTGCTGAGTAAAAAATCATGCGCCACTTTGATGTCCCTAGCAACACTATCCCAACCACTAGAGAAAGAGATAATGAATTTTGGGGTTGAGATCATTTCTGGACAACTCTCTGCCTTGACTATAGTACCTATATTGTTTGGGGATATATTAGCAAAACAGGACAAAGATCCTAGCATCCAAAGGATTAAGCAAGAGATCCAAGAAGAAAAGGATGAAGGATTCCGTGTCTCTGATAGTGGGGTATTATATTTGGGTGAACGCCTATATATTCCCAAGGACCCAGACTTAAGAAAGATCCTAGAAGAAGCTCATGGGACCCCATATTCGATGCATCATGGATCCACCAAGATGTATCAAGATATGAAAGGGAAATTTCGGTGGCTTGGTATGAAGAGGGATGTGGCTAAGTATGTTAGCACTTATCTGACATATCAGAGAGTGAAAGAAAAACACCAAAGACCCCGAGGAGTTCTACAGCTTATCTAGATTTTAGAATGGAAGTGGGAGGAAATAGCCATGGATTTTATAGTAGGATTGCCAAAAACAACCAATGGCTACGATTCTATTTGGGTAGTTGTCGATAGATTGACAAAGTCTGCTCACTTCATGCCTATCAAAATATCATACTCCATAGAACAGTTAGCCCAGTTATATGTCAAGGAAGTGATTAGACTGCATGGAGTACCTAAGACCATTATCTCTGATAGAGACATACTTCACTTCACACTACGGGAGTGTGTTGGACATCCCTCGGCACTAAGCTACGATTCAGCACTGCATTTCATACTCAGACAGATGGGTAAACAGAAGAGTGAATTAGATTCTGGAGGATATGCTAAGAGCTTGTGCCTTATATTTTAAATGAAGTTGGGGCAAATATTTGTGTTTGGTAGAGTTTGCCTATAATAATAGTTATCAAACCACAATTGGAATGACACCTTATGAAGCCTTGTATGGAAGGAGATGCAGATCACCTATTTGTTGGTATGAGGGTGGTGAGAAGAAAGAAATGGGACTCGAGACTAATTTTATAGATGATGTCACCAAAGCTATAAAGAACATATGCCAAAGGATAGAGACTGCCCAAAGTCGACAGAAGAGTTACACCGATGACCGACGTAGACCCCTAGAGTTCCAAGTCGGGGATTCGGTGTTCATTAAGGTAGCTCCTATGAAAGGGGTAATGAGGTTTGGGAAGAAAGGCAAGTTAAGTCCAAGATATGTAGGCCCTTACCTGATCACCAAGAGAGTTGGTAAAGTAGCTTATGAGTTAGAGCTACCACAGGAGATGTCAGCTATCCACAATGTATTTCATGTTTCAATGCTTAAGAAGCACATCCCAGATACCAACCAAGTCATTGAGCCACAGACATGATGCAGATTGGACAAATCTAAGTTATTAAAGTTGACCTATTCAGGATAATAAATCGAGCGGTCAAGAAAACAAGAAATATGGCAAAGTCAAAGGTTTGAAGAAGCAACACAGGAATGTGAGGATGACATGAAGCAAAAGTACCCCGAGCTATTCTATGTTTCGAGGACGAAACTTTTATAAGGTATAAGGGATTGTAACATCCCAAATTTTAGTTCTTATAATTTTTTTATTTATAGGAAAATAGAAATATGAATAGGAAAAAAAATATATAATAGAAAAAAGAATCGGAATAAAAAAAAAGAATTTGAATAAATGGTTCGTTAGCCGAGGCTCGAACCATGAACCCTTGGTTTGGCGGAATAGGCTTCCTACCACTAAGTCATAAGATTACCAATGAGTATGATATAATAGATTATATCTATAGGTAGGAAAAAGGGAGAAGTTGGTTATTTTGGCTAATCATTTAAAGGGGATAATTAGGTTAAGGAAAAACCCTAGTTATATATATTTTCTCTTCCCTAAGCTCCTGGCGGCACCCACCCACGCCTCTTCTCTCTCTCTCTCTCTCATTTTTTCCAACCATTCCTCTTCTCTCCCACCACCAACCTCTCCTCCTCCTCTCCTCTCCAAATGTCGATCCTCTCTCCACCGAGGAAAACAAAAGAAAAAAAAAAGAGAGCCTCTATAATTTCTCCACTATGGGATAATTCAAGAGAGGATTTTCAAGAGGGATCTCCTCAAGGACTTGGTAGAGGATCATGCTAAAACAAAGGAACATGTAGGAGGTCTTCTCTTTACAAAATCTAATGGTATAAATTGGTGAAAAAGTGTAGGAAGTAAGTATTGCTCACCTGCAGTATAAGTAGTTATCGTATATCCTTGATATGTTTTTATGTGCATGTTATTTCTAGTTATGCATTGTGTATTTTTTTTGTTACATGATTTTACCCGTTATGTCGTGGTTAATTTGGTATCCTATTTAAATCCATGATAAGAATGTGACTTATGATCATGCATGTTGTAAATAAGTTGTAGCTTACAATTATATGCATGATGTAGAGTAAGATGTAAAAATATTTTTTTTATAAGGAAAATTTTAAAGATGCTCCCCGTTCGAATGTGGGATTAAGAGCACAACAATCTTCAGTATGCTCCCCATTTCAATTTTTGGGGTCCAGAGCATAATGATCTTTATGGTGCTCCCCATTAGTGGTTTAGGGGATTAAGAGCACTTTTTCAGTATGTATAAGAATATAAGTATAAAAAAAATATTTTGATTTTGAAAGGGCATGTATCAGGCATCAATTTTGCCCACAGGCCAAGGCCCTTAGTTTTAGTTACCCTAGTAGGTTCGGTGGTTGGCAACCCCGATCTATTAGGAAATCGTGCATTGGTACTATACCGGACCCATATTCAGGATGATTATTAATTTGAAGTATCAGTATAAGTACAAGTAAAAGTTTTCAAAGTAAATTATTCTAGTTCAGATACACTGTTTACAAGTTTTAAAATACTTAATAGCATTGTTTATAAAAGAGACATGTATTCAGAGTTATGATTTCCAATTATGCTTACATGTGTATCAATGTATCAAGGGTAAGAGAACTAGTTGCATGATTTCATAAGTTGCATGTTTTTGTGAGAATAGAAAGTACTTACTAAGTGTTATTTCTTACAGTTTGCATTTCCTTATACTGCAGATAAAGGTAAAGAAAAGCTTCAGTAAGGTGGCATAGCGGATGAAGTGCTTGGAGTGTGTGGCGACGGAACAGTGGAAATAAAAGATCCTAAATGCAGATGTCTAAACTAGATTTTAAGTTTCTAGTTGTTTTTTTTATTGTTGAAGTTCAACTGGATTGCTTAAGGTTGAGACCAAAGAATGCTAGAGTCATGTTGGGTTAGTCTTAATACTTGAATGTTATGTGAAGGTCTTGAATTGGTTATTGTTTAAGTGATGTCAATGTCCTTATGATCATTTTAGTTGTTAGCATATTGCGTTAGTATATTGATTGAATTTTGGAATGATGGTAATATGGGGTGATGATTAAAGTATAGTGTCATAGTAAGATAAGGAAGAATTAAAGAAACAGACAGTAAAGTAGTGACATCTCCCCTAGTAGAGAGTGGAAAGACAAGGGGGGGGGTGTTAGAGAATATGATAGAGGATATGTAATAGGATCCGTCTCTTCATAATGATTACTAGGACATCCTCGTACCCCAAGAACCTATTCTAGTAGAAGGCCCAAAGTAGGAGACATCAACTCTAGAAGGGTTTAGGGACCCTTGTGACAGGGGGCTCCCAAAGATATCAACCCCCTAAGCTCTGACGATTCGAAAGGGAAAATTGGTTAGGAATAGGTAGTTTCCGGTAGAAGAAAAAGTTCATTGGGATAACATACGATGATCCTCCTGCAAGATCATAACTGGAGTTCCTAGAAGCATTAGATTGATATCATATTCAACAACTCACAAGTGAAACCGAAATCCTAGAATCCTTTAATGAAGTTTGAGACCACCTACGCTTTCTCCAAGTGACACCATAATTGAGCTAGGACTACCATCAACTTCACACACCTAACTCTTAGGATATTAACTCTTAACAAAGACACCCACTGAACAAATGATATTTAAATCTCAGTCTCTATGAGATCGATACATAAATTATTACTTGACGACAATCGTACACTTGCAGGCGTTGAGTGTGAGCATGCACTTTGAGTTCTTGGTGATTCTCGTCGGAGATTTGAGATCTTGCTCGCGTGAATCAACGAACAAAATAGAAGTATCATGCAAATAAACTTCAAAACAAATATAAAAATAAAGAAAAATAAGAGCTAAGAAAATAACAAAAAAAACTGCATGAAAATGTTAATGCTAAAAATTAAAGAAAATTTGGTCCAATCCAATTGATTCACTTTGTTGACAAATATCAAATAGATCAGTCCCCCACAACGGTGCCAAAAACTTGATGCGCACAAATGTGATATAAAATTCCTGGCGAAGATGCCAAGAAACTTGATGCACGCAAACCAAGTCTTTAATCGTTATGCCAAAGATTGGCTTGTGCTCAATCCCACAAGGCACTGTCGTTGTCAAGAAAAAAAATTATCGATCCTAGAGGGACTGATATTCGATTATTGGTCTGTCCAGTGAGCTCTGATTGTTTGGAGTGGATCTAAGTGTTTGAAAGTTCTCATCACAGTCTAAGATCGTAAGTTGGTGTCACTCAGAGTAAGTAAAAGGATGCACTCAAGTCTATGGAAGAAGATTCTAGGACTTCGATTTCACCTATACGATATTGGACATGTCAATAATTTATGCTCCTAAGTTCTCTAATTTTGATCTTATCATTGCATCATCAAGTTTAATCCCGATGAACTTTTGGTACTATGAAACAATTACCTAATCTAAACTAGAGAATCCCTATCAGATTTGCAAAGCTTAGGAGTTTGCTATCAATGGGTTGGCCCTGTCACTAGGTCCCACAACCCCTCCGAGTTGATTTCTCCTACTTTGTGACCTCTAGATAGAATAGATTCATGGAGTTCTAGGATTTCCTATGATCTCCCCGTGAACAAGTGAACTCTATTTCAGATCTTACTCTTTCATGTCTCGTTATCTGCAGTTTTGGGAGAGAGTTCAACTTTTCAGTTCCTCCTTAATTCTCCTAGGTTTCGATATAGATGCTTTTGGAATCTATATCGACTAACAGTAGAAACAAGAGAGAGTCATCATTATCACAGAACTAGGAAACATAAATCACAAATATAAGCAGAAGTAATCAGAATTCATTGCAGTAATGATGCTCAACATGCATAGGCTACTTTCTAATCCTAGAATCAAAGATTATACTCCATAGACCAAGTAGAACAAACACAAGACATTATAGTTTAATGTTTACAACCAAAGAAATATATGTTTGGAAGAAAATACGCTCTGCTTTGGATGGAGATGCGTCTTGTCAGCCTTCCTATGGATGGAGCTTCATTGTCGGCCTTGAATCTCCTCCTTTCCTCGGCCAATTAGCGAGCCTTTGTTGATTTTTTAGGGCAACAATGTTCTCCTCGTTGTTGGTACAACAATGCCCTAAGCATTTATATGTTTTGATGTTTGAATAATCATCTAAATTAGGCAATATTTTGTGATCTAATTGTGAATATGTTTAAGTGACAGGAAAAATCTAAGTATGAAGACTTGGTAAAGGAAAAGTCCAAGTGTGATCTTGGCAAAAGAAGTCCAAGGAAAGGGCTTGGCCGCCTAAGACCAAGCATGTAGTCTTGGTGGCGTAAAGTCCAAGTGGACCTTGGCAAAGGAAGTCCAAAGGCAAGTCTTTGCAACGTAAGTCCAATCATGTAGTCTTGGCGGCGTAAAGTTCAAGCTTACATTTGCAAAGAGAAACCCAATACATGATGAAACCGAAGGAAGCTCTTGGAAGCAAGAGCAAAGGATGAATAAGTCGCGGACTCAAAGGGATCCTAGAGGCGCAAGGCTAAAGGAAGAGCTAGAAGGTTAAGTCTAGATCTTGAGAATAAATTCAAGTATGAATTACTCATACTTAATGAGTATTAGTTGACTGATACGATGTAGCAGTCAACTGGTAAGGTGCTCGACTGAGTCAGGCTGAAAACCTAACGAGCAGTCGATTGCCAAGAGCTGGCAGTCGACTGATGTCACAATCAATCGATTGCCAATACTGGAAGTCGACTGATCAAGTTGACATCGAGCACAGAATGGAGTCTCACTCGACTCATCACAGGGATCACTCGGTGATCGACGCTTCATCGACGGCGATGAAGTGATCAGTCGACTGATCAGGCTACCGTTGGAAATGACGACTACGTATCCCCACAGATTTGCCTCATCAAAAGCAGTTGGTTGTGACGGTAGTCGATTGATGTTGTACATTTGTCGACTGATCGAAGCTCAACGGGAAAAACATCCCTCTCTCTATAAAAAGAGGGTTTGGGGTGCTTGAGTGGGCTAGTGCTTACATTCCAACCATACTCTCAAGCTCCCACGTTTTTCCTAAGCTTTCTAAGTGCTTTTAATTCCCCTCCTCTCTAATCTTCATCTTCATCTTTGTAAGAAGAGAAGGGTCTTGTAAGAAGAAAGTTTTTAGTGGAATTGCTTGGATTGATCCACCTTAAGGATCGCCGTGGAGTAGGAGCTTTATTTCTGAACCACATAAACTTCCTTGTAAGCGATTGTATTTGCTTGCTTCTCAATTTCATTTAGCTTTTTATTTTTCTTCAGCTAACCCTTTTTGTAGAACTCGAAAAAGAGGCTATTAAACCCATCTAGCCTTCTGATGTGTTATTTTCCGCAAGTGCACGGTTGTCGTCAAGTAATAAAAATATCGATCCCACAGGGATTGGGACAATTACCGAATGATCATGATACCAAGTTATCTAGTCAATCAATTTGTGGATTAAGCAAAGACACTGAGCAGTCAAGAACAACGAATGAGAAGAACGAGCTAAAAGTCAATAGTTGACGAGAATCTCAGGATATGGGTTTCACCACGTCGACGATTTATAAGGTGATTTAATTCTTTCCTACCCCTATTAGAGTTGTTTTGATGGAACCTATCCTAAGGTAAATCAACGGCCCCTTTCGAGGTCTACACTAACTGTACCTATCAAACTCAATTTACCTGTCACGGTATTCGAGCGTAGGGGATCATAATCAGCTAAGGGGACCTGTCACGAGACCCCTGCAAACCTCCCTAGTCTTACCTCCATTACTTGGTAAAAATTGGATTTGATAGATCCATTAATGCCATAAGAGTTCCTTTAGAGTCTAAATTTCCTTTTCACAGTAGGTTTGCACACGGGACCATAATCAGCTAAGGGGACCTGTCACGAGACCCCCGCAAGCCCTCATAGATACACTATCACTACTTGGCAGGAGTTAATCCCTAATTGGTTCTGGGTTTCGGGAACTTGGGTTCACTGTTAGGTACTTCCCCTTAGCTCCTTAAGTTTATCAATAAGAATCCAAAAACCAGATCAAAACAAACAATAGTTCAAGTAGTATAGATTACATCATCCATCATAAATCGTCAAGGGCTACTCCCCCATCCTAAGATTACAAGACACTACTCCATAGTCTGGCAAGAATTGCTAGAGAAAGAAATTACGATACTTAGTGCCATCTATGTTCCTCTGTCGTCGACTCCTTCCTTCTCCTCCTTCTGTCGTCCTTTTGACCACCCGCTGTCCTCCCCTTTAGGGTTAGAATATCTCCTCTTTTATAGGCTTGGCCTCCTCTTTAATTAAGGTAAAATATTTTCCTTTAATTGAGATGAAGATCGCGGCTTCGTCGAGTTGCTCGCAGAAATGGAAATCTGGAATTAGGCCAACACGCCCGTGCTAAATGAGGGCACAGGCGTGTCGCGGGCTTCCCACCGAGCGTGTTGTGCTTGAATTGGGGCATGTCGAAGGTTGAACTAGGGCATGTTGAGCGCTGGAACTCCTGACACGGACGTGTCACTGATAACACGCCTATGTTGTTTTGATACGTCGACCGTGTCAACACTTTGAACGGGGCATGTCGGCTGCTGAACCAGGGCGTGTTGAAGGCTGGAACTCCTGACACGGACGTGTCACTGATGGTACGCCTGTGTTGTTTTGATATGCCTGCTTCTTTGCCCTGTTAACACGAAAAACACCCAAAAGCAGTCTCTTTGTCCAAAATATGCTAAACTTAACTAAATCATGATAAAATACATGCCTAGGACATGAAATGAGATAAAATGCATGCAAATGGAGTAGTGAAAATATAGCATGATTTACACACATCAAAATCCCCTAGTTCTAAACTTTTGCTTGTCCTCAAGCAAAGAAAACTCAAAATACAACTTAATTGTGGAAATGCTAGGCACCATCCAGAGGTATTCAATCTGATCTTAATCTTTTCAAATCATTCCTAGTTGCCAAGCTTGAAAGATCCCTATATAGTGCACGTGAAAAGTTGGACTAAAGTCATTGGACACCAATCCGGACTTGACATCCCTTCTATCGTAGAGCATTCTTATTTCCAGCATAGAGGCACTTACCTGCCTTAATGCATGGATCATCCTTACCTATCATCAAAAGGTCTCAAAGGAGCACTTTCTAAGAATAGAGAAGGAAAGGAATTTATAGAGAGCATTTCCCCAGTAACTAGTTAGTCTCAAAGGGGCACCTTTTAGGTGTTTCCCCAGTAACTACTTGGTCTCAAAGGGGTGCTTGAAAACAATACCATTTTTTTTTCAATACTTCTAGGGAAAGTGTTTCTCCAGTAACCAAATTGCACAGGCAAGTCTTCAATGGAAAATCGAGTGCTCGTCCGATATGGGGGATTTAAATCCTTTTTTGGATAGCTCAGACCTATAGACCGTGTTAGAAGTGAAATAGGGCTCTTATCAAATAGGCAAAAAGGAATATCATGATCCGACCAATGTTCAGTTGTATTACGCTAGATGATATAAAAATGCAATGTTATGATATATGAAAAGATGCAAACAAAATAACACTAACCAAACTAAAAATCTAAGTAGAGACAGCATCATGATCAGCAGTAAAGGATGTGCATCGAAACTCACAAAATAGTTCAAGGCGGTCAATGGTCATCGTCCTCGCTACTAGCATCCTCCTCCGCCCACCTATGTCGCTGCTCCTGGTAAAACTCCCGGGACTCCTGTCGAAATCTATCATCATCTTCCCTCCAGGCGGACTCGGTGAAAACTCATCGCCTCTCTGTAAAAAATCACCGCCCTATCCAAATGTTGTGTCACCATACGATGGTGCTCCTCTGTAGCTTGGGCATACCGATCCCACATACCTATGTGCGAGGTATGCTCGACGCTGAAAGCTTCGAATGATGATCAGAATCCTGAAAAATCAAAAGAAAAGTACCCTGTAGAAACATTGTCAGTAGGAAACCGTGGGGGTTCAGGAGTCGAATGTGATGGCTCAGGGGCTATGTGAGATGGCTCCCTAGGAGAGGGTGATGGAGCATGGGCAGTGGGGGTAGGAAAGGGTTCCTGGACATCTCTAAAAAGCCAATTGGATGAATTACGTATAGTCATCCACTCAGGGTATGGAAGAGGGATTTTAATTCCATTTCTTAACACCAAACGATATCCCTCGTCAAATGCCTCAATCATCTTCATATTTATACAAGCATCCAAATCCAATCTAGGGCTAGCAGGACAATATTCAAGGTCATCCAATTCACATCCTAAGGCCACAGCAATCCTAGTGATAATACCACCTATGACTATGACCTCAGATGGGCTATTACTAACTTTAACTAAATGTCTAACCATATGGGCTCCAGAATCAATATTAACTTCATTTAGCATGGCCCATAAAAATTGTAACTCACTCAAGCCACCCTCGCACTATCATATCTTCTAGAGATTGTATTAGCCATAAACCTAAGGAGATAACGAAAAGTAGGATTAGGGATGTTAAATGATTTAGAGCTAGATGCATCATAAGGGCGAGGGTCATCAGAAATTAATCTCCAAAATTGATGATCAATAAAATGTCTATGAATTTGCCTCTCCCCTCCGCTAGGAAAATCAAATATCGTATTAAAATCACTTAAAGAAAGGGTAAACTCATGGTTCATTAATCTAAATTTTATTTTTCCTTCCTCACAATACTTTCCTTGAAGTATTTCAGCAGACAGAGAGCTAAGGAATTCAAGAGTGATGCTAGGGTAAGTAAGATGATGGTGCGTGATAAATTTGGTCCAGCCTATCCTATTGGTCAACCAAGTTATGTCATCTCTTAACCCTAGGGTGGTCAACGTGTAGAAGTCTATAGTTCTTGTAGATACTAGCTTCCTTTTTTCAAGCTTACTAAATTTTGACTTCATAACCTCATCCCTAAAAACAATTCCATATGGATGGCAGGAGGTCGGAGGAGGATCGTTACCCAAGTCCTGAGCTTTTCTCTTTCCCTTGTCCTTTGCCGAAGAGGAAGAAGCTTCTCGTCTAGTCTTCACTCGCTTACTCATGGCGTTGGGGAGGGAGAGACAGCAGGTTAGCTCCTCGGCTGCTCGAGAGAGACCGGCGGCAGCTGCTTCAAGCTTGTATTGCGAGTGGAAGATTAGGGCGTGCTCGGGCCGGCTTTAGAGGGCTATCCGCTACATAGGTGTGTCGGGCATCCTCTTACACAAATACCCGACCCGTTTAAGCGCGACATAGGCGTGCTCGAGCCTCCCCAGGCGTGCCGCAGTCCGGCCCAGGCGTGCCGTAGTTGAGAAATGTGCGACACGGGCGTGCTCAGCATCACGCTCGACCTGTGTTGTCTTCGGGTAACCTCAACACGCCTGTGTCGTTCAGCATAGGCGGGTCGTGTCAATTTGGCACGCAGTGGCACATTTAACTTGTCGTGTCCTGTAAACCTGAAAAAAATAAAAATAGAATAAAAAATAAAATAAAATAAAATGACTAAAAAAAATGAAAATAGCTTGGGTTGCCTCCCAAGAAGCGCTTGTTTAAGGTCGTTAGCTTGACCCCTCAGTTACTCCCTAGTTTTGGGGATATGGCTCGAGGAGTGTGCTCTGCTCCTCTTTCTCCTCAACCAGCTCAGGTTAGCATTAATGATCACAGGATAAGTAGAGTTTTCGCCAAGAAATTCATACCTGAGTGTTGATGGAAGAGGCTTAAGTTCTACCTGTGGTGTTAGGTTGGGGTCGGAAATCACCAGCTCTTTATCCTTAAAATCCCCTTCGAGCTTATTAAGATAAGTTTGTTCTGGTGCTCCTTCTAGTGCTATTGACTGGAAACTGTCAATCCTACAACAGACATAAAAAATAGAAGGTTGTTTAACAGCTTTTGAAAGGTCGAATTCAATTTTGCCGTTTCCAAATGCAAGTGAGAGTTTGTGGTTCTTGACATCTATCATTGCCTATAGTAGCCAAGAAAGGTCTCCCCAAAATGAGTGGGATGCATGGGTCTTCATCCATGTCAAGCACTATAAAATCGGCAGGAATAATAAAATTTCCCACCTGCACTGGTACATCTTCTAAGATTCCCAAAGGATATCTAATGGAGCGATCGGCTAACTGCAAGGCTATAGTAGTTAGTTTCATTTCTCCCAAATCCAATTTCTTACATATGAAAAGAGGTATCAGATTGACACTGGCGCCCAAATCGCAAAAAGCCTTATCAAAATTTGAGTCATTAATTATGCAAGGGATAGAAAAGCTACCCAGATCATTTAGTTTGGGAGGTACCATGTTCTTAATTAAACCTTTGCACTCCTCATTAGAAAGAGCCAGCATTACATGCTCCTCGACTTTTCTTTTATTGGTTAAGATATCCTTCAAGAACATTGAGTATGTAGGCATTTGTTGAAGAGCTTCTATAAAAGGTATATGGATATATAGCTTCCTAATTACTTCAAGGAACTTACCAAATTGTTCATCCAATTTTTCCTTAATCAGCCTCACGAGGAGCGGGATAGGGGGCTTATCGTTCTTGGTTCCTTATTGACGCTGTGTCGTTCCCGCAGTCGATCGTGTTGGCTGCTGGAGTGACACGACATGGGTGTGTCGGCTGACATGCGCTCGTGGGCATTATCTTCCCCAGGCGTGCTGCTGTCTTCTTCCAAGTCTGACACGCTCGTGTCCTTTAGCACAGGGGCCGCTTTTTGAGTTCTGTCTCCTTCTAAAATCCTTCCACTTCTCAAACTTATGGAATTACAATGCTCAGCTGGGTTTACTTCTGAATTTCCAGGAAATCTGCCGGGCGTCCTTGATGCTGAGCTGGCAATTTGGGAAATTTGATTTTCCAGCATTCTTGTGTGATTAGTCAAATTATCAACCTTGCCTCCCAATTGCTTGATTACCTCGGTATTAATTTGATGTTGCCGATTTGATTCTACAATATGTTGTCGAAATTCATCATTTATCTTCCCCTGACACGTAATAAAATTCTCCATCATCTTTTCTAAGCTCGACTTGGGTCCTGGCTGAAATCCCGAAGGTGCTCCAAAACTGTTCTGTCCAGAAGAATTTTGGTTGGCTCTATATGAAAAATTGGGATGATTCCTCCAACCGGGATTGTACGTGTTCGAATAAGGGTTGCCGCCATTAGGCTTCTGATTAAAATTATTTAGCGCATCTACTTGCTCAATCCTAGCTCCCGATGATGGTGCGTGTAGGATTTGGCAATTCATCGCTACATGTCCTGTTACACCATAGATCTCGCAAGTGACATTAGATGAGTTTACAACTGATACATTAAAATGTTCGAGCTTTTGAGTTAACGCATCGACTTTTGCACTGAGTAGATCAAGGGTACTTACCTCAAACTTACCTGGCATTTTAGTTTGATATCCTCGTTCTGTAGCCCATTGGTGAGAATTCATTGCCACATTCTCGATGATCTGAAATGCTTCATCCAACGTTTTGTTCATAATAGCTCCTCCTGCAGCAGAATCAAGAGAAACTTTAGTAGCATACGAGATTCCATTGTAAAAAGTATGAACAATGAGCCACTTCTCCAGCCCATGATGAGGGCATTGTTGTAGTAATCCCTTAAATCTGTCCCAGGCTTCAAATAATGTTTCTCCATCCTTTTGCACAAAATTAGTGATTTGATGACAAAGACTTGCGGTTTTGCTGGGTAGAAAATACTTGTCTAAAAATCTTTGCTCGGTGATCGAGTAGTTATGCACCCATCTTGGAAGAGTGTAGCCAAGCTCTAGCTTTGTCCCGCATAATGAGAAAGGAAACAAGCGCAATCTAATAGAGCATCACCGAGGCTCCATTCAGCTTTAAAGTTTCAAAATTCCAAAAAATACTCCAAGTGCAGATTTGGATCTTCAGTGGGTGCTCCTCCAAATTGATGCTGTTGGACCATGGATAGTAGAGCCGGTTTCAATTCAAAATTGTTCGCTTCAATATGGGGTCTTCTAATACTCGATCTCAATCCACTTGTACTAGGTGCTGCATAATCCCTTAAAGGTTTATTCTCATTCAGTCACCATGTGAGGTCGATTGTCTTCGACGCTGTCTTTGAAATCGTCTTCTAGCAAGGAACGTTCTCTCTATCTCAGTATCAATATCGAGAATTTCCCTATTAAGTCTGTGCATGCAACAACAAAAGAGGCTCCCAAAACAAGAGTTCAGAATAGACACAAAGAATAGAAACAAAAACAGAAATCTAGATTAACTAAATCACGCTCAATTCAATATTGAGTGCCAATCCCCGGCAACGGCGCCAAAAACTTGATGTGTTATTTTCCGCAAGTGCACGGTTGTCGTCAAGTAATAAAAATATCGATCCCACAGGGATTGGGACAATTACCGAATGATCGTGATACCAAGTTATCTAGTCAATTAATTTGTGGATTAAGCAAAGAGACTGAGCAGTCAAGAACAATGAATGAGAAGAACGAGCTAAAAGTCAATAGTTGAGGAGAATCTCAGGATATGGGTTTCACCACGTCGACGATTTATAAGGTGATTTAATTCTTTCCTACCCCTATTAGAGTTGTTTTGATGGAACCTATCCTAAGGTAAATCAACGACCCCTTTCGAGGTCTACGCTAACTGTACCTATCAAACTCAATTTACCTGTCACTGTATTCGAGCGTAGGGGATCATAATCAGCTAAGGGGACCTGTGACGAGACCCCCGCAAACCTCCCTAGTCTTACCTCCGTTACTTGGTAAAAACTGGATTTGATAGATCCATTAAGTCCATAAGAGTTCCTTTAGAGTCTAAATTTCCTTTTCACGGTAGGTTTGCACACGGGACCATAATCAGCTAAGGGGACCTGTCACGAGACCCCCGCAAGCCCTCATAGATACACTACCGCTACTTGGCAGGAGTTAATCCCTAATTGGTTCTGGGTTTCGGGAACTTGGGTTCACTGTTAGGTACTTCCCCTTAGCTCCTTAGGTTTATCAATAAGAATCCAAAAACCAGATCAAAACAAACAATAGTTAAAGTAGTATAGATTACATCATCCATTATAAATCGTCAAGGGCTACTCCCCCATCCTAAGATTACAAGACACTACTCCATAGTCTGGCAAGAATTGCTAGAGAAAGAAATTACGATACTTAGTGCCATCTGTGTTCCTCTGTCGTCGACTCCTTCCTTCTCCTCCTTCTTCTGTCGTCCTTTTGACCACCCGCCGTCCTCCCCTTTAGGGTTAGAATATCTCCTCTTTTATAGCCTTGGCCTCCTCTTTAATTAAGGTAAAAGATTTTCCTTTAATTGAGACGAAGATCGCGCCCGTGCCAAATGAGGGCACAGGCGTGTCGCGGGCTTCCCACCGAGCATGTTGCGCTTGAATTGGGGCGTGTCGAAGGCTGAACTGGGGCGTGTTGAGCGCTGGAACTCCTGACACGGATGTGTCACTGATAACACGCCTGTGTTGTTTTGATACGCCGGCCGTGTCAACACTTTGAACGGGGCATGTCGGCTGCTGAACCAGGGCATGTTGAAGGCTGGAACTCCTGACACGGATGTGTCACTGATGGTACGCCTGTGTTGTTTTGATACGCCTACTTCTTTGCCCTGTTAACACGAAAAACACTGAAAAGCATTCTCTTTGTCCAAAATATGCTAAACTTAACTAAATCATGATAAAATACATGCCTAGGACATGAAATGAGATAAAATGCATGCAAATGGAGTAGTGAAAATATAGCATGATTTACACACATCACCTTCCAAATATCCCTAATAAGTGGTATCAGAGCTTAGATTGCATCGGAGGATCTAATAATCAACCGGAGCATGATGACATTCCAAGAGGGGTATAACACGGCGAGGCCTCCATACTTCGACAACAACGACTTAGGATATTAGAAAGGTAGGATGGAATACTACCTTATGAACGATATTGAAAATTTGTTTAGCATTGTAGATGGTTTTGAGAAGCTGGTCGACGAATTCGGAGCGCCAATACCAACAAAGGATTGGACAAGAGAGTTAGCAAAGAAGGCGCAAGCAAATGCAAAGGCAACGACCACACTTTAATGTGGTCTATCTATTGGTGCAGGGGCACTAGATAATCAAACCTGTATTTTGATTATGACAAAGATACAAAGTTAAGTTTACATCGTTATCTCACAAGCTAAATCAAGTGTACAGGAAAGTACTAAAGCTGGAGTTGTAGGCTAGCAACAACCGGAGGAAGTCGCGGTGGTCGGGCGACACTCGAGTGACTTCGGAGGGAGCCGAAGGAATCGATGGAAGTTCATAAGCGAGAGCTACAAGATAAGTATCGAGGAAAGCTCGTGTGAGTGAGAGATTGTAAGGTCGTGTTCTCTTTACGGGGATGATCGTAGGCGGCGATCCGACTAAGACTTCCTGTGGAAGGTCTAGGTCGAGATCGGATGGTTAGAAACCGTCGCATTTATCATTTTCCGAGCTAACCTCTTACTGCAAGGAAGTGGCCAAGTTGGCAGTCGACTACTGGACATTGGGCAGTCGACCGATGCTCATCAGTCGACTGATGGGAGTCATCAGTCGACTGATGGCGAGAATCAGCCTTTGCGCTAGGTCAAAACGGATAAGGTTTGACGCGACCACTTCGCGATAAAAATTATACAACTTTGTGATCTGTTCAAAAAAAAGAGGAGACATATTCAGAGGCCAAAATCTATAAAAGGAGGAGAGGATTCTAACTCCAAATGACATCAAGTTTATTCTCAAGTGCCCTACAACGCCAACGCTCCAACGTCGTCATAACGCCGACGCGACGACAAGTTCAAATCTCCTTCATTGGCAGCAGTAGCAAGTAATTGTTTTTATTGTATTCTTTATTTTAATCGTAACAAGGTGAGGTAGGTTTGTTGTCTCATCCTCGTACTTTCGGTTTTGTGATCGTTGTCTCCTACCTCCAACGAGGAGGAGACGTTATAGTGTTGTGCCCTCCGTACGCGGTCTAGGACCGATAGGGCCTTGGAGTAGCAACCGCTGGGTTGTGAACCAAGTAAAAATAAATGTGTCTCTTTATTTTCCGCTGCTCTTACTCATTTAATTATCTACTCGAATGAAATGTCGAAAAGATTTACGGTCGCTATTCACCCCCCCTCTAGCGATGCTTCTCGATCCAACACTCTCAAAGGAGCAATTGTCCAAAGTCGGCCCCTTCAACTCTACTAAAGAGCTTTGGGAGAAGCTCATTGAATAAATGAAGGATCAAAGGAGACAAGGAGAGGCAAGAGGGACCTCTTGATAGGCCAACTCCAAAGCTTTGAAATGAAGGATGCGCGATCATGACCTCAAATCTCGCGACAGAGTCCGTCGAGGACTCGAAGCACACTCTTGCGCTCAACGCCCGCAAGTGCACGAATGTCGTCAAGTAATAAAATATTATCGATCCCATAGGGACTGGGATTCGAATATCGATATGTTTAGTGGTGGAAATTGTTCCGAAGTAAAACTCTAAGAGGTTTCGACTTGTGAGGTTTGTCGGTGGACTATACTCAATACGGTGTCACACGGAGGAAGAAGGGAGCATGCCGAGGTCTTCAAAGGTGATTCTAGGACTTCGATTTCGCTTGTGTGTTGCATAACAATGCTGTCAATTGGCGTTGTCTAGATGTTTAGCTATGGTTTTATGGAAGGGACATCATACACTCTCCCGATGAGCCACCGCATCTACCGGGAGCTATCTCCGCCTAAAAGGATAGGATAGACGGCACCAGGATGCTGAATCAATCCCTACGATGAACCATTTCTGGTTCAATCGCATCCTTCTACCCACGGTTACAGGAGATCAGGTTTACCCCTAGGTTCCTTGTATAAAATCCCCTAAATCTTAGATACGAGGGTTGTCACCCCTCGTATCGCCTAAGTGCAGCAAGTAGAAAACCAAACACGCATAGATATAGTATAAACAACTTCCAAACTCTAAATTAAATTCAAAGACATTATCTAACATGAACCAACATATAATGTGCACACAAGCTACTCCCTAATCCTAGAATCGAAAGAACTACTGCATGTATATAAAGGAGGAATCACAAAGCATGTACATGTTCAAATATATCGGAGATAAAATGCTGGAACAAAGGATTAGAATGCTTTCGTGGTCTTCTCTCTGGCATTGAAGTGCAAAAAGCATGGACCTTCTGTGGCATTTCTCCTCTCCGTTTTGAGTTCCTGAAGCTTTTAATGAAATAAACAGAAATAAAAAGAATAAAAAATCTGTAGAAAATCTAGATTGGTGGTTTCACCAAATCTTAGCACCCCCGGCTCTGATACCAATTGTTGGATCGAGCGGATCGCTAGAGGGGAGGGGGTGAATAACAATAGAAACTTTTTCGTTCGAATTCGTTTCAAGACACAAGTAAACGCAGCGCAAAAACACAATATAAAAATAAAGACACGAGGGTTTTTTACTTGGTTCATAGCCGACGGCTAATACTCCAAGCCCCTAGTGGTCTTTGACCATGTACAGAGGCAAAGCACTAACGAACTCCTCCTCATTGAAGGTAGGAGTTAATTGAATACAAAAAACCACAAAAGCTTGAGGTAGAGGGACATTCCCCATCTCCTCGTTATGATAAAAAGCTCTGAGATAATAATATGAAAGAGACAAGCTAAATTAAACTTATACTGAAGAATAAGAAATGAAAACTCAAGCTTAGATCGTCGGAGTAGTAGCACTTCATCGTCGGAGAGTCGCAGCATTGCGGAGGCTTTAGGGAACTTAGAATTGATTAGAAAACCCTAGGAGTGGCCCTCCTTTTATAGCCTTTGAGTCCCTTCTTGAGAGGATCTTCAGCCAATCAGATTTGGGCACCAATCTCCTTGAAATGAGGTGATAAGGCTTGACTCCTCGAAGCTGATCCTTGACCATCAGTCGACTGATGGCAGTATCAGTCGAGTGTTGACCATGGGAAGTGGACTGATGGACGGTAGTCGAGTGCTCCAAGCTGCCAGTCGACTGATGCTGGCTGAAATCAAAAGTTAGCTTAACAAAAACATTATTTCTATGGTCGCCGACCGTCCGATCTCGTCCTAGACCATCCATGGGATGTCTTTGATCGGATCAATGCTTAACACCATCCCCGTAAGGAGGATGCGACCTCACTAATGCTCACACATACACGAGCTTACCTCGATACTTACTTTGTAGCTCTTTCTTCCGTGCTTCCACTTGATTCTTTCGGCTCCCTCCGAAGTCACTTGAGTGTCGCCCGACTACCATGGCTTCCTCCGGGTGGCACTAGCCTTCAGCTCCAGCTTAAGCACTTTTTTGCACACTCGATTTAGCTCATGAGATTACAATATGAGCTTAACTTTGTATCATTTGCTATAATCAAAACTCAGGTTCGACTTAGGTGCCTACTGCACCAATAGTTTCATGGTCACTTTTCTATTTAATCTTTTTTGTTTTAGATAATTTTTATTTTTCTATCTTGATACAAATTACCATGTCAACTTTCCCTGTCAATATATCTCAGATGTTAACTTGTAAGAACTCCATAAAATATTCATGTTTAGCAGTGATTTTAGATCTAGGAAGGTTAAAAGTAATTTCTTTAGAACATGTGACCTTGCTTATTCACTTAACAATTAAGAAGTTTATGGAGAATGATTTAGATATCAGTGTGACAAGTATTGAAATAAATCTATATTATGTTTTCCTCAAGTTTTTTTGAAGTTTTCTTTCATGTTCATGCATAGATAAGCCCAAGTCCCTTTATAATTTTTAGTACGGAGAGTTTCTTTACACCATGAGATTGGTTATCTCAAGGTACATTGTTTATAGTTCTCTTATCTCTGTTATGTAGCATGTGTAGGGTTATCTTTGGGAGAAATTTCTATGCTCATCTCTATCGCTCAATCTATATACGATTATCTTTGGGAAGTTTACATGAAATTGCATATGTATTCCTTCTTGGGCAGATTTGTACTCTCTCAAGGAATCAAGCGTTCAAGTTCCCCTTTCTCTTTGACCCCATGCCAACTATAATAGCTTAAGGGCTAAGTAATATGTTTTTGCAGGGATTATTAATATTTCTAAGGTTTTTGGCACCTAAATCAAAATCTTTATGGCGGTAATCAATGGAATTTATTCTAAGGGTTTTTATACTTAGTCAAAGTATCCTCTGGCAGGCATCAATGATATTTTTTCTAAGGCTTGTTCAAGCCTCATATAATTTTCTTGCGAGATCAGTGATATTTTTTCTAAGGCAATTCTTATGCAGTGACATATTTATCTATGGTTTTTAGGCCTAAAGCATGAGGTTGGAAGGTAATTCATTTTCTCCTTGTAGTGCTCTGAAGTGCAAAACTAAGTCAAGGCTCTTACACCTACAATAAAACCTATGGGCTAGATAGCTACATTCCCCCACGAGGACTATAACGCCACCTATATGGCAGGTAAAATGCTCTCAAGGCTCTTACACCTCCTATAACAGCCTATGGGCTACGTAGCTTCCTGTTCCCATGGGGAACTATAACGCCAGCTATAATGGGCAGGTTACATGCTAACAAGGCTCAACACCTCCAGTATTTTAAGGAATAAACGTCTCCTACAATATTTTAAGGCATAAACGCCTCGTAATAGCATTTATGGCATAAATGCCTCATATAATATTTTAGGCATAAGCATCTCATATCGTAGTCAAGGTTCAGCGCTTCATACAATGTTCAAGATACAGTATACAAGGATCAATGCCTAGTAAGTCAGTGTGATAGATGTGCATATGGGAGATTGATGTGATAATTCATGAACACTTATAAAACTTCATTTGACTTTGCTCTTTAGTTTTACTAAAGAGGGGGAACTTATGATGAGGTCGGAGTTTTTTCTGATCAGGATTAAGCTTTTCCCAAGAAGTATGTTCATTTCTCAAGCAGTTTGGATGATTACCGAGTAGTGTAGAGGATCCTCGATCTCAGAAAGGAAGAATAGTACAACATTGTTCAATGACTAAGTATTGCATTGGCAAACTGGTCTATGTATTTTCCGAGCAGTATGAGCACTTCCCAAGAAGTATAAGTAATGCTTTGAGCGAGTAGAATGGTAGAGTTACTTTTGAAGTGTCAATCGCGAGCAATGTCTATATTTCGAGCTGGGATCATTCCAGCAAGGTATGATATTTCCAAGCCAACTAGTGGAGAGTAGTACAGTTGTGCTCAGAGCCAAGTGTTGTATGACAGGGAAGTTTTGGTGTATTTCGAGCTGTATAAGCATATCCTGAGACAACTAGTGGGGAGCAGACAGATTGTGCTCAATTTAGTATGGAAGAGTAGTTTATGTTTTTCTCGAGCAGTATATCTAATTCCCGAGCTCAGTAGGGCGACTAGTGCAGTATTGCCCAGTGCTATGTATAATTGTTGGCAGAGCAATTTATGCTTTTCCTGAGTAATCTGTGTTTCCCGAGAAGTATATGTGATTTTTGAGCCTAGGGGAAGTGAGTAGTGCAGGGTTTTTCAGAAGGAAAGTGCAGTGTATTACGAGCAGTTTATGATTTTCCTGAGCAGAGTAGTATGTATAATTCACAAGCAGTATGTTTATTTCTCGAGAAGTATGTATAATTTCCGAGCAGTGTGTTTATTTCCCGAGCTATGTGTGGGTGTCTATGGTTCTTTCTATACAGAGTGAAATAAGGAGGGATGGGTAATTGGGGAGAGTAGGAAGAATTTGGGGAGGATAAATATGATTAATATAAGATATTTTATCATTTATTTATATATTTTATTTACTTAATGTTTGGCAAGGAAATATTAGGTGCATAAAGCATTTGAAAGAGATATTTGAAAGTAATTCTCTGTATATACTTATCGACTTCATTCGACTTCGCTCTTTAGTTTGACTTGAAGGGGAGACTTATGATGGTACCTAGGGGAGGCTTATTCCATATCATGCTATACATTTCCCGAGCACTTTTCTTTCTAGATGAATTAAGTATTCTCTTTATAAACTTGTTATACTTCATTCGACTTCGCTTTTCAGTTTGACTGGAAGGGGAGACTTATGTGTAGGATCGATCTGTGGCCGGCTAGAGGGGGGTGAATAGCTCTCAATCGTCGTATGGTGGAATTCGATCGTTCTTCTTGCATCACTTGTCTACGATTGTTGTTAGCGTAGCGGAATAACAATAATAATGAAAATACTAACAACACATAAAAGCATACACAAGATATACATGGTTTGGAACCGAATGGTTCATACTCCATGGGCGAGCTCACCGAGCTCTAGTTATGCGCACGACACTAACTAACACTCCTTCTCAACAACACGTCGGAGGTGGAGAAACCTCTCACAAGCAATTACAACGGTAATATAACAAGATTAAAGCTAATACAAAGACACTAAGAAATACAAGTAAAGAATGCTTTAAAACTCTTTGCTTTGAATGCTTTCTTGTTGCTTGTTTTGGTTGGCTCTTGAAGGACTGGAATACAACAGCAATTCCCCTTCAAAGTCTCCCTTAAAGTCTTGGAGAAATCCTCCCTCTTGAGCTCCATTTATAACCTGCATCAAACTGATTTCACGCCCATCAGTCGACTGATCGTGACCATCAGTCGACTGGTCCTGTAATCGTTGTCTCATAACGGCCAGATCCACGTTGGTCAAGTTCCAACGGATCACATCACCGATCCGATGATACCCATCACCGATCGGGTAACACCATTAGTCGAGTCGTGCGATCACTGACCGAAACCATTCTGTGGATGAAAACACCCCAATCACCGATCGATCTCCTTATCGATCACGGCGGTGTCAATCATTGCCCTCCTCCTAATGACTGATCAGCCAAACCCTGTTCAGTCGAACATCAGTCGAACCCTAGTCGACTTAGAGTATTCAACTAGCACATATGCCAGTCGACTAATGTCGGGTAAAACCTCAAACCCAAGTTGTTTGAGCCTCCGACACTCAGTCTTAGCCACTTGGCCAAGTCCACCTCATCCCTCATGGAGTTTCCCACCGAATCTCTCTTCCCTCGGGCTACGTCCCTCAGATGCGCCAAGCGCATAGCTTCGCAATGCCATCCTTCTCATCTCTTGACCTCGAAGTATGCTTCCCTTGGACCTCACTCCATTCGCTCCCCGTCTAGCGGTCCCTCGGATGCATCAAGCGCATGACTTTGCAATGTCATCCTTCACCGACTCAAGGACCCCGAGCCTAGTGAACTTGCCAAGTCCTCAAGACTTCCCACATGCAACCGCATAATTCATTTCGAAGCACCAAGCGCACGACTTCACAATGCTTTGGACTTTTCCACACCAAGCCCCATGCTTGGATTTTCCCATGCCAACTCTATGTTGGACTTTCCTATGACAATCCCATGTCATAAATTTTGTCTATCATCAAAATACTACTGGAGTCAAACTCGAGTCAACCTGGGCGGATTGCACCAACAATCTCCCCCTTTTTGATGATTGACAAAACTACCATCTCAAGTCTACCAATTCCCATATTGGCAATTCTCATATCCCAATGAGAATTCCAACGAACCCTAATTGGTAACTTGGTAATATCTCCCCCTTTTTGACACTACATCAAAAAGATCCTCAAGGGTGTCAATGTCTCATATCCCAATGAGATCTTACAATCTTCCCCTTGGCCTGCCCTCAATCTTTCTAGTGATAATCTCATATCACTTAAGAGAGGCGCAATCCCTCAATTTTCCTCCCATGAGGAAAAATACACATCCATCTTCCCATGATGGATACCTCCCCCTAAAGGCTTGCTCCCACATGACCATTGCACCAACAATGTCTTTGGAAAGCCCCTAAGCCAATAGGAACACAAAAACCATCAAAATTAAGGCAAAGTTCAAAAATGAACTCTCATCCACCTTAAAATTGATACTCTCCCTAAATACTTCTTCTAATCTATATCCAATGGATTTCCATCCTTTCTAATGCTCTCCCAAACATGTCCTAGGGTTAGGAGTGGTTAGGGGACCAAAACATAGCTGAACATGGGCCTAACGACCAAGGTTTACCCGAAATCAACATTATCAGTCGACTCTCTCAGCTACCAGTCGACTCCTTCCCACATCAGTCGACTGGCCTCCCTGGCAGTCGACTGATAACTGCATTTGCAGTTTTCTAATTTTCAGAAATGAATTTCTGAAAATCATAAGTAAATATACATACGTTGATAAATCATGAAATTTTGTACGTATATTAATTATTACAATCATAATGGGTGAAAAATATTGGAAAATTATTTTACTCACAAAATAGTGAGATTGATACAAAGTTCAAAAGTTTAGAAAAGCTTCAATATTGAGCCCTCTTTGTTTCATCCCATTCAATGGTGATTGCTATCAAAAGATAGGCTTCGCCAAGGTTTTTCAAAATGTTTTTTAAACCTTTAATTCCTTTTTCTTAAACATCTCACTTGTATCTAAATGTGTAAAACACATACAAGTCAAATATTCTAGTGAGATGTGGGTTTTTGTTCTTTAATGGTCTAATGCATATTATAAGGCAACTCTACTTGATTCCCTTATGCATGGGACTTCAAGTCATGCTAATGGTCCTTAAATCAATTTTATTTTATGCATGATATGATTATGGCATATATATGATATAACTAAGCATGTGCCAAAATCATGATGTAATGGCATGTGAATGAAATGTTAGCATACATGACATCTAAAAATAAGTCTAAAAATGATCATGACATTTTTAGAGATAAAAATGAAAACGATGTCATGACATGGCAAGATAAATAAATCATGGCAAGTAAAATATACTAAGGTATAAAATACCTAAGTGTTACATCCAAATTGCCATTTCTAGGAATTAATTCCATTTTGCCTTAATACCATTATCTCCCAAGTGTGCCATAAACCCAAAATGGCACACCCATACCTCTAAGACCTATTTGTGCCAATTCAATTATTTTTTAACTTCTCAAAGCATATTGGCACATCCTAATGTGTCAACTCATCATGGCTAGGTTAACTACCCATCCACTTAGGGCTGACACACCCTAACCCATCTAGCGTGAATCTTTCAAGCTCCTAGGAACCCAATACCTATTGAAGCTCCTTGGGTTAACAAAGTATTCACTAGGGATAACTTCCCTAGATACCTTCCTAATGACCCTTTTAGACTTTGAAGCAATAGTCTTTTGTGTCTTTCCTAAGTCAAACCTAGAGGTAACTCCCCCTTTGACCTTCTTAGTGGCTTTCTTATTTTTTCTTAAGTCCTTAGCCACTAAGCACACACCATGGCTAGTCTTAGGGATAACTTCCCTATTAGCCTTGGTTTTCCTAGACCTAGATGTTGTTCCATAATCAAATGGAACATTATGATAAGTCTTCTTGGGCTTAGGTTTGTGACCCAAACCTTCCTCGCCCTTAGATCGTTTTTGAACCCTAGGTCTTGACTTTTGGGCGTTTGACCCTTGAATAGAAATTTCTATAATCCTAAGGGTCTTTTCCATTCTCTCAAGTCTTTACTTCAAGACTTGGTTTTCTAATTCTAATTTTCCAAATTTTGATTTATCATTGGATTTTTGGGAAGGCCTCTTTTTAGGCATATGCCTAGATTTCTTGGGGTTAATGCCCAAGTTTTCTTCAATTCTCCTAATTGACTCCCTAGGCAAGATTGGTCTAGTGTTATTGGTCCTAGGTTTGTCCTTAGATAAACTAACATGCTTGGCACCTAAACAATAAACCTTATTATTTCTACTAGCATACTTTTCATTAATAATTGCAAGAGAACTAAAATAGTTTTTAGCATGCTTTTTAACTTTAGGAATTGAAGGTGCATAATTTAAATACCTTAGGGTTAGCTTTAGAAGCTCCCCCTACATGAGATACACCTTCTTGCCCTTTCTTTCTCCCCCTAGGGCATTGGCTTCGGTAGTACCCCCGTTGGTTGCATTTGAAGCACACAATGTGCTCTTTGCTCTTAATTATGGGGACTCCGGCATTTTTGACTTTTGGTGCCGATTGAACCTTCTCCTTAGCCAATTTAGGGCATTTACTCTTGTAATGTCCTTTATCCCTACACTTAAAGCATATTATATGATCTTTATTTAAAATCAAAATACTTGAGTTACCTAGGGAGGTGGTGGAAGCCTCTTGATCACATCTTCCGGAGGTAGATGCTTTGTTTTGACTTTGCTCCGTAATGGAGACCCTTTCCTCCCCCTCAATGCTAGAGGTGGAGGTTTCCACCAAGTCATCAACATCTTCAAATGTGGTGGGTGCTTCTTCCTCGGCAATCTCCTCTACTTGTGCCGGTTGAGAATTTTCTTGGAATTTCATTACCTTATCCCATAGGTCCTTAGCATCCCTAAAATTACCTAGCCTAGACCAAATATTGTTAGGAATCAAATCACTAAGTAATTCGATTACCTTGAGATTTGTCTCGAAGTCCTTGATTTGGTCTTGGGTCCACCTTGACTTTTCAATTTGCCTATTGCTTTTATCCCTAGGCAATTCGAAACCATTTTCTAAGATTAGCATGAAATCAAAATCGATTTCTAGCATGTATAACAATTATTTCTTAATATCTTAAGGAACATTATAGTCAATTAAGTTGGAGACAAAGGCGGTGGCTACTCCTATATAAAGGGGTAAAAATGAAAAAGCGAGGATGGAGTTTCTTGATATGGTACGCAGAGATAACTCTTCTGCTTCCTTAAGCTTCTTTCCTATACTTCCTTGTCTTTTACTATACTCTTTTTATTCCTTCGATGAATATTGACTTGAGCATCGAAGGGGTTGCGCCGGGAATCCAGCCCCATCCCTAATCACTCACTTCTATCGCAGATCAAGATCCTCGGTAGCATCTTCATAGATCTTACAGATCTCACCTCTTCTCAACGAAGGAGAAGGAGGAATCCGAGCATGCCAAAAAAAAGAAACACCATCGCTAACCATAGCAAAGTTGGCTCTTTAGTGCATTTTCAAAGTGATGTGATACTTTGAAAATGAGGATAGAATTTTTATCCTAAAAGATTTTAGGATCTGCCAATATATTTTAAGAAGGTTAAAAAATTGATCAAAATTGGTGAAATTAGATTTAGAGGTCATGGTGTGCCATTTTAGGTTTTTGGCACACTTGGGAGAATTGGTATTATTGCAAATTGGGTTTAAATCTAACAAATGGCATTAGTATTAAAATTTAGGTATTCTTATGCCTTTATATTTTATTTGTCATATTTTGTTTGTCTTGTCATGTCTTGACATCATATTTCATTTAATTATATAAAATGTCATGATTAATACATAGGTTAATATGTCATGTGTGTATTTAGGTTTATGTTTATGACATGACATCATGATTATTGGCGCATGCTTTACTTATGCTACCATTATAATCCATTATCATATCTCATGTATTTAGGTTACTTAAAAGTGATTTAAGGACAATGACATGATTTGAAGTCCTATGATAAGGGAATCAAATAGAGCTGTCTAGAAAAAATTCATGAGACCCTAGACTAGAAAATAACCAAAACCCACATCTCACATTAAATTAACATGTGTATGTATTGATACACCTTAGACACATGTGAGATGATAGGAAATGAGTTAAGTTCATGTGCTTATTTAGTACGTCATATTGAACTTAGAACTCATTAAATGATAATGAAGAATCATTACAAAAGCTAATGTACAAATCATGTACATCTAATCTAACTCATAGACCATAGTTCAAAATAGGTTTTAAAAAATATTTTAAAATCATTTTGGAAAACCTTGCTGAAGCCTATCTTTTGATAGCAATCACCATTAATGAAGTTAATACAAAGTAGACTCAAAACATTGAAGTTATCTTTGGTTTTGAACTTTGTATCAATCTCTCATTTTAATGGGTATTTTTATACAAAACTATTTTTCTCCCATTGTATTTGATATAAGTATTATACGAATGAATTTTCGTGGATTTTAAAATTACGTATAATTACTTATATATTTTCAAAATTCATTTCTAATTTTTGATTTCTGCGTTTGTAGATATTAGTAGACTGTCGCTTGAAGGTAGTCGACTGATGTTGATGGCAGTCGACAGGTTGCTGACCAAGTCGACTGTTGGTGTTGATTTCTACTGAACAAGGTTTGTTTAGCCATGTATCAAATATGTTACTATATCCTAACATCTCCTAACCCTAGGATATGCTTTAGAAAGCATTGGGAGGGTGAAAATTCATTGGAAATGAATTAGGAGAGGTGTTTAGGGTGAAAATCAAATTTTAAGAGAGGTGAAAGTTAAATGTTGAATCTTTACCCTTAATTTCGATTGTTTAGAGTTCCTATTGGCTAAGGGTCTATCCAAGGACATTGCTGGTATAATGGTCAAGGGGGAGCAAGCCTTTAGGGGGTTGTTGTCCATCAAGGGATGTGGATGATTTTTTTTTCCTTAACGGGGGAGAATTGGAGAATACTGAGAATTGCCTCTCATTTAGTGATATGTAATTATCACTAAGAAGAGTGAAGACATCCAAAATGCTTTTGGACCAAAGAAGGAGAATGTAAGATCTCATTGTTATATGAGACATTGTTGGTGCAGGGGCACTAGATAATCAAACCTAGGTTTTAATTATGGCAAAGATCCAAAGTTAAGGTAATATTGTTATCTCATGAGCTGAATTAAGTGTGCAGGAAATGGTTAAGCTAAGTTGAAGGTCAGTGACCCTGGTAGAATCCCGAGTCGGGAAACTGTGGTGGTCGGGCGACACCGAGGGAACTTCGTGGGAGTTGAAGAACCTAGGTGGAAGACCGGAAGCAAAGTGACAGGTCATAAAGGACCAGAGGTAAGCACCGAAGATAGATAGTAAGGTCGTGTCCTCTGTATGGGGACGACCGTAGGCGGAGATCCGACTAAGACTTCCTGTGGAAGGTCTAGGTCGAGATCGGACGGTTAGAAATTGTCGCATTTATCATTTTTCGTTCTAACCTCTTACTGCAGAGAAGTGGCCAGGCTGGCAATCGATTGCTGGTCATTCGTCGATCTAATCGATGCATATCGGTCCGATGATGGAAGGCATCAGTCGACTAATGGTGACGAATCAGCCTTTTACATTCGGTCAAAACAGATAATGTTTGACACGGCCACTTTGCGATAAAATATGGTACCACCTCGTGATCAGTTCCAAAAGATGAGAAGACTTATTCCAAGGCAAAACTCTATAAAAGGAGGGGAGGACTCCAACCCAAAAAACAATCAAGATTATTCTTAAGTGCTCCTACAACGCCAAAGCTCCAACACTATCATAACGTCGACGCGATGTCAAGCTTTCATCTTCTTCATCAGCAACAATAGCAAGTAATATATTTTTTTGTTGTATTCTTTATTTTAATCGTAACGAGGTGAGGTAGGCTTGTTGCCTCATCCTCGTACTTTCGGTTTTGTGTTCGTTGTCTCCTACCTCCAACGAGGAGCAGACCTGATAGTGGATTGCCCCTTCGTAAGTGGTCAAGGATCATGGGGCCTTGGATTAGAAGTCGTTGGGCTGTGAACCAAGTAAAAATAAATTGTGTTATTTATTTTTCCGCTGCACTTGCTATTATCAAACGAATGAAATAAAATTTTACGCTCACTATTCAGCCCCCCCCTCTAGAGACGCTTCTCGATCCAACAATTGGTTTCAGAGCGGGGGCACTAAGAATTGGTGAAACCACCAATCTAGCACTTTTTGGCTTTCTTTTCGTATTTTTTGATTCATGTTTTTTTAGGTGTTCTTTCTCTCGCACTATTAATCCAAGACGAAGTCTTTGTACCCTTCTTTTGGTTGTGTGTTTGCAAGTATTCGCTTTTGGAGTAGACGACGGTAAAACGACCATAACTTTTCATACAAGTGGACTCATGAAACAATCTACCTACCAAATCGAATCTCCCTGAGAGATCTACAGTGTTATGAGGGTTTACTCTCGTAACAAGCTTTCTTCATCCCCAAAAACTGATATTTAGTACCCTTTCGGGGACATCGAAGGTCATAAGTTTCTTGTTTTTGTTAGTTTCTTATTCTTCTTATTTATTTCGGTTTATTTATTATTATTTTCCGCATTACTAATCCAAGACCAAGTCTTGGATTTCCTTTTGGTTTTTATTCCCGTTTTGCAAGATACTTAATGTCTCACATTGAGGGGTATAGTACCACCCGACCTCTGTTCTTTAACGAAAATGATTTCTGTTATTGGAAAGGTCGGATGGAGTGTTTCTTGAAAACGCAAGTCGAGACTTGGATAATAATCCAAACCGTCTTTGCTCTACCCACCAATGATCAAGGGGAGCCCTTGGATTTTGACAAGTGGACCAATGCAACCAAGAGGCAAATCGAAGCCGATGCAAGAGCAACCACTACAAAAAATAATGGTTTTAGAAGCGGTTTTACTAGCCCTTTAGCACTGTTTTTCAACTGCTTCTAAATATATTGAAGCGGTTCTAAACCGCTCTAAATGCTGGCGGTGCTAAGCTCAACAGAAGCAGTTTTCCTAACCGGTGGTGTTACGAAAACAACCGCTTCTAATTGATACATTTAGAAGCGGTTGAAGACCAACTTAGGAAGAGAGATTTTAGAAGCGGTTAAAAACCGACTTAGAAATAGAGATTTTAGAAGCAGTTAAGAGAGCATGTAAATGTTGAACTTCTAGAGCGGTTTAAATAAAATATTAGAAGCGGTTATTAACCGTTGGGAATCCTAGTAATAGGAGCGGTTTTAACCGCTCCTATAGATTCCTTATAAATTTTTTCAAATTCTAGGAGCGGCTAAAAATCGCTCCTATTATCCTCGTTTACAAATAACCCTATATTATTATACCAGTAGATTTCCAAAATCAAATATAATCTCAAATTAAATAAATTCTAGATATTTACTTTACAAAATTGATTTATTGTATTATCAAATGTTGACAAGGCCAATATTTTACCATCTGATGAGATCATAAATTCATCCATATAAATATCAATTATGTTTATAAAAGAACATATACATCTTAAAAAATATATATATATATTAACATTCAAATGCATTAGATATGGACAATAAAAGTATAGTTGCTAAAAGAAAATCCACAATTACAACAGTTAACAATCCAGATTAATCTAGGTGAAAACAAAATTAATAGTTACAAGAATAGACTGTTTTAGTGTGCTTTGATGTTTTAGTTCATATATAATGAACTCCAAATACATAAAATCGACCATAAAACGAGTTAATCTACACCACCATAATATCTCCCTATAGTGATTCCATTGCAAGGATGAAATGTGAATTCTGCTCTACTTTTTTAGTTAGTTGTGGACTCACTCATCACGCCTTCTTGATATGTGAAGCCATGTCCAAGGCAAAGAGTGCACTGCTAGTTCGCCTACAAAATACCAATTCCAATCACAAGATTTAACAAGTCACAAGCCACCATTAAGTTCGATATCCAGTTCCACAAAAAGAGAAGATTTTGATCAAAATTTTATAACGCATCAAATGCCTGTGGATCCAAATCCACCTTCTCCCCTGACAGTTGCATCCAAATCCACAACTTCGATCACCTCTCGCGTCACAATCCTCTCAAGGATCATCTGTGCGATCCTGTCCCCAGCTTTCACCTCGAAGTCTAAATCCATGTGGTTGAACAGGATGACTCCGATCGACCCTCGATAGTCTGCATCGATCACGCCGGCTCCCACGTCGATCGAGTTCTTTCATGTTAGGCCCGATCTGGGAGCTGCAAGTACCAAGTTTTAATAATCTTTCATGTTGGTATTTCATCGAGCATGTGGATGGATGAGATTACCGAACCGGACGTAGGTGTCATCAGGGATGGCGATGCTGAGATCGGTTGGAACTAGGGCTTTTCCTCGTGCAGGAATGATCACACCCGCCGCACTGCATCTAGAATGCGAAGCGATTGGATGCATGATTCATCCAACAACCTAAATGATAGAAGAAAAAAATATGAGAAACAAGAAATACCTGGAGAGATGCTAGCCGGCAGAAAGATTAGAGGCTCGCGAAGGCAGAACAACTTTTTCTGATAGCTTCTTAACACGGAGTAGATTACAATGGATCTCGCGGTGGAGGTCACCATTCTCAGAGAGCTTTCGGATCTTGGGAGATGACTCATGAGCGCCGACATGGCGTCGCTGATGGAGTCGGCGATGGAGGCCATCGATGCGAAGTGGAAGTGATGGGGTGGGAAGTGGGGGGAATTGGGGCACGCCGGCACGGTTTCTGATATATATATATAGGCTCAAAAAATAGGGTTTGTTTTTGCTGTAAAGGTTCTCCCCGATATGGTGTTTCCCGTATTCTTTCATGAATTTGGCGCCAAAAGTTTGGAAGGTTTCTGTTCTTTTGAATCAATATGTCAATTTAACAAGGGAATAAATGGGATGAATATATTGAATTACATAAAACTAGTTGTTAAAATTTTATTTATAGTGACATATTCTTATCTTTAATCATATCCATCAAAATTGTAAACACCTTCAAAACTTAACATAAAATGAGAGAATAATGATATTATTTCCTTGAATTTCATCATAATGAATTTTCGTTCGTTCCATTTCAATTTGTCCAAAGTTCAACAAGACAAAACACACATCACAAGTCTTAGGGTTTTTTTGTGAAAATAATATGAGATATGCTTGCCTCTCCAATCCACGATGGCTACTTAAGATTTTTTGTAAAAATAATCTGAGATATACATGCATTTTTTTAATTAATCTCATATATGGCATTTAGAAGCAGTTTTTACCGCTTCTAAAAATATATTTATACAATCAGTTCAACTGCTTCTAAATGTCTCCAATAGAAATGGTAAATTAGGGGCTACAAAAAAACCAATTGAAGCGGTTCTAGGAGCGGTTATTGAGTGTTTCTAAAAATTTTTCTTTTACAATCGATTTCTAACCACTCCTAAAAGTCATTTATATAATCGTTTTAACAACCGTTCCAATAACCGCTCCTAAAAGTCATTTATAGAATCGGTAGAAAACCGCTTCTAAAAGACATTCAATTGAACCAGAATTAGAAGCGGTTACTTATACCGTGTCTAAAAACCCACCCTTTACAATCGCTTTTCTGACCACTTCTAAAATTTCGATCCAAATACTTTCTTTTTTTGTAGTGAACCCAAGTGTTGCAATGCAGCTTGTCCAAGGAGGAGCTCAACCGAATTCGACCATTCATTTGCGCCAAAGACCTCTGGAACAAATTAATTGATCTACACGAAGGGACATCCGATGCTAAGGTATGTAAAAGAGATTTACTTTTAAATAAACTGTATAATCTAAAGATGCAGGATCACGAGACCGCTTCCCAACTCCATGCGCGGATCCAAGACATTTTGAACGCCCTACATGCCATCGTACAAAAGGTAGATAATCGGGATATAATAAGGTATGCTCTTAATGATTTTCCTAGGACCACCTTGTGGGCATCCATGGTTGATGTCTACAAGGTATCTAAAGATTTATCTAAGATTAGATTAGACGAATTCTTTTCGGAGTTTGAGTTACATGAACAAACTAACGCGGTGTCAGTCGAGAGAGGTGTTGCTTTACTTGCAGCATGAATAAGAAAGGAGAAGAGCAAGCCACCTCCTGAGCAAGAAGATGGATCCGAACTCGAGGATGAACCTGAATCCGAATCCGAAGAGGAGGCCACAATAGTCAACATGGTGCGGAGAATAGTTCGACAAGAAAGAAGGCAATTGAAGAAAGAGAACCAAGAGCAATTCAAGTCAAGGAGGCGACCAAAGCAAAAGGGAGCAAGGAAAGCCTTCCATGCAACTTGGGACAAAGGAGAAGAAGACATCGACATAGCTTACATGGCAAGACCGGAGGAGTCCGAATCAGGATCCGAATCCGAGTCCAACTACAACTCCGACTCCGACCCCGAAGACTACTTCTAGAGGAAACTCAAGGCCGGACCAAAAGGGAAAGACAAGGTTAGCCGCTCTTTAATTAGTACACTTTACCTTACAATTAAAATGCTTATTAGGAAATTAACTAAGTCCGAGTCTAGGGTTGAGTCGTTACTTGAGGAGGTTGAAACCCTCAAGCAAGAGACTACTCTAACCTCTTCAACTAGTCAAGTTCAAGAGGGAAACTCAACCAAAGTTGAAAAACTTGAGGAGGAGAATTCTCTCTTGAAAGACTGAGTTCAAGAGGTCGAGGTTAGGTTGGAAAGGTTTACGTTGGGATCTAAGAATCTTAACTGACTACTTGGAATCCAAAGAGCCGTGTATAACAAAGTCGGACTCGGATTTAGGTCAACGACTACGAATAAGTTTTACATGTCTATTGTGAATCGTAGTCATCAAAGAGTCCAAGCATGGGTCCCAAAGGTTTTATTGAACTCACATATAAGGACTAATAAGTATTGGATTCCCTAGGATCAAGTTCATTATTTGAATAGACCATATTGGTTCAATGGTCCAGGGGGAGCTAACAGTAAAATAGTATACCCGCTTCCTTAGCAAAACTATTGCATGATTAGTTTTTTTTGAACGGCTAGATAGGAAAAATAGTTAGTCAACTTTTGACAACAAAATATCAGGACACGACGAGATGATAGTACGGTAGGGAAACAAAGTCTCGTGTATTCGAGCTATATAAGGCGTATCTAGCTTGGTGCACTTGATCCAGTGGAACTAGCTGAAGCTACCTCGCCGTATCCTAAACTAGTTAGACCAGGAAGTAACCCTAAGTGATTTAATGTGACATTTTCTTGAATTTGGCTTTGTCTAAGGTAGTGGTCATTGTTGCGATCAATGAAGGCCCCTGTGCCTCACCACGATCTGGAAGCCAGTTTCTCGAAAAGTTACTTAACGATCTAAAGGTTAAATCCGAATCTTATCCAAGGTTGACTATCTTTAATCAATTTCAAATCATCTCACAAAACATATAAGGTGAACCAATTCTGAGACACATATAATGGGTGAGATGTTAAGGATAATTGAAATATAACCTTTTCAAAATGCTACTTGTTTTCTCAACTATTGTACTTAATGACTATTTACAACACTCTAGGCCAAAGTTTAGCACCTCCTACATCTCTTATACTTCATATATTTGACTAAGGGGGAGAGCAAACTTCATATTTCAAAATGAAACTTGTTTTTAAACCCCAACTTTTTTTTATTTATGGAAAAAGGGGGAGAAGAGTGCAAGTTAAGGGAGAGTAACACAAAAGTTAATTTTGAAAATTAAATTATCTCTTTCAAAACTCACCTAGGGTTAAGGGGGAGCTTTTGAAAATGGCATTCATCATTTACTCTACTTGTTTTATGCTTTAATTTTTCCCTTAACTTTTTATTGGTTTGCCATAGATCAAAAAGGGGTGGATTTTTTGTGCAGGGGCACTAGATAATCGAACCTAGATTTTGATTATGGCAAAGATCCAAAGTTAATGTCATATTGTTATCTCATGAGCTGAATTAAGTGTGCAGGAAATGGTTAAGCTAAGCTGAAGGTCAGCGACACCCAGAGAATCCCGAGTCGGGAAACTGTGGTGGTCGAGCGACACCGAGGGAACTTCGTGGGAGTCGAAGAACCTAGGTGGAAGACCGGAAGCAAAGTGATAAGTCATAAAGGACTAGAGGTAAGCACGAGTGCGAAGAGAGATGGTAAGGTCTGTTGGTGCAGTGAGGCACCGAAATCGAACCTGTGTTTTGATTATAGCAAAGACACAAAAGTTAAGTCTATTTTGTTTTCTCACAAGCTGAATCGAGTGTGCAGAAGATTGATATAGCTGGAGCTGAAGGCTAGCGACACCCGGAGGAAGCCGCGGTGGTCGGGCGATACTCGAGTTACTTCGGAGGGAGCCGAAGGAATCGAGTGGAAGGCCGAAAGAAAAAGCGACACGTAAGTATCGAGGTAAGCTCGTGTGTGCGAGAGTAAGTAAGGTCGTATCCTCTTTACGGGGATGATCTTAAGCGTAGATCCGACCAAAGACTTCTTATAGATGGTCTAGGTCGAGATCGGATGGTCGACGACCATCGAAATTATGTTTTTGTTGTGCTAACTTTGACTTGCAGCAAGCATCAGTCATTTGCCACTTAGAGGACTCATCGTCAAACAATGATCGCCGAAGGTCGCAATCAATCGATCGCCATCGGTCGATCGATGATGGCCATCAGTCGACTGATGGTCAATGATCAGATTCGAGGAGTCAAGGATTATCACCAAATTTCAAGGGAAGATGTGCTCAAATTTGATTGGCTAGGGTTCCTCTCGAAAAGGGGCTCAAAGGCTATAAAAGGAGGGCCAAACCTAGGGTTTCATCAACATTTCTAAGCCTCCAAAAGTCTCCATAAGCTACAATTCTCCGACAACGCGAAGTCCTTCCTTCCGCGTCTAGGTTTAATTTTTCTTATTTGTCTTTTTACCGGTATTATTTTGTTATCGATTGTTCATCTACTTTTTGGAGCTTTTATCATTATCACGAGGAGGGGAGTGTCCCTCTACCTTAAAGTTTTTTTTGTATCGATTAACTCCTACCTCCAACGAGGAGGAGTTCCTTTAGTACTTCTGCCCTCTGTACGTGGTCAAGGACCACTAGGGCCTTGGAGTAGTAGCCTTCGGCTACGAACCAAGTAAAATCCTTGTGTCGATTGTCTCTTTTATTTTATATTTACATTTCCGCTGCAATTAATTTATTATCTCTCGAGTTTTAACGAACGAAAGAAAAAGAAAAGGTTTTTCGCTATTCACCCCCCCTCTAGCGAACCGCATCGATCCAACAATTGGTATCAGAGCCGAGGGCGCTTAGATTTGGTGAAACCACCAATCTAACATTTTTTTTTATAGATTTGTTTTTCGTTCGTTTAAATTTTTCTCCCGCACTACTAATCCAAGACGAAGTCTTGGTACTCTTCGTTTGATTTTGTTTTGCAAGTATTCGCTTTTGGAGTAGCCGACAGTCAAACGGGCATAACTTTTTGTACAAGTTGACCCACGACACGTTCTACCTACCAAATCGAAGCCCTCGCAGAGATCTACACTTCTTATAGGATTTACCCCTGTAACAAGTTGTTTTCATCCTCAAAAATCGACGTTTAGTAGCCTTTCGAGGACATCGAAGGTTGTGAGTACTTACTTTTTATTTAGTTTCTTATTTCTTTGCTTAACTTTCTATTTTTCGTTTGTTTCTTTTTATTTCCCACACTACTAATCCAAGACGCAAGTCTGGTACTTTCGTGTGTTTTTGTCGTTGCTAGGTCTTCTTTTTAGTCTCCTTGTTTTTTGTTCTAATGGCCCATCTCGAGGGTTTTAGCACCGTCCGACCTCCATTTTACAACGGAGATGATTTAATTCTTGGAAAGGTCGGATGGAATGCTTTCTCAAAACCCAAATCGAGATGTGGATCATAATCCAAACGGGTTTCACACTTCCGACTAATGAAGTTGGTGACTCCTTGGATTATGATCAATGGACCGTTGCAACAAAACGACAAGTCGAAGCCGATGCCAAGGCAACACAAATCCTCCAATGCGGCTTGTCCAAGGAGGAGCTAAATCGCGTCGGCCCCTTCATAAGCGCAAAGGATCTTTGGACAAAACTAATCGAGTTACACGAAGGATCGGATCAAGCTAAGGTTTGCAAACGCAATTTGTTGTTCAATAAATTGTACACACTAAAAATGCAGGAACACGAGTCCGCGACGCAACTCCACGCCCGTGTCCAAGACATAGTCAACAACCTACACGCAATCGGGCAAAAGGTCGAAAACCGCGACCTTATAAGGTATGTTCTAAACTCTTTTCCGAGGACCACCTTGTGGGCATCCATGGTCGATGCCTACAAGGTCTCCAAGGACCTTTCTAAACTTAGATTAGATGAACTCTTTTCGGATTTTGAATTACATGAGCAGTCCAACTCGGAACCCGAGAGGGGTATAGCCTTGTTTGCAGGTTCAAAGAAGAAGAAAATCGCAAGCAAGCCACCACCACCCGAGGAGGAAGATGAGTCCGAAGAAGAAGTTGACCGAAATTGATCGTCAACTAATGAACCTAGCTCGAAGGATAGCCAAGGGACAAAAGCGAACCACAACTCGACCCAACCAAGGTAAGCCTAAAAGTTCTAATATTAGGTGTTATGAGTGTAACAGGTTTGGACATATAAAGTCCGAGTGCCCCAAGCTCAACCACCAAGCACCTAAGCACAAGAAGGCCCTCAACGCGACATGGGAAGAAGCGTCATCCGAAGAAGACGAAGACCACGTCTTCATGGCGAAATCAATTGAGTCAGACACGGAGACCGAACTTGAGTCAGAACCTGAGGATGACTCGGACTACGAAGCTACCTTCAAGTCAAGCCACGGATACGCATCCGGTTCAAAAGATACCCTTAAGGTGAGTCAAACCTTATTTAATACTTTACATAATACGGTTAGGTTTTTGTCTAGGAAGTTAGCTAAGTCCGAGTCCAAGGTCGAGACCCTGGTTGAGGAAGTTAAACTCCTCAAACATGAGGTCTCCCTAACCTCTTCGACTAGTCGAGTTCAAGAGAAGGACTCAACTCGGGTTGAAAAACTCGAAGTTGAGAACTCACTCTTGAAAAGTCAAGTCGAAGATCTTAGGAATACGTTGGAAAGGTTTACTTTGGGATCCAAAGGACTTGACCTCCTACTTGGATCGCAAAGGGCCGTGTACAACAAGGTCGGACTAGGGTTTAGCTCAAACACGACCAATAAGTCGTATATGTCAATCGTAAGTAGACATAAAAAATGTGTCCAAGCATGGGTCCCTAAGACCACTTTGATTTCAACTCTAGGATCCAACTGCATCGGGTTCCCAAGGACCAAATCCACTATGTGGATAGACCGAACCAATTCAACGGTCTAGGGGGAGCCAGTACAAAACATGTTTGTGTTTTAACTTAGAAATTGCATGCTTAGATTTTTTTTGTTTTTTTTTGTGAACTCACTTAGAACACGTAAATAACCAACTAAAAGCCTTCGAAAAGATTGAGCCTCGGGGAGCCTCTTTTCAAAAATAACTAGTTAGACGAGGAAATAATTTTAGGTGAGTCAAGTCATCATTTTCTTGAAAATGGCTTTGTCTAAGGAAGTGGTCGATGATCCGATAAAAGAAGGCCCCTGTGCCTCGCCACGACCTGGAAGCCATGATCTTGAAAAGGTAAACTTGACAAGCCTAGGGTTAAATCCAAATCTAACATAAAATTACTTGAACCTAAATCCACTTAATCAACTTAATTGGAAGTCATCTCAAAAAAAAACACATAAGTATAACATGCTTGATCATATAGACTCCGGTGAGATGACCTAGGGTTAACAACTTACAACCAATTTTCTTAACAAAAATCTAACATCCAATCCAACCACCTTGTGTGTAGGATCAATGGATGTTAGACGGATTGCTCACACATGATCGGGATCAACTCAAATTCGCAGCTTCGATTCAAACGACAAGGATCGGTAGCCTTTGGGAATAATGGCAAGCTCAAAATCATCGGATCAGGTGATATCGAGCTTAACACGAATTTTGTCATTAAAAATGTATTACTTGTAGAGAATTTTGAATATAACTTACTTAGTGTAAGCCAATTGTGTGATAATAACTATAAGGTTATATTTCTAGAAAATGAATGCGTAATTAATACCAACGAAACCTCTGAAACAATTCTTAAAGGAACTAGAAATAACAACATTTATACGATTAACTTAACCAACTCCTCAACTAAGTGTCTTATGACACGGCAAGAGGAATCATGGTTGTGGCACCGACGACTCGGTCACTCGCACCCAAGACTCGTCCACAAGATGAGTCAGAGTGGCTTAGTCAGAGGCTTACCCAACCTCAACAACTTGGTTAATAAAATCTGTAATGCTTGTCAACAAGGAAAACAACCTAGAACACAACACAAGTTAACTAACCAAGAACGAACCTCAAGAGTACTTGAGCTCCTGCATATGGATCTATTCGATTCACATGGAGCCAAGTCACTCAATAGAAGTCAATATTGCTTAGTCATAATTGACGACTACTCCAGGTTTACCTGGGTTAGGTTCATCAAACATAAAAATGATACCCTAGATCAATTAATTAATCTATTCAAATTAATCGAGAATCAAAAAGACCTTAAGGTTAAAAGACTTAGAAGCGATCATGGTGGTGAATTCGAAAATCAAAGGTTCACCGACTTCTGTAACCTAAACGGATACCACCATGAATTCTCTTGCCCTAGGACCCCTCAACAACATGGCCTAGTGGAGCGGAAAAACCGAACTCTACAAGAAGCCGCTAGGACCATGTTGAACGAATACGATCTACCCGATAGGTTTTGGGCAGAAGCCGTGAGTACGGCATGCTATGTCCAAAATAGGATCCTTATGGTAAAGAGGCACCTTAAGACCTCGTACGAGATTTATCACGATAAAATACCTAACATCAAGTACTTTAGGGTATTTGGGTGTAAGGTACATATCCTAAACACTAAGGATTACCTAGGGAAATTTACATCCAAAACCACGACCGGAATCTTTCTAGGATACTCGACTACAAGTAGAGCTTATAGAGTATATAACCACGACACCCTTAGAGTCGAGGAGACTATCAATGTAGTATTTGATGAAGAACATGAACCTACAAAACCCCCGGCAACCCCAATTAGCGAGCCGATTCATACTAGACCTAACTCTGATCCGGAGATCAGGTCTAGTGTTAATCCTAACCTAGGTCAACCTAGTCACTCTATTGATCAAGTGATAGATGACTCCAACCAAACTAGTGTTCAACCAAGTCACCACATTGATCAAGCATTAGGTGACACAAACCCAACCCAATCTAGGATTCAAACTAACCACCCTATCGATCAAGTGATAGGAGATCCTAATCTAGGAGTTCGAACTAGAGCATCCTATAGGAACCTTAGTCAAATTTCCTTAATTTCAAAGATAGAACCCAAATCAATTGAACAAGCTCTTCTTGATCCCGATTGGATTATTGCAATGCAAGAAGAGCTAGCTCAATTTACTAGGAACGAGGTGTGGGAATTAGTACCACCACCTAAAGACAAAACGATAATTGGAACAAGGTGGGTGTTTCGAAATAAGCTTGATGATAAAGGTGAAGTAGTTAGAAACAAGGCTAGGTTAGTCGCCAAAGGTTTTAGCCAAGTCGAAGGCTTAGATTACGACGAAACCTATGCCCCAGTAGCTAGACTCGAATCCATTCGAATGTTGCTAGCTTATGCCGCACATCGAGGATTTAAGCTGTTTCAAATGGATGTTAAGTCGGCATTCCTAAATGGATACATTAAAGAAGAAGTTTATGTTAGCCAACCCCCCGGATTCGAAAATCTAGATAAACCCGACCATGTTCTAAAACTTAAGAAAGCTCTCTATGGACTTAAACAAGCTCCTCGAGCTTGGTACGAGAGACTTTTAATCCATCTTAAGTCAAAAGGGTTTAACCAAGGTTTAGTTGACCCAACTCTCTTTGTAAAAACCTTAGGTAAAGAAATATTCATAGCTCAAATTTACGTAGATGATATAATTTTTGGAACCTCTAACTCAGCCTTACTAAACGAGTTCGTTTCGCTCATGGAAAGTGAGTTCATATACCTATATCAACAAAAATACACTAAGGAGTTAATTAAAAGATTTGGAATGCAAGACGCTAAGGTAATAAACACCCCAATGGCGATAAATGTTAACATAGGAGAAGACCTAGAAAGTAAGTCCATTGACTTAAAGTACTATAGGAGCGCAATAGGAAGTCTTCTATACTTAACTGCGAGTCGACCCGACATCCTATTCGCAGTAAGTATGTGCGCCAGGTTTCAAACCTATGCTAAGGAGTCTCACCTAACCCTAGTTAAGCGTATCCTTAGATATCTAAAGGGTACACTTAATGTCGGTATTTGGTATCCTAGATCTACCGAGTTCGAACTAATCGGCTACTCCGATTCGGATTATGCCAGTAGTAAACTCGATAGAAAGAGCACGAGTGGTTGTTGTCAACTACTCGGCTCGAGTCTAGTGAGTTGGTGCAGTAGGAAGCAACATTGTGTTGCCTTATCTACCACCGAAGCCGAATACATCGCGATAGGTGAGTGTGTCACTCAACTTCTTTGGATGAAGCACACTCTCCGTGACTTTAAGTTAGACTTTACGAATACTAAACTTCACGTAGATAACATTAGTTCAATTAATCTTACCAAGAATCCAATATGTCACTCTAGGACCAAGCATATAGAAGTCAAACATCATTTCATTCGAGAACATGTGGCCAACGGAGCCATACAACTCGAGTACGTCGAATCGAAGTCTAACCTAGCAGACCTATTTACTAAACCCCTACCCGAAGTCGAATTTAGTCTATTAAGATGAAAATTGGGCATGTGCGTAATAGAATAAGAACTTGCAAACTATATTTTCTTACTACTATTTCGTATTTTTCATTTTGATGGAACTAGCATAGGACATACCTTAGATATCATGCACCTATAGATTTAAGGAGCCAGTACATCTCACAACACATAGGACTAATGTGTTTGTGTACTTAGCCACGTAGATGGGCGTGAGATGTTAGGACCTACTCCAGGTTCCAAGATGTAGATCAAGTGCGTCAATATGAACCTCGGAGTATAAATATGCAACTAATATTAACCAACTCTAATCAGGACTTGTTGATAATATCATTTCAATCAAGTCAAACTAGAGTTGAACATTTAGATGAATTATTTTCACATACTATTTTCAAAATCATCATGCTTGGACTTAAGGTTTTCTTAAACCCCCCCCCCCCCCCACTTTTTGATTGATTTATGTCAAAAGGGGGAGAAAGGGCCAAAGTTAAGGTTCAATTTCAAATTTTAACTTTGATTCTGGCCTAAGTTAAGGGGGAGTAAGGTTTAGGTTTCAACTCTTCTGAATTGAAAACTTTAAAGGCCTAAGTTAAGTAATGCCATTTACTTAACTCATTACCTTTTGTGTTTGGAGAACTTAAAGTCTTTTTCACGTACTCACCCTCGGCCAAGGGGAGGGTTCCTCTAAGGGAGAACTTGAGAAATATCTTTACTACTCCTACTTTTGCTTCTTGTCTTTACTGTTTCATGCACTTAATTTCTTTAACTTTGTGTGTTTTTGCCATAGATCAAAAAGGGGGAGATTGTTGGTGCAGTGAGGCACCGAAATCGAACCTGTGTTTTGTTTATAGCAAAGACACAAAAGTTAAGTCTATTTTGTTTTCTCACGAGCTGAATCGAGTGTGCAGAAGATTGATATAGCTGGAGCTGAAGGCTAGCGACACCCGGAGGAAGCCGCGGTGGTCGGGCGATACTCGAGTTACTTCGGAGGGAGCCGAAGGAATCGAGTGGAAGGCCGGAAGCAAAAACGACACGTAAGTATCGAGGTAAGCTCGTGTGTGCGAGAGTAAGTAAGGTCGTATCCTCTTTACGGGGATGATCTTAAGCGTAGATCCGACCAAAGACTTCTTATAGATGGTCTAGGTCGAGATCGGATGGTCGACGACCATCGAAATTATATTTTTGTTGTGCTAACTTTGACTTGCAGCAAGCATCACCGATCCGCGGAGGACTCATTGCCAGTCAAGCGATCGCCAAAGGTTAGCAATCGATCGATGATCGCCATCGATCAGCGATGATGGCCATCAGTCGACTGATGGTCAATGATCAGATTCGAGGAGTCAAGGATTATCACCAAATTTCAAGGGAAGATGTGCTCAAATTTGATTGGCTAGGGTTCCTCTCGAAAAGGGGCTCAAAGGCTATAAAAGGAGGGCTAAACCTTGGGTTTCATCAACATTTCTAAGCCTCCAAAAAGTCTCCTCAAAGCTACAATTCTCCGACAACGAAGTCCTTCCTTCCGACGTCTAGGTTTAATTTTTCTTATTTGTCTGTTTACGTCGGTATTATTTTGTTATCAGTTGTTCATCTACTTTTCGGAGCTTTTATCGTATACGAGGAGAGGGGGAGTGTCCCTCTACCTTAAAGTTTTTTTTTTATCGATTAACTCCTACCTCCAACGAGGAGGAGTTCCTTTAGTACTTCTACCCTCCATACGTGGTCAAGGACCACTAGGGCCTTGGAGTAGTAGCCTTCGGCTACGAACCAAGTAAAACCCTTGTGTCGATTGTCTCTTTTATTTTATATTTACATTTCCGCTGCAATTAATTTATTATCTCTCGAGTTTTAACGAACGAAAGAAAAAGAAAAGGTTTTTCGCTATTCACCCCCCCCTCTAGCGAACCGCATCGATCCAACAAGGTCGTGTCCTTTGTGCGGAGACAACCGTAGGTGTTGATTCGACTAAGACTTCCTATGGAAGGTCTAGGTCAAGATCGGACGGTTAGAAACCGTCGCATTTACCATTTTCCATGCTAACCTCTTACTGCAGGGAAGTGGCCAGGCTGACAGTCGACTAATGCACATTAGTCGACAGATGGAAGGCATCAGTCGATTGATGGCGACGAATCAGCTTTTTACGCTAGGTCAAAATGGATAATGTTTGACGCGACCACTTCACGATAAAATATGGCACCACCTCGTGATCAGTTCTAATAGATGAGGAGACTTATTCCAAGGAAAAACTCTATAAAAGGAGAGGAGGACTCCAACCCAAAAATCAATCAAGATTATTCTTAAGTGCTTTTACAACGCCAAAGCTCCAACACCATCATAATGCCGACGTGACATCAAGCTTTCATCTTCTTTGTCGGCAACAACAACAAGTAATATATTTGTTTGTTGTATTCTTTGTTTTAATCGTAACAAGGTGAGGTAGGCTTGTTGCCTCATCCTCGTACTTTCGGTTTTGTGTTCATTGTCTCCTACCTCCAACAAGAAGGAGACCTGATAGTGGATTACCCCTTCATACGCAGTCAAGGATCATGGGGCCTTGGATTAGTAGCCGGTGGGCTGTGAATCAAGTAAAAATAAATTGTGTTATTTATTTTTCATCTACGCTTGCTATTATCGAACGAACGAAATCATCTTTTACGCTCTCTATTCACCCCCCCCCTCTACTGAAGCTTCTCGATCCAATAGGGGAGAGTCTTTTTGATGTATGCCAAAGGGGGAGAAGTGAGGTTTAAGTTAAGTAAACCTTCACTATGCTTTGGCATTGGAAGAGTTAAGTTGGGGCTTATTGGTTAGCCTAACTTAAAGGTTTTGTCAAACATAAAAAAAAGGGAGATTGTTGGTGGAATCGACCAGGTCACTATTTACCAGACTCGAGTTTGACTCAAGTAGTATTTTGATGTTTCACAAAATGTATGACATTGTGATTGTCATGGGAAGTCCAAGAATGGTCTTGGCATTTGAGAAGTCCATGTCTTGTGGAGTTGGCAAGGAAAGTCCATGTCTTAGGTACTTGGCATGGAAAGTCTAAGTCTTGTGTACTTGGCATGGAAAGCCTAAGTCTTGGGTACTTTGCAATTGGAAAGTCCAAGCATGGGTCTTGGCATGGCATGGAAAATCCAAGTCTTGTGTACATGACATGGAAAGTCCAAGTCTTGGGTACTTGGCATGGAATGTCCAAGTCTTGGGTAGTTGGCTATTGGAAATTCCAAGCATGGGTCTTGCCATGGAATGTCCAAGCATGGGTCTTGGCAATGGTAAAGTCTAAGTCATGGGTACTTGGTAAGGAAAGTCAAAAGGTATAGTCTTTGTGGAATAAGTCCAAGTTGTATTCTTGGCAGCGTAAAGTCCATGTGAACTTTGACGGTGAAAGTCCAAGTATGGATACATGGAATTTGGGAAGTCCAAGGGTGTGATTGTAAAATACCGGGAAAAAAAAATAAAATAAAATTCCTCTTTAATTGATAAATCATATTGTGGAATTTTTCAGGAATTTTTAGAAATTTTTCTGGATTTAAACGGAAGTATTATGGACATTTCATGGGGATAAATGGATAGGTTTTTGTAAAGCATGTTTAAACTATCTGCTAGGAATTAATAGGTTTAATTATAAACCTATTAATTTTCCTTCCATTTTCCCTTATTTTTGGATCACGCCGAATTTTTCCTCACCGCGACATTTCCCTTCTTTTTCCCCAATCACACGTGACCCTCTGTTTCCTCGCGTAGCCGACCGCCGAATCGGGAGGCAGCCCGACGATGCCTCCTCGCCACCGCCTTCTCCCTCGCACGCCGCCATGCTGTTGTCGCTGCCGCCGTTTTCTCTTCCCGTTTCTCCTTATCGATTGCGATCTCCTCCTCACTGTCGCCGGTGCTAATCCAGCGATCTCCGACCGAGCTAGTTGCGGTCGCCGCTCCTTAGATCACTGATTGTCCTCTCTACTCGTTGATCTCTGCCCCGACCTTGTTGCCACCGTCGATGGCCGCTTCCTCGAGCCACTCGCCGTGCTCCCTACCGCACCACTGTCGTGCCGGTTGTCATCGCCACACGGCTACCTACTGCACTTCCTCTTCTCCCGAGCGCACGCCACTACACCTACCTAGTCGACGTTGATTGTTTTCTCCGACGACCTCACCCTGTTGGGGGGTCGATCACCACCATTCGTTGGCGATCTCTGTAATGTCCAGCGCCGAGGATAGGAATGAGATGGACCTCGCAATCTATCGGCTATGATGGCAGATGACTCTGTCGGTGATTCCACCGAGGGATCGGAAGGTCTATCTCTATTCCTCTTGCTTTTGCTCTATCGAGGTCGTGTACTGTGTGTTCTTTATTTCCTTAGCAGTTGTTCTGCTTTTTTGGCAATCTCATTGTTGATTCTGACCCTTGCTTTCACTTACCGATTGATGCAGCAACCCGTGGACTTCTTGGATTTCTGAGAAGAGTGTTGATGTTGCATCTCTTCTCATCAAGAATGGTACACCATTATTTTGGGTCAGAGGATGGGTTGACATGGGAAGTTGTTGCCAACAGTCGAGCACCTTGCATTGTCGAGGGTTCAGAATTGATCTGTTTGTGTTGTTGAGTTGGGATGCTCGAGAGTTCTAATTGGGGAATTAATGAATGGTATGTGATTTGGTTAATCAATCGCTTATTAAGATCTGGTGGGATCCTTATTCCTCCGATTTGATTATGCTAGTGTTTGGCTATATGATGTATTTTGGTCACAGGTATTTGAATTGAGATAGAGTTTTCAGGACATGATTATCAGCACGATCTACATTAGATGGGTTGTTGTCTCTGCTCATTGGAATTGTATAGATCTGTGTTTCCTATGGTGGAACAAGAAGCTGTGGAGTGAGTCTAGGCAAGGTGAGTTGGGTTTGAATAAGTTATGAATGTATATCACTATCGTTGGGATTAAATTGATCTTGTGATGGATTTGTTGTTAATAGAGGATTGATTAGGTTAATTATGAAGTCGATGTATGATTCGATTCGAGGATTCGTTGTTATGCTTGCACTTAATCATAATGTTTGATATTTGTAGGACGTGGATACGAGACAGGTCACCGACCGTGGGGACTTCTTTGTTTCGAGTATTACGGCAGGTGGGTAATTTCCTACCTGGTCCGGTAGATGTAATTTCATTCAGATTTAGACATAAATATGAGCATGTTAGGTGTTCATATTATCTTGACCCTGCTCTTATTTATCGTATGCTTGAACTTATCGTTGGATGTATTTATACTCAATTGTTGATATCACATATACCCTATCATGATTTAGGAGTTATAGATGTCATGTAAATTGACCTAGATGTTTAGTAGGGTGTAAATGTTAGTACGGGTGATGACCTAATTTATAAATTGGCAAAAAGGTCATCTGTGGGTAGGTAATGCCCTAAATGTAGGATTTATTTCCAATACCCGTATGTTGCATACTGTTACCAACCATGAGTTGTGTAATGGTTAAGTGAAGGGTGATTAGTGTGTGGCTGCGGACCGGTGGTCCCAGCTTGATATGATTAGTTGAGTACGACTCTCTATTGGATAGAGAGTGCATCGATCAGTTGAGTACGACTCTCTATTGGAGAGAGAGTTATGATCAGTCGAGTATGACTCTCTACAGGATAGAGAGTGCGTCCATCAGTTGAGTACGACTCTCTATAGGATAGAGAGTGTATTGATCAGATGGGTATGACTCTTTGTTGAACAGAGAGTCTGTGGTAGATGGTTGTACAAGTGACAACATACTCATGTCATATGCATGCATTCTGACGACATAGTCTCCCTTGGGGTTGAGAGAGTCGTCAATCATCTTGCCTCCCAGAGCACTCCCCGAGGAGTAACTGGTGTGAGGGTAGAGCATCTGTCGTGCCACACTCTACCACTATAGACGGTGGTAGTTGGAGTTGCATGCAGTTGTCCTGGATGCGTGGTACTCGACCACTCATTGGTAGTGTTAGTCAGAGTGGCCAGCAGCAGGGACCCTCGTTGTGTAGCGAGCTCTTTTACGCTCATATGCTACTTGATCATACTGTCCACTCGCCCACTCTATAACAATGGTTGGTGTGAGTTGGGACAGTTGTCATATTGTGCCACCTAGGCCACACTGGGGTCGTGGTAGCGAGTAGGGGTGAGCAGACATGACCTTGCATGCTACATTGCCGTATCTGATGGCTGATAACACTCGTTTTGGTAGTTTATATTGGCTTTAATAATTGATGATTCTATCCTCTTATTGTTTAATTGTGGAGAATTAGCACATTTTATGAGCATGACTTGTTTTGGACTATACTGATCATTCCAACATAATTTGGATTGATTTTTAACATTTTCGATGTCTTCTTATAGGGTACAGCCGAGCACAGGCGTGTTGCTCTCCTTCCGTTAAACGACACGGGCAGTACCAAAATGACACGGGCTTTGGATACAGCCAAGCACAGGCGTGTCGCTCTCCTTCCGTTACACGACACGGGTAGTACCAAAACGACACGGGTTTTGGACACAGCCGAGCACAGGCGTGTCGCTCTCCTTCCGTTACATGACATGGGCAGTACCTAAACGGCACAGGCATGTCGTCTTGGCAGAAAAAAAAGTTAAAATTTCAGCGAAGATTTTGGGCTTAAATAAAAAGAAGTGAAGGCGGTAAAAAGAGAGGGGGACTGGATCTACAGCTACTTCACACATCAACCGGAGCGGAGGCAAGGGATTCCTCTTCGTTCCATTCATCTCTGATCTGCAGCCACTTCATGCATCAACCGGAGCGGAGGCAAGGGATTCCTCTTCGTTCCGTTCATCTCCGATTCAATTCCGGATAGCATCAAAGATCGAGGATTCTTTTCTTAGGAGCACAAAATGTGGAGTTCACATCATTTCACTTCAACCTGTGGCAAGAGACACTGGGAGATTACTAGATCTAACTGCTTTTACATTTCTGAGCATTGATTAGATTTGTTTGGCTTGTTGAGTGTTTGGTTGAATTTCCCTATCGTCATCTAGATGTTGTTTGGTTTTAGTTTTTCTCCGTTTATTCAGTTGTTGCACTGATTTACTCATCGCTTGTTCTTTACTTCAAGAATGCACATAATTCATTATGCTTAGTGTTCTTTCTTGTTTTCCCTTGAGATTAGATGATTTAGGAATCAATACACAACCCCCCCCTCTCTATTCAATCTAAAAAAAAGAATCAAAACTGCAATAACCACTGGAATTACCGTACACCATCTTCAATCGTTGGGAGACGACTCGAGTCATCCTATACTACTTTAGTTTGGGGGATTCAGTATTACTAAATTGGTTGAGCTCATTAGACGACAATCTGAGTCTTACACCAATTTTTGGCGCCGTTGCCGGGAATTTGATAGAGGTGCATAGGTAGTTCTAATGTGTTTGCATGAAAAAAAAAATATTACTTCTCAATTTTAAATTCTATTTCCAATTACTTTTATTGCTTAGGAGGTAATAAAAATTAAAGAAAACCATTTGACATTTCAATACTTCATTATACTTGTCGTTGCTATACCTGTTCTACACTAGTTGTGTCTTGTTTTCTTGCTTGCAGTGAGACTATAGTGCATGACTAGGGCATCTATAGAGCAGTTACCAGCATACGATCCAGAGATTGACAGAACATTCCACGCTTTACAGAGAGCTCAGAGGAATTCAGTGATTAACATGGAAGACAACAACACAAAAAGTAGTAATAGAACACTCAGAGAATTGGCAGAGCCAAATGTAGCTTATCAACCTTTGTGTATCCGGTATCAGGGACTTGAAGGGGATTTTGAGCTGAGATCAGGGGTAATTCATCTGCTACCCAAGTTTCATGGCTTAGCTGGTGAGGATCCAAACAGACACCTACAAGAATTCCATATGGTGTGCTCAACCATGAAGCCTCAAACCATATCAGAGGATGACATGAAGCTCAGGGCGTTTCCATTTTCATTGACAGATAAGGCTAAGGATTGGTATTACTATCTTCCCCCAGGATCCATTACTAGTTGGAATGATATGAGCAGAATATTTCTAGAAAAATTCTTTCCTGCATCAAGGATTGCAGCAATCAGGAAAAATATATGCGGAGTTCAACAAATGATTGGAGAAACATTATACGAGTATTGGGAGCGTTTCAAGAGACTCTGTGCAAGCTGCCCCCAACATCAAATTAGTGAGCAATTGTTGATTCAATACTTCTACGAAGGATTCTGAAATTGAACAACCTCGAATTGAGAGTCGGTTGGATGGGATTGAAACAATGTTGAGGCAGATAGCTATAAGTCAGACTCAACATGCATCTTCACACTCTGTTCAACAAGCACGAGTTTGTAGTATTTGTGCGATCGGCAAAGACACTCGTCGATACCGCTTAACTGCGATGGAGGAAGGAGGTCTTTTCTCGGATCAGGTGGCAGCAGCAAATATATTTCAGAACAAATCTCAATATCAGCAATCACAAAGACCACAATATGATCCGATGTCAGCTACATACAACCCTGGATGGAGGGATCATCCCAATCTATGATATGGAAACAATTCTGCACAGCAGCAGACCAATAGGGCACAACAACAATTATTCCAGCCTACTGCAACAAACTTGCAAAAGCCTCTAGGATTTCATAATAACCCCATTCAGTACTAGCCTTCCTAGATTCCACAATCATAGCCTATGTTGGGTTTCCGGCACCGTGGCGTGTGTGTGTTCGATCACGTTTCGTAAACATGAACACAGCGGAAGCAATAAAAATAATAAATCTACATTTATTACAACACACACAGCACACGCATGCATATTACAACAAGTGTAGACATAACCGTAAATTTAAATTTGCAATAAAAGGAAATTTATCTACGTTATACCTTTCGTATGGTGTGTAGCGGGAACGGCATCAACCGGAACGATCCTCGCTAGAATTTTCTCTATCTGTATCCACGCCGAGTTCCTCGGGATGACTTCGCTAAGCCACGAGCTTCGTCTTCGTACGGGTTACTAGCCTCGTGTTGAAGACGACGTGATTGAGAGATGATCACGATCCGAATCCAAATTCGGATCCTAATACGAGTTCTCAAAACTCGCTTCTCCGGAGAGGTATTCGTCAACCAATTGACGAATCCTTCGTCCTCCACCTCAGAGGATTACCGGAGATCGAATCCCCGGTAAGTTAGCCTCTGTCGGAGCTCTAGCCGTCGTCCAAACGACGCTCCGACGAGAGGAGAATAAGCTGTCCAGAAAACTGGACAGCTTTGGTGGAGGTGATAGGCGTCGGCCAACCAAGGGAGATAGAGCTCACCTTGATGCCAAACTTGAAGGAGATCACCGGAGCACTAACCGGCAGCAGCTCGACGCCGGCGAGGGGGAAGGTCAGCACCTTCTGGACGCCGGTTGGAGCCTCAAGGTGGGCGGCGGCAAGGAGGAGGAGAGTTGGCTCCGAATTTCTCCAAGGAGAGGTGGGCGGCAACTTAGGGTTGTGGATTAGGGCTTAATTATCCCTTAAGCCCTCTTTTATAGAGAACTAATTCTCTTAATGGTTATTGGATTATAACCATTAGGCCCGTTAACCCGCTCCATTAAGATAAGTTAAAATAAACCAAACCATGATGGTTTATTTTAAGTTAAAACGAACCGAACCAACTTTTGGTTCATTTGTTTAAAATAAACCAAACCCTTTGGTTTATTCTCCTCCATTGGATTAGAACTAAACCATTTTGGTTCATCCATTATGTCTTCATAAGACACGGCCCATCCATGCTTCCATTGCGACTGAAACGATTTCATGCTCGCTTCATGTTTGGTCCAACCAAACCTTGTTTCTCTCGGTCTGAGAATCCCATTCTCAAGCTCGTTTTAAATCCTTTGGATTACGCTCGTTGTGCGTGTGACCAAATAGGTTCTCGGTTTATGTTGGCCGTCTATAATTAACCATTAATTATAGAACGATCATGAGTGGCACCTAGTAGTACATCATGATCCCTAATTAACCGAAAAGATCAACGGTTGATCCAGAACTATTTCTGAAACCCTTCAGCAGCTCGAATGAATCGTGCCCCATTCCCTTCACTCATCTTATACCCACTTGGTTCAGGACATAGTCTATAGTGTCAGTCCCCACTAGGCTGACTACGTCACACCTAGCCCAAGTATCATTTCCTCGTCCTAAGGATTCTAGTTACTGCACATGTATCGAAGAGTACCTTACTCTTAACATGTAATGCTTTGGCCAAAGACTTTAGTAACAATCCGATGAGAGGCCATGGGTATACATCTCCTCGCAAGGAGTGGTGAATCCTTTATAGGTTATTCAAATACCTTCGATCACTTCGACTTATACCCAATCATCCCGGGTCCACATCTCCTTAGAGATGTTTGCTTAAGATGTCAAAGCATAAGTCTCCATGATCAAGATGACTTGAATACCGTAAGTCAAAGGAACATCGCACTTAAGCCACAGTAAGAACTTCATTGACATATCTATATATGCAGAGAACCATATGAAGTCTTACTACCGTCACTCCAATGAACTAGTTACCATAACTAGCATCCACGATTAACTCCGGACATCACTATGTCTCCAGCCAGTGAGAATCAGCTGCTTGGATACACCAAGGAGTATACCTCGTGCTAGTCTCGACGGAATAGATGGTGTCCAAATCCATCAATTCATCGACTAGGGATAATTCCGATACATCACAATTACACATGTAGAGATACTCACTAGTTGTGATCCAATCACAAATTCTCTCATGCTGTGAATCGTATCGTGGACATTCAGTAAATGAGTTTAAGATCCAATCAAATACATAAAACATGTATACTCAAATAGTGAATCTTCATTTATCATATAAATGGTTCATACATAAGGCGATTGCCTTAGGACATCTCTCATATATTACTAACAGACTCCCACTTGGCCTAATGCCAATCGCTACAGTATCCAATACCATAAGCTCTAACATGACCCTCAAACTTACTTTGAGGTAATGCCTTAGTCAAAGGATCCGCTAAGTTCCTTTCAGTGGAAATTTTCTCGATTTGTATTTCGTTTCTACTGATGATCTCTCTGATAAGATGATAGCGGCGAAGCACATGTTTGGATCATTGATGAGACCACATCAAGTTCAAAGATGATCTTTTGATCCAAACCGCTTCCTTTGCTACTTCCAAAGCTGCAATGTATTCTGCCTTAGTGGCAGAATCCGCTATAGTGTCAAGCTTGGAACCTTTCCAACTTATTGCGCCTCTATTCCAGGTGAATACATACCTAGACAAAGACATGGAATCATCCTTGTATGTATGGAGCTGTCATCCGTATACCCACGTATCACCATGTACCCTTCTCCATATATTAGGAACGCATCCTTAGTTCTTCTTAAGTACTTAAGGATCGTCTTAACAGTCACGCAATGATCCATTCCTGGATCAGACTGGTATCTGCTCGTGACACTCAGAGCATACGATACATCGGGCCTCGTACATAACATAGCATACATGATAGATCCTATTGCGGATGCATAGGGAATCTTACTCATGCAAATCCTCTCGTCTTCTGTGCGCGGACACATAGACTTCGAAAGGTGTACCCCATGCCTGATGGGTAAGAAACCTTTCTTGGATTCCACATGCTAAACCTCTTTAGCACTCGGCCTATATATGTAGACCATGAAAAGACCAAGCAAACTGCTTCGATCTATCTCTATAGATCTTAATCCCGAGGATGTAGGTTGCTTCTCCTGTGTCTTTCATGGAGAATGTCTTGGATAACCAAACCTTAATCGATCAGAAGATTGAAACATCGTTTCCTATAAGTAATATGTCATCAACATATAATACTAGGAATACGATCGCACTCCCACTAACCTTCTTGTACACACAAGGTTCTCGATTTTGTGAGAAATCAAACTTTTGATTGGTCTCATCAAAACGGATATTCCAAATTCGGATGCTTGCTTCAATCCATAAATGGATCGTCGCAATTTGCATACCTTGGTTTTATCAACCGATGTGAAACCCTCAGGCTGTATCATATACACGTCCTCGAGTAGGTTTCCATTAAGGAAAGCTGTTTTCACATCCATCTGCCATATCTCATAATCATAATGAGCCGCTATGGCCAGAGTATCCGAATGGATTTAAGCATAGCTACAGTAATAGGTTTCGTCATAATCAACACCTTGCTTTTGACGATATCCTTTCGCCACCAATCTAGCCTTATAGGTAATCACATTACCATCCATGTCGGTTTTCTTCTTGAAAACCCACTTGCACCCTATAGGCTTTATGCCTTCAGGTGGGTCAACCAAGTTCCAAACTTGGTTTTCATACATGGAATCCATTTCACTTCATGGCACCAAGCCACTTATCCTTTCTCGAACTTGTCAGCACTTCTTCATAACTGGTAGGCTCCTCATCATCAATGAGTAACACGTCGCTCGATTCACTTACGAGAAATCCATATCTCTCAGGAATATTGCGTGTTCTACCAGATCTACGAAGATGTGGTGTTTCAATAGGTCCAGCCGATTGCTCATCACTATGAGTTGTCGACCGTTGTGCTTCACTAGGTATCTCATCAATGTCTATTTGAGTCTCTCGAGCCTCCTCAAGCTCGACGACACTCCCACTATTTTCTTGCAAGAGAAACTCTTTCTCTAGAAACACAGCATACCTTGAAACAAACACCTTTTGTTCCACAGGATGATAGAATTGGTAACCCCTTGTTTCCTTAGGGTATCCAATAAATAGACATTTATCAGACTTAGCATCCAATTTGTCCGACATACGTCCGGCTTACATAAGGACAACCCCATATCTTCAAGTAAGATACATGAGGTTTCTTACTATTCCATATCTCATATGGAGTAGTTGAGACTACCTGTAGGCATTCTGCTTAACAAGTAAACAAATTGTCAAGTGCATAGCCCCAAAAGGACTTGGGAAGAGTCGCATGATTCATCATTGACTGACCATGTCCAACAAGGTCCTAATACGCCTCGTGATACACCATTGTGCTGTGGTGTATATGGCGGAGTCCATTGAGACAATATACCATTGTCTCTTAGATAATCAAGAAACTCTTGACTTAAGTATTCACCACCTCGATCTGATCGAAGTATTTTAATACTCTTGTCATGTTGTTTCTCTACTTCATTTCTGAATTTTTTGAACCTTTCAAAGGCTTCGACTTGTGTTTCATCAAGAACACATACCCAAACTGTGAGTGATCATCGGTGAAGGTAATGAAGTAGCTATAGCCTCCTAAAGCTTGAGTTGACATAGGTCCACATACATCAGTATGTATTAGACCTAGTAACTCTCCACTCGTTCACCTTTTCCAGTAAAAGGTAACTTAGTCATCTTGCCTTTTAAGCATGATTCGCATGTATCGTATGAATCCAATTCAAACGATTCCAGAATTCCACATCGGTGTAATTCGGACATGCGTTTCTTGCTTACATGGCCAAGACGACAATACCACATGTAGGAGTCTAATTGATTATCTTTTCGAGCACGCTTGTTGCTCGCTTCGATATTGAAAACATCACTGGATACGTCCAACGTATAAACACCATTACTTAAAGTTCCAGTCCCATAAAGAACTCCATTCAAAGTTATGTAACAACAATTGTTACTAAAAGTCAAATTGTACCCATTTCTATTTAAACAAGAAATAGAAATGATGTTCTTTATCAACGAAGGAACATAAAAGCAATTGTCCAGTTCTAAGACAAGTCCTGTAGCGAGTTTCAACAAATAAGTTCCGATGGCGTCCGCAGCAACCTTTGCTCCATTGCCAACTCACAAAATTTGACTCTCCCTTGACGAGTCTTCTTCTATTCCTTAGCCCATGTATGTCATTACATATATGTGAGCCACACCCAGTATCCAATACCCAAGTGTTTGAGGAAATAGAATGACAATCAATAACGAAGATATCTGAAGAAGATGGGGCATCCGATGCCTTATTCTTCTTCACGGACTCAAGATAAATCTTGCACTTTCTTCGCAAATGGCTCTCCTTGCCATAATGATGGCAAGTTTCCTTTTGTGCTAGTTCTACCTTCTTAGCCTTTCTCTTCTTTCCCTTCTGCTGTTCCTTTGACTTCCTCTTAGAACCTTTCTTCGAGGAATCAACTAATAGCACCGTCCCCTGCTCATGCTTCTCAGAAGACTCCACAGTCTTCAGCATATTGAGCAGTACCATAGATGAACCTTCTAGCATCTCAGAGGTGAAGAGGAGCTTTGAGACTTCGAACCTTTCGAATCTCACTTGCTCATCAACCAACTCACAAAGATGAAGGACTACGATATGAGCATCCATATGCTCATGCTGCTTTCGTAGCTTGGGTTCCATCATGGCTAGCATGATGCAACTCATTTGTTCAGAATCACTCACATGTTTCTGATAGGCCAACAATTGGTCCAGAGTTGCATCGTCACTAGGACGGGCGGGAAGAGGCGCTTCGAGGACATACACAAGCTTTTCACCTTGAGAACAATTCTCAAGTTTCTAAGCCACCCAAGAAGTTCTACTACCAATTTATTCGAATCCAAAATGGAACGCAAATTAAAAGACAACATGATCAATTTTAGAAATACAAAACGAGCATATATGAGAAAGATGATTTTAAAATGCACCAATATACATTTATAAATCCCATTCATTTTTCGAATTTCAAAACCCTTAAAATCACTTCGAGATCGAGGTCCATCTCCGAATGGGTTGATATCCATCATAGATAAGAACAACCTTGGAGTGAGTCCAACAAGCCATTCTTAGCTATGATGGTGGGTATCAAGTATACCGATTACATATCATGTATATGTAACTATCACAATGTGCTATCAACTAATTGAATGTTTACACATACATTGGGTTGTTAACACATTAACAAGTATGCATCATATGCATAGCACCCAACTTCACCTCTCTTCACATCGACCTTGGAGTGAGTCCAACAAATCGATGCTCCAAGTTAAAGCCAACCCATTAATCGCGAAATAGTTTTAATATGGTTAGAGCGCATTCAACCAATTAGCCAGGCTTGGAGTGAGTCCAACAACCCAAACTAACGATTGACCTCTGACTCTTACCATATTAGAGTTAAACTATTCCAATGATTTGAACATGTTCAGGTTCGAGCCGGGCTTGGAGAGAGTCCAACAACCCAAACAAGAAATGTAACTCGTTCTAAACCATATTAATGG